>OX941083.1:118490364-119740364 GCA_954870635.1 Arctium minus | reverse complement strand
TCCCAGTGGTATGCGTTGCGTTCTTTTTTACAAAGAATTGATTTGATTTTAGATGCTCTGCATATTATGATCAATATTGTTTCACTGGATGATTATGAGGAGCATTACTGCATGTTAAGATCATGACCTTTGTTTTTAGGTTAAGTACTGTTCAGAGAATAACAAGCGGCTAATTCACTTTTCTACCTGTGAAGTATATGGGAAAACAATTGGTAGCTATCTTCCAAAAGACAGCCCCCTGCGACAGGTGAGGTTTTAGATCCTTGGTTGTTTGTGTTCTTCCGTCTCTTGACTGTTCAAGATGTAGGCTGGTAGCAACTTAATTTTCTTTAATTAGTGATTTACTGATGAATAATAAGCTTTTGCTTAAGAGGCATGAGGCCTGTGACCTATTTAAAAGTTTGCTCTGGCAACTTTTTTTGCCGCATCATCTTTCCATCAACAAACACCTATCTTCGTAAATCTCCTCCAATACGAAAAGCTTTTTAACATGGATAATTAAATTTTTATAAACAGAAATATTTTATCCATGTCTATTTGTATGCTTTTATCCCCCCCCCCCCCCCCCCCCCCCCCCCCCTCCCCCCCTTTTTCTAATTTGTCGATTTTAAGCTCGCGTCATATTTTTAGAAAACAAATATTACTTAATGTTAAACATTCAAACAAATAAAACATATACGATTTTTGTTTTTTTATATATCTTTTTATTTTGAATTTTTAATAAGTTCTAATTAATCAAAATTGTGATAAGGCTTAAAATGATAGCATGATTAAGGGAGTAGGGCACAATGAGAATTGAATGGTTTATCAATCCGTTGGTAGATACCAACCTTTTGCACAAAACGCTTTTCAAGAAGCTTTTACTCCAATGCAAAAACTTAATGCAATGAGTTGGTGCAATAGTAAAAGACTCAAAAAAAAACTTGCATTGGAGTTGCTCTTAGGTTGTCAGTTAGGGTTTGCTTTGATATATTAATTCTCTTAGCACCAATTCTTTTAATATTCTTGTATACTATCCAAACCCTTTCCACTTACTATGGTTGGTAGAAAATTGTTAAAAGTTGCAAGAAGCAATAGAGAACACAGTTTGAACCATCATTGTGCAAGCTAGTTACACTGTTTTTCTCTCAAATCTCTGATAACACTTTAATGTTGATGATGTTCAGTTATAGAAGTAAGATACTCTAGTACAGTTTTATTTCTCTTGCCTCGGAACCAATCATTATAATTGTCTCTGATGGAAACTGTATGGGTGACAAGTCAATATGATTTATCAAGTATGTATTGTGTTTGTTGCTTTGATGCTGGAACCAGTTGGTGGTTAACCATTTAAGTATTACCGGCCCAGGGTTGAATAGATTTTTTGGTCCTTGCGGTTGGATCATCATTATGAAACGATAGTTGGTTCGCAAATGATCCCATTTTTAGTCATGGAATACTAAATTGTTTTTGTTTTGCTGAAATGTTTATATATATGTTCAAACCATAGCTTGCTATACAATTGTAGGTTTTCTCTTTTACCATGGCGTTTGACATCTTTGGCCCTACTAGTCCATGGAAAGCGTTTCATCATAAAAAGTTGATAGCACTTGTAAAATTCAAATAACCTATGATACATAAGTCTTTTGCCTTACTCACTAGGTGAACATCTTGAGGTTATGCTAACGTAGATTGTTGTCTGTATATTTGTGTCTATCCACTCTCTTATGTCTATCTTTTATTGCCGTAGCTTGCACATATGAACACCTCTGTAAAATATTCTATCTCTGTATGTATTTTTCCCTTTTTGGTCTTAGCTAACTTTTTAGAAGTTCCTTTTTTTCTGTATGACATATGTACAGGATCCTGCATATTACATCCTTAAAGAAGATACATCCCCTTGCATTTTTGGCTCAGTTGAGAAGCAGAGGTGGTCATATGCATGTGCCAAACAGTTGATGGAGAGGCTAATTTATGGTGAGCAAAATTAACCCACGTTCCCATCGTTTTTAACATTGTGAGAAGCTCTTCTCACTTCCTTTCTCTTTACAGCTGAAAGTGCAGAGAACGGTCTTGAGTTCACCATAGTAAGGCCTTTTAACTGGATTGGCCCAAGGATGGATTTTATTCCTGGGATTGATGGTCCCAGCGAGGGAGTTCCAAGGGTTCTCGCATGCTTTAGTAATGTTAGTTTAATTTCTGTCTTGGATTTTTTGATATTTGAGCTATTTTTGTCCCACTTCTCCTAGAATATTTTTCCTTGCCCAGAATCTCCTCAGACGTGAGCCTCTCAAGCTTGTGGATGGTGGTCAATCGCAGAGAACCTTTGTTTATATCAAGGATGCTATTGAAGCTGTTCTTTTGATGATCGTATGCTACTGCCTTGCTTATCTTTTTAACACGTAATTTGGATTAAGCAGTAGCTTTTGACTAATGTTGGCATTCCTTTTTCTTGTGTGCTTTTTAGGAGAATCCTGCCAGAGCTAATGGTCATATATTCAATGTGGGTAATCCTAATAATGAAGTTACAGTCAGACAACTTGCTGAAATGATGACTCAGGTGTGTAGTCTGTTACTTAGCTAGTTCTCACATTAGGTATCAATATGATGAAATTTAAAACCTTTAGTGAGAAAATAGCTTTGGAAGCAACATCTACTAAGAGAATGCCAAGCTCCACGCATGCTTTTAATAGCTTATATATATGCTTGCATCTGGCAGGTGTATTCAAAAGTAAGTGGGGAAGATTCAATAAAAACGCCCACAATTGATGTCAGTTCCAAGGAATTTTATGGGGAAGGTTACGATGACAGCGACAAAAGAATTCCGGACATGACAATTATAAACAAACAATTAGGTACTACTCCCTTCTGATAAATGTTTTTGACCGCCCTTCTATCGCTTTGCTATCACAACTCTGTGATTAAAGAAATGATGCAAGAAAACCTCGTGTGTGCTCAATAATTAGACATGTAAGCATATCCAGCATAGTTGACACAAAGAGCATAAATTGATAAAAACATGACAACACACTGGCCATGATGTAATTCCTACAAAAATATCGAACCTCTGAATGTAGTGTAATTGAAAACCAAAGACAAAAGAACCACACGAGATCTTTGACATTCTAAAGTTGGGTTTTACTATTTGCCTACAATACTAAGTGAAAATGATCAAAATAGCCGATCTCCCCAACCAAATTCAGTTTTTAGTCACTTTTTCAATTGAATTCCCAGATAAAAAAAAAATTTGCTTAAGGATTTTAGTTTCTGTGTAAAGAATTTGCATAAGACATTTGCGTAAACTCCGACTAAAATGAGAATTTGGTTCCAATAGTGGCTAGAAAGTGAAGTTGGTCAGGGAATTTTCCCAATACTAATACCAACTAATTTTCAATATCTCTGATTCCTGTACATAAGTTTGGTATTACATCTAAAACACTGCATATGTAGATTTGGTGTCAACCCATCAGAAAGGTTTCTGATTCTATACATTGATTAGGATTATGTAAATTCGACCCATTAGAGATGTCTCTGATTCTATGGAATGATTAGGTTAGGTTCTGATATACAAGTCTCCTCATATTTTGTTGTTCTTTATCCTATATATTAACAAGCAGCAGAGCGTTCAATTAACTTTATGCATGCTCTCTGAAACTAACATGACATATAGGAACAAATTGATTGAAATACTTCCTATTTTATTGCATTTGTATGGACTTATTCCTGATTGCATGTTTGGGTGAATTCCAGGTTGGAATCCAAAGACCCCGCTTTGGGAGCTTTTGGAATCCACACTTACATATCAACACAAGACATATGCTGAAGCAATAAAGCAAACCATTGCAAAAGCAGTAGCTAGTTAAATGCCAAAGTGAATGTCTTAAGAAACCTGTCGAGTGTGTATTTGGTTCATTCTCATCGAATATGCAGTCTTTTTTACTTGGAAATAGTGTATGGTTGGTAAGAAATTTGTAGCTTTAACACGATTCTATTTAGGGACCATGTCAATGTTATTTTGTTGTGTACCATGTCACCTACTCACCATGGCCGGCTCGAACATTTTGATGGCTCGTTATAGATCTCCTTTTTTTTAAATATATTACTAAATTCTAAAATAAATCATTAGAGTTAAATTTTAGAACATACGTGAAAACATTGGCAATAGCTTTGAAAACTACTTCTTAAAGCAACACATTTTTTTTACTATAGGGCAGAAGTTATGCGTAAGAAGGGATCTCCACCTTTAAATCCACATTAGGATGAGATGTAGTGTGATGTTTTGGATCAATCATGTGCGATTAATGGGTGGATTTGAGATTAAAAGTAATCAAAGGTCCAAATCAATTCTTACGTTTCTCACCTTAACTCTACTTCTCAAACCATCCTCTTAGCCTTTACTAAATATTTGATAAAACTTTTAAAAACAACTTAATTAAGCATTAAATATTACTTATAATGTAAATATTTCATTAACTTATAGCTTACTCACAATTTTTAGAATTTCATAAAATTAACTTATAATCAGCTAATTACTTTTAAAAATCAAAATTATCTTAAATATGATTAAATTTTTAATTAAATAAATTATTTTAAAAAATAAATATTTTATTCTTTTAAGAGTAAATTATGGATTTGGCCCTTGTGTTATGCTGATTTTTACAAAAATCATCCCTACTACATTTATTTTGGATTTGGTCTTTTATTGTATGCACTTTCTATTATATCTAGTCTCAAACATCAAATGCCTGTCTATTTTCTCCATTAATTTTAAGATAATTTTTATCTTTTCTTCTATTTAATATTAAATTTTTGCCTTATTCAACATTTTTTTTGTCTTTTTAATAACCAATCAAGCTCGTCGGGCGTTACTTCACCAAATACAGATATTTTTTTCAATTATTAAAGGTGAGTATATTGACTAGGGGTGTAAATAGGTCAGGTTGGATTCGGGTTCAACCCATTTATTAATTGGGTTGAAAATCTCAATCCAATCCAACCTATTTAATTAAATGGGTTGAGAATTTCAAACCAACCTAATTTGTTGGGTTGATGGGTTGGTAGCGGGTTGATCTATTTATGATTATCTCAACCCATGTTAAATAAATGGGTTGAACCTGTGTTGACCCATTTAATTTTAAAATTGTAAATGAAATAAAAATGTTTAAACTACTTCATTCCACGACAATGGAACTGAAGCCGATCAAGTTAAGATTATAAATATATATAAGTACCAATGGAACTGAAGTCGATCAAGTTAAGATTATAAATATATATCAAGTTAAGAACTGAAGTCGATCAAGTTAAGATTACAAGTTTACCGTGAACAATGGAACTGAACTCGTCGTGGAGCCGTAGAACAGAGGGAGATGAGTCGTCGTGGAACAGAGGGAGAGGAGAGGAGTCGCCGGTGAAGAGGGAGGAAGATCTGCGCCCGGCGGCGTATGATGGAAGAGGGAGGAGAGGAGGCTGGAGGCGTATGGTGTTTCAAATTAGGAATACTGATTTAGTCGATTAGGGTTTTCAACTTTCAATATATAAATTATTTTTTAATCTTTAAGAATTATATTAAAATATTAATTGTATTAAATATTGATTAATAATTAAAAATAAAATATTAGGTAATATAATAAATAAGTTAGAAACATGTTGTAAATGGGTTGAAAACAGGTTGAAAATTTCAACCCAACCCAAACCCAATTAATAAATGGGTTAGGCGGGTTAACCCATTTAACTTAAATGGGTTGAAGTTCTCAACCCAACCTGCTAATTTTGTGTTGGATTCGAGTTGGGTTGGCGGGTTGGGTCACTTTTTGCCACCCCTAATATTGACATTAATATATTTACTTATTTACCTCATATTTTTTAAAATCTCCTAAAATGAAGTTTATAAAATATCTATACTATATTATAAAACACGGATAAAAAACTCTTAAATACAAATTATTAGACACAAGGTACCATCATTTTATGCAAGATTTTAAAAATCTCTTAATTTACAAGTATCAAAGCACAAGATACATATTACTACTGCATTCTTCTAACACCCACCAATTTGGTATGTGCAGAGTCTTCCTTTTATGCAGACCTTTCTATGTATCACTGTTAATTAATATATTATATTACTATAATTTTGTTTTAATTATATTATTAAATATGTAATTGGTTATTTTTTGTAGATGTCATTAAAATATATAAGATAATCATTGAATTCTAACAAAATACTTAATTTTTTATATAAAAAACATTATATTATTAAGCCTAAATTAAACTAATTTTAAAAAAAACATTATCACTTTCTCAAAACCATCCAAAATCGTACTGTAAATCGACAAAAAAATAAAATGAAACATTAAAATCGTAATGTATCTCGCTGCATTGCACGGGTACGCTTCTAATTATTGCATAATGCATATGTAGAATTTCTTAAAGTCTCATGTTTAAACTTCATAAAACTAAGAATAAACATGTTCAAATAAAAAATAAATGTTGAAACCTACTAATATGGTATAATACTATCTAAAACTGATAATCCACCGAAACCTCTTATACTTTCTAAAATCACACAAGGTCACAAAATAAAGTTGAAAAGGGAAAGAAAACCAAATGAAGCATAAATCACATTGAAAGTTGAGTTTTCTCTTTAGGATCGAGATGTATTATGTTGTGGATGTGTTGTATTGTAACGGTGTGAACATACTGCTATCAACCAATGTATATCAATATAAGTGGTTGTTTGTTTACCTCTATATAGTTTCATTAATAGACAATCTCTGAATTGCTAAGAGGTGGATATTGTTTGACAAAAAAAAGTCCGCATCTTAATGGTTCCAAAACCTTCTGAATGATTTTGTATCTTGGGTCTCCCTTAACCATTCAGCGCCTTTATTTCATTCTAAACACTTACCAAGCAACCATATTTCATTTTGCACTATATCACATGAGTCTCTTAATCATTATGACCACTTAATCATTTTACACCAAACTATTCAACAATTGCTAAACAACCCCTAAATTGCAAAAAAATAAATAAATAAGGCAAAAAATAAAAGTTAAGAACATCTCTAATAAATTCTTTAAAATGGAGAAATAGAGATTTTGGACATGGTTTTTGTTCCAATTGATTCTCCAAAACCGCTTCAGAATCTTTCTTCAAAATGAAGAAAGTAGGAGAGATGATGTAAAATACTCCAAATTAGGGGTGTTTATCCAAACCGCCCACACCGCACCGCAAAACGCGGTTTAGGAATTTTACGGTGCGGTTTGCATTTTTACCAAACCGCACCGCACCGCAAATTTTATATTAATTTTTAATTTTAAACATATATATATATATATATATATATAATAGTTTAATTTATTAGTTATATAATTGGGCTTGTGTTTTTAAATTTTAATTATGGACTTTAAGTATTTATAACTCTTCTTAAAAGTTTACGGCCAACAAATGAAAAAAATTGGGCATTGATAATTGGGAGTCAAGATGAAAACAAAAGAAAAAGTTGGAGACGTCACTTTATATGTTTATCGTATTGAGACAATTTATTTTTTTAGACTATTTCTTTGACTATTTTTAGTTATGCATTTTGGAGTTGGATATATTCAAACTCTTTATATTTTGGACTACGGTCACTAAATCGTTGATTTTCTAATGTATTTTAAACTTATAATTTTTTGGATTATACGTATAAAGTGCGATAGGGACAAACCGTATAAACCGAATCGCATTGCATTTCGCGGTGCGGTTTGAGTTATATGCGGTGCGGTTTGCGGTTTGAAAAAATGCTCAAACCGCATATGCGATGCAGTTTGCGGTTTTACCCCAAACCGCACCTAGAACACCCCTACTCCAAATTTGGAGAAGTTGTAAAAAATGATTAAATGAGAGAGATTATTTTTTAATATATTCCCATCAACAAATAACTTTGAAATTAAATCTTTAGAGAGATAAATAGTATTTTATTAAATAAATAAAATATTTTAATAATATATTTATAACCTCTAAAATAAAAAATCTGGAGTTAAATTTTTTTTAAAAGACGTTACTTAACAAACAAATAAAAAGAAACTAGAAGTAGTCAAATACGTGTATTGAAGAAACAGAAACGTGGCTGCAATTGACAAATTTTCCTATGCCTAAATTAAAAAAAAAAAAAAATCAGTATAAAGCAAATATTACACTGCAACGAATAAAAGGCACCAACAAATGTCCATAAAAACTCGAGTTTGGGTAGAGAAAACGACGTTTGAAAGAAACAATTCACGAGTTGAGTTCAAGCTTCGATTTCGGTATAAATTAATAACTTCTCTTCCAATGGTTTTGTTAGTTTTTATGTTCGTAAGATAATAGTAACAATTAATTTCAGTTACAATAACTATATTGATAACTAATTTGAAGTTTATTATTTAACAATGGTGGAACATGAAACTCCTAACTAGAAATCGTCAGCATTTGAGCTAAATCCTAAGATTTAAAATTGTGTCTGTATTTAACATCAAAGCCACTAGAAATCTATTGCCCAATTCGTAGCTAAAAAAAGCCCCTTACAAGGAGCTCGAAAATCAATCGAAATCGACCAAAAATGATCCCTTATGCCGTTCGTTTTCGTTCTGCGTCAAAAGAAACCAAAAATTATTATTTTTGTTAAACTAATTTCAGGGACATTTAATATTATTTAAATATTTGTATCATGAATTAACTATTTAACATTTTAATATTACAACTTAATCATCTAATGCAATAAATAACATTTATAGAAGAAACAATGTAGGTGGATATATTTATATCCGGAAATATTATTGGATCATATCATGATTATGTTTAGTTAATGTATAGCAGTATAGTTAAGATTTATTTTCATACATAAATGTTATTACATTTAATCAGTTAATGTTACAATTAGATGTGAAATTCTAAATTATCTTTTATTTTGGTAACCGTTGAGTCAACTTGAACATAACTCGACTAGTCTTATAGGCCCTAGAGAACAGATAGAAAATCCCCAATGGTTTTGGAGGGACTTACACTGGTGAGGCGGTGACCTATGAAAAAAAAAAAACGCAAGAATTATTGTGAGTTGAGCTAACCTCTCAAGATTAATTTAGGATCATGTTATATATTAGTATGAACATTGATTTTTGGATGTTAAGACAAGTTCCAGACAATATGACAATGAATCTGGACAAACGTGGACTTTGATAATTTGGGAGTTGGATTGATAACAAAAATACAAATAGATGTCATTTGTTGTCAATCGTACGAAGATCCAGAGGCGTTTAAGATGATTTTTATCAATGAAACCCTTCAATGTCAGTTTACATGATCTTTATGATAACTTCGATACATGCAAAAATATGAGGTTTTACGTTTATGCATTATATTTATTATGTCATATATATTGGTATTTGTGACTCTATCAAGCAATAACAACAAACAACATCAACACTATAAGCAACACTTGGTTGAATATAAGTAGAGGTGTGCAGAAATTCAACCGATCCAAATAAAACCGAACAATCCAATTAGAACCGACCGATGATAATTGGATATCCAATTGTAATTGGATCGGATCAAAATTTTTGACATCCAATAAACCAACCGAACCGATCCGATTATCCATCCAATCATCATCTAGTTACCATCCAATCATCATCCAACTTTCGATAAATAAGTTTTTAAAGGACAATTGATAATTAATTTAATAGCTGAAAGATCGTGTGGGAAGTTGAGTTAACGGTGAGAAACATGAGAAGTGGATCTGAACAGTTGATCTCTTTAAATCTCAAGTTTTCCCATGAATTGCAGCTTAAAAGGGAATTGATCTGGTGCACCTCGGTGCATGTACATCTTATCCTCCTAATGTGCGTCCATTTCTCATCCAACCGTTAACTCAACTTCTCACTGGAATCCAACCCTAATTTAATATTATATATATAATAACACAATTAATCATCCATTGGATGTCGGATGAATCCAATCCGATCTAACCCTATTAATATTGATTGGATCCTATCCGAGATAATGGATGTCCAATAAGAATATCCAATGAATAGGACCGAACCGATCCAATTATCCATGGATTGGAAAAATCCAACATCCATTGGATGAGTTGATCAATTCGATTCCCATCACATCCATTGAATGTCAACCGATGAACAACCCTAATTATAAGTAGTAGCAACATATGCACCATGTAAATAATAAAGAGATGAAAGTGAAACCCTCCGAACTACTTACCAAATTTAACAATCACAAACTACAAGGGAAGAAGCATGACAATTAAAAAAAAGGATTAACATTTATTTCAACCGTCTATTAAAATAAAGATTACTTGAAATTATCTCTTTCAAAGGAACCTTATTTATCTAGATTGACATTGATCTCTATTCGCCATGAAGATAGAGATTACTTGGAACCATATTATCTTTTTTAGAGGAGCCCTGATTATTAACTCAATTAACATTAATGTCGATTGACCATCATGTTAGAGATTACTTGAAATTATTCTTTTTAAAAAATCTTAATTATCCATTTAATTAACATATCTTTATGAATTGTTTCTATGATAACCATATCTAAGATCATCTTCAACCCAAAACACAAAAATGGAGGTATTTTCATATCTAAGGGCATCTCTAACCCAACAATTATAAAAAGAACATTAAAAATGATGGGTCCTTCGACACTAACAAAAATCAAACTCCAACCACCCTAAAAGAAAACACTAAAAACATTTTTAATATATATAAAAAAGGGAATTTAATTAAAATGCCCTAAGTTGAAAAATCAGTACCCAATATGCCCCAAATCTTGTTATTTTTGCCAAAATACCCCCTAGGTCCGCGTTTTTCACTGTTACACGCGGACCTGGTACGCGTTTTGTCCGCGTTCACTATTACACGCGGACTTGGGCCGCGTTTTGGCCGCGTTTCGAGAGTTACACGCGGACATGGTACGCGTTTGGCTTCGATGCGCGTTTGGTCCGCGTTTTCCACTGTGAAACGCGTATCTGGGCCGCGTTTTTTACTGTGGAACGCGTACTTGGGGGCCGGCCCATAGCATTGTTTAGGGTTTAGAGATCAACGGTGTGGATTGTTTCATTTGTTAGGGTTTGGCTCCTATAAATAAGTGAGGTCCCCCACCCATAACCCCACCACCATCACTCTCAAAGGGATCCCATCTATTTCACTCTCTCAAATATATCGTGTATTACACACGCTCGGATCTCGGCTCGGTTGGTTAGCATTTATAAAAGTCGGATATGGGTCGACCACTTTCTTCGGTAAGTTTTCTTTAACCGCGTTTTAATTTTATATTTATTTTAGTGATTATGTGTTAATTTTAGAGTGTTGCGTTTATGTTGATAATATGTTAGAGGTTGCGTTAATTTTAGTTTTACATATTACGTTGATTTTAGAGATTGCGTTTTTTTTAGGATTGCGCTAATTTCATAAAATAATTGTAGAGATTGCGTTAATCTTAGAGATTGCGTTTTTTTTTGTATAAAAAAAGTGTAGAGATTGAGCTTGTTTTAGGGATTGCGCTCATTTTATAAAATAATTGTAGAGATTGCGTTAATTTTAGAGATTGCGTTTTTTTTTTATAAAAAAACTGTAGAGATTGGGCTTGTTTTAGGGATTGCGCTAATTTCATAAAATAATTGTAGAGATTGCGTTAATCTTAGAGATTGCGTTTTTTTTTTTGTATAAAAAAGTGTAGAGATTGGGCTTGTTTTAGGGATTGCGCTAATTTCATAAAATAATTGTAGAGATTGCGTTTTTTTTTGTATAAAAAAACTGTAGAGATTGGGCTTGTTTTAGGGATTGCGCTACTTTCATAAAATAATTGTAGAGATTGCGTTAATCTTAGAGATTGCGTTTTTTTTTTGTATAAAAAAAGTGTAGAGATTGGGCTTGTTTTAGGGATTGCGCTCATTTTATAAAATAATTGTAGAGATTGCGTTAATTTTAGAGATTGCGTTTTTTTTTTGTATAAAAAAACTGTAGAGATTGGACTTGTTTTAGGGATTGCGCTAATTTCATAAAATAATTGTAGAGATTGCGTTAATCTTAGAGATTGCGTTTTTTTTTTTGTATAAAAAAGTGTAGAGATTGGGCTTGTTTTAGGGATTGCGCTACTTTCATAAAATAATTGTAGAGATTGCGTTAATCTTAGAGATTGCGTTTTTTTTTTGTATAAAAAAAGTGTAGAGATTGGGCTAGTTATAAGTTAGGTGCGTTGACAACATCCTTGCATTACTATGTAGGACGATTTTGATAACGTCGATCTTTCGTTCAAATGCCGCATCTCCATGGTAAAGGAAATTAGAGATGCTTTTGAAGCGTGTCCACCTGAACGGGCACAACGTTTACACGAAATGTTTAGCCGCACATCTTTCGGGCCATGGCTCGAGCTTACCAATATTGTACAGGACCCCCTTCTAGTACACATGTTTTTACAGATGGAGGTCGAGGTTGCGAGACCACAGCCGGAGGAATTGTATTTTCACGTGTGTGGGACTCGCATGCACTTTGGTCGTCGTGAGTTCTGTATTGTAACATGACTCATTTTCGGACAAATACCCGACCTTCCTACCTTGACAGATGAGTCCTTCGTTAGTAGGGTTTGGCCTGGCCTTGCACCAGGTATCTTGACGCTGAGAACCGTCCTCGAGACGATGAGAACTGGTCTGGGTGCGATATCCGATGAGGATGCTGTGCGTGTTTGCTTGGTGGTGATGGCGGATTTGATGTTCATGGGTCGTGATCCAAGGCTGCCGGTTTCCTCTACTGTACTTATCGCTGTCGATGACTTGGAGAGGTTTAACCGCTATCCGTGGGGTAGCTACATCTGGAGTCACTCATACAAAGGATTCCACGGTGCCATCGCCAGACGCAAGCAGAAGAACCAGCAAAACAACAAGATGACGTTGAACGGGTTTGCACACGCCCTAAAGGTTAGATAAGTACAATAACATAAAAATCAATTCATTAACTAATTTTGCTAATTTTGGATTTATTCTAACGTACTTGTTCAATTTATGTAATTCCAGATATGGATCTTGGAGATGTTTCCTGCCTGCCGGCAAAATTTCACCAAGCGCTCCGACAGGTTGATTAGGGGAACGAAATGGGATCGAGATGCTGTCCTTAGTAAGTCTGCATGCATTGGGATCTTCAACTCAGCTTTGAGCGTATGCCCTCTTACTATATTTTTAATTGTAGTAATTAAAAAACTATTTGTGATTTATAAGTCTTATAATTTTTTAGGTTGTTAATGCGCCATATGCGGAACTGAGGCCTACTCAGGATGAGCAGCAGTCGAGTTGGTTTCGACGGAGCGTCGCCTTTTTTGAAAGTTCGGCGGGCAGGCGACCGACAAAGAGGTCCCGACGTAGAGGTCCTGATCCCGATGACAATGATGACGATGATGACGATGATGATGAAGATGACGATGATGGCACGCGACGTCAGGCTCCCCCTAGCTCTAGCTATCAAGCTCCCCCTAGCTCTAGCTATCAGGCTCCTCCTAGCCCCACCTATCAAGCTCCCCCTAGCCCCACCCATCATAGGATGCCTGATATAGACCCATACCAAGCTAAGTGGGAGTACATGACCTCCGTGGACAGACGCGTAAGAGACCTCGAGGCCCTCGATATGGCCAGACGCATAAGAGAGCTCGAGGCCCTCACCGCACACCTTCGCCACACTCACGTTAGTGTTTAACTTAATTTGGGGATATTACGCCCAATACTTTAATATTGGTTTGTGTATTGATATTACGTTCCATGATTGTATTAGGTGTCAACGAACATGGCGCCCACTTACACGTCGCCTGGGCAAATGCATGGGTACACGGGTGCGGCATATGCGACCACATCATCCCAGCGAAATGTAGGTTATTTTTTTATTACGTTTGAAAGTAATTATTAAGAGTGCTCATTATAATCCATGTCACCAGGTTGGGATGACAAGTACGACGCCAGCCTACACGTCGCCGGGGTACACACAGGCGGCAACCGGAGGAAACTACCCTTTCTCGACCCCATCATTCCAGCAAAATGTAAGTTACGACGAGTGCTCATTGTTGTTCTTTTTTTGTTATTACGTTTGAAGATTCTTATAATGACCTACGTCACCAGTTTGGGATGCAGGCGGGGGACTATTACAGACCCCAGATGATGGAGCCGGGGCCGGGGCTGTCCGTCCTAAGCGGGTTGGTGGAAGATTTTTTGGGAACTTCCATCCCTTATTCGATGGGGTCGGAGTCGGGGGTTGACACCACCCAGGCGCGGGTGAGTACTCCGATGGCTGATGATATCATCGATCACCACTTTGAGGATGCTGACATGCCCATACATGAGCCAGATCAGGCAGCACATGAGAGGGCGAGACGGGTCGCTGTTGTGGGGCCAGCCCTTTGTTCCCCATATGTCCAACAAGCTTCGACCACAACAGTACCTAAGAAAAAAACCAAGGCAAGGGTGAAGGCAAAGGGCAAGGGAAAGGTTGGGGGAGACACTACGATGACTGACGCGGGGCAATCGGTGTTTGTTTCGGCGGCACATATCAGGGAATTATGTATCAGTGATCAGCTCCCCCACCTGATGTGTCCATTTTACGGCGGCCTTCAAATGAATGCCGGTTTTTTCATGCTACTGTTAGGTGTAGGTGGTAGTGGGGATTTCGAGGATCTGGTTAGTATTTAAATATAGTCATATAAACAACTACATTTCTAATGACAGGTCTAACAATCTATGTTTTGTGTATAGCAAATCGACGCTTGGGTTAGAATGATCCAAGAATCCCGCTCTCCACATGCCAGATGGACGGTCATGGACTCCAACTTCTTTGAGTGGCTTACACGGTCGGGCCAAGGATACAGGTCTATGTTTGAAACATGCAATGGACTGGGCCATAGAACTCATCCAGCTTGGATGGACATCGACGAGGTATGGAAATCGATTTACATAATTTTTGTTCAACTTGTTTGTTACTAACTATTATTGTGTTATTGTAAAATCTCAGGTATACATCCCCATATGCGTCGTGGACAAACATTGGGTGCTCGGTGTTCTGTACCTCCGTGAAATGAGGCTGGTCTTATTTGACAGTTTACGAGCAAGAAGGTACACTTTGCCCTTGGAAGAACGCCTTGGGATCTTCAAAAAACAATTGCCGAAGTTGTTAAAAAAGATACACGACACGCCGGATCGTATCAAGGCCAGCAAGAAATTAGAGGTTATCTATGATCCTGATGCACCTCAACAGACAGGGGGCCTTGGGGATTGCGGTGTGTGGGTGTGTCGTAACATATCCAAGTTTATTGAAGGTCTGCACCCAACAGTTGCACCAGATGCAACTGAGCATGTGGCAAGGGAATGGCGTAATTACATGGCGGAGACCCTTTTCTCGTTGGCTGTCCAAATAAACGATTAGGTTGGGGATACTTTTTATGTTACTTGTGAGTTGTGATGGGCCTCTTGAAATAACAAATATGATTCTTTTTTTTAAAGTCATTTTAAATATTAAAACCCTTTTTTACTTAGATAACTAATTTGGATCGGATGTTTTATTTTATATAAAAATAGAATTCGTTAACTCCCAAGATCACAAATTGATATGAAAAGGGTAGTACATGAAAAAGTTCTTTTGGTAAATAAAAAACAAAATATTATTTAAACTTACCAATTATTAATGACAAACTGGTAGGGTTCAAAAACAACCGGTACAAGTTCATCTAAACAAATATTGAAACGACGTCATTAAATGAAGTGAGTAGGTAACATTGTCGGTCATTGAAATTTCAAACTATGGCTACACGACACTTGGTTTTTCTGGAATCCCCAATGTCAGGATCGAATTTTCAACAAGAATTAATTCTCAGAAACAATAACAAAGAAGTTTGCGGAATAACACTTTGATATTTAACCAAACAGAAAATCAAAACAGAATATAATCAACAAACTGTAAACTTGTATTGAATGCTTTGAAGTTACAAGATTACTCACTCAACCTCAATATTGATGAACAGGCTCACCAATACGAATTCTACTTCTCTAAAATTAGGATCTATGCCTTGAGGTTGATTTTCTCTCTAAAAGAATGAAAACGAAAGTTAATTCATTATTCTAAGCTATACAATATATATACTGAATACAAAGATAATTACAATAAATAAAATATCTTCAGTATATCTTCCATGTATATCTATAAGCTTCCATAATCTTCAGATTATCTAGCTGTCATTCTTTCCATCTGAATCTCTTTAGCAGCACTAACCATGATCAGCAGCATTAACTTCTTCTAGCAGCACTAACTACTAGCAGTACTAACTAGCTAAGCAGTACTAACTTTGTTCAAGCAGCACTAACTTTGACTAGCAGTATTAATAGTACTAGCAGTAGTAACACTCAGCAGTACTAACCTTTAAGTCTTCTAGCAGTAGTAACTTTGAACCAGCAGCATTAACCATACTTGATGAATTCTTCAGTTCCCAACACCCAACGACTTCTTATATGCTCGGGTGATACAATTTTGGAAGTGTTAAGCTCAACTTTCTTGCTGTACACTTCAATGACGGTATAATTTTGTAGTATAAAAATATAAACGCATCAAACCACAAAATACATTGGACGATTTTATTAATGAAACAAAACCATAGAAAGTAAAAGTAAAAAACCGACAACTCTTTAGTGTTGTGAATTTCACAGTTACTATAACACGGGTATTTATAGTAACAAGGAACAATTGTTAAAAAAAAATGAATCGTTTCAGTATTTGTAGAGGAATCATTTCAGTATTTGCAGAGGAATCATTTCAGGCTTTGCAGAAGAATCATTTTAGTTTTTGCAGAAGAATCGTTTGACCATGGTTACAAACCTATCTCCGCATATGGTAACAAAACGCGGGGTTAGTCCGCGTTTTAGTGGTGTAACGCGGGGTTAGTCCGCGTTTTAGTAACAAAACGCGGGGTTAGTCCGCGTTTTAGTGGTGTAACGCGGGGTTAGTCCGCGTTTCAGGCTTTGCAGGGGAATCGTTTGACCATGGCACAAAAAACAAATCATTTCAGGCTTTGCAGAGGAATCGTTTGACCATGCCTTTGAAACTATCATGAACCGATCTTCGCATGGAGTATAAGTAGATGCTCCGGTGAAGTAGTATTTCACAACTTCATATCTATCCTTTCTACCCTCACTTTCATTTACAAATATTATCTACATTCTATACATTATCTACATTTTCATTACTTGATGGCTGGAGGTTCACGCGGTAGGGGGAAAAGGTCAGCGAATGGGGCTGGCACTTCACGCTCCGTGGACATCGACCAATTAAATGATGGAGCTTCAAGGATTGACTGGAATGCACCAGATACAACGGAGGATTGGGCGCAGTTTGGGTTAACTGCTTACGATGAACCGATAACGCCTCAGGAGTGGGAGCAGTTTAACAATGCCCAAGCCGCATACTACGCTGCTCATGGAGGAATGCCCCCTCCTACGTATCAATCCAACCAGGGGCCAGGTCTACCAATGTCTCAGGTACTGCCTACCAGGTTGAAAAGGTCCTGTGATGAGGCAAATGAAGAGATACGAAATACAGGCAGGACGTGGCTACAAAACATGGAACTTCAGAAGGACAAAGAAGCAACTATTGCGGAGTAGAAGGAGCTCCTGGAGAATATGAAGTGCGATGTCAGGGAGAAACAAAAGGAGATTAGAAAGTTAGAAGATGAACTGGTAGACATAAAATAAAACTACACCGTCATGGAGGAGCATATGAAGGCAAAGGCTGGCTGGGTTACGAAGTGCCGGGAAATCTACCCGTAGTAGGTTTCTCAAAGGGTGGTTGTTGTATGGATGCACTTTAACGTTTAACCTAAGTTTTATTTTATGCATTAATTTTTACTTTATCGATGCTTGAATGTTGTACGGATGCACCATTTCGTTTTCTTTAATTTCAATAAAACGATGCTTTTATGTTTTATCTTTGATTTACACATAATATAATTTCACAATCACGATAAGGTAGATAAAATCAACAATTAACATAATAACAATATCACTTAGCATAGAAGATGAGGTGGTTACAATCAAGGGAAGTCAATGTTAAGGTCAATGCTATCATGCCTTAAAGTTCCATGTGGTTCTAGGTCCGATGACCCTTGAGAGCGAAATCTTTGGCTAGTAGAAGCTCTCCTGGGCACGGTTGAAGGGGCAGGAGTTGGACATTCACCACGAGTATGTCCTACTGCTCCACACCTAGTACACGTTCTCTGTATCGGATCCTCACCACGAGATGGACGTCGATCGTTCTTTCTTGGTCTCCCCGCACGTCTCTTGGTTATTAACGGTGGATAGCATGGCGGAAGGGGGACGTGTGGCAAAACCCATGATTGAGGGGGTCCAACAGGATAGATCAACTCATGATATGTTGACCGGTAAGTACTGGACGTGTAGTAAGATATAGCCAGATCGCTGCAATCTCTACGATTCATTGACCTTGCAGCAGCGATGGCATGACCGCACGGTAAACCAGAATATTGCCATTGGTTACATTCACAAACACCGTTGACCATATCGACAGTCGCGTGATAACGGATATCCCGAACGTTGAACTTACCATGTCCAATCTGACTTACCCTCCATGTCGTAGACTTTCCCGACCTTCTGCTAATTATCTCCTCCGCCATTGGTGTGAGATGATTACGCATTTCATCTACAAATATGTGTTAATTGTGTTACGATTTATACGGAAGACGAAAAATGCAACAAACATATAAGTTAAAGATTTTAGAGTTTATCAACCTCCCTTTCGTCGTCGAAGTTGGTACCACTCTTGTTGAAAATCTCGGAAGTACTCTATAAGGCTGACAATGGGTAACCTGCGTGCAAAACGGGACAGTGCATTCACCGACTCTACACTATTAGAGGTCATTATGTTATACCGTTGTGCAGGGAAATGGGCCCTTGACCACCTCTCTTTACCAGCCTCGTCCATAACTTGTGCTCCACGAGGTACTTCATATCGTAGTGCATTCATGTAGGTCTCGAACTCCCTAATAGTATATGCTTTGCACGCCTTCCAATACGTGGTCTTGTTTGTTGTGATACGTTTGTCCGCGCTTTTCACGTTCATCTCCAAATGTCGACAACATAGGGCGTGAGGGGTGGAGGGGTACACGGCAGAAATTGCCGCGCTTATGGAAGGAGCCCTGTCGGACATAAACACCAACCCTTCCGGGGCTCCGATACATTCCCGCAACATGTTCAGAAACCAACCCCACTCCTCCCCCGTCTCGGACTTTCCTACTCAGAAAGCCAATGGCACAATGTTGTTATTTCCGTCCATGGCAACCGCCAAGAACATCATACCCAGGTAATGCCCCTTTAAATGGGCAGCGCCTATTACAAGGACAGGACGCAGATTTGTCAAAAACGTCCGGATCTGCAATAAACGTACGTGTGGTTATTATTTGTAAATGTTAAAATTCATAATATGTAAAGCTACGACGATTTAATATACTTATCGCACATCCAAGTGCAGCGAAACACAATTCGAAACGTCCGTTTGAATCCGTCCTTATTCTGGTGCGTGTACCCGGATTCTTCAGCTCCAAGTTATATAAATACGCAAGGAGTCATTCGTACGACTCCTCGGGAGTGCCTCTCACCATTAGTAGTGCCTTGCATCGCGCACGCCATCCTTGGTGGTAACCAATGTTGATCCCGTACTGCTGATTTATATCGTTGACGATGTCCTTCGGCCGAAATGACCTGCTAGCGTCAAGAAACTTGTCTTTCAGTATGTGGCCCAAAGTCCTTTTGTTGGCCTGCCGGTGGCTGGCATTTAGTTGTGTCATCGAACATGTGTGTACGTCGTTCAGCTTTCTAACGACAAACAGCCCTCCTTTAGGGCCCACGGACTTCGCGAACATACTCCATTCACAATTTTGTTGGTCACAGACAGCCTTGTATCTGCGTTTGTCGGATTTCTTCGCTCTAAACACGAAACTCTCTCGCAAGAACTTCATTCCCAACTGTACGGTCATTTCCTCCTTCGTATGAAATATTTGACCTTCATGTATAGTTGTACTACGATTGTAAGGTGCGGGTTGGTAGACTGGTTTATGGGTCTCCGGGTTAGGAAGAGAAGGGGGCATATCAAAATAATCGTTTAACGCACCAAATGATTTATTGCTAAGGGTATATGTTTCTTCGTCCTCGTCATTATCGGTATCTGATCTGTCCAGATCAGATATACCAGTTGTGAAAACATGTGTTTCGTCATCAACAACTCCAACAAACCGTCTTTTTGGGTCTTCTGCTTCTTCTTCTTCTTCTAGTTGCGTCTTCGGAACAACTTCGGGATAAGATTCGTTAGGACGATATGCATGATCAGAATAAAGTGTGGTGTCGTAGGATGCCTGAAATTGAGAGTCAGGCTCCAGTTGACTACCACCGACATGGATTTCGTCATGATCTTCGTCATCATCTTCGTCATCGCCCACCAATGGTGCGACATACACAAAAAGTTGTGGAGGTATTTCTGAATCGGCTGCAAGTAGCATAAAACCAAGGATTTCGTCATCGTTGGTTATCTCCATCAGTGAGCCATCTGCACGTCTGAACACCAACTTGCAAGCAGCAGAATCTCCGATTCCACACTTTCCCACGACGTAATCGATAAACGTCTTATACGAAACAATTATTGGAATATATACACCACGCTTTGTGTAGCCAATATAATCCCACCCATTGTTGTTTTGCACCCATTGACCATCGAAACATAATAAGACTCTAGTTTTTTGAACAGATGAACTCATTTTTTCAGTAGTATGAAAAATGAAGCAATTCAAGTGGATGTGATGAACGATTTTGCATCTAATCTTACTAATCTTTATAGGAAAAATTGAATGGAGAAAATGAATGTGAACCACATATTCAATGACAATGGTACACTTATTGTATGAGAATCAGACTAAAATGTGGAAAAAAACGGTAAAATCATTCAAAAAATACGTCACAAATAGTTGACCACACATGAAATCATAGGCCTGAAACCCTAATTTTCCAAACCCTAATACGCTTTACACTATTAAACGCGGACCTAACCCTCGTTTTTTAACAAAAAACGCGGCCCAGATACGCGTTTCACAGTGGAAAACGCGGACCAAACGCGGACCAAACGCGTACCATGTCCGCGTGTAACTCTCGAAACGCGGCCAAAACGCGGCCCAAGTCCGCGTGTAATAGTGAACGCGGACAAAACGCGGACCAGGTCCGCGTGTAACAGTGAAAAACGCGGACCTAGGGGGTATTTTG
The DNA here is from genome assembly GCA_954870635.1 of Arctium minus. Taxonomy (NCBI): domain Eukaryota; kingdom Viridiplantae; phylum Streptophyta; class Magnoliopsida; order Asterales; family Asteraceae; genus Arctium; species Arctium minus. The sequence goes on along the minus strand of OX941083.1, from coordinate 119,719,065 downwards.
AAAAAATAACAAGATTTGGGGCATATTGGGTACTGATTTTTCAACTTAGGGCATTTTAATTAAATTCCCTATAAAAAATATTGACTTCTATATTTAGAGGTCAATAAATAAAGTAGACCTCTATAATCAAAGATTAATATTTTATTAAACTTATATACATATAAATTAATAGTTTAATAATATTTTGTATTTAAGTTTATAATTTATTTAATTTTTGATTTTAAATTGTAAATTAAATAATTAGTTTATTTTATTAAAAATGAAAATTAGTAAAAACTATAATATGAATAATTTTATTATAATTTTGGTGGACAAAATTGAAACATACATAAAAGAAAATATAATCATAAAACATTTATGAAATTTGCTTTGTAACATAATATTTATAATTCATAAAATGAAATTTGCTTTAATATTTATTAATTAAAAATTATATTAATATAAAATAGTATAATTACAAATATACAACCCCTTTACCTTATCTTCAAAATATTAATAGTTGATTATACAATCTTAACTTCAACCAAATAATTGTAACTCAAGTTTGGCTATATAACAAAGTTTTATTATATAAATTTCTATTTACAGTTAAATACAACTCTATATTTAAATATATTCAGTCAGAAATATATAATAATATCTAATTTTTTTTTTTTTGATAATTTGAAAGAAAAAAAAGGATTTAGATGAAAAGTCTAATTTACTTGTGGTTTGAGATAACAAGTCTTACGTGTTGATATCATCCCTTCCTCTCCCCTCGCACCAAACCAAATCGTTGTAGGTTCCGTGTGGTTCCAAACCAATTTATCCTCACACCTATACTTATTATATACTCACCACCATCCTTCATACCAACGGAATCAAAATCAAAATCAATAATGGGGACGGAAGCTATGTTCACTAATGGAAGCACCACCGCCGCCGCCGCCTTCAAGCTGGTTGGCTTTAAGAACTTCACCCGAGTGAACCCCATGTCCGATAAGTTTTCAGTCAAAAGGTTCCACCACGTTGAGTTCTGGTGCTCCGACGCCACCAACACCGCTCGCCGTTTCTCGTGGGGCCTCGGCATGCCCATCGTCCACAAATCGGATCTATCTACGGGGAACGCAACTCACGTCTCCTACCTCCTCCGCTCCGGCCAGCTTAACTTCCTCTTCACGGCTCCTTATTCTCCTTCCATCTCCATTAATGGAAGCACCTCCACCGCTTCCATCCCGACGTTTTCTCACACCGATTGCCGCAACTTCACCGCCTCCCACGGCCTCGCCGTCCGATCCATCGCCATTGAAGTCGACGACGCCGAAATCGCTTTTTCCGTCAGTGTTTCCCACGGTGCTAAACCCTCGTCTCCCCCAACCGTCCTTGGAAACAACGACGTCGTACTGTCTGAAGTGAAACTCTACGGCGACGTCGTTTTGCGTTACATAAGTTACAAGAATCCAAACTACGATTCTGCATCTACCTTTTTGCCAGGGTTTGAACCCGTTGAAAAAACGTCGACGTTTCTAGACCTTGACTACGGCATCCGCCGTCTCGACCACGCCGTAGGTAACGTCCCGGAGCTCGGTCCGGCTGTGGATTACGTGAAATCGTTCACCGGATTCCATGAGTTCGCCGAATTCACGGCGGAGGACGTAGGGACGAGCGAGAGCGGACTCAACTCGGTGGTTTTAGCGTGCAATAGCGAGATGGTTTTGCTTCCTATGAACGAACCGGTGTACGGAACGAAGAGGAAGAGCCAGATTCAGACGTATCTGGAACACAACGAAGGCGCCGGAGTTCAGCATTTGGCCCTAACCAGTGAGGACATATTTCGGACCTTGAGAGAGATGAGAAAGCGCAGCGGCGTTGGTGGATTTGAGTTCATGCCGTCGCCGCCTCCCACCTATTATCGGAATCTGAAGAAGAGAGCCGGCGATGTATTGAGCGATGAACAAATTAAGGAGTGCGAAGAATTGGGGATATTGGTGGATAGAGATGATCAGGGCACTCTACTGCAGATTTTCACCAAGCCTGTTGGCGACAGGTATGCCGATTAGATTCTCACCATTATTATGTTCATCAAATCTCTTGAATTTTGTTGAAAGAGATTCGATTATTCTTCATACAGATGCTTAGAAATCTTGTTTTCATATTGTTTGTTTGAGCAGGCCAACGATATTCATAGAGATAATTCAGAGAGTAGGGTGTATGATGAAAGATGATGATGGAAAGGTGCAGCAGAAGGCAGGGTGTGGAGGGTTCGGAAAGGGCAATTTCTCGGAGTTGTTCAAGTCTATTGAGGAATACGAGAAAACACTGGAAGCACGATCCGCCACATGAAAACATATTTGTATGGAAAATTAAATGAAATTAATCCTGAAAATATAATATTTGTAACCTGAATAAACGCAGACAGACGTTATGGTATTTTGTATATTGCTGCTGCTTTTCGTATAGTTTTTTTTTTGTTCCAAGCTCTAATGATACGAACATCAGATTTTTAGTCGTATTTGATAAAAGGGAAAATTGCATTAAAATGGAACCAACTTTACCTTAATTTCTATTTTTGGGAACCAACTTTTAAACTTATCATTTAAGGGTTTACTAGAAGCGTACTCGTGTAATGCAGCGAGATACATCACGATTTTAATGTTTATTTTTATTTTTTGTTTTTTATTGATTTACAGTACGATTTTGGATGATTTTTATTGAGTGATAATGGTTTTTTTATATATAAATTTGTTTAATTTAGGCTTAACAATATAATGTTTTTTATATAAAAAAAATTAAGTAGTTTGTTAAAATTCATTAATTATCTTATATATTTTAAAATTTTTATATTTAAATTGAGATGTTTATCCTGTTTTGATTATGTTTATCAGAATTCAAATTTCATAATTTTAGGATTTGGGGATTAGAGATAAGGATTTTGGGGGATAAGAATGAAATTTATTAATTAGAGTTAAAAGCTTTACAGGTAGTACATTAGGTTTTAATAGTTATTTTTAAGAGATTTTAAGTAGATAGCTTTAAATGATAGTACATAAAGCTTAGTGAGTTGTAATTAAGAGTTTTTTATGCCATATTTATAATATAGTATAGATAATAAAGTTTATGTTTATTTAAGGGTCTCGTTAACCGGTTGAATAGGTAATCGGTCAGTTAAATATGACATGACAATTTATAAATTAAAAAATTATTATGTAGATGCCATTAAAATAATTAATGATTTAAAAGAAAAAAAAAACTCTCCTAAATTAGCTCACCCACATCCGTCGTTTAACCCCTTCACCTCCTCCAACCAATGCACTTGCCCTCCATTTTTTCCAGTGAGGTGGTGACCCTGTTTCTTCTTCATCACTACAAGCAAATCCACCACCACCGCTTCACTTTTTCCAACTCCTACCCGCCTAAATTATCTACGTCCTCATCTGACGCTCTCCTCTTCAATGCCGACGCCGACGCCGGAGTTCACGAAATCGACCGTGAGTTTGAAACCTGTAAATTGAAACTGAACCCCTGTCGAAACCGAGAGCGACACTGTAAATAGAGACCGAACCCCAATCATTGTAAATTGAAACCGAACCTCGTCGGTGTTCTTCTCCTTTCCTAACCACTGTAAACCAAAACCCCAACCTCGTTGTTCTTCTTGATTTCCAAATTAGGTTATGATTTCCAAATTTTCATAATTTTACAATCAGATCTTTATTAAGGACTTATTTTGAGATCAAATAAAGGGTCGAAAAAGATAAAAAAAAGGTGTCGGAAAAGGTGTCGGAGTGACCCCAAAAATGGTTGCAGGGAAAGAGCAGCAAAAAAGATAGTATCTGGTAAGATATGGTGACATCTCATATTTTTCTTTTTCTTTTTGTTAAATTTAATAATGACATGGAATTTAGTTGGCAAAATACCTAGGCCAACTTGTTAGCTCCAAATCATCTGTTTGTTAAAGTGTTGAAAATACCCGTCCTATTTCAGAGGACTTCCAAAAGATACACTTCAGAGGACGAAGACTTCAGAGAACGAAGACTTCAGAGGACAAACCTGCCTCTGAAGTACTTATCAGAGATTGCAACTTTCAGAGAAGACATCAGAGATAGCTTCATCAGAGGCTCTGAAGACATTCTCTCTGAAGATGCACAAGTTTTCTACGAATGAACAGAAGAACAGATGACACGTCACTTAGTGATAAGATTTACTTTCTAGAGTAGGTCACTGTTCAGCATGCTCTTTTTTGTCATGCAAGTACACTGCTTACTTTATGGTCCTATAAATAGGACCATCACCTTATTGTTCAAAGTGTGCTTAAGAAGATATATATCTGATAATATAAGTTGAATATTTTATTCTAAGAATATCTTGTTTATCTTTATCTGCTTTATGAACTGTGATATTTGAATCTCCTTTGATATTAAACTGTATTGCTTCCGCTGTCATTACTCTTATTGTTTATATCATTGTTACGAGATTAGATCTGGGATCCAACACAACTCATCATTAGCATGTTAACAAGTTAACAAGACCCTTAAATAAACGTAAACTTTGGTTTAGACCCTTAAATGATAGATTTAGAAGTTAGTTCCCCAAAATAGGAATTAGGAAAGTTGGTTCCATTTTGATGCAATTTTCCCTTAATAAAACCAAGCTCATAGTCCAAAAATTAATTTGAATTTTGATGCAATTTTCCCTTAATAAAACCAAGCTTATAGTCCAAAAATTAATTTTAAAAGTGTAAAGAACTTGAAGGGAAAAATATTCCTAGAGTTCATTGACAAATTAATCAATGGCCAACTTACATAGCTTTTTCAATAAGTTTTTTTTTTGAACGGAAAAGAGATTTTTATTACCAACCACTAAAGTACACAAAACAAACACGAAAAAGATAGTAACAATGAACTAAACGAACACCAAACGGCCGAACTAATGTAGTAACCACAAGTAAGGTTAAAGGCCAAGCAAATCCGGGTTTGCGAGTAGTTAGTACGAGACCAAAATAGTAGCCATTGTCACCCGCAACCCCACCTCTAGAGCTGGTACTTTCCCATGCAACCTACAAACAACCCAAAACAATTCCGAAAAACAGTTCCGAACGAGATGATCACGTATACGGAGCAGCAAACAACCCAAAACAGATCCGAACGAGACGCTTATGAATCTGTTACGAGCGGGGGTCGAGAGCCAAGCGGCCAGATCGGATACGAGCTCGTGATTGTGCCACTTTATCCACTCGAAGGTCCGTAATTGCGCCACGAAGAAGTTATCCGCGATCTTACTTTGTTCCTTCGCAAATACCACTTTGTTTCGATGTGACCAAATGACGTAGAAGAAGCAGCCCAATACCGCTGTCCATCGCTTCAACGCCGTTGTATTCAGGCCCAACTGTTCACTGAGTAGCACCACTTCCATGACCGAATTAACCGACAAGACATTTGCGTTCCACCATCTCCCCGCTTGAAGCTAAAAAGGTCTTACCTCTTCGCATTTGACCAACGCACGATCGATTGTCTCAACTTCCTTTCCGCATCTTGGGCATAAAATAAAGTCCAACTCTATCCCCATTTTGTCCAACACTTTTCTAGATGGAATCCTCCCTAGCCGTACTCTCCACGAAAAAACATTTATCTTTTTAGGGATAGACGAGATGCACTTTGTTTCCGACACCCCATTTGTACCCGCCGGTCTTCTATCCTCCAATATCTCCCTCATTTTTTTTTACCGAGAATCCCTCTTGAGGATCCCACTCCCACCCTATCCTATCCTATCCTTGACGTCCCTTCTAATCCTAGATTCTTGGAGCTCCCCCACTAAAGTTTCTAGTTCACCTCCCTCCCTCTCGGTACCCGCCTCCACCCCCACCTCCATTTCCAAACATCCCCTTCCCACTCCCATCTATCCTTTACCGATATGTCTTGCCGAGTTTCCAATTGATATAGCCGTGGGAACTTCTATTTAAAGGTTCTACTAGACATCCACTTCTCCCCCCAAAATCTAGTGTCCGCTCCATCCCCTATCTTCTTAACAATTGAGCCCGCGAAATTTAGACCAACCTTTTCTTGCTCTCTACCTACATTCACTATACCTCTCCAAACTCCCTTTCCAACCGCGCCATCATAGTTACCCGACCCAAGACCCCCGTGTAACACCCGGAAATTCTCAAGGTAAGTATTTATTCCTTTAAATGCATTAAATGTACCTATGTGAGTATATGAGCCTTTGTATGCGTTTTATGATAATTGATATGTTGAAATGACGTATAATCTGACTTACCGTCCTTAATTGTTCAAATCTCGCGTTAGTTATCGATTCAGGTCAAAATTCGGGACGTTTGGGGTGTGACGCGACAATGACAGGCGACTATGACATGGTCACTGTCGCCGTGTCAAGGTCGCGGGGAGTGTACCGAAGGGGGTGTGTGTGCGACGACTATGACACGCGACTATGACACGGTCAATGTCGTCGTGTCAATGTCGCGAGGAATGTACCGAGCCTTCGGGGGTGTTCGCGTTTATGACACGCGACAATGCCCATGGGCATTGTCTCCGGGGCATTGTCGCCCGCGGGGGACAGTCCTCTTGGACTTAAACCTTTCTCAACCCTCATTTGTCACATTCTCACATTCAAAAAACGGGAGAGCTTCTCTTTAGGCGATTTTTGAGCCTTCCAAACACACACACATTTATTGTTAGGGTTTTGGGTTGTTGGAAGCATTAAGTGATCATCAAAGCTTCATCCAAGTGTTCCCATTGAAGTGTTCTTCAAGATTCTCAATTCTCACCTTCAAGTCTCATCTCCTCCAACTTCTAGGGTTTCCATATTTTCTAGGTTTTGGTCCAAAAACCTAGATTGTGAGTTTACTAACCTTTCTCAAAACTAGATACACATCATATACTCTTATTTGTTATTATCTTATCTTTATGTGTTCAAGTATTTGGGTTTTCTTTGTGGAAATAGTTGGAGATATGGATATTGATGATATGTCATAAAGTATGTTATATGTACCCTTATTTGGGGCTTTTCTCATGGATACATAATGTGGGTACCTTGATATGTTAAATGTATACATGTATGGGTGTCAGGATCTGATTCTTAACAAGAATAATGAAACTCAGAAACAATATTAAATAAGTTGCGGAAAAACACTTTAATATTCAAAGATCAATGTAACAGTAAAGTATAAATCACAACTTGTAAACTTTATTGAATGATTAAAGTTACAAGCTTTCACACAAAACCTCAATCTTGATGAACAGACTCACCAAGACGAATTCTACTTCTCTAAAACTAGGGTTGTAAACTTTGAGGTTAATTCTCTCTCTAAAACAAAAACTCAGAATTCTTGTATATGTTTCAAAATATTCTAAATAAATCTATACATATACTGAAAATAAAAGATAATTACAAAACATAAAAGATCTTCAGTATATTCTTCCATAATTATCTTCAACCTTCCATGATTATCTTCAAACCTTGATCTGCGCGTATCTTGATTATCACATAAGCAGTATTAAGTCATAGCAGCATTAACACTCTAAGCAGTATTAATCTTCAGCAGTACTAACTATGCTTAGCAGTATTAATTTCTTCAAGCAATATTAATTTAGCTCAGCAGTAGTAACCTTGTTGTACTGGCAGCAGTAATCATACTTAAACAAATCTTCAGTTCCCAACAATCTCCCCCTAACTTGACTTTTAGAGAAAAGAAGTCAAGTTCTTCAGGTGCTCCCAAAACTCCATTGCTCATAATCCTATATCAGGATTCAACATAGCATGCAGCTTTAGCCTGCTATGGTTGTAAACTCTATCCACTAAGAAGTATTCAATGTGACTTGTATCCATAGTCAGTGCATATACCCCACTTCTTTCATGCAGAGTCCAGTTGTTAATGGTTTTGAAAACATTTCTGATAACATGCTGAACTTCCTCTGGCTTGAACAACATGCATAAATATTCCATCACAAGTTTTGTAACTGGTATCCCTGATGTTTTCAGCTTATCAGCATATAATTTCATCCCCACCTCAAACATTTCCTCTAAATCAGATCTGGATCATATTCTTACAATCTTGGCCCAAGTAGGATACACTTCAAACTTGTCATCTTTCCTCTTAAGCCTGATATACTCCTTTCCATCTACTTCCAAGGTATCCCAGTGAATATTCTCAGGAGGCTTGACACCAACTGGTTCAGCTGTTATAGGCCCAAACACTTTTTCCATCACTACCATGTACATACTCACATCAGAAGTACTGGATGGTTCTTCCTGAGATTGAGCTTTCTGTTCATCAGACTTAGGTGCCTCTTCTTCTTCAGCTACCTTCTGTTCTTTCTCAGCTTCTTCCTCATCCACTCTAGGTTTTCAAAGTCCTCAAACTTTCACCTAGAGTAGCTTCCTTCCTTGGTGTTTCTTGATCATCAGGAAAGGGTTTTTGTATCTGAAGGTCATGCCTCTCTTTCATCTTCTTTTCCACTTCAACTCTTGCTTTGTCGTTTCCTTGTAACTTGGTCATTTCTGCATCATACAAACCTTTGATTTGATCAAATGACATTTTTGTAAACATTTCCTTTTTGACTCCCACAGCACCTTTGAGGAAAGTGATCATCTTCTTTCTCTCTTGAGTGCCAAGGTAGGTCTGTGAAGGTTGCCTCTTCTTTGCACCCATTTTGATCATTACAGGCTTCTTGCAAATTGCAGATTTCTTCTGTGCCATCTCTGTTGCCAAACTCTTTTGAAATGCTTCATTAAGTTCTGCAGCTAGAGCTCTTGCCATCTCCCTATCTTTTTCCTCTTGATCCTTTTCTTCTTGCTCAAGTTCTGCCTGAATTTTCTTAGCCAAAGCTTCATCTGACTCAATCAACTTTTGCTTTTTAAGTGGTTGGTCAGATTCCACTATCTTGGTTTTGCCTTTGTCCTTGCTTGCTAGCTTATCAGCACTAGTTTTCTTGATAACCTCAGCATTGTCTTTGATGACAACTCCTTTGGCCTTTGAAGTGACCTTAGAAGTATCATGTTTAGCCTTGATTAGTGCTTCAGCTATCTCAATTTCTTCTAAATTTCTGCTAATGAGGTCAGTTAATACCTCTTGAACAATTTCTGCTGCTTCATTTATTTCAGCATCATTAACTGTTTCTGCTGCTTTGCTTGCTTCAGCAGCATTAACTATTTCTGCTGCTTTCTCAAACATTGTTTCTTTTTCTACTGCTTTTTCAAACACAAACCCTGTTTCTGTTTCAGCAAACTCCCCCTCATCTCCATGTTTCTCCCCCTTATACTTAGCATTCTCCATGTTGACCTCAGCTTCTGACTCCCCCTTTTTGGGAGCATCATCCACTGGTTTCCTTCTTCTGAGCTCAAATCTTTGCTTCTTCTTCTTTTGAACCACCTTCTTAACCAACTGCTTTAAGGTGCTGATTTCTTCTTGCTGGTTGATGATGACTTTCTTGAGTTCATTTACAACCTTCTTCTGAGAATCCAGTTCAGTTGCCATTTTGGACATGACAGAAATCAATTCATGGTAGTCATATCTATCCTCACCTTCTCCAGGAGTGTTACCCCCTTTTGAGGGATCATTGGAATGTTTAATAGGGATCTCCAGCCAAGCTGAAGCACCACCTATTCCCTTGGTTTCTGGGCACCTGGGACCTTTGAATGATTGCTCATTCAAAGTTGTCATGGGGAAGGTCTTAGTGATGTTACCACTGGCCTCCTCTGTGCTAGCAGGAGTAGTGGCAGCCTTCTCACCCACATGCTCATGCATCTTCTTAGTGAGCACCTCCTTGGGGTTGGGAGACACCCCAGTGGTTTCCCTATGGATATTCTCTAATGGAGAATGCTCCATTAGAGGGCTTTGAAGTTCTGGGTTTGTAGGAGGTACAACAAGGGAAGGAGCCTTGTGTACCTTTCTCTTAATATACGTTTTGGATATAACTGGTGTTGGCTTAAGAACAAGGGACTGAGGAAGTGATATAGTGGTTGAAGGTTGGGTTTGGCTATCAGTGGGATGGTCTAATGAGGGCCTTGACCCTGATGCCATACCTTCTTGGTTGTGGGACACCACCATCATTGTAGAGAACAATGGGGTGTCAACTCCTTCCGAGTCCTTGGCAGATCTTTTCATATTTGAAAAGACCTTGCCCTTAGGGATTTTAGGTACATATATCTCATTAAACTGAGGTATATCCGTCCATTCAGAGGTGATAACTGTGTGGACAAATCTTGGATACATATAGAAACTCTTTTTATTTTCCAAGATTGACACAAGGTCATTGAAAATCATTTTGGAGAAATTATACTTTCTGGCAGTGGACAAGCAGACCAAAGCAAAAGCAATGGTACTACTGAACTGACTCCATCCAATAGTTTTTCTAGAAATACAGTGCATAAGAGTATGAACAAAGAAACGCCATTGGGAAGAAAAGTTAGCTTTGTAAAATTTGAAAACACCCATTTGGCCTTCATACCTCATTCTTGTGAGATTGGAAAACAAATCCTCATTAGGGATAGAGGTAATACCTGAGGCATCGTCTAGTCGTAGACTGATGCGAATGACCTCTTCAGAGACTATCAAGGGTTTGTCACACACCCTTGTCTTGATAAACTGCACACCGTTTTCAGTAACAGCGGTGGCATTGGCCCAAAATTGCTTCTGGTGCTCGATGTAAATTGGTGGTGACACTGTAAGAGCATAAGCTATATGACTGGTCTTGAGAAAATCAACTATTTGATGGAATCCATCAGCCTGTTTAGGCTTTTGAAACATTGCGATCTCATTGTGTTCATCAATAAACGCCATGGATGCCATCAGACTTGAGGATACTTGACTGAAACACACTGGTTGCTTGAGAGAAAAGAGTTAGAGAGAAGATGAACAGTATTCAAAGAGTCGTTGTGAGCTTTTAGGCGGGCAAAGAGGGTATTTATATAATTTAAGAAAGAAGCAGTATTAACCATAATTTCAGTTAAAGCAGTACTAACCCACTCGCAGTATTAACTGAGAGCAGTAGTAACCAACTAGCAGTATTAACTAACTAGCAGTATTAACTAACTAGCAGTATTAACTAACTAGCAGTATTAACTGACTAGCAGTATTAACAACATACCTGAAGTAGTAACTCAGACTAGCAGTAGTAATAATGAACCTGCAGTAGTAATTTTGCACTGGCAGCATTAAAACTGCACTGGCAGCATTAACTATACTTACACTGTTGAAGCTTGTGTTAGTTTGAGCAGGGCCATACACTTCCTGAGAAAGATGATTTGTAGCACCAAACAAAATAAACAAATAACAGGTATACAAACACTTTTTAAACATGAGCTCATTCAGAGTTGATCATGCCCACACTTGTGACCAAGAAAGTGAATCTACCCACATCAAAAGCTTTAGTGAACAGATCAACAAACTGGTTATCAGTATGAACTTTAGAAACTTGAATAAGCTTCTTTTCATTGCAGTCTCTAATAAAGTGATACCTGATTTCAATGTGCTTTGTTTTGGAGTGCTTGACTGGATTGTTAACAATGCTAATAGCACGGCTATTGTCAATGAAGATTGGAGTGTGAAGAAAGGTTACCCCATAGTCCAGCATTTGATTCTGAATCCTTAGAACCTGAGAGCAGTAACTTGCAGCAGCAATGTACTCAGCTTCTGTTGTGGATAAGGACATTATGGTTTGCTTCTTACACTGCCAAGATACTAGTCTTGCACCCAAAAGCTGACATCCTCCTGAAGTAGACTTTCTATCCATATTAGCACCACCCAAGTCACTGTCTGAATATGCAATCAAGTCAAAAGTAGATTCATAAGGATACCAAAGACCTAATCTAGGTTTCCCTCTTAAGTATCTGAAAATCCTCTTAACAACTTGAAGATGTTACTGCTTTGGCTTGACTTGGAATCTGGCACACACACACACACTGGAAACATGATATCTGGTCTTGAGGCTGTGAGATACATGAGAGATCCAATCATTGATCTATAAAGATGGACATCAACATCTTCCCCCTCGAGATCAGCAGTGATCTGTTTGTGTGTTTCCATTGGTGTGCTTGCTGGATTTGAGTCTGATAAACCATACTTATCTAGGATGTCTTTCACATACTTTGATTGACTTATGAAAATCTCATCTTTCTGCTGTTTCACTTGAAGCCCAAGGAAGAAGGTGAGTTCACCCATTGAACTCATTTTGAAGCTCTTGTGCATCAACTCTTCAAAATCTCTACACATCTGATCTTTTGTGGATCCAAATATGATGTCATCCACATAGATCTGAACAAGTAGGGTGTTCTTCTTACTTCTTTTAATGAAAAGGGTCTTATCAATGATTCCCCTTTCAAACCCATTTTCCAAGAGATAGGTAGACAAAGTATCATACCATGCTCTTGGGGCTTGATGTAGACCATAGAGTGCTTTCTTAAGTTTGTATACTCTGTCAGGATATGATGGATTTTCAAATCCAGGGGGCTGACAGACGTATACTTCTTCATCAATTGTTCCATATAGAAAGTCACTCTTCACATCCATCTGATATACCTTGAACTGCATATATGAGGCATAGGCTAGAAACAGCCTAATTGCCTCTACCCGTGCAACTGGAGCAAAGACTTCCTCATAGTCTATGCCTTCTTCCTGAGTGTACCCTTGTGCCACTAGCCTTGCTTTGTTCCTGATTACTATTCCTCTCTCATCCTTTTTATTTATGAAAATCCACTTGGTGCCAATTGCTCTATGACCTTTTGGAAGGTCCACCAAGTCCCAAACATCTTGCAATTTAAACTGTAGCAACTCTTCTTGCATGGCTTCTATCCAAATTGAATCTTTCATTTCATCATAAGCCTTCTTAGGCTCAATCTGAGATAGAAAGCAAGAGAGTACTGTATGCTGCTGATCCTGCAAATCTTGAAGTCTGCTTTGATTTCTAGTCATCATAGGAGAAGTGATGTCTCCTATTACCAGCTCAGGAGGATGATTCTTCTGAGTTATTGTCTGATGACTAGGTTCTTCATTAATTCCCACATCTAAATTAGAGTCATTTAAGTCAGCTGAGGGGATCTCATCAGCTACTTCTGGCTCTTCATGCTCTGGATTCTCCTCATCTCTTCTTTCTTCTTCACTCTGAATAGGTTCAGTAACAGTCTCCTTTTCACAGATTTCAACAGGGTTCATTGTAGGTATGGGAAAGATCACAGACTAAGGAATAATATCTTGTACTTGATCATCCCCTGATCATCTACTTCCTGATCCTGCATGATCATCACTACTGAAACCCAAAGAGTTAGTTAGTGAATCAATGTCAAATAACCACTGAGGACCTGACCCAATAGGATTTGGTGAGTTCTCATTGCATTTGACATAGTCACTTTCCTCAATTATTCTAGAAGAAGAATTAAACACTCTGTAGGCCTTACTCTAAGATGAGTAACCAACAAGAAAACCATCATCTGCTTTGCTATCAAACTTTCCTAAGTGAGTTTTGGTATTGAGAATGGTACAAGGACACCCAAAACGTTTGAAAAAACCAATAAATGGTTTTCTTTTATTTAAAAGTTCATATGGTGTCTTGTTCTTAGGCTTGACTACTAGAACTCTGTTTTGGACATAGCAAGCAGTATTAACTGCTTCAGCCCAGAAAGTAATTGGAACTTTTGAATCAGCTAACAGAGATCTAGCAGCCTCAATCAGTGTCCTATTCCTTCTCTCAGCAACACCATTTTGTTGTGGAGTCCTAGGTGCACTGTATTGTCTCTCAATTCCTTTTTCCTCACAAAAGGTGTTTAGACCAAGGTTTTTAAATTCATTACAATTATCTGACCTAATGACTTTTACCTTTTGATTTGTTTGGTTTTCAATTCTTAGAATAAAGGATTTGATCAGTCCACTTGTCTCATCCTTAGTCCTTAGAAAATACACCCAAGTAAATCTAGAGTAATCATCAACAATAACTAAGCATTATGATTTCTTACCTATACTCATGACATTTGTAGGACCAAACAGATCCATATGCAACAAATGAAGAGAAGAAGAAATTGTGTTCAACTCTTTGGACTTATGAGAAGTTTTGTGTTGTTTGCCTTTGAGACAAGCAACACAATGATCACCACATGAAAAGACTTTTGACGGCAGACCTCTTACAAGGTTGTTTTTAACAAGTTTATTCATTGTTTTAAAGTTCATGTGACACATCCTTCTGTGCTAAAGTGATGATTCATCCAAAGAGGCTTTTGAAACAAGACAGTTTAGGGATGAATCATTTGAAACATTTTCCATATCCAAACAATAGACATTATCCTTTCTAGGAGTTCTTAGTAGTATCATCTTTTCATCAACTACCTTGAATCCAGGAGCAAGGATAATGTATTCTGAATCAGTGAATAATATACTATGCTTTTTGTCACAAACCTGTGATACACTTAACAGGTTATACCTTAACTGCTCAACATAGAAAACATCTTCAAAGGTCATCTTACCTTTTGTTACATCTCCCTTACCACTAATCTTACCTCCATCTGGAGTATTACCAAAGGCAACATGTCCTCCATCAATTTTCTTGAAATTCTTAAGGCAAGCCATGCTCCCTGTCATGTGCCTAGAGCAACCACTATCAACATGCCAAATGCTCTTTCCCTTTAGCTGCTGGTTGCCCTGCACATAAGATAAATCAATTAGTATTGACTGGGAACCCAAGCCAAAGTGGTCTTGGGCCTCCCTTTCTCATCAAAGTACTTACACTCCTTTTTGATGAGATTTTTAAAATTAGAATACTCTTTATTGGAGTACTTTGTCAAGATGATTGGTCTAGAAGCACAAACACTAGAAGCAGTACTAATTTTAGAAGTACTAACAGAGTTAGCAGCACAAACAGGTTTAGTAGTACTAATCTTGTTAGAAGCACTAACAGAGTTAGCAGTATTAACATTTGATGAAGTACTAACAATGTTAGTTTTAGAAGTACTAATACTTTCAGCAGCACTAACATTGATAGCAGCAGTATTGCTTCTAGCAGTACTATCTTTGTCAGCAGCACTATTTGTGGTAGCAGTACTAACCGTTTTAGTGCTTTTGGGAACCCACATCTTGACACTCTCTTTTACAGTCTTTTTCTTCATGTGGCTTTTATATTTAACAGGTTTCTTAGCCACATGGTTCCTTTCAACCTTCTTATAACCAAAGGGTTTTTGCACAGATCTTTGAAAATTTATCCTTTGGTTAATAGGATTAAAATAACAGTGCTTGGCAAGATGGTTCATTTTGCCACATATGAAACAAGGTTTTGGTCTGATGATTCTACTCAGATCAACTCCTTGTTTCCGAGCCCACTGATTATTCCAATTTCTTTGATTTCCCCTCCTTTTATCATGTTTTAGGGGCTCAGATTTATTACCTGCACACTGTTTGCAAGGAACAGGATTCACAACTGTAGTTTGCTTGTAATGGACCTTTTTAGACTTTCCCTCAGTCTTCTCTACACCATCAGATTTGACCCAATCCCTTCCACCACCCTCATTGGTTAGAATGTTATTTTCTAAGGGAATCTCTCCACTTACAGTATTATCTTTACTCTTACCAGCTTCTTTCTCAGTCTTGTCCTTAACAACTACTTCATCTAAAGGATCTATCTTAGTGGCTCCCTCATGCAAGTCCTTCCTATCCTTGGTCTCTAGTAAGTCTGATTTAGGAGGGATGTAGTTGTTGTTGTATGGTGGTGGTGTGGTATTGTACCCAATTCCTGGTTTAAGCTTATCATGGATTTGGACCTTTAGAATTGAATCCATGGCTTTAGAAGCATATGAAAACTTTTCCACATCCAGCTTAACCTTGGCTAGCTCTCCTCTCAACATTTCATTCTCCTCTCTAGACTTTGTCAGTTGGATTTCTAGATCATTTTTCTCCCACTTCCAGTAATTAGTATCATATGTGTGTTGAAGTTCATTGGCTTGGAAACCTTTAATTTGTTCCTCAAACCTCTCAACAATTTTCACATAGTCTTTTCTATCCTTTTCTAACCTCTTAAGGTCATCACTCATACGTTGGTTGTGATCCCTGTACCTTTTAACAGTGTCTATGCAAGTTTGAGAACAAAGATTAGAAAGTACCTCAGTTGGGAGATCTGATACCTCTGCCATGAGAGCTTGATTTTGAATGGCCTCTTCTGCTTGATCACTCCAGTCAAACCCCATTCCTTGTTGAGAAACAAGAGCTTGAGCAGAGTTTCTATTCTGGTTGAAGCTTCCAGTCTGAGCTTGTTGGTGATTGATGTGAGACACTCCACTTCTGCATTCCCTGGCAAAGTGTCCCTTCATATGACACTTATAACACTCCACCTTTGACTTATCAAAGCCTGCTCCATCTTCTCTTCTTTGGGAGAAGTTGTTCCTCCCATTCCTCTTGATGAACTTCTTCACCCTCATAGAAAGCATGGCCATCTGCCATTTAATATCCATCTCTTCAAGATCATCAGGATGAAGCCGTTCCAAGTCATCATTGATTAAAGAAGAGTTACCATGGCTGGAAAGAAAGGCTTCAAAAACAGATTCATTGCCTTTTTCTTGATTTACTCCATTAGCAGCATTAACTGATTCAGGGTTAGCAGTAGAATCAGTTGATGCTGATAGGAGTGCAGCATTATGAACATATCCAGTAGGCTTCTTCTTTGCTTCCACCTCAGATTCAAACACTCTAAGATCATTGTACAAATCATCCAGTTCCTTTTCTTCCAATTTGTCATTCTGTCTGAATGAAACAGTGTACATGGTCCATTCATCTCCAAGAGATCTGAGGAACTTTCGGTTGACATCATCTTGTTCCATCTGGACTCCAATAGTAGCCAACTCACCAATTAACTTATTGAATCTATCAAAAGTTTGAGTCATAGACTCATTCTTTGAAGATGTAAAATTCTCATATTGCTGCTTGAGAATATCCATCAGATTCCTCTTAGTGCTCTTTGTGCCAGCAAATCTCTTCTCTAAAGCATTCCATAGAATATGAGCATCAGTGCAGTGGTGAAACTGATGTTGATACTCATTAGGAATGGCCAAAAGTAGGGTGCTTAAGGCTTTCATCTCCAATTGTCTCACTTTCTTCTCAGCATCAGTTTTTGGAGGTGGTCTTCTTCCATCTTGTCCAATTTTACCTTCAGCAGAGGGACCATTCTCAACAATGTCCCACATAGAAAAGTCTGTAAGGAGGATGTACTGCTTGATCCTAATTTTCCACATGTCAAACTCATTAGGTTTGAGCATGGGAACCTTTGAAACAAGAGTACTGTTTGATTCAACTGTGTTGTCCATGATGAATGAAGGTTTCTGAGAATACTAGGCTTTGATACCACTTGTCAGGATCTGATTCTTAACAAGAATAATGAAACTCAGAAACAATATTAAATAAGTTGCGGAAAAACACTTTAATATTCAAAGATCAATGTAACAGTAAAGTATAAATCACAACTTGTAAACTTTATTGAATGATTAAAGTTACAAGCTTTCACACAAAACCTCAATCTTGATGAACAGGATCACCAAGACGAATTCTACTTCTCTAGAACTAGGGTTGTAAACCTTGAGGTTAATTCTCTCTCTAAAACAAAAACTCAGAATTCTTGTATATGTTTCAAACTATTCTAAATAAATCTATACATATACTGAAAATAAAAGATAATTACAAAACATAAAAGATCTTCAGTATATTCTTCCATAATTATCTTCAACCTTCCATGATTATCTTCAAACCTTGATCTGCGTGTATCTTGATTATCACATAAGCAATATTAAGTCATAACAGCATTAACACTCTGAGCAGTATTAATCTTCAGCAGTACTAACTATGCTTAGCAGTATTAATTTCTTCAAGCAGTATTAATTTAGCTCAGCAGTAGTAACCTTGTTGTAATGGCAGCAGTAATCATACTTAAACAAATCTTCAGTTCCCAACAATGGGTATTATGATGGTTCTAGTTGGAATACCACTTTGGTGACATATTTATATACATGATGAACATAATTGTTATATGGGTCTTTGTTGGAACTCACGAGGATAGGATGGTAATATTGTACCCGTAGTTGGTATTGAAATATGTTGGGTTGAAATACACCTAAAGGACCTCCTATATGTGTTATGTGGACGAACCAAGTCAGTACACTAGGAGGATGTAGTCTTGGGCACCACTGTGATGGTATGTGCCTAGACCTCCGCCATTCGGAGAATTTTCTTAGCGATAGTCTTCGCGTGTGTCGGGCCTTTGGGGTGTTCCTTGTTAAGGGCATCAAGGTATATCGACTCTTGGGTGGGACTTGATTGGTGCTTTGGGTCTCCCCTAATGACTCCACATATATTGAACACTGGTTAACTGCAGATAAGAATTGTAACTGTTCATGCATGCTTATTATTGTTCAACTCACTAGGCTTTTTGGCCTAACACTTGTTTGGTGTCGATGTGTATCTCAGGTGTTAGCGGCGCGGCTCCTAGGCAAGTTTAGATGCTTTGAGAAAGAGCTTGGAGATTTTGGCACTTGAACTATTATTGGAAGTTTTGGGTTTATAGATGACACCCCTTTTGTAATCTCTTTTCTAGATGTAGAAATTAGATTAGTCAGTTGTTGTTTATTTATCCGTTAAATTACAGAATTGTGATTAAACAGGTTAATTGTATATTTCCCCTTTTTGGGAGGCTCTTGCTATGGCAAACTTTATACCACTTCTCCATTTTTGGAAAGTTTTTGTTATCCCTATTTTTAGGGTGTTACAAGTTGGTATCAGAGCTTTAGTTTAAGTGAACTAGGTATGGTTTAGCGTATCTAGAATTAAGCTTTAGACTTTATGACTTCACTGTCCACTTGGGGTAGAAATCCTAGGTGGGGAGAGCGTTAGGATTACGGAATTACTGTAATTGAAAGTTGTGATGATGGTGACAAGAATTCTTGTGTATGGTTCGTTCATAATTTCACTTAGTTACTGCTATTATGAATGCATTGTTACGTGAGCATGCTTGGTTTACTATTATTATGATAATTGATGAAGGTAGTAGTACGTACAATGAGTTCAACTCGCTTAGTCTTTTCTCAATCTATTTCTCGTACGTGCATGGCAAATTATTAATGGTAAACACTCGAAGTAGGTTGTCGGACATGCCAGAGGGTCAACCAAAGGTGGAATCTACAGTTGTACGACCTCCCGTGGGTGTAACCACCGATAACATTCATGTACCCATAATCTTGGGAGGCGGACCTGAGCATATTCCGCACTGGAACCTCAATACGGGTAACGCCATCATGGAAGAAGTTACCATGGAGACCCGGCTTCGGGATAGCATGATGTTGGCCATGAATGCGGCATTGGCTCAACAACAGTTGGCCATGACTTCGGCCATGACCCAACAACAAGAGTTTTTCATTAAACTCCTAGAGGATCGAGACGCTAGCCATCGACAACCTGAGACGATGGCTGAAAACATTATTGTGGGGTCGGGTAGACCAAATGTGGTAACGGTCGAGGAACCATTCGCTGAAGGGATTCGGACGAAGACTAAGGGATACACTTACAAAGCGTTTCTGGGGTGCCACCCTAAGGAGTTTGCGGGTTCAGACAACCCGGTTGCTTGCATGTACTGGCTCAAAGAGGTAGAGATGTCCTTTGAGTCAAGTGAGTGTGATCCCTCTCAACGGGTCAAGTTTGCTTCTCAACTACTTCGGGGAGAGACTTTGATTTGGTGGAATCTCACTCGATCAGTCCTCACTCCTAAAGTTATGGCTAAGTTAACTTGGCCGGTGTTCAAGGAAAAGATTATGGACAAGTATTGTAGCGAGCGTTCGATGGACAAGTTGGAGCGGGAGTTCCGAGATCTGAAGAAAGGGAATCTGTCTGTTGTTGGCTACTCCAAACTTTTCTTGGAGAAACTAAACTTGGTGGGACATCTGGTCCCCGATGAAAGGTCAAAGATTAAGGCCTATCATCAAGGGTTACCGACCGAGATGCGAACGGCGGTAAGGAATGCCAAGTGTTCGACTCTGCAAGAGGTTATCGAGGAGTCCTTACTCGTTGAGAACGACATTAATGCCGAAAGGGATGAGAAAAAACATGTTGGTGAGAAACGAAAGTGGGAGGGGCCATCTGGGCCCGTTCGTCAATCAAGACCCTTTGTAAGCGGAAGAACGGGTGATCAACGCCGTGAAGATCGGTGGTGTCACAGGTGCAGGTCAAAGCACTCGGGGACGTGCGCTACAAGGACTCTCTCCGGTCCAGTCGGGTGTAACAAGTGTGGTAAGAAAAACCACACAACTCGAGAGTGTTCCCTCCGTGGGTCGGTATGTTATGAATGCGGAGAACCGGGGCATATGAAGCGGGAGTGCCCAAGGCTAGTTAGAGTAGGTGGTGGAAATTCTGTGGGTTCGACGACTAGGGTCGAGAAACCATCAAGGGCACCGAGTCGAGCTTTCTGGATGACTACCGAGGAGGCAAAGGAGACCGCGGATGTCGTTTCGGGTATGTTTCTAGTAAACTCCATGCCTGCTCGTGTTTTGTTTGATTCGGGTGCTACATGTTCCTTTGTGTCGGATGCTTTCTGTAAACAATTCACCACTCCTATTAGTGTCCTTCCCGATGCGTTAGTAGTAGAAGTAGCTAATGGGGATCAAGTGATCATTCGTGATCGTTTTTGTGATTGCACTCTAGAGATCGATGGGAGTTATTTTGAAGTGGATTTATTACCTATGGCTATAGGAGGATTTGATGTAGTCATAGGTATGGATTGGTTAGTAAGGCATAGGGCGGACATCTTTTGTTCCAAAAAGATGATCCAAGTGCCATTGCCGGAAAATGGTGTCACTACCATTTATGGGGAGAAAGGAAAGAGGAATAATCCTATTATCTCATCTCTTAAGGCTCGCAAGTTTTTAGCGAAGGGTTACCCTTTGTACTTGGCCTACGTTGTGGACGCAAAGAAAGAAAAGAAGTCGGTGGAAGATGTGGAGGTGGTGCAAGATTATCCGGACGTCTTTCCGGAGGACTTACCCGGATTACCGCCGGAACGGCAAGTGGAGTTTCAGATTGACCTCACACCGGGAGCGACTCCGATAGCTCGTGCTCCATATCGGTTGGCACCGATAGAAATGAAAGAGATGATGACGCAAATTCAAGAGTTGTTGGAGAAGGGCTTCATTCGACCAAGTTCATATCTTTGGGGAGCACCGGTACTATTCGTGAAGAAGAAGGATGGATCTATGCGGATGTGCATAGATTATCGGGAGTTAAACAAAGTCACGGTGAAGAACAAGTATCCCTTACCTCGCATCGACGACCTTTTAGATCAACTTCAAGGCGCGGGATGTTTCTCGAAGATTGACCTTCGGTCCGGATATCATCAAGTGAGAGTGAAGAAAGAAGACATTCCGAAGACGGCTTTCCGAACGCGATACGGCCATTACGAGTTTTTGGTGATGCCTTTCGGTCTAACCAACGCTCCGGCCGTATTCATGGATCTGATGAACCATGTGTGTCGCCCATTCTTGGATAAATCCGTGATCGTCTTCATCGACGATATTTTAATATATTCAAGGGATGAGTCCGAGCATGGAAAACACTTACGGGAAGTATTATAAGTTTTAATGAGGGAGAAGTTGTTCGCAAAATTCTCGGAGTGCGAATTCTGGCTCCAAGAGGTGCAATTCTTGGGGCATGTGGTATCAAAGGACGGGGTAAAAGTGGATCCGACAAAGATCGAGGAAATGATGAGTTGGGAACCTCCAACAAGTCCAACGGAGATCCGAAGCTTCTTGGGTTTAGCGGGTTACTACCGACGTTTCATTCAAGACTTCTCCAAGATAGCTACACCGTTCACTTCTCTTACAAGGAAGAACATCAAGTTTCTTTGGACCGATGCACAAGAGCAAGCCTTTCAAACGCTCAAGAGGAAGTTGTGCGACGCTCCGATCTTATCCCTACCCGAAGGATAGGAGGATTTTGTTGTGTTTAGTGACGCTTCCAAGATGGGGCTTGGGTGTGTCCTAATGCAAAGGGGGAAGTAATAGCCTACGCGTCGCGGCAATTAAAGGATCATCAGAAGAACTATCCGACTCATGATTTGGAGTTGGCGGCGGTAGTTTTCGCGTTAAAGTTGTGGCGACACTACTTGTATGGGACCAAGTGTACTCTTTTCACGGATCACAAGAGTCTCAAGTACATCTTCGATCAAAAGGAACTCAACATGCGACAAAGGAGATGGCTAGAACTTTTGAAGGATTACGATTGCGATTTACTCTATCATCCCGGTAAGGCCAACGTGGTGGCGGATGCGTTGAGTCGAAGGAGTCATGATGGAGGTGTCAAAATGTCCCTTACCAGAATCGATGTGGTGTCAAGTTTGTTGGAGAGTATAAGAACGAGCCAAGCGGAAGCACTTAAAGAAGAGAACCTCAAGGACGAGGTTATGTCCAAGCAAAAGGAACTCTTAACAAAAGATGGTCGTGGACTCAAACTCTTCCAAGGGCGAATTTGGGTGCCAAAGATTGGGGGAAATCGTGACTTACTTCTCGAGGAGGCACATAAGTCGAAAAATTCTATACATCCCGGTAGCACCAAGATGTATAGAGACTTAAAGTTGAATTATTGGTGGCCGGTGATGAAGCTGGATGTGGCTAGCTATGTGGAAAGGTGTGTCACATGCCTTCAAGTCAAAGCGGAGCATCAAAGACCGTATGGAAGTTTGCAACCGTTGTCCATTCCCGAGTGGAAGTGGGACAACATCACCATGGATTTTGTGACGAAGCTACCAAAGACCTTACGTGGTCACGATACAATTTGGGTGATCGTGGATCGTTTGACCAAGAGCGCGCATTTTCTTGCGATGCGGGAGACCTTGCCAATAGATAAGTTGGCTAAGTTGTACATCGA
The DNA here is from genome assembly GCA_954870635.1 of Arctium minus. Taxonomy (NCBI): domain Eukaryota; kingdom Viridiplantae; phylum Streptophyta; class Magnoliopsida; order Asterales; family Asteraceae; genus Arctium; species Arctium minus. Next base: position 119,696,207 of record OX941083.1, on the reverse strand, counting down.
CGAGGTGGTGTCAAGGCACGGAGTTCTGCAATCTGTAGTATCGGATCGGGATAGTCGTTTCACTTCGAACTTTTGGACTAGCTTGCAAAAGGAGTTGGGCACTAGACTGAATCTGAACACGTCCTATCATCCTCAAACGGATGGTCAAAGCGAGAGGACGATCCATACGCTAGAAGATATGTTGAGATCGTGTGTAATAGGCTTCGGGGGAAGTTGGGACTCACACCTACCTTTGGTAGAGTTCGCGTACAACAATAGTTACCATTCTAGTATCGGAATGGCACCGATCGAGGCTTTGTATGGACGGAAGTGTAGGACCCCAGTTTGTTGGCTAGAAGCGGGCGAAAAGCAATTCGCCGGGCCGGAAATAGTGCAAGAGACGGCAGACAAGGTGAAAGAAATTCGAGAAAGACCAAAGACGGCGCAAGACCGACAAAAGAGTTATGCAGACAAGAAGAGAAGACCGGTTGAGTTTCAAGTGGGTGACCGGGTCATGTTGAAGGTGTCTCCGTGGAAGGGGATTATACGTTTCGGGAAGCGTGGGAAGCTTAGTCCTCGTTTCCTTGGACCATTCGTTATTTTGGAGAAGATTGGTTTGTAAGCCTACCGGTTAGATTTATCGCCGGAAATGGATGAGATACATCCTACGTTCCACGTGTGTTACCTTAGGAAGTGCCTAGCCGAAAAGGAAAGCGTGATTCCTTTGTCGGAAATTCGGGTGGACAATGGGAATCGTTGTGTGGAAGAACCGGAGTCGATTTTGGAATCGAAATTAAAGAAGTTGAGGCATAAAGACGTGGTCATGGTTAAAGTTCAATAGAAGCATCATCAGGGTGCTAACATTACTTGGGAGTCCGAAGATGATATGAAGAAGCGTTATCCTCACTTGTTTAATCTAGTGTAAGATTTCGGGGACGAAATCCCTATTTAGGTGGGGAGGATTGTAACACCCGGAAATTCTCAAGGTAAGTATTTATTCCTTTAAATGCATTAAATGTACCTATGTGAGTATATGAGCCTTTGTATGCGTTTTATGATAATTGATATGTTGAAATGACGTATAATCTGACTTACCGTCCTTAATTGTTCAAATCTCGCGTTAGTTATCGATTCAGGTCAAAATTCGGGACGTTTGGGGTGTGGCGCGACAATGACAGGCGACTATGACATGGTCACTGTCGCCGTGTCAAGGTCGCGGGGAGTGTACCGAAGGGGTGTGTGTGCGGCGACTATGACATGCGACTATGACACGGTCAATGTCGCCGTGTCAATGTCGTGAGAGATGTACCGAGCCCTCGGGGGTGTTCGCGATTATGACACGCGACAATGCCCATAGGCATTGTCGCCCGCGGGGGACAGTCCTCTTGGACTTAAACCCTTCTCAACCCTCATTTGTCACATTCTCACATTCAAAAAACGGGAGAGCTTCTCTTTGGGCGATTTTTGAGCCTTCCAAACACACACACATTTATTGCTAGGGTTTTGGGTTGTTGGGAGCATTAAGTGATCATCAAAGCTTCATCCAAGTGTTCCCATTTAAGTGTTCTTCAAGATTCTCAATTCTCACCTTCAAGTCTCATCTCCTCCAACTTCTAGGGTTTCCATATTTTCTAGGTTTTGGTCCAAAAACCTAGATTGTGAGTTTACTAACCTTTGTCAAAACTAAATACACATCATATACTCTTATTTGTTATTATCTTATCTTTATGTGTTCAAGTATTTGGGTTTTCTTTGTGGAAATAGTTGGAGATATGGATATTGATGATATGCCATAAAGTATGTTATATGTACCCTTATTTGGGGCTTTTCTCATGGATACCTAATGTGGGTACCTTGATATGTTAAATGTATACATGTATGGGTATTATGATGGTTCTAGTTGGAATACCACTTTGGTGACATAATTATATACATGATGAACATAATTGTTATATGGGTCTTTGTTGGAACTCACGAGGATAGGATGGTAATATTGTACCCGTAGTTGGTATTGAAATATGTTGGGTTGAAATACACCTAAAGGACCTCCTATATGCGTTATGTGGATGAACCAAGTCAGTACACTAGGAGGATGTAGTCTTGGGCACCACTGTGATGGTATGTGCCTAGACCTCCGCCATTCGGGGAATTTTCTTAGCGATAGTCTTCGGGTGTGCCGGGCCTTTGGGGTATTCCTTGTTAAGGGCATGAAGGTATATCGACTCTTGGGTGGGACTTGATTGGTGCTTTGGGTCTCCCCTAATGACTCCACATATATTGAACAATGGTTAACTGCTGATAAGAATTGTAACTGTTCATGCATGCTTATTATTGTTCAACTCACTAGGTTTTTTGGCCTAACACTTGTTTGGTGTCGATGTGTATCTCAGGTGTTAGCGGCGTGACTCCTAGGCAAGTTTAGATGCTTTGAACAAGAGCTTAGGAATTTTGGCACTTGAACTATTATTGGAAGTTTTGGGTTTATAAATGACACCCCTTTTGTAATTTCTTTTCTAGATGTAGAAATTAGATTAGTCGGTTGTTGTTTATTTATCCGTTAAATTACAGAATTGTGATTAAACAGGTTAATTGTATATTTCCCCTTTTTGGGAGGCTCTTGCTATGGCAAACTTTATACCACTTATCCATTTTTGGAAAGTTTTTGTTATCCCTATTTTTAGGGTGTTAAACCCCGTCCCACCCGTAAAGGCTTTGAACTACCTTTACCCATAACGATTCCCTCTCCGAAAGGAACGTCCGCCACCATTTACACAAAAGAGCCCAATTCATTTCTTTTAACCCCCCAACATTTAGACCCCTTTTTAAAAACCCCCCAAGACCGACTCCCATTTAACCCATGCAACGGTTTTCTTTTTTGAAGCAATTTCCTCACCCCCCCCCCCCCAAAAAAAATCCTTCTCAAGCTCTCAATATTGCTAATCACTCCAAGTGGTGCATGAAATAAGGACATAAAGTATAACGATGTGCTACCTAGAACCGATTTGACCAACGTTAGTCTTCCTCCGAACGACATTGTCTTTGATTTCCACGACGCAAGCTTTTTCGCCATCTTCTCAACTATTGGTTTCCAAGTGTCGAGTTTCCACATCGAGTCATCGATGCCTCAACCGGAAGGCCGAGATAATTAAACGGAAGTGTTGCACACCCGTACCCCAAGGAACTAGCCCACAATTGGACTTCGTCTTTCGGTACACCAACACCGAAAATTTTACTTTTCCTCATGTTTATTTTTAGTCCCGATACAAGGTGAAAGCATTTAAGAACATTCAAAAGATTCTTGATGTTATCCAAATTCCATTCCCCGAAAAAAATCGCATCATCGGCATATTGTAGATGCGATATTTGGATTTCATCTCGGCCCACCGATCAACCCAACCCGACCAACCCGGGAAAAAATCAACCCGAGGTAACCCGACATATAATCGATACAAAATTAGGACAACCCGAAGCTATTGGGTTGATATTGGGTTAGGCTCAAAGTAACCCAACCAACCCGATAACCCGATAAATGTTTTAGCGACTTCTCTAAAATTATTTATATTTCTGTTTAATATGTATAAGTTACCAAAAACAACTCCGTAATAACGAGAAATGGAACTCATGAGAGGACATTATTGGAAAGTTATAGGCAATACCTAAATATTTGACGAACTCGTATATTCTTTTAAATGATAGATCATATTTCAAAGAAAAAATTCTTTATTTTTATGTTTTCAATATTGTTTTTACTTTGTTTAAACATAACCCGATCAACCCGACCAAACCGACCAACCCGAACGGGTTGGGTTGGGTTGGGTTGCACTTTTGTTTGGGTTGGGTTGGGTTGAAAATTTTCAAACCGCCAATATTGGGTTGGGTTGTTGAAACGCCTTCAACCCGATCAACCCAACCCGTGAGCACCCCTACTTTGAAGAGGCCTTTTCCCACATCCTCAACCATCAATTGGTGCAAGCTTTCAGCCACCAACAAGAATAGAAACGGTGTTAGTGGGCACCTTGCCTAAGCCCTCTTTCCATGTTAAAATAGAAAAAAAATGTGATTTTAACAAAAAATTTCTTCAACAGGTATACTATTTTGTATGTTAAAATAGAGAAAAAAAATGAGTTAGAAGATAAAAATATATGAATTTGGAGAAATATCTAAAAATCATTTTCTAAGAAAATGAAATAATATTTTAATCTTTCTACCAAAAAGAGTTATTAAAGTAAATTGTTTAGAGGAGAAAAATAATATTTTATTAATGTATTGATTATTTTAATAATATAATCAATGATATAAAGAATAACTGTTAGAGTTGGAAGTCAAAAAATTTCAATTTTTAGTTTTAATACTATATTTTATAAAAATAAAAATAAAAATACATAGCTATTAAAGATGCTCTTAGGGGTTGTTCGGTAACGGCTTAATGGGTTGTATAACAAATATGGGTTATTCGCTCAGTCATACCTTGTAACACCCGGATTTTCGCTTAGTAAGTTTTCGATCATCTCCAGTCATCTCTTCACCTTCCGTCTATCTTTTAGGGTGAAGTATGTTGTTCTTTCGAGCCTTAAATCGACCCATGCGAGAATCGCGAGTTTTTGGATTTTTTGGACTTCGGTACACTTGGCGCGATTGTGCCACGCAATAGTAACAGTGTCACTATCGTCAGGGCACTATCGCGGGGAGGGTTTTAGCCGCGGAACATTCCGCGCGATTGTGTCATGCGATAGTGACAATGTCACTATCGCCAGGCACTGTCGCGTGCGGGGTCTGACCGAGTTAAAATCTGATTTTCAGTTTCATTTCTCATTCTAACTCAATCTTTCCTTTTGTCATTCCCTCCCAACTTCTTCCTTTCATAGAAACCGAACCTAGGGTTCATTTACTTCTCAATCGCACCATTTATTGCTAGAAGTTGGGTGTTTCCTCCAAGGTTTCGGTTTGGAAGTTTCACCACCATCTCCATCTTCATCCTCTTCATCATCTTCATCAATTTCTAGGATTTTAACCCAACCCTTTTCTTTGTTCTTGAAGTTTGGGGGTGCGTAGTTCATCTTGGTGATCTAAAGGTATTTCGGTTGGTGGATTGGAGTTATGGTTAAAGTAACCTCTTGTTCTCTTCATGTATGGAGATTAAGGTTTTTGGTTATATGTTGAGATCTTGTGTAAAATGCTTGGGGAATAATTCTAAGGGTTGAATATGATTATGTACGGTTGAAAATGTGTGGATCTAGGTTTTTGGAAGCTTGGGTTGAAGAGTTGGAATGGATGTCTTCAGAAAGCTTTGGGTGAGATCTATGCTTTGGAGGCCAATTGTTGTGGATTGAAACCTAGGTTTAACTTAACCTAGCAAGGTGAGTTCAAGTTGATTTGTGAAAACAGTGTACATGCCAAAATGATTATTTTAAAGTGTTTTGCATCCTACATGAAAATTGTTAACTGTTGATCTGTTTGGTTATTTTTTAAAGTGTTTAACTTTATAAACTTTTGTGATACACATTCTTGTGATTGTTGGGCATTTTGATAAATGAGTCATAAATGGGTGTAAATGAGTCATAAATGGGTGTGTTTGGTAATTTATTGCATAAATGAGATTATTTGGTGAAAAGATATTTTTAGTGTTTGTTTGGGTAAAAGGTTTAATTTGGGGTTATGGATGTTTTGAAAAGTTAAGAGTATAAATCTATTTGAAAAATCTTTTGTCCCGACTTTAACTGTGTTGGAGTCCATTCAAGTATTTTGGAGTGTGTGATTGCATGATATGGGTCGAGTACGTTTATTATTTGAAAAGCGTAATCATTGGTCAAAAAGAGGTTTTGAGCATTTTGGCTCGATGTCGTTTAAAATGAATTTTGAGGACACTTGTCCGGTTTTGTATGGCTCAATGTAGAGAGCATGGACGGATCCACTATGGTGGCTACGGTGGCACGTGCCACCGTATTATTTCGCCTACGAAGGGTAAAATTTTTAGATTCGTATAAGGTGCAACCGTATCGTTTTGGAAGGTGCTACCGTATTATTTTGAAAACTTCAAGAAGTTGCAACCGTACCTCATAATCAACCAAAAACCAAAAGAAACTATCGAAATCAACCAAAAAAACCGAAAAAATCTCTCGAAATCGATAAAAATAACTTAAAAATCTCTCGAAATCAAGCAAACAACTTTAAAAATCGCTCGAAATTGTGGAATTAGGCTAAAAACACATCGGACAATATTGAACGTCGGTAAAAAGATGAAGACACGTCGATAAAAACCGTGCTTTTTGCAAAAAAAAATTGTCGGTATTATATGATGCCACCGTATGAAAAAATTTCTGGATCCGTCCCTGATGTAGAGTCCAGTTATGACGTACGTACTAATGCGTTGTGTTGCGTATTGAGGTTGGTTACGGGCTCGAGTGCTTTTGTCATTCGTGTGTAGTCCGGTAAGGTTAGACTGTGTTGCATTGGATCCATAGGCACGTAAGTCAGTCTGTTTTGGTTGGTCAATTGGGTATTGCGGGGTTAAACTCCGGTACTCGTGTTTTATGACCGGAAACTTTACAAGTGATCGCTAGGAGGGTTGAGTCTGTAGTGCTATCGGGGAGTGAGCGCTAGGACCTCCGCCGCTTGAAGTAATGCCTGGGAGGTAGTCTTTAACTGTGACGGGCCTTCGGGATGGAGTTCTTCGGAATGATCCATCAAGGTCAACTGACTTGGGGTGACGCTTGGTAAAGAAGTCGTAGGGACACTTGGGTTGCGATGTCGTGAGGTGTCATGCGATTAACGTTGAATGGGTGGTATACTTTGGTGTTTCCTCCACTCTTAACGGATACGGGTCTCCCCCGTTGTCGGCTATCAGTAATTTAAATATAAGGACGTCTTATCTTATTGTCATTGGTTCTTTACGGTCGCGTGAGTATTGGACCTAGCGTCCATGTTTTCAGACGTACGATATACATGGTTTGGTGATGATTCATGGTTCAAGTTAGTTAAGTTGCATCAATTTATAAAGAACGTTTGAAATGAAGTGTTCATCTTTGAAAGTGCATGACATTGGAAAAGAGTTGTTTACACGTTTTAAAGTGCATAAATTGAAAGGTCATGATTTCAAGTAAAGTTCATTATCTTAAATGTGTTTATTTATGTAAAACTCTTGAGCTCACTAGGCATTAAGCCTAACCATTTTATTTGTCGGCATGTGCATCAAATTCCAGATGGGGGTTGGTCCTAGCAGTACTATGAAGAGATGTGCTTAGTCTCTCTCAAGGGTAAGTATTGGGTGAAATCTTCCGCAAATTAGATATAGTAACTTTTATTGGGTTTAGTAGCACCCGTCCGTATCATAGACTGTATGTATGGAATGAACGTGTGTATTGAGGTTAAATCTTAAATTGTGATTGCAGATGAACCATTTAATGGTATATTTAGAAATTTTAAATTAGTTGCTATTTCCAGAATTGAGGGTGTTACATACCTGGTTGTTCGGTAGGAGCTTATTCGTTCAGCCGATGGCTGAGCGAATTAACTACAAAAACCAAGTCATTTACACTCAGCCAATAAATTACATTAATTTTCCCTCAACTACCCTTTCTCTCCAACCTTCTTCTTCCTTTCTTCCTTCTCAAGACTTTCATGGTTCAAGGTGAAAAAACCCTCTCCATCTCCATGAAAAAAACTCTCGATCTCCTGTAGTGCTGCCTTGCCATCGCCGGTACGGAATGAAGTTCTTTAGACACCTTCCTTCCCTCTCCATCCAACAGCTCCTCCATCAAAGCTTTGTGTTTCTGTGTTTTTTTTCTCCATCGAAGCTCTGTGCCTTACCATCTTTGTTGAATTTCCTTCCTTCCCTCTCAATTGAAGATATGTTGGGTTTCCTTCCTTCCCTCTCACCCTAAAGTTTGTTGGGCTTATGTGTTTTTTTTTTTTTTGTCTTTTATTCAAGAAGCTATCCATGGAAAATGTATTTTGTTTTTTTTTAATCCACCAACTTCTCCCTTATTATTTTAGGGTTTATGTATTTTGGGTTTTTTATTTGTGGTTCATAATTTTTTTTAATATATATTTGTGGTTTTATTTGATTTTATTATTGTACTATGTAATAAGATTGATCTATAGAAATTTGTTGTAAAAGAATTGTTTTACTATCTTTTGTTATTGTTTAATCTACATTTTTTTTGTTGTTTTGTAAAATTTCATCAACAAATGTTTAATGTAAAACAAAAGGGTAAAATGGTCATTTCTGACATTCAGACTGTTTATTCAGCACAACAACCGAACAACAACTTAGTTGTTAACACATAGACAACTATATCCATACAGACAACTATATCCATACAGGTCTTAACAGAAAACGAATCGAACACCCCCTTAGCTTGCCTAACATGGCTTTAGTAAAACCTGTATCGGTTTCATGGGCGGATGCATGCCTTCTTGGTAGGGGTCCTAGGCCCCCTACAAAATCCACCAACTTTTTTCACAAAAGCTATAAAAAAATCTTTTTTAAGTAAAATTCTATATTGAGACCCCAACAAGAAGAACACAAGGGCCCCTAACCTCATGTTCTAATCCTAGTTTTTTAATCAGTCCATTTACAACACAAAGTCGTTGAGCACAAAGTCGACAACAACGACTTTGACTCCGAAGTCCAAACGAAAGACTACTCACCATTAGGCACTAGCTCACTACAATGTGTAATTTTGTTTAGAATCTAGATGCTGCAATGTGCAATTTTGTTTTAAATTTGTTTAAATTTTCACTAGATTTGTTACAAATTGATTAATACCAAGTGCACAAATTTATTTAATGGTTTGTTCTTCTAGCCATTTGGTTCATTGTTATGAAGCAATCAAATTTGGTATTAACGTGTAATGTAGGTTCATTTGCTACAAGTTTAAACGAAATAGAAAAATATATAAATAGTAGTATAATTTGTCGGTTTAACCGGAATACTAAAAAGTTAAGCGAAAATCAAACCGAATAAATTATCTTTATTCAGTTAACCGAACTGTTTAAGCTGGAAACGAATAACCCGGAACAATTTTGGTTCAGATGAATTATTCGGTTTCGGAAGTTTTTCGACACCCTAAAGTGGCCCCCCAACCAAAAACATTTTTGGATCTGCCACTGATCGGTTTTGAAAAGGCTTGGTCTTAGGCAGTAGGCACATTAAGGCATTGTTTGGTAAAAATAAGCTAACTTATTTTTTTGGTACATGTTTGGATGACCATATAAGTTAACTTTTTGATAAGCTACTTGGAGTAGCTTATGAGAAGCTTTTTGTGATTATTCCAATTATACCCTCATTAATATTCATTATTACATATTAACTATTAATTTTAAATAATTATTAATTATTAAAATTTATTATTATTAATTAATAAATATTAAATAATATTATCTGAAAATTATAACATAAATTTTAATTATACATTGATATTAATTTTTAATTATTTAGAATTATAGATAATTATATCAATTTTTTTAATATTGATAAATATATTTTAGTTATCAATTATTATTATTTTTGTAATTATTATTTGATTATTTTTTCATATTATATGTAACGGTTATTTAAAATCATAAGTTAATGTAGATTTTTTCTAAAATTTGGTTAAAATTCAAAATTTATAATATATATAATAATAAATTACAATATATTATATTACTATAAATTTGGTTTTAAAATTTATTTGTATTAATTTATATATTACATTACTATAAATTTGTTTTTATTATATTATTAAATATTATAATTGATTATTTTTTCTAGATGTTCTTTTTGGTAATTTTATTTTTACATGTTTAGATCATCTCCAACAACATTGCTAAAATAGAAAAAAATGGGGTTTTGTTCTCTAAACCTCTCCAACAGCTTTGCTATCTTGTTTGCTATAATAGAGAAAAGTTGAAAATTTTTCAAGTTTAGAGAATTCTCTAAAACTTGATGATAGGAGAGGGAAATGATTATTTTATTCAATCCCACCAATGAAATTCACTTTTTATTATTTTATATTAATTTTTTTTTAAAAATGTATTGTGATGATAAATTATAAAATATTATAATAATATAAGTTGTTTTAAAATCTCTAAAATAGCAAATCTGTTGGAGATGAATGTAATATTTTTTAGAGATTTTAATTTTTAGTTCTCTATTTTAGAGAAATTATAGCAATGTTGTTGGAGATGCTCTTATAAGCTAGTTTTTGCCAAACGTGACTTTTCTATCAACTAGCTTATCAGCTATCAGCTAGCTTATCAGTCATAAGTTAGCTTATCAGCTAGTTTGCCAAATGTAGCCTAAACCGAATAGGCTTCTATTAGTCATGTGGTTCGGTAACAACAAAGCCCAACGGAGACCTTCTTAAGACGGGCATTGTTTAAACATAAGCTAGCTTCTTTATTAAATCATCATTTAGATACACATAAATCAGATTATAAGTTTTTAGTGTGAACTTGAGGGACCACCAATGTCATTAAATGAAAAGTTAGAGACCTTCGATGTAGGTAATGCGTTTACAGGACCATATCCAAATTTTGAGCAAACCATAAAGACGTTCAGTGTAATTCACTCTTTTTTTAAACAGTATTATTAGATTTAAATTTTTGAGTAAATTACGTGTTTTGTCCATGTGGATTGCTAAAAATTACAATTTTTGCCTATGTGGTTTAGAAATTATAGTTTTTGTTCTTATGGTTTGTAACTTATTGTTATTTTCGTACTTATTATTTATAATTTATTGTTGTTTCAGTTCATGTGGTTTACAACTCTTTATTGTTCTAGTTCCTTATACTTAAAAGATAGAAATTAGTCTAGGAACAAAAAATAACAATAACTTGCAAACCATAGAGATAAAATCATAAAGTTTAAATGACATGAACGAAAATCAAAATTATTAACAAATCACAGGGAGTAAGTCATAATTTACTCTTAAAAAATTTATATGATCTTGTATCTAAGAGTGAATTATACCGGTGGTCCTTGTGGTTTGCTTAAAATTTGGATTTGGTCTTTAAAACAAACTACCTATACAGATGGTCCCTATCTTTTCAATTCCATAACACTCAAGGTCACTGGAGTTAACAAGGTCAGTTAGCAACCGTTAAGAGGGACAAATCTATCTTAAAGCAAACTACAAGGACCAAAAGTGTAATTCACTCTAAATATAATTGTGACTCACAATTTTTTAAACTTCTTTATTAGAAATATTTTAAATATGGTCAACCAAAACATATATTTTGATTTTTATATCAAGTTAATTTGTAGCATATTCACAATTATTTGATAACTCAATTTAAAACAAAATAATGTCTCATAATATTTTAATTTTTAAAACATAATAATTTTTACGTTAATCGTACTTAAAATATTTTTAATATATATATAGGGTCAAGTTCAGGAGAAAATCTCAAAAAAAAAAAAACTAAAAACTGAAAACACTTTGGTAGCCCTTCATCTGGATCCTAGCCATCATTTGTAGTTAGTCTTTTTCCTTCTTTTCTTCTTGTATATATTGAGCTACTGTTCTTATTATTCAGTATACAGAAATACTTTCTTTTTCTACTCTCTCTCTCTCTCTCTCTCTCTCAATTTCACACTATAGGAAATGATAAAGTCAATATTTTTTTGGAAGCTATGTACATCTACAACACAACAACAATCATATGCTATAGAATTTTCATGAAATCACATTGCCATCCTGTTTTATTATTGTATTACCTTACAAGCTAGCTCCCCTTGAAAGCCTCCTGCAACCAGAAAATCATCATTGACTGCTAGTGTATGTACTAATCTGAGTTTGCGTAAAGCCTTCCAGTAAACTTCCGACATGTTTATGTGGCCACAAAATGAATATAATGCCAAATGATGATATTTAGAATAAACAAAGAAATTCAAAATCCAAGACTTTTACCTGAGAATCTTACTATGCACAAGAAACAATAGGTGTAAAGTTAGAGAAAAATGGTACGTAGTAGTGTTTAAGAGCATTTTGATATGAATCAACATCTTGTTTATCCCACGATGAGATAAGTTCTTATCAGTGAACATACTACTACCAAGATGAGATAAAGATGTAGAATTATATGGATATGCCCAGGGCCGTTCCTGATATTTTAGGGGCTCTGTACGAAAAATTATATGTGCTTTTTTTCATATATTCTTTATTAAATTATTTTTTATTATATTTGACTTATAATAAATCTACCAATAATTTATTTTTGAATTTGATTAAGTTGTCCATCTTTTATTCTCTTTTGACACTAAATTTTAATTTTTAATGTTATTATGTTAATGTGCATTCAAAATTTGTAATTGATTCTTTAACTTTTAATTAATGTTAGTGTTTTAACTTTTATAACTCCTCCAATAGGGGGTCTCTAAGGAGGTAGGAGATAACATGGTATGTAAGTGGAAAGGAGATATGAAGAACAATTGTCTTTATATAGAATTGATCAACCATTATTGGTAATTACAAAATCATATCAACAATAACGTATCATTAAAAATCAATATATTAAAAATTAAAAGTGTGCCAAAAACATACGGAAAAAATCGACAAATACTAAAAAATCTAAATCTATTAAATATTCAAAGAAAAATATAAGATATATTATTAAAAAAAAACTAAACAACTAACATTATTCAGAGTATCTCTGTCAACTATTTTATAATTTTTTCTAAAATATACAATCTAAATTTAATGTCTCTAAAAAAATTACATTTATCTCCAACAACTATTTTGTTTTTACAATTTGAATATTATTTATATTATTAAAATATTTTATAAGTTTATTATCTCAAAATATTTTAGAAAAACAATACAAAATTAAAAGTTAAGATATAAATTAAGAATTTTAGATTTGAATCTTGCAGAATGTATCGTATAGAAATCGTTAAGCAATAAGCACTTTATGTACCAAAAAAATATATAATAAAACAAAGCTACTTTTTTAATAAAAACAAGATTAATTAAAAATGTAAATTGCAAACCAAGGGATTCAAACCCTGGTTTAGGCGATGCACCATGACACAACATGCTTACCGCTATGCTAGAGCTATCTTTTGAAAATTTTGCATTAAATAATTTATATAGTACTTTTTATTATAAGTAAAAAAATTAAAAAAATATTCCGAGGCCCCCCGACGATTGGAGGCCCTATGCGGTAGAACCACTCCGCACACCCTAATGCACAGCCCTGGATATGCCAACACTCATCCTTTACCTTTTTCACTCGAGTAAATATATATCCAATCATTTGTACTTCTCAATTCCAACTAAAGAAATCAAGTTATTCTCTTTTGAGTACCACATTAAAGCAACTACATAAGTCTAAGTTTTACCAATTTCCAACATGCATTTAATGAAAGGAAGTTTCCATAACAAACACCTGTTAGCAGGAGAATACCATTTGATCAATTTTCTGTATTCAGATCGTTTTACCACATTCAATAAACATAACTTTTTGGCTAATATATATATATGCATCAGAATTTGGATCTCATGAGCTATCAAAGGTACAACAATTGGTAGTATAGATTGTATTTAAGAGTTTTTTGAATTTTATGCATTAAAATGTAGTACTTTGTGTTTTAAATATTATATTTAAGACTTTTGTTTAAATGCATATTAACGTAGTATATATATATATATATAGAGAGAGAGAGAGAGAGAGGGAGGGAGAGAAAGGAAGGATCATGCGAGAAGTTAAACATTTTGCGAGGATGCGAGAAGTGTGATATCATATATGATTAAACGTCTATATATTGCCAATGTAACATGTGTTTAATCATATATGATTAAGCTTGTGTATCATGTATGATATCACAATTCTTGTCTTTTCGTAAAATGTTTAGCTTCTCGTTTGAACATGCATTGTGTTAACCTTGTTAACTAATCAGGACCTTAATCTTGAAAATAAACGGTTGTTATTAAAACATAATTTTAAATTAAGAAAGGGAAAACATTTTGGTCCAAAAAGGATGTTCATATATGAACAAGGGTAAAAAGGTAAAAGTGTTTTAATTGATAAACTAGGAAACGTATCAAACCTCCTAAATATTAGGCACCGTCTTCGCCTTCCATTTCCTCAACCCCATCATCACCAACTCCGACCACTGCACCACTCTCAACAAATACCTCTCTTCCACACTCATCACCCTCTCCGCTCTCTCCTGCTTCTTCTCTTCCTTCACCGACAACTACCAATATCTCACCGACGGATCAACCAGACAACCACTACCAATGTAACACCCCAAAATGGGGTAAATAAATAAATATGGAAATAAAAGAAAAGGAAAATAAAATAAAATGGATTTTTATTTTATTAGACCAAAAGTGTAAATAATGTAGTTTTGAAGGGTCAATTCTACAATTTAATGAAAAAGATAAGTTAATAAAAGGGTTGATTTTCACTTGGATCAAAAATATTATGAATTTTGTGTTACCAAGGGTTGGAGTATAAATCCTAAAAAGTTAAGGAGACAAAACAACAAACAATCCAAACTTAAAGGACCCCTTTTGGCAAAAATTTAAAAATATGATTTAGAGATGGTCTAGAGTATAGCCAAAAAGTTAAAAATATGATTTGGTATGGTGGTTGTGTATGGCCATCGTGAAGGACAAGTAAGGCCAAGATTTTGGTAGATTTTCTACAAATATATCAATTACTTATTACAAACATTTACCTACAATTTATTTCAAGAATTAGGAGATTTGGAGGTAGAAATCGATGGGAGAAACTTTGTGTTCAAACTTTGGTTTTTCTTCAATTATGGTAAGAATACTCAACCAAATCTTGTTGTTTTTATGTTCATAACTTTTTTTTAGGTCCTCTATCGAACCCCATTAGTATCCTATTCTTAGATTTACGTTTTAATGGTATGGTTTGGTGTTCAAGTTGTTTAAGTTCTAGTTTTAAAAACTTAACCTCAAGTAAGAAAATGGAACCCATTTCTTGAGCAAAACTTGGGTTCTTTTTGTCAAAATGTTGGTAAAAGTGTTACAAAGGATTTTGTGTAAAAAGAACAAAGGAAGAAGAACAAGAAATGAATCAAAATCGAGCTCAAAAGCTTAAAAAGATAGTAGTCATGGATTCTTGTTATTTTTTTATGTATTTAAAAAAGGAAAATGAGTTGTATGGAGTTGGGTTTGAACCCACAAGCTCTAGTTTGAAGGAACAATATTTTTATCACTAATCTAATGATTTTATTTATTCCTTCAAAGTATTGGAAAATTATTGTTATTACTGAAAATTCGAGTTCAACAATGATAATTTTTCTATAAGTTTTAGAGAGGTCGTTGGACTTTATAAAATGTAATTTCGACTCGGTTTTGAGTAAATGTGATTATGAAATTACTAAAATACCCCGATTATTAAAGAGTTGGTACTTTAAGTAATACTTGGGTATTTTGCTTTTATAAAATTACCAAAATGGTCTATATTGGGACTTAATATTTTAGTTATCCTTTTTCTAAGGGGATGATTACAGTAAATCATTTTATTAAGTGATTTAATAAATGATTAAAATGTGTCGTCTTTCGGTTTAAATAATATTAAGACGCTTTAATCCCGAACGATAACTTTATATAGTTACACAATGGTTAATTTGACATTTTGGGGAGTCATCCATTTTTAGACTTTGTTTTGGCTAAAGTTAGTCGACGTTGACCGAGGGTTGACTTTTACCTCATGTGACCCACAAGGATTTTAATAATGAAATCAAATAGTGATATTTGAGACAGATTAAGAGACTCGAGTTTCGAGTTTGACTTTAGGTCGGATCGAGTTTGACCGTAGTTGACTTTTGGAGATTAAGCCATTAATTGGATATTATGATATGAAATGTGTAGGTCTTTGGTCAAGAGCTATCAATAGTCGATCTACATAGACAGACGAATCTTCATGAGACTTACACTGGGATGCATACATACATACAATTTTATTTTGAGCATTATATGATTTGTATGGTGATGTGTGTATATATGCACGATGTTTCAGTTTTCATACATGCTACAATATATTTTATATGTATGTTATTTATGATCAGTTGCATGCTTTATGATTAATTGTTTTTAAACAATTCTAGCATGCCATTTTATACGACAGTTTTATGATAAGTTTCAAAGGATGGACATTTGACTAGTAAGTCACGGACAAGTGGCATGACCCAGACAAGTGGGTGATAGAACAAAACAGAAAGTTCAACCCAGGGCGTGTCAGTGACAAAATGACCCATGCCCGACCATAAATTTATGAGATCTCAATTGTTTTCAGTGTTGCATATTTTCAGAAAATGCATACTATTTGATAAAGAGTTTACAAGTTGATATGTGAAATGATTTTTATTCACGCAAACCATGAACTTACTGGGCTTTTTAAGCTGGCTATAGTATGCATCTTAGGGACAGAAGGTTCAAGGTTGGAAAAAAGAAAAGGGCACATGTAGATACTTGTCCTGACCATTAAGGTTCAGTATTTATATCTAGACATTTATGTTGGATAATTTTTGTAATGCAGCCCGATATAGGATGGGTTAACATTTAAGTTACATATTAATTGTTTTTAAAGTCTTGTTTTAATTTAGCCATTATTTTGGAGTATCAGAGATATGTTATCGATAATGACGTAACATTATTCATGGCAAAAAAATGATGGTGTTACAACCAAGATCTCCGCTGAAACCAAATCATATATATCGTATCTTCATCTCCGGCCATCCCCATCTTCTTCTCCGACCATCCTTTTCCTCATGATGCTCATACCATCTAACCTATCTCGTAGCCTTCGCATCCATTTCTTCCGTCGACACCGATTTGGGTGTTGCCACCATCGACCTCCACAAACAGATCTGACGTTTGAGGTTTGGTTCTCGAGATGAGTTTCCACAGTCATATCTGACGTTTGGGTAATCACCATTAAGACAGGATTGAATTTCGAACACATGGCTAAAATGAGATATGGGTTTCGAAGAACATGGTCATCGCCGTCAAAGCACATCGCATCTGCAAACTCGTCGTCTCCATCCTTACATATTGCATCTCCATCCTAAGAGTTTGAGTTTTAATTTTAGAGATGTAAGCTTGATTTTGATTTTTGATCTGCAAACTCGTCGTTTGAGGTTTTGATTTTTGATTTTAGGTATGGTTTTTGGTTCATATATGTGAATATTTGTGAATGGTGGGTTTATTGTTCATATATGTGAATGTTTTTTAAGGGTGAGTTAGGGTTTATTGTTCATATAAGAAACATAATATTTTTGTCTACTGTTTAGAATTTGAATATAAGAAAAATAAGGAGTTGCATATGTAATTTACTATGTGCATATATGCACGATTATTGGTGTGCATATATGAAGAATGGATGTCCATTAATGTACATAAATGCACTTGGTGATTGCATATATATAAGACGATTATTGAACACGTCGAAGGTAAATGCACTTGTCTACTAATTTGGTACTATGTGCATATATGAAAACTGTCTTTTGCATTTATTTACACCAAGATCCAATGAGGACTATGTGCATATATGAAATATGTTTTGTCTGCCTATCTGAAAATTTTTAGTCATTTATGTGTATAGATGCACTTTTCCCAAGTGCATATATGCAATGACGTGTTCTGTAAAATTGATTTACATGTGCACATATGAACCCAAATGCAACCATTTATCATTTTAACTGTGTAAAATAGTGCACTTTGCGTGCACATATGAAAACTGTCTTTTGCTTATTTTCCTATGTGCATATATGAAAACTGTCTTTTGCGTGCATATGTTAAAATTGGATGTATATTTGTGTGCATAAATGCACTTGCTGAATCGGGTTCAATTTCATTGTCGTCCACGATTTAAAAAAAGAAGAAGAAAAAAAGATTCCAGGATTATAGGAAAAAGACGCAGGAATGAAAAAAAAAAGAATCAAAGTAATTATAAGAAGATTAGGATAAACAATTAAAAAAACAAATCAATTCCATAATTATCTCAAATCCCATAAATATCTCATAATGAGATTATGATATAATATAATTTAATTAAATTTAAAATTCCTAATTTACCCTTACTAAAAAAACGGTTACATATACTAAATCTAAAAAATCCTTGAAATCCTATTGGTCTAAAAGGGTTAACAAAGTTAACACAAAATCCTTGGTTAACAAAAGAAGGTGACCATATATAATATATATATATATATATATATATATATATATATATATATAGGGTCAGGTTCAGGGGAAAACGGAAAACTGAGGAACACCCGGTAGCCTTTAATCTGGACGGTATACACTTGTGCATACAAGTAATTAATTTGTTTTTTGGTTTTTATGCACAAGTGCATATTCTAAATTACTTGTATGCACAAAATGCATACTGTCCAGATTAAAGGCTACCAGGGTGTTCCTTAGTTTTTCGTTTTTTTGAGGTTTTCCCTTGAACCTCCCCCTATATATATATAGGGTTGTTTAATTTGCAACCCTTAAAATGGTTGGAACCTTTGCAACCCACATCTTAACCGTCAGATTCATGATCGGCGGTTACAATAGATATGGGATCCAATATTTTTAATTAAAAAAACAGAAAAATAAAGTAGCCGTCGGATTCATAATCGACGGTTACTTTATTTTTATTTTTCTGTTTTTTTTAATTAAAAATATTGGACCCCATATCTATTGTAACCGTCGATCATGAATCCGACGGTTAAGATGTGGGTTGCAAATAAAACAACCCCTATATATATACTTTTATATTAAAGTTCTATTACGGTTATTGAAAAGTTGGTTTTTGGAAAGCCATAATCTGCGCTCCTGACTTTGTCAGGATCGAATTCTCAACAAGAATTAATTCTCAGAAACAATATCAAAGAAGTTTGCGGAATAACACTTTGATATTCAATGAAACAGTAAATCAACACAGAGAATATGAATAACAAACTGTAAGCTTTTATTGAATGCTTTGAAGTTACAAGATTACTCACTCAACCTCAATATTGATGAACAGGCTCACCAATACGAATTCTACTTCTCTAGAATTAGGATCTATGCCTTGAGGTTGATTTTCTCTAAAAGAATGAAAAACAAAAGTTATCTAACTATTCTAAACAATACAATATATATACTGAATACAAAGATAATTACAATAAATAAAATATCTTCAGTATATCTTCTATGTATATCTCTAAGCTTCCATGTATATCCTTTCATATGAATCTTCATCATATAAGCAGTATTAATCTTCAGCAGCATTAACTTCCTTCTAGCAGCATTAACTACTAAGCAGTACTAACCACTAGCAGTACTAACTAGCAAAGCAGTACTAACTTTGTTCAAGCAGCACTAACTTTAACTAGCAGTATTAACTACTAGCAGTAGTAACACTCAGCAGTATTAACCTTTAAGTCTTCTAGCAGTATTAACTCTGAACCAGCAGCATTAACCATACTTGAGTTTTTCTTCAGTTCCCAACAATCTCCCCCTAACTTGACTTTTAGGAAGAGAAGTCAAGTTCTTCAAATCTTCTTCAAGATGCTTTCAACACCTCAATTCATACTCCTAGATTAGGATCCAAACCCAAACTTTGATTAATGATTCTGCTAACCACAATCTTTGCCATTTCTGAATCTTTTGAACATGTAAGCTTTGCATTCAACATTGCTTGTAATTTGGCCTTGCTGTGATCATAGATTTTATCAACTAAGTAGTACTCATGATAAGCTCTGTCCACAGTGATGACATAGACTCCACACCTTTCAAATATCATCCAGTTTTCTATTCTTTGGAATTTATTCTGTAGATGCAAATCTCTGATCACATGTTGAACTTTGCTAGGGTCAAACATCATGCATAAGTACTCCATAGCTAATCTGATTAAGCTCATTCCTTCTCCTTTCAGTTCCTTTTCATATATCTCCAACCCAACTTTAAACATCTCTTCTAAATCTGATCTTGAACAACTTCTTATGAGTCTACCCCAAGTAGAGTACACTTCATATAGATCTCCCATTCTCTTAAGCCTGAAGTATTTCTTCCTTTGATCTTCCAAAATATCCCAAAAGATAACTTCTGGAGCTTTCATAGAGATGGGATCAACTGAAACTGGTTCATCAGCTGTTGTAGTCATATAAAAATCAAGATTATATTGCTTATTGGATTGTTCTGGGTTCTTTACAGATTCAGTTGTAGAAGTAACTGAAGGTTCTGTTGTTTCTTCAACTCTTGGCCTTTTGTTCTGCTTCTTGGAGGCAATTGACTTCACCCTCTTCACAGATGTAGCTTCTATACCAACACCTTCATGTTCTTCCTTCATCTCTTCAGTTTTATCTTTTGAAGGTGTGGTGTCCTCAGGGAATGGCTTTTGAATATTCAGGTCATGCCTTTCCTTCATTCTTCTCTCAGCCTCTTCCCTTTGGACTGAATCACCTTGAAGCTTAAGCATCTCTTTCTGATACAACTCCTTAACCTGAGTGTATGCCATGTTGGTGAATATCTCCCCCTTAACACCAATTGCACCTTTCAGGAAACTTATCATCTTTCTTCTTTCCTGATTGGCCAAAAATGTTTTGGAGGGTTGTCTCTTTTGCTTTTTGAATGGCATTCTTTGCTTAAAAACTTTCACAGAGCTTTTCTTGGCTTGAGCTGCTTCTTTGATGCTTTTCTGATATTCTGCATTCAACTTTCTAGCCATGATCTTTGCAAGCTCTCTATCCTTCTCTGATTGAAGTTGTTCTTCTTTTTCCATTTCAGCCTGAAGTAGCTTTGCCATTTCTTCATCCAACTCAATCTGACTCTTTTTCTTGGCAGGCAGTTCAGCTTCAACCATTTTCTCCTTTTCTTTTCCTTTTGTCTCCTTTGCCTTTTCTGTTGCCTTTTGTTGAACTTTTCCTTCATTGATGACTACTCCCTTGGCCTTTTGAGTAGCCTCAGGAGTGTCATTCTTTGCTTTGACTAGTGTTTCTACAATTTCCATTTCTTCAACAGAAAGCCCTGTTACTGCTGCTTCAGCAGTATTAACAGTTTCTGCTGCTTCAGTAAATTTTGATTCTTTTTCTGCCTCTTTCTCCCCCTCAACCTCAAATGCCCTCTCAGTAAATTTTGCTTTCTCTTTTTCAGCCTCTTTCTCCCCCTTGTTGGAAGCATCTTTATTAGTTGACCTCTTCTTTAAAACAAACTGTTTTCTTCTCTTCTTCTGTACAAGCTTTGTCACCATCTTCTTTAATTTGGCAATCTGAACTTGTTGTGACAGGATTACCAGCTTCATCTCCTCTATTTCTTTTCCTTGTTTCAGAAAATCTAGGTTGATGTTACCCATTGCCTCCATCAATTCATCATAGTTATATCTGTCCTCACCTTCTCCAGAAGTGTTACCCTCCTTTGAAGGATCATTGGATCTTTTATTTGTAGAAGTCTTCTGCCTTGCAGAGGCACTATCCACCCCTGTGGTTTCTTGGCACCAGGGACCTTCAAATGATTGCTCATTCAAAGTTGCCATGGGGGAGGTCTTATTGATGTTACCACTTTCCTCCTCTGTACTAGCAGGAGTAGTGGCAGCCTCATCACCCATATGCTCTACCTCCTCCTCAGAGAGCACCTCCTTTGGGTTGGGAGACACCCTTGTGGTTTCCCTTTGGATATTCTCTAGGGGAGAATTTTCCCTTAGAGGGCTTATAGGCTTAGTGGGTAATGGTACAAGAAGGGAAGGAGCCTTCTTTACCTGTTTTCTCTTGTAGGTTTGGGTGATGGGAGAGGTTGGTTTTTCAAGAAGGGACTGGGGAATTGATTTTGAGAGGGAAGATTGGGCTTGGCTAGCAGTGGGTTGGTCTAATAGGGGCCTTGACCCTGCTGCCATACCTTCATTGGTTTGGGACACCACCATCATTGTAGAGAACAATGGGGTGTCAACTCCTTCAGAGTCCCCAGCAGATCTTCTCATATTTGAGAAAACCTTGCCTTTGGGGGGTTTAGGTACATATACCCCAACAGGTTGAGGTATATCCGTTAATTCATGAGTAATAACTTCTTGTACAAACCTGGGATACATAAAAAAGCTCTTTTTGTTTCCCATGTTTGAGACAAGATCATTGAAAATCATTTTAGAAAAATTATACTTTCTGGCAGTGGCCAAGCACACCAAAGCATAAGCAATAGTGCTGCTGAACTCACTCCATCCAGTAGTCTTTTTGGATATACAATGCATAAGAGTATGGACAAAGAAACGCCATTGGGGTGAGAATTTTGCTTTAGAAAATTTGAAAACACCCAATGGGCCTCCATACCCCATTCTTGTAAGATTTGAAAACAGTTCATCATTTGGGATAGAAGTTATACCAGAGGCATCGTCTAGACGTAGACTGATGCGAATAACCTCTTCAGTAAGTGTAAGTGATTGATCACAGATTCTTGTCTTGATCATTTGCACACCATTCTCCACAACAATGGTTGCATTAGCCCAGAACTGCCTTTGATGCTCAATGTAGATTGTAGGGGATATAATAAGAGCATGAGCAATGTGGCTTGTCTTGAGGAAATCCACAATCTGATGAAATCCTGAAGCTTGCTTTGGCTTTTGTAGCATCGCAATCTCGTTGTGCTCGTCGATGAAAGTCATGGATGCCATTGATCTTAGTGAAAAGCTTGCCTGAAAACTTCGAACTTGAGAGAGAAAAGGTTTTGAGCGCAAGAGAACAGTATGCAAAGAGTCGTTATGAACTTTTAGGCGGGCAAAAAGTATTTATAGTATTCAGAATATAAGCAGTATTAACCTAGAGCAGTATTAACTACTAGCAGTATTAACTGCTAGCAGTAGTAACTAACTAGCAGTATTAACTGAAAGCAGTTTTAACCACTAGCAGTATTAACTGAAAGCAGTATTAACCACTAGCAGTATTAACTGAAAGCAGTATTAACCACTAGTAGTATTAACTGAAAGCAGTATTAGCCACTAGCAGTATTAACTGAAAGCAGTATTAACCACTAGCAGTATTAACTGAAAGCAGTATTAACCACTAGCAGTATTAACTACACTTACTCCTTTTAGACTTGCTAAACACTGAGTACTGCTATGCATATCCTGAAAAAGAAGATTAGTAACACCAAGAATACTATACAGATATAAAATCACTTTTTAAGAAGGAGATTATTCAGAGTTTATCATTCCCACACTTGTTACCAAGAAAGTGAATCTATCCATATCAAAAGCTTTAGTGAATAGATCAGCAAACTGATTATCAGTGTGAACTTTGACAACTTGAATAAGTTTCTTTTCATTACAATCTCTTATAAAGTGATACCTGATTTCAATGTGCTTTGTCTTTGAGTGCTTGACTGGATTATTTACAATGCTAATAGCACTGCTGTTGTCAATAAAGATTGGAGTGTGTAGAAAGGTTACCCCATAATCCAACATTTGATTCTGAATCCATAAGACTTGAGAACAGCAACTTGCAGCTGCTATGTACTCTGCCTCTGTTGTAGATGTGGATACTGTGGTTTGTTTCTTGCACTGCCATGAGACTAGTCTAGCACCCAAAAACTGACATCCTCCAGAAGTAGATTTTCTGTCCAAGTTTGCCCCACCTAGATCACTGTCTGAGTATGCTATTAGGTCAAAAGATGAGTTATGAGGATACCAAAGTCCCAATCTGGGTTGCCCTTTGAGATATCTGAATATCCTCTTAACAGCTTGAAAGTGAGATTGCTTTGGCCTAACTTGAAATCTTGCACATACACAGACTGGAAACATTATATCTGGCCTTGATGCTGTGAGATACATGAGAGAGCCAATCATGGATCTATAATGATGCACATCCATATCCTCCCCCTCAAGATCTGCTGTGATCTGCTTGTGTGTTTCCATAGGTGTGCTGGCAGGTTTTGATTCTGAGAAACCAAACTTGGTTAGAATATCCTGCACATACTTGGATTGACATATGAAAATGCCATCTGACTTCTGTTGAACTTGGAGTCCAAGGAAGAAAGTAAGTTCCCCCATGGAACTCATTTTGAACCTTTGATGCATTAAATCCTCAAACTCCTTGCACATGTTGTTTCTTGTAGATCCAAAGATAATGTCATCAACATAGATTTGGACCAGCAAGATATCCTTCTTCTTTCTTTTGATAAATAGAGTCTTATCAATGACTCCTCTTTCAAAGTCATTTTCCAAGAGATAGGATGACAGAGTGTCATACCATGCTCTTGGAGCTTGATGTAGTCCATAAAGTGCTTTCTTTAATTTGTATACCCTGTCTGGATAGCTTGGGTTTTCAAACCCTGGTGGTTGACAGACATATACTTCTTCTTCAATTGATCCATAGAGAAAAGCACTTTTTACATCCATTTGATAGACTTTGAAGTTCATGTAAGAAGCATAGGCTAGGAATAGTCTGATTGCTTCTATCCTAGCCACAGGTGCAAAAACTTCTTCATAATCTATACCCTCTTCTTGAGTATAGCCTTGAGCCACCAGCCTTGCTTTGTTCCTTATGACAATACCTCTTTCATCTCTCTTGTTTCTGAAAATCCACTTTGTGCCAATTGCTCTGTGACCTTTAGGAAGGTCTACTAGATCCCATACATCTTGTAGCTTGAACTGTAACAGTTCTTCTTGCATTGCTTCTATCCAGCTAGATTCTTTCATAGCATCATGTGCCTTTTTAGGCTCAAGCTGGGATAGAAAACAAGAAAGGACTGTATGCTGTTGATCTTGCATTTCTTGAAGCCTGCTTTGATGTCTAGTCATCATAGGAGAAGAGATATCTCCTATTACCAGCTGTGGAGGATGATTCTTTTGAACTCTGGTGTTATGACTAGGTTCTTCATTCAGTCCAGCCTCTAGATTAGAGTCATGCAACTCAACTGAATTGTTTTCAGATGCCACTTCTGATTCTTTATTTTCTTGAGTCTCCTCATCTCTAGTTTCTTCTTCACTCTGATTTGGTCCAGTAAATGATTCCTTTTCACAGTCTTCAACAGAATTCACTGTGGGTATGGGAAATATCACAGATTTAGATATACTTTCTGAGACTTGTGTGATCCTTGATCCTCCACATCCTGTTCCTGTAGAATCATCACTACTGAAACCAAAAGAATTAGTTAGTGAATCAATGTCAAATAGCCACTGAGGTCCAGATCCAAAAAGATTTGGTGTGCTCTCATTGCATTTGACATTGTCACTTTCTTCAATTATTCTAGAAGAAGAGTTAAATATTCTGTAGGCCTTACTCTGAGATGAATATCCAACAAGAAATCCATCATCTGCTTTGCTATCAAACTTACCTAAGTGAGATTTGGTATTTAGAATTGTACAAGGGCACCCAAAAGGTTTGAAGAAACCAATAAAAGGTTTTCTTTTATTTAAAAGCTCATATGGGGTCTTGTTCTTTTGCTTGACCACTAGAACTCTGTTTTGGACATAACAAGCAGTATTAACTGCTTCAGCCCAGAAGGTAATTGGCAATCTTGAATCAGCCAACAGAGATCTAGCAGCCTCTATTAGTGTTCTATTCCTCCTTTCAGCAATACCATTCTGTTGAGGAGTCCTAGGAGCACTATATTGCCTCTCAATACCTTTCTCTTCACAAAAGGTGTTTAGATCATGATTTTTAAACTCAGTTCCATTATCTGATCTAATGACTTTTACTCTTTGATTAGTTTGGTTTTCAATTCTTAGAATAAAGGATTTGATAAGACCACTTGTTTCATCCTTAGTCCTTAGAAAATATACCCAAGTAAATCTGGAGTAATCATCAACAATAACCAAGCAGTAAGATTTCTTGCCTATACTCATAACATTTGTAGGACCAAACAGATCCATATGCAATAACTGGAGACAAGTAGAAACAGAATTTAACTCTTTGGTCTTATGAGAAGTTTTGTGTTGTTTGCCTTTAAGACAAGCAACACAATGATCATCACATGAAAAGACTTTTGAAGGTAACCCTCTTACAAGGTTATTTTTAACAAGATTGTTCATAGTCTTGAAATTCATGTGACACATCCTTCTGTGCCAGAGAGAGGATTCATCTACAGAAGCTTTTGAAACAAGACAATTTAGAGATGAATCACTATCAACATTGTCCATATCAAGACAGTAAACATTGTCCTTCCTTGGAGTTCTAAGTAGTATCATGCTTTCATCAACTACCTTGAACCCTGGAGCAAGGATCATACACTCAGTATTTGTAAATAATATACTATGTTGTTTGTCACAAACCTGTGATACACTTAACAGGTTGTACTTTAATTGATCAACATAGTAGACATCCTCAAATGTCATCTTACCTTTAGTGACATTACCTTTTCCACTTATCTTACCACCAGTAAGATTATCTCCAAATGCAACATGTCCTCCATTGATATGTTTGAAATCCTGAAGGCATGACATGTTGCCTGTCATGTGCCTAGAGCAACCACTATCAACATGCCAAATGCTCTTTCCCTTGAGCTGTTGGTTGCCCTGCACATTAGATAGATCAATTAGTATGATTTAGGAACCCAAGCCAAGGTGGTCTTGGGTACCCCTTTCTCATCAAAGTACTTGCATTCTTTCTTGACAAGATTTTTAAAATCAGAACACTTAGTATTTGAATACTTTGTCAAGATTATTGGATCAGAAGCACTAATACTAGCAGTAGCACTATCTTTAGAAGTACTAACAGAGTTAGCAGTACTAACAGGTTTGGCAGTATTGCTTCTAGCAGTACTATCACTGTTAGCAGCACTATTTGTAGTAGCAGCACTAACAGTTTTAGTACATTTTGGAATCCACATCTTAACATTATCTTCCACATTCTGTCTCTTCATGTGGCTTTTAGATTTAACAACTTTCTTAGCCACATGGTTCTTTTCTTTCTTCCTATAACCAAAGGATTTTTGGGTAGGTCTTTGAAAATTTATCCTTTGGTTCATAGGATTAAAGTAACAGTATTTGGCAATGTGGTTCAGCTTTCCACAGATAAAACAGGGTTTTGGTCTATTAATAATTTTTTTTAGATCAACCCCTTGTTTTTGTGCCCAATGATTGTTCCAGTTTCTCTGATTTCCCCTTGGTTTATCATGTTTTTGGGGCTCAAATTTATTGCATACACATTGTTTGCAAGGAATAGGGTTCACAACAATGGTCTGCTTATAGTGAACCTTCTTGTTCTTTCCCTCAGTCTTTTCTATCTCTTTGGACTTGATCCAGTGCTTTCCACATCCCTCATTGGTGATAATGTGATTTTCTTTAGGAATCTCATCACTCACAGTATTGTCCTTATCCTTGACAACTTCTTTCTCAGTTTTATCCTTAACAACCACTTCATCTAAGGGATCTATTTCAGTGGCTCCCTTAGGTAGATCCTTCCTATCCTTTGTTTCTAACAACTCTGAACTAGGAGGGATGTAGTTGTTGTTATAGGGTGGTGGTGTGGTATTGTACCCTATGCCTCTTCTCAGTTTATCATGAATCTGAGTTTGTAACAAAGAATCCATTGCTTTGGAAGCATTAGAAAACTTTTCTACATCAAGTTTGACTTTAGCTAGCTCTCCTCTTAGCTTTTCACTTTCTTCTTTAGATCTGGTCAGTTGAAGCTCTAAGTCATTCTTCTCCCACTTCCAGTAATTTGTGTCATAAGAGTGTTGAAGCTCATTAGCTTGAAAACCCTTAATTTGTTCTTCAAATCTCTCAACAATCCTCACATAATCTTTTATGTCTTTTTCCAATCTCTTAAGGTCATCACTCATGTTCTGGTTGTGATCCCTATACCTTTTAACAGTGTTAATGCAATTTTGAGAGCAAAGATTGGAATTTACCTCTGTAGGGAGACCAGACACCTCTGCCATTAGAGCTTGATTCTGAATAGCCTCTTCAGCTTGATCACTCCAATCAAACCCCATACCTTGTTGAGAGACAAGGGCTTGTGCAGAGTTTCTGTTGAAGCTTCCAGATTGAGCTTGATGGTGATTGTTATTCTGAGACATTCCACTTCTGCATTCTCTAGCAAAGTGTCCCTTTTGATGGCATTTGTAACATTCCACCTTGGACTTGTCAAATCCTGCTTCATCTTCTCTTCTTTGGGAGAAGTTGTTCCTCCCAGTTCTTTTGATGAACTTTTTAACTCTCATGGAGAGCATGGCCATCTGCCATTTAATATCCATCTCTTCAAGATCATCTGGATTGAGTTGTTCCAAGTCATCATTAATGAGAGAAGAGTTTCCATGACTTGCCAGAAAGGCCTCAAACACAGTTTCAGTGCCTTTCTCTTGGTTTGTTCCATTGGCAGTACTAACTGATTCAAGGTTGGAAGTAGAATCAGTTGATGCTGAAAGGAGTGCAGCATTGTGAACATACCCAGAAGGCCTCTTTTTAGCCTCTACCTCAGATTCAAAAACTCTTAGATCATTATAAAGATCATCAAGTTCCTTTTCTTCCAGTTGATCATTCTGTCTGAAAGATACAGTATACATGGTCCATTCATCACTCAAGGACCTTAGAAACTTTCTGTTCAGATCATCTTGATCAATTTGTACTCCCACTGTAGCTAGTTCACCAATAAGTTTGTTGAACCTGTCAAAAGTTTGAGTCATGGACTCATTCTTGGTTGACATAAAGTTCTCATATTGTTGCTTTAGAATGGCTTTCTGATTTCTCTTGGTACTTTTGGTACCAGAGAATCTCTTCTCCAGAGCATTCCAGAGCATCTCTGCATCAGTGCAGTTACAGAACTGATGTTGATATTCATTGGGAATAGCCAAGAGCAAGGTGCTCAAGGCTTTCATCTCTGTCTGTCTGATCTTTCTTTCTGCATCAGTTTTTGGTGGAGTTCTCTTTCCATCTGCACCAATCTTTCCTGCTTCAGAAGGACCATTCTCTATTATATCCCACATAGAATAGTCAGTGAGGAGTATGTACTGCTTGATTCTGATCTTCCACATATCGAATTCATTGGGTCTAATCATTGGAACCTTTGAAACCAAAGTACTGCTTGATTCTGCAAGATTTTCCATGATGAATAGTTGTTTCTGAGAAATCAGGCTCTGATACCACTTGTCAGGATCGAATTCTCAACAAGAATTAATTCTCAGAAACAATATCAAAGAAGTTTGCGGAATAACACTTTGATATTCAATGAAACAGTAAATCAACACAGAGAATATGAATAACAAACTGTAAGCTTTTATTG
This sequence comes from Arctium minus, assembly GCA_954870635.1. Classification (NCBI taxonomy): domain Eukaryota; kingdom Viridiplantae; phylum Streptophyta; class Magnoliopsida; order Asterales; family Asteraceae; genus Arctium; species Arctium minus. Next base: position 119,667,091 of record OX941083.1, on the reverse strand, counting down.
AATGCTTTGAAGTTACAAGATTACTCACTCAACCTCAATATTGATGAACAGGCTCACCAATACGAATTCTACTTCTCTAGAATTAGGATCTATGCCTTGAGGTTGATTTTCTCTAAAAGAATGAAAAACAAAAGTTATCTAACTATTCTAAACAATACAATATATATACTGAATACAAAGATAATTACAATAAATAAAATATCTTCAGTATATCTTCTATGTATATCTCTAAGCTTCCATGTATATCCTTTCATATGAATCTTCATCATATAAGCAGTATTAATCTTCAGCAGCATTAACTTCCTTCTAGCAGCATTAACTACTAAGCAGTACTAACCACTAGCAGTACTAACTAGCAAAGCAGTACTAACTTTGTTCAAGCAGCACTAACTTTAACTAGCAGTATTAACTACTAGCAGTAGTAACACTCAGCAGTATTAACCTTTAAGTCTTCTAGCAGTATTAACTCTGAACCAGCAGCATTAACCATACTTGAGTTTTTCTTCAGTTCCCAACAGACTTCCTCCCACGTTCTCCTCTCGATCACTCCCTCTGCTAGCTGTCGCCTTCCTCATTTCTCTCCTCAACTAGGTTCTTCAATCTTCCATTTTCCGTATGAGAAGAGTATGACACCGTTCCCCTAATAGTTTTCGATTGAAAACCCTAGGTTTTGATTTGGGTTCTTCAATCTACCGGGTAATCATCAATTTAGGTTTTCATTTCACGACTTCTTCTTCGGTTTCCATTCTGACATTTTTGTAGGGCTTCACAACCACGTTCCTGCAATCGCTCCAAAAACTGCAAACCTCCCCTTCCCCCACCCACGATCCTTTAGGCACCTCCAAGACATTGATGATTCATGCTCTCAAATATGTATCTTATCGCTCCTCTCGACGAAGACACGAATCAGATTCCATCGAATTTGGGTTTCTTCTGGTTATCCCAATCTCTGTTTCTTGCTTCAAACATTTGTAAAACGATCAATCAGAACCAGAATTTGTTGTGTTTGAACCCAATTTTTGTTCCGATTGATAAGTCCAGGTTCAAACAATCAAGGAAAAGGATTCGAACAAGGAATCCGGTGGTGGTGGTGGTGGTGGTGGCTGCGGTAAGTGAAGATTTGGTGAAAATTTGAAAGCAGAAAAGGCGGTTACGTTCAAGGTGAGAGCTCTATTGACTGTTCGAAACAAGAATCAAGAGGATTTTAAGGAGGCAATTGTGAAGAAATTTGATGCTTTTGCTGATCAGATTGGGAGAAATGTTGTTTTGGAGCTTTACAGTACTGATATTGATCCAAGTAGGCCAACTGTTCGATGAAATGCCTTTGTTAATTTTTTTTAATGAATTCTTGGTTTTCTTCTTCTTCTTTTTTTTTTACTGATTTTTGTTTCATTTGATGGTGAAGAGACAAAGGCTCCAAAGAAAAGCAAAGAATCTTTGTTAAAGGATTGGTCACAAAAATCGACATCTCTCGGGATTCTCCATCATTTTACACGTTTTGTGAGGTATGAATAATGTATATAATGTTCATCTGATCTTCTCTCCGGTAATTTCAAGTGCAGAAGGATTTGAGTTCGTTGAGAGGTGGTGAAGAGTTGAGTAATTCTTTTTTCTTGCTCGGCGTTTGGATCGTGTTTGAAACGGGATCATTTTCATCAGAGCCCGGTGTCGGTGATTCAAGGTCCGGTTTCGTTGAGCCTATAATTTTGATTTCCTTTTAGTTTCTTATCATGTAATTTCCAATTTTTCCGTTATATTGCTCTGATTTTTTATTCTTCAAGAAATCACCAATGAAGCCATCAAATTTCTGCAGAAATAATTTGGAGCTTCAATGAGATTTGTGAATGCAGGAGTTGAGCATATGAAATATATAATCAAGACTATGGAAAATCTAATGGAATTCATTTTGATGATCCTGTTGATGCCATTTGTGGTAATTTCTATTTATTTCATTTTATAAATAATTGTGTTCTTGAGGTTTTATTTCATTTGAATATCTCTTTGCATATTATATCAATTTAGTATATAAATCAAGATATTAATTGCTATTTTTATATCTTTGATCAAATACCTTTTTTTTATATCAAGAGTTCATGATATTAATCCTTGTAATTGTGTTTAATCGTAATTTTTTTTTTCTTAACACGAATTCCAGGTGTGATGTTTTGTTTATATTCATCTGAATGTGTGTGGAAGTGTGTTTGAAGTTTTAGCAATGAGGACTTTGTAATGTAATGTTGTTACTGAAATTTCTTTTATATGAATTGTAGTGATGAAATGTGGGGCTGGAACGGCGAAGATTAAAGTTTGCAACTAGGTAAGACTTGTGATTTGTTATATATACTTTCATTATGCCTGATAATACGATAATGTGGTCATATTAGGAACTATCCATCACGAACTTTAAACTCGTAAAATTATCAATCACTCAATTATTTTCCAAACCTTTAGGTTTGGAAAGGCTTGTGCCCTCTATAGATATTGTAGAATTGTGTTCGTTACTAATATGCATAAGAGTATCTATAAAACTTTTCATTCTCAGTATATAAATCTACATATTTTCAGATCTTGAAGTTGCATCTTTATGTGGATTATGATTAAAAGATGTTGCTTCCTCTCTTTCAGAGTAGTCAATATTACATGTTTGAAGAGGTTGGCAAAGATGATGCTTGTACGTCTGATAATCTCTTAATTTCTTGATATTGACAAGATTGTCCTTGACATTTCGGTCTACCAAGTTTACGTTAAAAGATCAAATTCACCTTGTGTTGGTTCCCCTTTTTTATTTCCAATTTACAAAATAAAATTTTTAAACCCGTTACATCGGATGGGTACACTACTAGATTTATATACTATCCAGTTTGTGATATAAAACCATATAGATTCATAAAATTAATAGAATAAAAAATGAAACATGATTGCCGTTTTGAGTTCTCGGTTTCGATTACGAGATGTGTCGCGCCGCATCGCGCGCGGGTATATAACTATCATATCATAGCATCTCTATATACACACAGTAATACATATTTCCCACATGGTTTTTTTAATTATCTTGGAAACCTCTGTTTCCTTGAATCACGAACCTTCAGCGATGCACCCAGACCCATGCAACATAGGGTAGTACGTGCTAAAGAACGCAAAACCTTCTTTTGAAAAATTCGATATTGAGGAAAGAAAATCATGGAGATCTCACATTTCCTTATAATCAGTTATTGTTTTTTTATCTTTGTTTATTCATGGATCAGGAAAAAAAATAAGCATTTAGCTATAAACCGCAAAGGTATAAAGCTCCTTATGAGTTGGAACGAAAGTTTTAGTGTTTTGCTAAGTTTAAGAGTTTTCCCCCGTCTAATACTGCCATTATCAGGTAAATCTTCTTTGTTTTTACTGTCACCTTGTTACGTGGTTTTCACACTCACACAAAAAGAATCCTAAATTTACTATCTTAAAGGCTTGAGGTTATAGTACTTAGAAAGAAGGCAAAGGCTTTTGGGCTCCTAATTGGTCATGGAGTTGTACATCGGAGATCTTCTATATACTAACCTCTCATGGGTTCTTAACTTCTTATCTTTGTGTTCTTCTACTCTGTTTATAAGAAAAATGAGAATCACAAAATGTTAGTTTTTGGTAAATATTATTTTATAACATTTAACCTTTTGATTGTTATTAGTCATATTCTGATTATTAATTTTACAAGACCAGAAGGCCAAATGGAATAACATTCAAACCAAAATTGAGATAACTTTTGTTTGGTTAAATATTAATCTAAATAGAGACCAAGAATGGAATAATTCTGACAGGTTCGGATTAATTCAAAAATTGAAGTTGTTGTCTTCATAAACATCATCATCAAATTTCTTCTTCACATTCTATGGGAAAAAACCTGATCAATAGGAAATTGGCCACTGGCCATTGCTAACACAACTTAAAGGGCCAAAACACAGAATAGGCATAATTGTCTCTGGCCAAAGCAGACGATAACATTGAATACACAGAAACAATAAGAACTCCGTATGAGAAGAGTATGACACCGTTCCCCTGATAAACTTCGATTGAAAACCCTAGGTTTTTATTTGGGTTCTTCAATCTACCGGGTAATCATCAATTTGGGTTTTCATTTCACGACTTCTTTAGTGTAACGCCCTAAAAATCAGAGTAAATTAAAACCTAGAAAACCTGGAAAACCTGGCAACATGACATTCGTATAGATATAATCCTCCCATAAAGGGGATCAGTCCTTAAGACTTTACAACACCCGCACAGATATAGGGTTTATCAACAAACTAATCTAGACACCTATATCAAGATTACATCAGTTGACAATCCATAATTCATCAAAAGAATGGGACTTAACAAATGCCCAGATACAATGCTAGTCATCTCAAAATGCCTCGAGACCAAACCCGTCTCTCAAAACCCCCGCAACCCACCGCTAAGGGAAACCTGTTATACACATCATTTGAGAAGAAGTGTTAGGCTTAAAGCCTAGTGAGAACATACAGTTCATAAATCTCAAGAGATATAAACAATTGCATCAAAGTAAATCTTTTCGAAGGTTCAGTTATGCAAAATACAGTTCTTTGTTAATGTACGGACAACCGGTCCAAAACACATCTTCCGATGATGGGGATTACCCGATTTACCAAGGATTATAGTGGAACACAAAGTAAGCCACAAATCCGAGTTATGAGATAAATACATGGAACCATGGCCACGAACGCTTCGGTCCGTACTACGATGTGAGGGAGGCCCCCAAGAACCAGTCATACTCGTTCGTTAGACTACATTTGACCCATGGCTAGTAACCGGCCTCACATAACCGTACCAAGTTGCCCCCGAAGATCAAATGTATCTAACTACAACAGAAGGGGCATATCCTTCCCAACCATAAGCCGACTCGATACCTAGGGATCCACTAGTATAGTCATGACTTGTCACAATATTTCGTGTGACCAACAAAACTAGATAAATAGCTTCCAACACATTTATATTTCAAAATGCCATTTTCCAGACCAACTGCTGGTAAGAAAGATAATCATAAATCCAATTTATATACATTCTTTCGAATAAGCCACACACTGGGCAAGTAAAACATTATTTTACTTCAACAAGGTGAAATCCATCATTTTAGTCAAAAGCGTTTCAGGAACCCTAAGATATCTCAAAACCCCAAGTTACATCAAAATGAAATAAACGGACAATCCGAAAACGTAGAGATATGTAGGAGTTAAAAACACAATCTTTGACATATATAACAGTTTAGAAAAGTTAGTAGGAACTCACCTCAGTTTCCTTCTTCCTAACGAATGCTACCTATGACAACACCGAAAGAATCGGTAAGTCGAAACATAGATAAACCTCCCACTTCCTGATTAAAACTCAAAGATAACAGAAGCTAACAATGAACAGAACCTAATCCGGTCGAACACGAAATCCGGTCGAAGGCATACCGGTCGAATACACTCTACTGGTCGAGGCATCTTCCGGTCGAAGCATCTTCCGGTCGAAAGGCACTACCGGTCGAAGCATCTCCCGGTCGAACACACACCGGTCGAGTACATCCTACCGGTCGAACACACACCGATCGAATGCATCTTCCCGGTCCTTAGCATGTCCGGTCGTCTTGTTCACCAAGAACACGCCGGAGATGCTGAACCCAGATCCAAATCGAAAATACTCAGATCTTAAAATGGAACGGTTAAAAACCTTCACAACGAGATTCTACACGGCTAAAAACATTCAGATCATAGCATTAAGCTAGATTCGTACCTGGATTTGTCCGAATCGATCGAACTCTTTTTCCACCTGCTTCTCTCTCTCTGACTTTAGTACCCAAGAAAACTGATCTGATATTTTTACAAAATATCAAGACTTTGTTTTGTATATATATTACCCAAGTTACAAATAACCCCCCTGAACTTTGGGTAACGGTCAACTTCTCACCCAACCCCAAAATTCAGGGTGTTACAATCCTCCCCAACTTGGGAATGATTTCGTCCCCGAAATCCAACTATACAAAGAGATGAGGATATCTACGCTTCATATCCTCTTCAGATTCCCAAGTCACATTTTCTCCCCGGTGATGCTTCCACTGCACTTTGACCATAGTGACTTCTTTGTGACGCAACTTCTTAGACTTTCTCTCTAAGATGGCGTCGGGTTCTTCCACACAACGGTTACCTTCGTCTACCCTTAACTCTGAAAGGGGAATGACGCTGTCTTCTACCGCCAAACATTTCCGGAGGTCGCAAACATGAAACGTGTTGTGTATTCTGCTCAACTCCGGTGGCAGTTCCAACTGGTAGGCTTGCAAACCCACTCTCTTAAGTACTTTGAAAGGTCCGAGGAAACGTGGACTCAACTTCCCACGTTTTCCGAACCGTATAATTCCCTTCCACGGCGACACCTTAAGCATAACGCGGTCGCCCACTTGGAATTCCATCGGTCGCCTCTTCTTATCGGTATAACTTTTCTGTCGGTGTTGAGCCGCTTTCATCCTTTCACGTATGCACTTGACCTTATCGGCAGTCTCTTGCACGATTTCAGGTCCAGCGAACTGCTTTTCTCCCGCTTCAATCCAGCACACGGGAGTCCGACACTTTCGCCTATACAATGCCTCAAAAGGTGCCATTCCAATACTCGAGTGGTAACTATTGTTGTAAGCAAACTCCACCAAAGGCAGGTGAGAGTCCCAACTACCCCCGAAATCGATGACACAAGACCTCAGTATGTCTTCCAAAGTTTGGATCGTTCGCTCGCTCTGCCCGTCGGTTTGCGGATGGTAAGCCGTACTCAACTTCACTCGAGTACCAAGTTCTTTCTGAAATCTATCCCAGAAGTTCGAAGTGAACCGAATGTCGTGATCCGACACGATCGACAATTGTATTCCATGCCTCGAGACCACCTCATCGATATAAAGCTTTGCCAACTTATCCATCGGTAAAGTCTCGCGCATAGGCAAGAAATGAGCGCTCTTTGTCAATCTATCAACTATCACCCAAATGGTATCGTGTCCTCGAAGAGTTTTAGGCAACTTCGTCACGAAGTCCATGGTGATATGCTCCCACTTCCACTCGGGAATCTCTAAAGACTGAAGACTCCCATACGGTCGTTGATGTTCGGCCTTAACTTGCGAACACGTCACACAACGCTCAACATAACGCGCCACATCAAGTTTCATTACCGGCCACCAATAGTGCAGCTTCAAGTCCCTATACATCTTTGTACTTCCCGGATGAATGGAATACTTGGACTTGTGTGCATATTCTAGCAACAGCTCACGGTTACCCCCAATCTTGGGCACCCACACACGACCGCTGAACAGTTTCACTCCACGGCTATCTTTCGTTAAGAGCAAACGTTGTTTTGTCATGACTTCCTCTTTGAGATTCTCTTCTAACAGAGCTTCCACTTGCGATGTCTTGATCTTCTCAACAAGACTAGACACTAGCTCGATTCTCGAATGGGTAGTCCGAATACTCCCGCTATAGTCCTTCCGACTTAACGCATCGGCCACCACGTTCGCCTTACCGGGATGGTAAAGCAATTCACAGTCGTAATCTTTAAGCAACTCGAGCCACCGCCTTTGCCTCATATTCAGCTCTTTCTGATCAAAGACATACTTCAGGCTCTTGTGATCCGTGTATAGAGTGCATTTCATGTCGTAGAGGTAATGTCGCCAAAGTTTCAAAGCGAACACCACCGCCACTAACTCCAGATCATGGGTTGGATAATTCTGCTCATGTATTTTAAGCTGCCTCGAGGCATAAACGATCACCTTGCCTCGTTGCATCAACACACAACCCAGTCCCATCTTTGAAGCGTCGCTGTAAACCACGAAATCTTCCGACCCTTCAGGTAACGTCAAGATCGGAGCTTCACACAACTTCTTTTGAAGGATCCGGAACGCCCTCTTGGGTTTCGGTCCATTCAAACTTCACATTCTTCCGAGTCAGAACTGTCAAGGAAGAAGCGATCTTTGAAAAGTCTTGGATAAATCTCCGGTAGTATCCCGCCAGACCCAAGAAACTTCGGATCTTGGACGGACTCTTAGGAGGCTCCCAATTCATCATAGCTTCAATCTTGGAGGGGTCTACTTTCACTCCGTCCCGAGCGACTACGTGCCCCGGAAATTGTACTTATTTAAGCCAAAAGTCGCACTTGGAAAACTTGGCGTACAACCTTTCTTTTCTCAACACTTCCAGAACTTCACGCAAATGTTGCTCATGCTCTGACTCACTCTTGGAGTACACGAGTATGTCATCAATGAATACAATGACCGACTTGTCGAGGAATGGTCGGCACACTCTATTCATCAAGTCCATAAACACTGCTGGTGCGTTCGTTAGGCCAAAAGGCATTACAAGAAACTCGTAATGGCCGTAACGCGTTCTGAAAGATGTCTTCGGAACATCTTCTTCTCTTACCTTCACTTGGTGATAACCCGAACGTAAGTCGATTTTAGAAAAACAACCCGCTCCTTGAAGTTGATCGAACAAGTCGTCTATTCTCGGAAGTGGATATATGTTCTTTACTGTAGCTTTGTTCAACTCACGATAGTGAATGCACATTCTCATTGTGCCATCCTTCTTTTTGACAAATAAGACCGGAGCTCCCCAAGGTGACGAACTCGGTCTTATAAACCCTTTCTCCAATAGCTCTTGGAGTTGTGCCACCATCTCTTGCATCTCCGATGGCGCTAAACGGTAAGGTGCTTTAGCGATTGGTGCTGCTCCAGGCACAAGATCAATCCGAAACTCTACCTGACGATCGGGTGGTAACCCGAGCAAGTCGTCCGGAAAGACATCTGGAAACTCACGCACAATCTTCACATCATCCAGTTTTGATTTCTCTAACTTGGAATCGATCACATAGGATAGGAAAGACGAACATCCTTTTACTAAGCACTTGCATGCCTTTGCCATTGTGATTATTGCCACTTCGCCTTTTCTCTTTTCACCATAGATGACAACGGCTTCGCCAGAGGGGTTGGGAAGTCGAATCATTTTCTTGGAACATACGATCTCGGCATGATTGTTTGACAACCAATCCATGCCGACCACAATATCAAAACCCCCGATTAACATCGGCAGTAGATCGATCGAGAATTCTCTCTCTTCGATACTAAGAGTACACTGCTTCAGAACATCGTGGATCAGAACTTGACTACCATCGGCTATTTCTACCACTAAAGCATCCTCAAGACTAGTAGTGGGCATAGAAATTTTCTGACGGAACAATTCAGATACGAAAGAGAAACTGTCACCTGTATCGAATAAAATACAAGCAGGTACAAAGTTTATAAGAAAAGTACCCGATACCACATCAGCGGATGCCTTGGCCTCATCGACCGTCATTTGAAATGCTCGACCCGAAACCCTCGGAGGGTTCTCCTTCTTTGCCGCCACACTATCCGTCTTGAGCTTCGGGCAATCTCTCTTCACATGCCCTGGTGCCTTACACTCGTAGCAGACCATCCCCACGACAGAACAGTCACGGGCGGTGTGATCATTCTTACCACACTTGAAGCAGAATCTAGAAGTGGAGTTACAGTTACCGTGATGCTTGGTTCGAAATTTCGGGCACCATCTTGCTTCTTGATAACCGCTGAAGCAGCGGTTTCCGACAAAAGGTCGGGTTCGCTTGGGAGGTACAGAACTACTCTCCCACTTCCTCTTATCGGATATCACCACTGTTTTCTCAGTTTTGCTCTTCGCGAACATCTCTTCCATGAACTGAGCTTCCTCGACCATCTCTCTGAGGTTAGAAGCTTTGGAATTGTGGACCATGGATTGCATGTCCGTGGGTAAACCATTGAGATACGCTTTCATCTTGTCTTTCTCCGTTGGGGCAGCGTGCCCCACCAGACCAAGCTTTTCCATGAACTGACGGGTATACTCCCTCACCGTCAGGCTTCCCTTCACCAGAGACCGGAATTCTTTCTCAATCCGGTCCATTGTTCTTTCGTTGCAGAATTCTTCTAACAACTTTTTCTTGAACTCTGCCCAAGACAACTGAGCCAACACTGTAGGAGATAGGGTGGATTGGATGACATTCCACCAAATGAGCGCAGTATCCCTCAGCAGTTGGGTACCGAACCGCACTCTCTGATCATCTCCGCATTCGGAAGAGCCAAAAGCTTGCTCAACCGCTTGGATCCATTTCACACACACGGCCGGGTCATCAGAACCAAAGAACTCTGGTGGTCCGCAACCCAGAAAGGACTTGTAGGAACAACTTTTCCTATTTCCCGGAGCATTAACAATCAAGCGCTCCTCGTTCCTGATCCCAGTACCAATGCCTCCAAAGCCACTCGCAATGTTCTCCACAACCGTTTCACTCCTCCGGTTGTTTACATCGCGATCTTCAATCACCTTCAGCAGAAACTCTTGCTGTTTAGCCATCTCTTCCCTCATTGCCAACATTATTCTGGCCATCATGGTAGCTTGAGGGTTTGCCTCCTGAACCGTCGGGTTAGCGGATGCCAGGTTCACTCTCGTCACCTGTTCCACTTCTCCCGTAAATATCGGCATACCGGGAATAGCGACCGCCGGTCCTCTGACTACTTGGTTCTGCTCTGGCGAGCTGTCATCGCGAAGTTCATCGACGTCTAGCTGATGACTGCGAGTGTTCACCATTCAGAATGAAGGCTGCTTCACAAGCACGAGGAAGAGTAAGAAAGAGGTTAACTGACCCAGCATGAAAGAAACGTACAACTATATCTACCAATTGCCATAACATTAGTAAACAATGACGCTCACGTAAAATATCCTCATAATAACATTAGCTAAGTGAGATTATGAACATATAACACATAAAGGTTCTTGTTACCATCATCACAACGCTTGATGAACATAACTTCCGTTGACTCCAAGACTATCCCATCTTAGAAGTTCTACCCAAATCTCATGAATTAATACTTACATACTCAGTCTAAGTCTAGACATCTTATATTCATGCCTAGTTCGCTTAAACTAGGGCTCTGATACCAACTTGTAACGCCCTAAAAATCAGAGTAAATTAAAACCTGGAAAACCTGGCAACATGACATTCGTATAGATATAATCCTCCCATAAAGGGGATCAGTCCTTAAGACTTTACAACACCCGCACAGATATAGGGTTTATCAACAAACTAATCTAGACACCTATATCAAGATTACATCAGTTGACAATCCATAATTCATCAAAAGAATGGGACTTAACAAATGCCCAGATACAATGCTAGTCATATCAAAATGCCTCGAGACCAAACCCTTCTCTCAAAACCCCCGCAACCCACCGCTAAGGGAAACCTGTTATACACATCATTTGAGAAGAAGTGTTAGGCTTAAAGCCTAGTGAGAACATACAGTTCATAAATCTCAAGAGATATAAACAATTGCATCAAAGTAAATCTTTTCGAAGGTTCAGTTATGCAAAATACAATTCTTTGTTAATGTACGGACAACCGGTCCAAAACACATCTTTTGATGACGGGGATTACCCGATTTACCAAGGATTATAGTGGAACACAAAGTAAGCCACAAATCCGAGTTATGAGCTAAATACATGGAACCATGGCCACGAACGCTTCGGTCCGTACTACGATGTGAGGGAGGCCCCCAAGAACCAGTCATACTCGTTCGTTAGACTACATTTGACCCATGGCTAGTAACCGGCCTCACATAACCGTACCAAGTTGCCCCCGAAGATCAAATGTATCTAACTACAACAGAAGGGGCATATCCTTCCCAGCCATAAGCCGACTCGATACCTAGGGATCCACTAGTATAGTCATGACTTGTCACAATATTTCGTGTGACCAACAAAGCTAGATAAATAGCTTCCAACACATTTATATTTCAAAATGCCATTTTCCAGACCAACTGCTGGTAAGAAAGATAATCATAAATCCAATTTATATACATTCTTTCGAATAAGCCACACATTGGGCAAGTAAAACATTATTTTACTTCAACAAGGTGAAATCCATCATTTTAGTCAAAAGCGTTTCAGGAACCCTAAGATATCTCAAAACCCCAAGTTACATCAAAATGAAATAAACGGACAATCCGAAAACGTAGAGATATGTAGGAGTTAAAAACACAATCTTTGACATATATAACAGTTTAGAAAAGTTAGTAGGAACTCACCTCAGTTTCCTTCTTCCTAACGAATGCTACCTATGACAACACCGAAAGAATCGGTAAGTCGAAACATAGATAAACCTCCCACTTCCTGATTAAAACTCAAAGATAACAGAAGCTAACAATGAACAGAACCTAATCCGGTCGAACACGAAATCCGGTCGAAGGCATACCGGTCGAATACACTCTACTGGTCGAGGCATCTTTCGGTCGAAGCATCTTCCGGTCGAAAGGCACTACCGGTCGAAGCATCTCCCGGTCGAACACACACCGTTCGAGTACATCCTACCGGTCGAACACACACCGGTCGAATGCATCTTCCCGGTCCTTAGCATGTTCGATCGTCTTGTTCACCAAGAACACGCCGGAGATGCTGAACCCAGATCCAAATCGAAAATACTCAGATCTCGAAATGGAACGGTTAAAAACCTTCACAACGAGATTCTACACGGCTAAAAACATTCAGATCATAGCATTAAGCTAGATTCGTACCTGGATTTGTCCGAATCGATCGAACTCTTTTTCCACCTGCTTCTCTCTCTCTGACTTCAGTACCCAAGAAAACTGATCTGATATTTTTACAAAATATCAAGACTTTGTTTTGTATATATATTACCCAAGTTACAAATAACCCCCCTGAACTTTGGGTAACGGTCAACTTCTCACCCAACCCCAAAATTCAGGGTGTTACATTCAGTTTCCATTCTGACATTTTTGCAGGGCTTCACAACCAAGTTAAAAGATAAAACCTCTCAAGGCGGAAAGCGGCCTAACTTGCAGCCTTCCAGTTTCCAGAAAATAAGCTAGGGATTCTAACGAGATCAATACCTTGATTTCCTTCGTTAACAGTCACAACAACATGAATCAGAATCATATAGAAAGTTAAGGAAACTATACGTTTCTCGGAGAAGACATCTCGTTGCAGATCTAACAACATCAGTTAGAAATCGATCAATTCATCGCTCATAATGTAATGATATTATCATGTTGATTTTCTGCATCTGATTATGTTGCCGGTGGAGTGTTTTTAGAGTTTTTTTCCTAAATTTTGTTGAACGATCGATTTACGCAGATGGAGAATGTGACACTCGATGTTGAAGAGAGATGAAAGAGGAATTCAAGGAGAATAATCACGGCGGTGGAGGAAGGAATCTCGAAGCGCCTGAGAGTGAAAGAAGAAGAAATTGTGTCGAGAATCAAATCTGGAAAGATTTAGCTCAAACAAACGAAGCAACAGCAAACGCATTACACAACAACTTGAAACAAGTTCTGGAACAGGTCGTCCATGATGATTATTGTTACCATCGACCACGGCGGCGTTGGCGAAAGATGCACAATCGTGCTGTGAAAGTAACAATGAAGAAAACCGGTTGTCGATCGATCAGGATAACATCAATGATGATTGTAGCAGCAATAATTACAACAACAACAACTGATTGTGCAAGAAGTGTGGTCAGGAAGAATCATGTGTTACTTTTTTCTACTAAATGGCATGATCCGACTCCTCTTATTGTGGTGATAAAGATGTAGGTCTAACGGGAACAAAGCTAGGATGTGGTGAAGGAGGTTATGGGGCATGCACTGTCATGGTTTCTTACTTTGATCAAAACTCGAAGAAATGTGTTCTCTCATTCTTTCTCGAGTGATTTGATCAAAGATTCAATTCACCTTACATTCATTCATAGATCAGTTTTCCATCTGAAGTATGTTCACTTTAGGATCGTTTTCATGTTATTACGACTCGCGTAAGATTGTTTCTCGTGTTTATGAGAAGTTGCAATCCCATTTCTATGTTGTAACCTCATGAATTTTTCATTCCTTCCACTACAAAAATTACCCTTATTAGCGAGGGAAAAATCCGTCGCTAATCCCTCGCTAAAGCTCAAATCCGTCGCTGATAGTCCGTCGTTCAAATACTCGTAGCTGATGCTATCAGCGACGGATTAGCGACGGACATCAACGACGGATTAGCGAGGAAAAATTATTAGTGACGGATTAGCGAGGGACAATTATTAGTGACGGATTAGCGAGGGACTTATATCAGCGAGGGATTAGCGAGGGCCCTTATCAGCGAGGGATTAGCGAGGGCCCTTATCAGCGACGGATTAGCGAGGGCCCTTATCAGCGACGGATTAGCGAGGGCGACTTATCAGCGACGGATTAGCTAACTTTTAGCGAGGGAAATCCGTCGCTGATTTTCGTAAATTTTTTTAAAAAATAATTAAAATTCTCTATTTCTTGTATATTATAATACAAAACCTGCCCATAAATTGAAAATAACAAATCGACATTGTCCAACAAACTAAAATAACCAAATTCATACAATTCAAAATACCAAGTATCCTACAATTTAAGACAATGTCCGACAATTAACTAACAATCTAGCTACTGGGATGGCCAGGAGGGGGGAAATTGTATCCTTGTTACTGCATGAAAGAAGCAAAATGCGCTGATAACGCAACCTGTTCGGCTAATCGGACAGCTTGATTGCCATGTTTGGTCTCTAGATCTTCCCTTATCTTCTGTTCGGACTCTAGCCGGTCTACATAGTCATAAACACTTTTCAAATAAGTTGATAAGTTAAAACCAAATGACTTATCAACAACTCATTTTCAAAGCTAAGCTAAAAAGCACTTCAAATAAGCAATCCTAAACACCCAAACACCAAATGACTTATCTCCGGTGTCCCACCGCAATAAGATAAAAAGCACTTCATATAAGCAATCCCAAACACCCCCTAGTTCTAATACTTTTATTATTTAGAGGTATGACTGCAAGGATATATATGTAGAATTTCTTCATATATCTTTAGCTTTTAGGGTAAACTTATGTTAACTATTTCTTTCCATGCAACAATGGATATATTGTCTACAATTGATCATGATTGAACTTGCATATGATTTGGGAACCCATTACAGTTGAACATGTAATTGAAGCAAAAGGATTAAACCAACACGGAAAGAAGCCTTCCAGAACCCCATAAATTTATTCCAAAGATGAATCTAATTTTTCTATTAGAAGATAACTCAGGCCACAATATATATATATATATAGAGAGAGAGAGAGAGTCGGGTTCAAACGAGAACAATTTCTATTTAAAAAAACACGATAACTAACAAAATCATTAGTGATTTTACATTAACGCGCAAAAAGGGGACTTTGGCCGCGGCTTCAGGTCCACGTGAAATTTTTGCACGTTAATATAAAATCACTAATGATTTTGTTAGTTCTCGTGTTCTTTTAAATAGTTACTGTTCTCGTTTGATCCTCCCCCCCCCCTCTCTCTCTCTCTCTATATATATATATATATATATGTGTGTGTGTGTGCATCTGATATTGTATGATCCTAGAAGCAAAATATGGAAATAATGTCGGGAAGGACACGGTTATCCAGATAGCTAAAACTCGTAGTTACATTTTGCAACAGCAGAAGGTAAAATAGGAAATCCGCCACAATGGGATAAAAAAATATCGAAAAGCTAGAATTAAAAGATTTAATTTAGGCCATCCAACTTAAAATTTTCCTTTGAGGCCACCTAAAATCCTAAATAATTTGTTTTTGTTTAATGGCACATTAGTTCATTCACACAGGGGTAGTGATGGCCAATTGCCAAACCTACCTTCCTACTAGTAGAGAAAATAGGTTCCTAGAAAAGCATGTATTATTTTATTAAGAGAACATAATGACAAAGTTAGCTCAAAACAGTTAAAACCTCCTCATCCTTGGACCCACGAAATTACCTTTGTGCCTAAATCTGTCAAAGCAGTTGCCATGTTATTCTTAGCAATCTCAAAGTTTGGCGACACAGCCAGACATCTGAGAAAAATAAAACAAAACCATACAAACAATTAGCAAAAGAGAATAATCGTTAGTTCGTTACCCCACCAGGCAATGATAAATAAACATTCATTACCTCTTCTTAGAATTTGTACATTATATAATTAAAGAAAAAATATGTTTTTCTTACTTGGTAAAGCATATATGTGTATAAATGAAAATAGAGAGTTTAATATTATAATATCACAAAGCTTCAAAAATAAGATGAAAGATAAGAGCAGAACAGGTTATGGAAATGAATAAACTGTATCCCAAGTTCATAATGGACTGACCAAAAACAGAAACTTACATCAAGTTGTTTCTAAATGCTACATAAACTTACAAAAAAAACTTACATTAAAGAAAAATTATGTTTTTCTTACTCGGTACATGTGCAGCTCGTATGAAAAAAACTTATGAAAAAACATGTTCTAATGAAAAAAACTTCATGTTTTTTTCTAAATGCTACACAAACTTACAAACTTCCGGCCATCAATTTCCATATTTCAATTTAGGCTCGTAAAACATAAACTTTAAAACATAAACTTGTTGTTAAGGATTTCAATTTCCAGATTTCAATCAGTTTCCACCATAAGAGTTATGCCCTACATAAACATAAACTGCAAGTTTCCACCAGATTTCAATTTTCAAATTTTCACCGGTTTCCACTAGCAAATACAACCAGTTTCCACTAGGAAATACAACCAGTTTCCACCAGCAAATACAATCATTTTCCACCAGGTTTCAATTTCCAGAAATACAACCAGATTTCAAACACAATCAGTTTCCACCAACAAATACAATCACTTAGATACAAAAAAGTAGAAAGAAATAAGAGTAGAAAGATACCAGATTTCAAATACAATCAGTCTCGACGATGTTGGTGACTCGTGGTGGCGATGTCGGTGGCTCGTGGTGGCGATGTCGGTGGCCGGAGGAGGGCCACGGTCGTGGTCTGACCGGAGGAGGTGGACGGTGGTGATGATTTCTGGTGGAAATGGGGAGGAATAGAATGAGGAGGGGGTATAGAGGGTTTTTTCTTTAACCTAACTAGTATGGGAACCGTGCCTTGCGCGGTAGTGTAAGTAATTTGAGCAAAAATTTATGCATTATTTGTATAAATGATAGACTTTGCATTAAGTTATTTATTTTTGTAAAAAGGACGGTATTTTTACTAATTTTATTAAGAAATAAACAATTGTACACTTTAATGACACGGTAAACTACCGTCCAAATGCATGTCTACTCTTCAAATGGGATATGGCCAAAATGTTAATGTGAAGTGGACTAATCCAAACATCTAGGTTTCACCGATTACAGAAAATTATCAATACACCATATTGTAAGTCCTTTTTGAAGATAGGATGAACCCTAACCCAATTACTCTAAACACTTAGCGACACTATTTGCTCTGTCAACACCATCAGTGTTTCTTCATCAACACCATTTGTATGTATATATAGATGGCTACCCTCCTCCTAGTCCTTTACCCTTTGTCAACATAGACCAATTACCTCAAAATCCTCTTTCTCTCCCTGCAGATAATAATCCTACAAAATTGATCCAATTACCACCACGAACCACCGTGATGACCGCCTCTTCTTCTTCTGGTGGCTCCCCTAAAACTCCGGCAACCACCACCGGCAAACATCCAATGTATCGTGGGATACGGAGCCGTTGGGAAGTGGGTGTCGGAGAGACGTGAGCCGCCTAAAAGCAAACGTATTTGGCTCAGGACGTACCCGACACCGGAGATGGTTGCCGCGGCGTATGATGTGGCTGCTTTGTCGATAAAAGGCGGTGACGCGGTGTTGAATTTCCCGGGTTTGATAAGGAGTGCGGCGGTGGCTGCGACGGGGATGATGAAGTGTTCTGGCGATCAGAAGGGTGGTGGTGGTGCGGTAAAGTCGGCTGCGGGTGGTGAGGATACGGAGGTGCCGACGGAGAATGAGTTTGTGGATTTAGAAGATCTTTTGGATATGCCGAATTTGTTGGCGGATATGTCAGAAGGCTATTACAGATTTGGAAGATGAAAAGATAAAGAGACAAAACTATAATAGCCTTAATCGGTTACTTGGAAGTGGAAAAGCCGATAGGTGGAAAAAAATACAGGAAAATGAGAAAAAAAGGAGAAAAAAGAGAAACCACATTGTTCGCTTAAGGAGAGGCCACGTAAGAAGGTGTGGTTTCTCCTTTAATATAGACTAGCAGTGTATCCGTGCAATGCATCGGGGCGAGCAATTGTAAATGGAAATAAAAAATTAATGTAATAGCTTATCAGAAAAAAAAGATATATATGGAGTAAATCATATATTTATAATTTATGTAGCATTAGTAGTGATAAACGCATAACTTGAGTTTTTTCAATCATGAAGCATTAAGAAATTATATTAAAGTAATCGTTAAATGTATATTTGAATTTTAAAAACATGTATTAATCAGCGATATATAACGAATGATAATATTTTTTCAAAATACTGAAATATAGAATAGGTAAAAATAACAAATATAATGTTGGATAGTATTATTTTGTATCTAAACGTATATATAGGTTCATTATTAGTTAGTTTTATAGAATTCAAAAGGCTTTAAAAACTTGTATACATGAAGAAAATACATGTACTATCATAATTAAAGAAATATGTTAATTTGAGCAAGTAAATAACTTTTCTTCTTTTGGATAAACCCCAAATGGAAGGGAAAAAACTTAAATATGGAAGGTAGTGAAAAAGTAAAGTTTGAATTTTTTTCAAATGAGTTGTACCTTATGCATACTAAGTTGTGATTAAGAGATTTTTGAAATGTATGCATAAAATGGTAGTACCTTATGTTTTATAAGTAGTAATTAAAAGTTTTTTATTCCGTCTTTATAATATAGTATAGATATAGATTAAGATTTTGGGGAGAGGGAAAGAAGGCTAAATCGAAAAAAAGGGGGGAGGGGATGGCGGGATGAATTTTTGGTAGATTGAAGTTTTTGTTAAAAAGTTTGATTTGCTATTTTTAATTTAAAATAGATAACTTTTCAATAATAAATATTATTGTGTTGAAAAAAAAAATGATAATAAATGGTTATATTCAATATATATATATATATGTGTGTGTGTGTGTGTGTGTGATGTATGAATGTATATATATATATATATATATATTTGATAATTTATTAAAAGTTTGATTTGTTTTTTGATCTAAAATAAATAAATTTAGATAATAAATGTTGTGTTGTTCAAAAAACAAAAAGATAATAAATGTTGTATTCAATATATAGGGTTGGGTTCCGGTGAGAAACATGAGAAGTGGTTATCAACCATTAGATGAGAAATGGACGCACATTAGGATGAAATGCAGTGAAAAAAGATGCACTGGATATATGTATGTATGGTTTTTAAGTATTAATGTTTTGTGTCTGTATATATATAGGGTTGGGTTCCGGTGAGAAGCGTGAGAAGTGGTTATCGACCGTTGAATGAGAAATGGACGCACATTAGGATGAAATGCACTGAGATAAGATGACCGAGATGCACCAGATCAATTCCCTTCTATGTCGCAATTCATGGGAGGGCTTGAGATTAAAAGAGATCAACGGTTCAGATCCACTTCTCACATTTCTCACCATTAACTCAACTTCTCACACGATATTTCACCTATATATATATGTGTGTGTGTGTGTGTGTGTGTGGTAGATACATGTAGGGTGGGTTCTAATGAGAAGTTGAGGTTAACGTGAGAAGCCTGAGAAGTGGTTATCAACCATTGAATGAGAAATGGACATACATTAGGATGAGATGTACCGGATCAATTCCCTTCTAAGGTGAGATTCATAGGAGGACATGAGATTAAAAGCAATCAACGATTCAGATCAGGGACGGACCCATAAATTTTTTCATACGGTGACATCATTTAAAGCCCGATAGAACCGATTAGAGTCCAATGAAACCAAATAAAGCTTAATATACCTATAAAAGTTATTTGAAACCGTTTAAAACCCAATAGATCTATTAAAACCCAATATAAACCATTAAAGTCACTCATTTATGATCCTTGTTGAGATATTACATGATTGTATGCAAGTGTGCTGCTGCATATTACATGTGGTGTCTATTAGGACTCGACAAGACCACTAAGACCAACTATAGCTTAGTAATACCCACTAAGATCCATTATAGCACAACAAGATCACTAGGATTATGAGTGATTTTTGAAGTGATAAACACCAAGATCACTAATTAGCGATGGATGCCAAGAGTCCCTCGCTAATCCCTCGCTAATTAGTGAGGGATTAGCGGCGGATTGACCACAAACTCATTTCGTCGTTAATCCCTCACTAATTAGCGATGGATTAGCGATGGATTGGTTTTGTGGCCAATCTCTCGTTAATCCCTCGCTAATTAGTGAGGGATTAGCGAGGGATATGTGGTATCTGTCGTTAATCCCTCGCTAATTAGCGTGAGATTAGCGAGGGATTGCGCTTTTTTCCTTGTTTTCTCATTTTATGTGTAATGTGTAGACATGTGTATGTGTATATGTTATATGTATACATGTGTATATGTTATATGTATACATGTGTATATGTTATATATATATATGTCGCTCCTTGTTATATTTATATATACATGATGTATATATGTATTGTTAGCTAACTTTATTTGAGTGGTAATAAGTTAACATATATACAATGCATATACACATACATATGTATATCCACATATACACGTGCATATAAAGCTATATACGATACATGTACACATGCATATAAACCCATATACAACACATAGACACAATAATATATACGTAGATTCAAATGGCATTATCAACCAACACACACATCATGTATACAAATATATAACACGGACCGAATGATACATAAAACACATACATAACTATACAAATAACATATAACCCATACACAACTATACAAATAACATATAACCCATATAAATGATAAAACAAGAAAAAAAAAACTAGTCCCTCGTTAATCCCTCACTAATTAGCAAGGGATTAGCGACGGATTGTGTTTGTGGTCAATCCGTCGCTAATCCCTCACTAATTTTGCGAGAGATTAGTGAGGGATTGACCACAAACACAATCCCTCGCTAATCCCTCACTAATTAGCGACGGATTAGCGAGGGATTGACCACAAACTCATTTCGTCGTTAATCCCTCACTAATTAGCGAGGGATTAGTGAGAGATTGGGTTTGTGGTCAATCTCTCGCTAATCCCTCGCTAATTAGTGAGGGATTAGCGAGGGATTGACCACGAAACCAATCCCTCACTAATCCGTCACTAATTAGCGAGGGATTGGTTTTGTGGTCAATCCCTCGCTAATTAGCGAGGGATTTTTTTCCTCGCTAATTTTCGTCGTTGATACCCATTTTTCTAGTAGTGTTCTGTTATACTTCAGGCACCAGGCAATCAATGCTTGTTTGACTCCGCTATATTCTGTTGAAGGAATGCACGTAATCACAGTGGAGGGATTAGGGAATCGGAGATTTGATTTGCATCCAGTTCAGTTCAGGTACAGTCCTTTGTAGTTACCTTATTTCTTATTCCATTTCAATTTTTACCTTTTTATTGAACAAGGTCCTTAGTGTCTTTGTGATTTTTAGGTCATGGTTGATTGTTGATGACATGTCTATAAGAAAGTAACATTAATTGTTCGTTTTTTACTTACATTCGGTTGAATCGTACGGGTATATGCCTGGTATATATATAAAAACAGATGTAGCTAATTAACTGTACAACATTTGGAATATAATTTTGAACAAGAAAGCGTAAGTCAATGATGTTCAAGTAGTTGAAGTTATAGGTGACCTAACACTAACACTCCTTTACATATACTTGTTTCTAGGTTTCATAGTTAAAGGAAGCCATTAATTTCCTACATACATACACACACACACACACATATATATATATATTCTTACAAATTTGTTTCAATTTCCTATGGGAGACCACAAAATACATCCCGTGTTACTTGCGGACGGGAACGTCAAGAGTAGTCTCATACCACCATCTCACGCATCATCAAGTCTCGGCCACCACCTCTCACCATCACAACCGGTAACAAAAACCAAAAGAAGCTTTTCATGTTGCAAATGCATATGTTGGTCTCTATGCATCTTCATCACTTTGCTCCTAATTCTTTCGGCCACCATTGGCATCATGTACCTTGTATTCAAACCCAAAATACCCGATTATTCCGTTAACCGTCTCACAATCTCGCAACTAACCCTCAATCTCGACCTCTCCCTTTACGCAAGATTCAACGTTCACATCACCACCACCAACCCCAACGACAAAATCGCCATTTTCTACCAAAAAGGGAGTCATTTAAGCATATGGTACAAGAACACAAACCTATGCCAAGGGTCACTCCCCATCTTCTACCAAGGCCACCGCAACAAAACCGTGCTCAACGTCGCGTTATCCGGTCAAAACCAGTATGGGCGGACGTTATTGGCGGCGTTGCAACAACAACAACAAACGGGTCGGGTTCCGTTAGACCTCAAGGTGGATGTTCCGGTGAAGATTGAACTTGGAAAGTTGAAGTTGAAGAAGGTGAGGATTAAGGGGAAATGCATGTTGATAGTTGATACTTTATCTGCAAATAACAAGATCAACATCAAAGCAACCAATTGCAAGTTTAAGTTGAAATTATGAGATTATAATTAATATCATGCATTGTGTTTTTAATCAGATGAATACTTTTTTAATGAAGCTTTTCTCGAAACGTAGTTGCACAATGCAGCGAGATATATCACGATTTTAATGTTTCATTTTTTTTTATTTTTTTTTTGATTTACAGTACGATTTTTGATGGTTTTGAGAAAGTGATAATATTTTTTTTATAAATTTGTTTAATTTAGCCTTAATAATATAATATTTTTTATATAAAAAAAATTAAGTATTTTGTTAGAATTCAATGATTATCTTATATATTTTAATGACATCTAAAAAAATTACCAATTACATATTTAATAATATAATTAAAACAAATTTATAGTAATATAATATATTAATTAATAGTGATACAAGGAAAGGTCTGCATAAAATGAAAGTCCTGAGCATACTAAATTGGTGGGTGTTAGAAGTCTGCAGTAGTAATATGTATCTTGTGCTTTGAAACTTATAAATTAAAAGATTTTTAAAATCTTGCATAAAATGATGATACCTTGTGCCTAATAATTTGTATTTAAGAGTTTTTTTATCCGTGCTTTATAATACTAGAAGCGTACTCGCACAATGCAGCGAGATACATCACGATTTTAATGTTTCATTTTATTTTTTGTTGATTTACGGTACGATTTGGATGGTTTTGAGAAAGTGATAATGTTTTTCTTGTAAATTTGTTTAATTTAGGCTTAATAATATAATGTTATTTATATAAAAAGAATTAAGTATTTTGTTAGAAATCAATGATTATTTTATATATTTTAATGACATATAGAAAAAATAACCAATTACATATTTAATAATATAATTAAAACATATTTATAGTAATATAATATCTATACTATATTATAAAGCATCTATAAAAATATTTTAAAAACAATTGCTAAAGCTTAATGTACCGCTATTTAATACTAATTACTTAAAACTTAAATAAAGAATGAAAACTTAAAATCTCTTCCTATTTAATTTTTATCACTAACAACTTTAACTCTCTAAAACCATTCCTCAATTTAACTTCTCTAAAATCGTTCCCCGCATAATTAAATACAAGATAAAAATCAAATTTTAAATATAAAAATATAAAATATAATTAAAAAAATCTAACAGAATATTTAATGTTTATTTTATAAAACCTATAAAATAAATTACATTATTATTAAACTATCGAAGAAAAACTCTTAAAAACAAACTTTTATGCATTAAGTACTATTTATTGATACACATTACTTAAAATTCCAGATTACAAGTCATGATGCATGAGTACAAATTTCTAAAGCTATATGTTTGAATTCATAATTAACCGATAAACATAATCAAAATAGGATAAACATCTTAATCAAACCATTGTTTAGTTTGTTTGGCTTTGTTTCGTTTCGGGTATCTCTGTGGCTCTTTCTGTTTGTAACTTTTGCGCCTTTGGTTGTTATATTTGGTAATAAAATATGTGCCTTTCCAATACGTGTGCAATTATTTTTCCATTCGATCCTGCTAATACACCATATTAACCTTCAACTTTATATATTTGTTGACTTGCAAAATAACCACGCAAACTCATGAAATAAAATCGAAAGTGATAAAGAAACATGATTCAGGCCTAAACTAATGTTTCGGAATTGTGATTTATCCGCGCTGCATCGCACGGGTACACTACTAGTCGAGTAAAATGTATATTTATTGAGCATTAGTAGGGTTAAATGTGTATCTGTTAGTTTTATGAAATATGAGAGTTTTAAAAGTTTGTACACACAAAATAATTACTTGTAAACATGAAAATAAGCAGTAAATTACAAGGTTATTGTACATGCGAGGACATCTTCTAAGATTATTTTAAAAACAACATGTTACTTGTTGTTAAGAAATTGAAGGTATCTTTCCCCTTAACCTTGTTACAATAGCCAAAACCTCCATCAATTTTTTCAAATCCTTTTCTATCTCTGCCAGAACCCTTAATTTGCTCTCTTCATAACCAGTTGGTCTGTCTTCTTGATGTTTGTTGTTGTGTTTGGTTTCTTTTTGGTTGGCGTTTTTTGTGTTTGAACTTTTGTGTTTGTTCTGGTAATTGAATAAATTCTTGTTACTGCTTCAAAAGAAAAAATAATAACATAGCAAGTGTTGATATATATGGCTAGCCACTAACGATATGATGACCACCCATGTAAATAACAAGGATTTGGGTAATGTATACATCTAAATCACTACACCATGCCAATATGCCATCACAAGGATGAAGATGAAGCCATGGGAAAATGTGTGGCTGGAGCAATTAAAAACTACACAAAACCGCTGCTAGGCCACGTTCTAGTATCGTCTGAGCAATTAAAAATGAATCTTTTATCTAATTAATTGATACGAGATTGGAAGTCATTAATTTGATGCATCCCATGTTGTTGTACCTAAATTTAGTATCTGAAAAAAATAAAAAAACATATCTAATCAACTACCTGAATCAATATAATTAATCATTTGTAAGTTGTAACAACAAAAACATATCAAAATGAAGACGGAGGATCGTGTATGAGAAGTTGAGATTAGCGTGAGAAGTGGATCTGAATCGCAGATCAGTTTTAATCTAATGCAATTGCACCTTATAAGGGATTGATCTGATGTATCTCGGTACATCTCATCGTAACGTGCTTTCATTTCTCATCTAACGGTTGATAACAGTTCTCATGTTTTTCACCTCAACTTGTCACAAGAACCACACCCTGAATCACTAAAAATTTCTAAGTTGTCGTTATAAGCAGAGCGGAAACCACCGCCTACCTTAAAATGAAAGTAAACATCAAGAACAGTAGAATTTACTTTGAGTGAATATTCAATTCTACAGACGCTTTTGGAAGTCATGGATTCAAGATGTGCTTTCATGATGGCTTTCACGTGGGACGCAGAAAATCCGAGTGAATATGGGCGCCGATCGACTCATGAATTCAATCCAATTTGAAAGTGAGCAACATCATCATCTGCACTTTTTAAAGCCAATCTCAAGTTGGATTGGAAGCATCATCAATGCTTATAATTTATAAAAGGCAAAGGTAAAAAGATCAAATGTTCCAATAAACAAACCAAAACCACTTGTATTGGTGTTGGATCCATGGCTTCTCGATTATTGCACCCAACCTGTTCGACAAATGTCATCAGTCATTATATAAATTTATAAGTATTATTAACACCCATGATCAATTTATGAGGGATGTTATGGTATACACACTCAGACATACGTAGGGTCATTGTTCTTTTAGTAAACGGTTCAAAGACTGGAAAGTAGGAATCTTGAAAGTGCTCCCCTATTTTCTTCAATTTTTGCTTTAGTTTCTTTTGAATATTGATGGTTTTAATGATGCATGGGACCAAATTGGTATCTGGTGAGATGGTTGCTGGATGACAATGGGTTGTCCTGTGGCACTCAAAGATTACCTTTTATGAGGAAAGAACCCCACAAACATAAAATAGTGTTGAAGAGGCGCATTTATCACTTTTTTTTGTCTATAATCAAGCAATGGTATAAAAAGAGGACCTGATTTCACTCGGTATCTTGCTTATTTATGCTATCTTTTCTGGGTCTTATATATGGTTTAAACTACCAGTGTTAGAATTAGACACATAGACATGGTCATGGTCATAGATAATAAGTTTTTGATATTTTGAATTGGGAAAAGAGAGGACGTCCGTCCATGGCTCCTGCAGGGAAAGCTTTGGGATTCTACAATGAAGCCAATGACTGGTAAACTCTTTTACTTTTTTAAAGTTCAGTTTACACTCGAGAAACTAGTAGCATATTGTAGAATTCAGCATGCTAGGTGTACATCGTCGATGAATCTATCAGCCAAAACGATCATATGGGTCTCTTTTTTTGGCTCCAAAGAGTGAGGAGGGAGTTTGCAGCTAGACTATATGAAGTAGATGGATTTTGGATTGCTTGTTCTAACACTTGATAGAAATTTGGTTTTTTTGTGGCAGGTTCTGCAATGCGGGTATGCCAAGTGATATCACCATTGTTGTAGATGGAGTAAACTTCCACCTTCACAAGGTAATGTTTCTTCTAACCTGCAAGATTTATCACTAATGCTATATAAGATTATATGGCTGGCTTGATGAAGGATGACTATTAGTGATAGCAACCTTTGGTATATACTAGATATTCTTATTGTTATTATCATCTTTTCTTTGTCTGTTTTTTAATCAGCAAAGTTCCTGAAATCCCTTTTTTGTTTACCACTAAGACATTTATGTAGATTTTCAGATGAAAATTAGAAATGTACAATGTTACCATAACTGGAAATGAATTTTAGTCCTTAAGTGCGTTTGTAAACGATACAAATGCTAAACTATGTAAATCGAACACATTAGTTTTCAAATGCATTTTATGTTCTATTAATACCGGAATTCTTTAATTGCATATTTCTCCAGTTTCCTCTGCTATCAAGATGTGGTAAAATAGAAAAATTGATCAAAGAAACTCAAAATAATGATAAAGGGACTTGCATCGTCTCCCTAGAGGAAATTCCTGGTGGTATCAACGCATTTTTAATCGCAGCTAAATTCTGTTATGGTGTTCCTGTGGAACTTACTTCTAGAAATACAGTAATGGTGTATTGTCTGGCTGACTATCTTGAAATGATTGAAGAATACGGAGATGATAACTTATTCTCAAAGGCAGAAAGTTACTTCCATAAGAATGTACTAAAAAACTGGAAGGATTGCATGGTTGCTCTTCAAAGTTGTGAGACCGTTGTAACAAGAGCCGATAGCCTTCATATAATTGGTAAATGCTTGAATGCCATATCGACGATGGTCTGTACAGATCCCAGTTTGTTTGGATGGCCAATGATGATGTATGGTCGCTTACAAAGCCCCGGAGGTAGCATTTTGTGGAATGGGATCGCTACTGGTGCAAGAATCCAAAGCTCAGAATCCGATTGGTGGTTTGAAGATGTGTCAAATCTTAGTCTTGATTTGTTTCAGAGGCTTATAAAAACAATGAAATCTAAAGGCATTCAACCAGAAAAGTTAACAGGTGACATAATGCCCAACTTTTCTAGGAAAATCTTCAAGTTTTATGCCATTTTATACCCTCCGAGTTTCTGAAATTATCTTTTGCAGGAGCTATAATGTACTATTCTGGAAAATGTGTTCATGGTTTAGGAAGATGGCAAGGTGGGCGGATTACGAAAACTAGAACAACTGCGAGTTTTGGGATGAAAACTGATATAGTTGATCAAAGAGTTCTACTGGAAAGTATGGTAGAATTGCTCCCAGAAACAAAGGGCAAGTCTGTGTGTCGTTTTCTGTTGGGACTTTTACGTGTAGCTTTGATATTGGGTGTTAGTGACAAATGTCGAGAATCACTTGAAAGGAGGATAGGAATTCAGTTGGAACTTGCGACACTAGATGGTCTAATGATTCCTAGTTACTCTGATTCTGATACGTTATATAATACCGATTCTGTTGAAAGGATGATTAACTGTTTCCTAACCTCCGAACGAATGGGTAGTATGCTATCTTCATCACCATTTGATTTGAAAACATCGCCATTAGCTATACCGTTAAGGAATGTTTCTAAGCTTGTGGATAGCTATATGGCAGAGATTGCATCAGATGTGAACTTGAAACCTGAAAAGTTGTATTCACTCGCAGAGGCTCTTCCGGGATCTTCAAGATCTCTGAATGATGGACTGTACAGAGCTTTGGATATATATTTTGAGGTTTATTTCTTGTCTCTCCCTCTCTAGTGTACTAATATATAATTAGGGTAAGTGCAAATGTATTATTCATGACTCATGAATATTATTCATCTGAACATCATTCATAATGAATATAATTGATTTTCATTAAGCATGAATAGTTGGTTATCAGGTTCTTCAAATATTTACGGTTTTCACATGAACCTGCTCTTATATAAATTAACGGTTTGGAAAAGGATTGATGAGTTTGTTAACCATATGAATCTTGCAGGCTCATCCATGGTTGCCCGAGAAAGAAAAAGAGTGCCTCTGCAACATCATCGACTACCAGAAACTCTCGGTTGATGCTTGTGCTCATGCTTCTCAAAACAAACGTCTCCCACTTAGAATCGTCCTCCAAGTCTTGTTTGTTGAGCAGATGCATATAAAAACAGCTCTATCAGCCATTGTTCCACATGGTTGCACCGACACAGGCGCAGGTTCCAGCATGGCTCTGGTGCGTGAGAACCAAGTGCTAAGAGTTGGCATGGAAAAGATGACGGTTCGAGTGAGCGAACTTGAACAAGAGTTCAATAAAATGAGGCAAGAACTAGCGAGAATGAGCCAAACTCATAGTTCGTTTGGTTCTCCTCGATTTCTTGCTAAGACGCTTGGCGCGTGCAAACTTCTTGCGCGGGTCTCCGATGCTCAACGTGATGTGGAAAGCAACGGATCCGCCACTCCAAGACCATCAACTGATCGACCACGGACCTCTCATCACTCCGAACATCGTAAAAGCTTCTCGTTTATTTCGTGAAGAGTGATGAATGCAGTTATCTAAAAGCGTGTGGTTCAAGGAGACTTCAAGAACCGAAGAATCTTTCTCGAAATGGTAATATGAGTTGTGTAAGTAGTTTTTTGGTTTAAAATATATATACGATTGTATAGGTATCAAGAAAATCCATCCCGAAAACATTTATTTATGGATCTGGGATGGGTTTTCTTGATTCCTATAGAGATTTTTTTCATGTAAAGAGAGGTTTGCCTTCAACTTACATCACAATACGTTGGGCTTGTTCATGTGTATTTGATATTGAAGCATGCAAGTTAGTTTTTTGATTATCAAAATCTATTATATGTATACGATTACCATATATAAATATGGGTTTTCCCTCGTTTTGGACACTTGCCAATTTCTTAGACAAAGAAATGACCAAATTTAGCACACAAAATACAATTACATATTTAAAAAAGAAAATATTTAATATCATCAGCACTTAAAAGTTAAAACCTAAATAAACATTGAGTCCAAATTTATTAGATTGTTTTATTGTAACTACCCATGAGAATAAATGTGAAGGTTTTCTAGAAGTTTTTGAAGATTTACTCAAAAATCATGAGTGAATCAACTATTTAGATAAGGAATTTCAAGAATGTTTTTCATCATCTTCGATTCATTGGATAAAAACGATTTCAAGTATAACTAAACGGATCTTGTTAAGGTTGATTTTTTTTAAGAAGAGTTTTCTTAATGTGATTGCATCTTGATCTTTTAGCTTGTAGTTTATAGTTTTGTTTTATTGGGTTGCTAGTCGTTCTTCGTTGTCTTTCGGTTGTTCTCTTTATTTTTGTGGTCATAGGTGGTCTTATTCGTAGACTCCTTTTGATTATTCTTGTTTTGTATTTGTTCTTTTTTATTAATAAATTGGCTTTTCTAGAAGGAAAAAAAAAAGGTATAATTGACCAATTTGTTATTCATTTGTTAAAACTGTTTGAATATATGATACTAACATATTTATTTGCCCGCATGGTATTGCTCAAGGATTGCTCAGAAATGTTTGTGCTAATTAATTAATTTCAAACAATTACAACAATAAGTATACTATAAGTTTAATGATTTAATCATAAAAAAAGCGTTTATATACTTTGTTTCAAGTTTCAATCAGGGCGGAACATATGAAATCCTGAGCAGGGTCTCATGCACCTGCTTAAATTATTTTCGCAAGTAAGATTACTTTGGGTATAAAGGGTGTACCCGTTAAACTTTGTGGGAGTGCTCCAAGATATTAAAAAAATACAAGGAATATCAACAAAAAAAATGGGAAAACAATCCCTCGAAATCAACAAAAAAGTTTAAATTTTTTCTCGAAATCAACCAAATTTTACTTAAAAAAATCTCTTGAAATAGTGGAGTTCATCTAAATAAACATCAGACGACTTTACGAGCCTTTAATCCACCTTAAAAATGCACCCGTTCGCCAAAAAACCTAAGCACGTCCCCTGTTTCAATTTCCGTGTGCTTTTTTTTATATAAAATAAGCAAAATAAGAGATTGTTAAGTTCAAATTTATTCAATTTATTTTATCAAATATTTATATGAGAGATAAATATAATCTATACTATATTATAAATCACTGATAAAAAATTCTTAAATACAAATTATTAGGCACAAGATACCATCATTTTATGCAATATTTTAAAAATCTCTTAATTTACAAGTATCAAAGCACAAAATACATATTACTACTGCAGGCTTCTAACACCCACCAATTTGGTATGTACAGGGTCTTCCTTTTATGCAAACATTTCCATGTATCACTATTCATTAATATATTATATTACTATAATTTTGTTTTAATTATATTATTAAATATGTAATTAGTTGTTTTTTCTAGATGTCATTAAAATATATAAGATAATAATTGAATTATAACAAAATACTTAATTTTTTTATATAAAAAACATTATATTATTAAGCCTAAATTAAATAAATTTATAAAAAAACATTATCACTTTCTCAAAACCATCCAAAATCGTACCGTAAATCGACAAAAAAATAAAATGAAACATTAAAATCGTGATGTATCTCACTGCATTCCACCAGTACATTTCTACTTTCTCAAAACCATCCAGGAACATGATGTATTGTATTGTATCGGCCCTAAACCGGTCCTTGGCCCAGTATGACATGCAGCTCCTAAATAGTGGCTTAAGATCCCCAATTATTACTTCTAAAAAAAAGCCCAATTATCAATTTAGGGTTTATCGTTTACAGCCGCGCAATTTGACACGAACGTCTAATTTTATTTGGTACTTCTATATTCTATTATTGTTTAATTTACTGTTAGTCATTTTTAATCATCTGCTTGGGCCAGTTTTCCGCCTTCTATAAAGAATTTCTGGTCTGATCATACAATATTCATAAAAATTTCTGCATAATTGTGATTGTTGGGGCCACATTTTTGGTGACAAGCAAAATCATGGCGATTTCTTCACCAGGTTTCGTCATCTCGAGGATACGTGTTTCATCAAGCATAAGTGAATCGCCGAAGCAATCGGTTAACTTTAAATCATTACTCGAAAATAGGGTTTGTTTCTTTTTCCAGAACCCTATTTCGACAAACGCTAATTCAGACTGGAGTGTGCATGTAGGTAAGTTGAAATCTGCTAAATCGGACAATTTAGGGAAGACAGTAACTGTTACTGAGGTTTTCGACTTAAAACTTGATCGAGGAAGTGGTGATGGTGGTGGAGATGATGGGGATGGGAAGTTTCCACCTGGTAATGGTGGCAGGGGAGGAGGAGATGGGGGTGGTGGCGATGAGGACGATCAAGATGAGAAAGAGTTTGGACCGTTGATGAAGTTTGAGGAGGTGATGAAGGTGGCTGAAACACAAGGTGTTAATCTCCCTTCGGATATGCTGGAGGCTGCAAAAGCTACTGGGATTCGTAAGCTTATTCTTACGCGGTACTTGGATTTACAGGTAAAGATTCAATCTTATGTGTAAAAATGTAAAAAGTTACTCGGATTAATATAGTATTAAGGTTGAGTTTATTGGCAATTTGATGTTCAGGGGTCAGGCTGGGCTTTGGGTTTCTTGATGAAGTATTGTGCAATGCTTCGAAACAGAATGCTTGCTGATCCTTCGTTTTTGTTTAAAGTTGGAACTGAGGTTTGTTTTCTGTTATTTAATGTTGCAAATTTAATTTGTTAAAAGTTGGTTTTACATTTTTTTTCATCTCTTAGCAAAATGGTTGTGCGGTGTTGACTCTTTGGTTTTTGCTTTGAGTCATGGACTTTTTTTTTTTTTTTGGAGGACCTTGGGGGCATTAGTGTCAACCATATGTGTACCCGATTGTGCAAAGAATGTCCGAAAAAGGAACGCTAGGTTAACATGGATGACACAGACATATGAACAACAACTTCGTAGTTTTATTGGTTTATGCTCTCTCTTTCAACTCTTGATACACTTTCTCTTGAATGGATTACAAACGAGGACTTCCAGGAACTCCATGTCTCTGGGGAACGATTTAAATCCTTGAAGCTTCCAAACGCTACTACATTGTTTGTATGAGTGCAAGTATCATAAAGGTTCACAAGATACAAGAAAAATCTAGGTAACACTAGATTATCGTAGGGCATTATGGTGTCTTCTAGGATGTTTTTGGAGAATGCTTTTCTGGTGATCTACTATGCACATGCTTGTCATGGCACCTGCATGGCGTATCCGGACTTGATGACCTCGGGCAGTGACACTTGTAAGTTAGCATGACAAATTTTGTTAGGATTATCAATTATATTGGCCATTCTTACAAGCTATTCGCTAAACTTTTCATTCAGGTATAAAATGTTTGTCATTGTTGAAGTCTTGATGTGTGCATGCATGTGTGTGGTAATGCATGCTATTGCCATCAGGTTGCTAATACTTCAATTGCATCTGCATGCAATAAATTATTAAAACTTACATGGTACTGAATATGGAATTAAATCAGTTTTAGAACTTTTAAGTGCCTTTTTACATGATGCAGATAGTCATTGATTCTCTTTGTGCGACATTTGCTGAAGTCCAAAAAAGAGGAAAAGATTTTTGGGCGGAATTTGAGTTATATGCTGCAGATCTTCTGGTAGGCATAGTTGTTGATATTGCTTTGGTTGGCATGTTGGCCCCATACGCTCGCATTGGAAAGCGATCAGTAGCAAGTGGTGGTTTATTTAGTGGCTTAAAGAACTCTGTTGCAGCTCTTCCAAGCAGGTTATTAGCATTCCTGTATTCTAAACCTAGTCATGGACATGTTTCTTGCTGCCTTGGATGTTTGATGAAAAATAACATTAACATTGATGGTTGCTCCTACTGATAAATCTCGATAAAGTAATGTTTGATAAAGGAATAAACCTTGCTTAGATAATAAACTCTTTCGGTTCCGACTTGGATCAATGGGCTAAAGTAATAACCTCGCTAAATGCATTAAGTAATAAAAAGAATTATATTCTTAAGGGACTTACAAAAATATATAGTACAATATGCTAGATTCCATTGAGAAAATAAATTGTATGTATAGACCAAAAGCTTTTAATCAAGCAGGAATACCCATACAATAATCAACACCTTTTGAAAATATGCATATAGAGTTATTTCTTTTTTTCATTGGAAGGGGCGACATGGTGCTTGGAATATGTCTTCCAAACATCTAGCTTTTATAGGTGAAGGCTAAACCTTTTAGTTTGCTATATATGGGAACTTGGTTTTTAGAGACATTGAGGAATCTCCATTTATCATGGGTATTAAACCACTTCTTTAGGAATAGGAGAGACATACTTGTAGGGTGTTTTGATGTTCAGTCAGGGGAAGGTGACTCATTCCTTACCTGAAAATCATGGGTCTTGAGTCATGGAATAGTCTTTTTGCATGACTTAAACTTCCATCCCCAACCTTTATGCAGCCAAGGAGGCTTGGTGCACATGGGGTCATCCTTTGTTATTACATTTGAAAGCTGAGTCATCTTCTAAAGCTGGTATTCTAGCAATTATATTACTATGACATCATGTTAGAGTCTCGATTCCCTATATGTAGCAGTCCCCTTGAAACTCTCTTGTTATTGGTGATGTATCGCCTTAAATCATATGGCCCCAAACCATCTTGGCAGTTTTATCACATTGACATGATATACTCACGTTAGGTGGACAAATATTTCGTCAAAATCCTTTCTTTTTTGGGCTGGTTGCATCTACTAGCTGGAAATTATTAGGGCCTTGAGACTCTGCTGAGGATTATCTTGGTTCATAGATTTATTCTAGTCTTTTTAAACACCAGATGTTGATTTTTTTGAATAATTTTATAAACCTTGTTTGTTATGCAGTGTCTTTGAATTTGAGAGACCAGGGTGTAGATTTTCAGCACAGCAGCGGCTTGCTACATATTTTTACAAGGTATATTAACACCTCTAATGATTCATTATTTCATATAGATTTGCACCATCTTTTACAAGTTATTCTGCAAATTACTGCATACATTGTCGCCTTAAACTGGTTTTTTGTTTCCTAGTGATGACTTGTGTTTTTGCTTATGGTTTCAGGGTATCTTGTATGGTTCAGTTGGATTTGGCTGCGGTCTTATTGGCCAAGGAATTGCAAATACTATTATGAACGCCAAAAGGTATGCTGTCACCTGGTGCATTCTCTATCAAATTAGAAAACCATCTGTTATACTAACAAGAAATTAATTACTCCCTTCGTCCCGAAAAAATCCTGTTTATTGAAAAGGATTTGATAATCTAACACCTAAAAATCTAAAATACCCCAAAATGAAATTGAGAAAACTCATGGTCATGATCAGTAATACCTCACCGATATCTTGTACTCACTGCTAATGGGCAAATAAGTAAATTTTGAAAGAAATTATTTTGGAAGAAAGCATTGTTTTTTTCATGGACAACCAAAAGTATTTTCATTTTTGGGTATAATTTCTAACTTCCTTAAATTTCAGGAGGATGCATGCATCAGAAGAAAATGTACGTGTGCCCCCTTTGGTGAAAAGTGCTGTTCTTTGGGGTATGTTTTTTGATCCCTTCTCTGTTATCAGTGTCTTTATGTTTTAGCCTTTAGCTGCAGCTTCTTGCAAATTTATTACAGTGGAGCAGCCCGTGATATGGATGGGATTGTGGCATGAGACACGCAAGTCGTGCCGCAACATAGCATATGTCCTTTTTTATTGCAAAATTTTATGTGTTGAAAGGGTTTTATATAAGCATGCATTTATTGCTACCATTTATGTTATCATCATACTTCTTACATTCTCTTCTGAGAAGAGAGAGTGTAACTATGAGAAGAAAGCATGTGCATCATGTTGTTTTGATAATTATTCGAGATGACTTCTAACTTGACCCTTTAAACTTCTTTCCATTCAAATATTGGGCAAATTCCAACTTTTTCCCTTGTTTTCATTTTTAATATGCCAGGTGTTTTTCTTGCGGTGTCTTCCAATACCCGCTATCAAGTTATCAACGGGCTGGAAAGCCTGGTGGAAGCTTCTCCTTTGGTGAAACAGGTTCCGGTGGCAGCAATGGTGTTTACAGTTGGAGTGCGTTTTGCAAACAACATCTATGGTGGAATGCAGTTTGTAGACTGGGCTAGATGGAGTGGCGTACAGTAAGCCCAAGTCATCTGTACTCGAATGTAGAATTCCGATCATTGGGAGTTGTAGCCTGCTGGCTTTTTTCCCAGTTGGTTATAGGTAAACCACCTGCTCTTTTTTCACCAACTTGTAGCCTGATGCCTTTCTTTAGTTTTGGAGGCAAGACAATTCTATGTATTGTATTATCTATGTTTATTTATTTAGTATTTTGGGGGAATTCAATATGGAGAGAAGTATGGTATAGAATTGTGATGCTCGGTGGCCGGATTTGTCTTTCGGCATCCAACTTTTATCCTTCCAATGGTTAGCTCATCGTTCAAAAGGTTTTATTTCTTGGTTGAGATCCATCTTAAGAGCTCGTATTTTATGCGGAAGCGGTGTTGTCTTTGATCGTCTGATTTTGGATGGTTCTCTTGATCTTTGTAGTGGTCGTGTTTAGTTTTGGTTTCTCCTTTAGTTTGTGGTTGTTTTGTTTTGTTTTTGTTTTTGTTTGGTGACCCAACTAGGATTTCATATCCCTCTCAGTAGTTTTAAGTATGTTGTGAAGTCCTGTTAGTCTTATATGTTTTGGGTAGAGAGTTGAGAACCATATCGATTTTCAACTCTTTAACCCAGTGGGAAACCAAGACGGGTCAGTTGGTCAAAGTATCCTTTCATTTTCAAAATGTGGATACTAACGAACGCTCAGTCATTTTATAGGCACTCAATGCTTTAACTGTATCAAATCTCTCCCGCTTTATTTGTAACCGAAACATAGACTTCGGTAAAGATATCATATCCCAAGCAGTCATGTTTTCATGATCCCGTTATAATTCGGGAGTCATGGTGGCTAACATTAGGCAACCAACAATCAGGGAGTCATTTTGGTACTTATCATAAGCGGTTCTGATTTATGGCAGGAGCATTTGGAGGTGGGTTTTCAAGAACATATAACTTCTTTTCATGTCTAAGGACTGCCCTTAGGAAGCGAAACAATTCGATTAAGTTCGTTCCGTCCAATTTTTCATTATCTAGGATTGATCGTAGTGTGAATTGGGATAAATTGTTTGAGTTTGAATATGAGGTAGACATCTACAAAAACATGATTTAATTTTAGTATCTTTAATGTCTCAAACAAATAGATTAACCTTTCAAAAATCATTTGATTTGAGCTAAGATCCATATTTCACCTACTTCCATAAATGGCCAAGCAACTATCTATGGAATTAGGTTATTTAGGCAGATCCAATTGTGTTCAACATAACTCTTAGATGTCGTGGGATCCTATTCAATATATCATATATTGAAATTGGCACGTTTAATTCCACTTCAACGCCTTGAAAATACTCATAAATGGTCAACTGTCTATGATATTCTCAAGTAAACAAATCATACTAAGGTATCGTGATTCCATCTAAATACTAGACTTAGGGTTTACTGCGATCAGTCGTCCAAAATACGACTATTTAAGTGAATGGTCAAGCAATTGTCCACTTAAATCTTGTTATTTTGGTTCCTTGTCTTACACTATATTCAACCGATATGATCGGCCGAGCACTGACCACATCGGAATCCTGTATGCTCGACAAGTACCTTAAATGGGTGGCGTTAAGTATACATTTTGTAAAATGTTTAATTTTAGAAAACATTCTAATTCTTTTAAAACGTTTTGATTTTATATTTAAAAATCTTGTTTTAAAAATTATATTTATTAAATCGGTTTGAGTTTGATAAACATATCAATTTTAAAATATCATGTTTTATTTACCGATTCAAAATCTGTTTTGCATTTTATTTTATTTTTAAAATGTTTGCAATTATCATAACAATAATAAAGCAATAAATAAAAGTAAACACAAAATAAACAACCACAATAATAATATACGGATTTGCCCCTAATGTGGTGTTGTGAGTCAACACAACAACCACGGTCAAAACTAAGGACGTCTTCAAGCTCCCACTGGCCTCGCTATCTTGGTGAACTCCAGGGACTCCATCTTCGTTTGATTTACAATTTAAAAATAGAAAGATAACATATCCTAATCTATTTATAATTGCCCCTATCTAGGAAAATTTAAAATTACAACCATTGCAATTAATACATTTTAATTTTTCAAATACAAAAGTAAACAACCACAACCACGGGTCTTTGGGGGCAAACCATTTATTATTCAATATTGTAAACATAAAATAAATATTTGACCAAAATATAAATTAACATAATTAAAAGGTCAAATCATAAGGAACAAAATTTCATATGACAACATAAATTTAATTGACAAATTTTAATTTGTAGGTTAACAAACCTAACCCAAAAGAGAATTGATCCATCAAAACCGGGTCTTGGCCCATCCTACGGCCCAGCCGTCTAGGGCACATGCCCAACACGAGAAACCAAGGTGAAAGCCCAAAAACAATACTTGGAACTACTAACCAGGGGCCAACACCCAAACGGGGATTCGACCCAAAAACTAAAATTGGGATAACAACCCAAGACGGTGGCCTCAAGCTAACCGTGACCGGACATTAAACACGATCGATAACATTAAGAATCTCGATCGACAACATCTGTATAAAACAACAGTTTACCTTTTAAATAATATAATCTAGCCATCTTAAATAACATATTTAAAAGGCCCAATTAATGAAAGAGATAAACATTTGGCAAAAATTTTGAACCGATCAAATCCAATAAAACAGTTGGATTTGCATTTCACCCAAATACCAAAATTTTCCCAAGACAAACCAGAAATATCCATGGGCGTTTGGCACAACTTAGACCGAGACAAAACAGGGTCGTGAAACCCAAGAGGAAAAACGACACCATGTCGTCGCCTGGGAAAAAAACGTCGGGAGAAAACGCACCACCGAGTTGTGGTCGATCCACCCTCAAATGACACAAGGGTCGTGATTTGAACACCACACTGTCATGGCCAAAGACCGCCATATATGGTATCCAGCCGTGGCTGGGAACGTCACGAAGATGTGGCTAGAAAACATACAAAAAGAAACTCTAAGCATGGCCAGAACCAGCTCGAGTCGTGCCTCACAACAATGCAACACCAGATGGTATCCCACCATGAATTCTGAACCGAGAGAAAGACATACAGGGGTTGTGACAGGCGACACCAACACTCACATAGAATAAACGACCATGGTCCAAATACCTGGTATGAGATGGTCCGTCAGCCTATGGTTACAAATCCGTATATGAATTTTCGGATTTGTGGAGCGACGATTGAAAAGAGGCAACAAAAGTCGTAGATGGCACCGACACGACCGCAGAAAAGTGGAGAAGGCCGACGACGACAACTTTTTTAGATAACCAGCGGCGACCGACGATCAGTGGGTAGATAGGATGTCGTTTAGCGGCTGTGATGTGGGAGAGAGGTGATGGGAGTAATAGGGTTACAAACCCTTTATCACCTTCAGCCGACTAAGGGGGAGTTTGGTTCGCATAATGGAATTTGATGGAATTGGAATCCATCGAAGGAACTTGACTTTGAAGGAATTGGAATGAAATTTGACCACGTCTTTGGTGGATAAGAATTCAAATCCTTCAGGTAAGCCAAGAAATGATGAATTCCTTGAATTGTGGAATTCAATGGAATTGGAAGAATTCCATCGCTTTCATTCCATGAACCAAACATGGGTTTGGAATTTGGTCAATGGAATTGGTCATTCAAATTCTTTCAAATTTCTTCCAATTCCATGAACCAAACGGCCCCTAAGTCTTTTGAAATAAAAAAAAAACTTTTTTTTTCTTTTAAATTTAATTAGGGTTTAAAATTCTTTTAGACTTTCAACATGAGGCCCAATTAGAATTTTGATCCAATTTAGAAATTTAGGGTTCAATTAAATTTGCCATATAATATCTTGTTTTCCCTTTTTTTTTTTAATTAAACGACATCAAAGTAGCTCTGATACCACTGTTGGGTTTTAATGCAATTTGTAACCGATAAAACGCAACGGAAAAATAAATAAATTTGGTTACAACAATTATATAGAAAACTTTTCTAAATAAACTTAAAACCCAATCGGATCCAATGATGCATTTAATCAAAATAAAACCACACCATAGGGTGTTTAAAATATGTACCTTTTGTAGATCAGTCGGGATTGGAATGGAGAACCAAAAACCCAAAGTAGGTTTCCTCTATTGGTATTCCACACACGAACACGTTTCCTGTCTCCACCGGGTGCTAGCCCAAGAACCCTAGATATATATGTGTTTTACAGAAAAGAAAGATTCTTCTTTTCTTTCTGATAGGCTAATTCTAATTATTTCAATCGTATAAATGGTTTAACCTACCGTCCTATTTATAACAGAAAAATTATAGTTAGACTATAATTCAACTATAATTCAACTAAGGTTTAAATAAGATTTAATAATTATCTGTAATATTTAAATTTAAATTTAAATTCAAATATATATATATATATATATATACACACACAATTACAGATAATACCACGTAATTAACATAATTACGTTTTCACCCTGTAATTATCATAATTACAACCAAAGGGGTGTTAGCCTAGTGGTAAGGCATGTGGACTTACTAGTAGCGGTCTCTTGTTCGAACCCTGGGGGACGCATCCTGGAGGTACGGGGGCTTCGACCCCGGGCTGCATGCTTTAGCAGTCGGGCTTCGGCCCAAATTGCCAGGGATTAATCTGGGCCCAATGTGGTCTGGGATACCCTCTTCAAAAAAAAAAAAAATTATCATAATTACAGTTTAACACATATTTTCATAATTATCATTTAAGAATAATTATTTCTTTAATCAACTTGATTTAATCCGGGTTTCAAAAAAAATGGAAACAAACGTATTCTTTGTGTGCGACTCTATAGGTTTACATGTTCCTTAGCAGTATCTCTGTGTGACACGTGTCGTGGATATATAATAACTTACAGTAATGGAAAAAATGTGCTACAATTTCCGGAAACGAGTATCTTTCTGCCATATCTAATTTCACATAATGGTTACCATAAACGTACCCAATTGTAAAAACAACATGTTGATACAACGCTGACGGAGTGGACCTAAGCGACAAATACGTCCCACTACCGGTCATACTTATAACGTGTAATATCACATCATATTTTGAAGCAATCAAAACACCTATTTCAGGCATCGTCATCCAGTGTTCAACTGGTGCACCATCTAC
Organism: Arctium minus; assembly: GCA_954870635.1. Classification (NCBI taxonomy): domain Eukaryota; kingdom Viridiplantae; phylum Streptophyta; class Magnoliopsida; order Asterales; family Asteraceae; genus Arctium; species Arctium minus. Next base: position 119,626,251 of record OX941083.1, on the reverse strand, counting down.
TAGAAAATATGAATACCACCAAGAATAATTCACTCAATCAAATGAAAATTATTTTAAAATCAACCATATAAGGGACCTTTTATCCACAAACTTTTAACAAACCAAACTTCAATCATCTTTGCTTAAACCCTAAAACTTAACAAAGCAAAAATAAATGCAATTTTTTTTTGATATTATATTTTTAATAAAAAAAATTTATCACTTTTATTTGTATTTCTAGGTAATCGGATTTTTCTGCATTTAATTAAATTTGACTAACATAAAGAAAAATATATTTTACAAAATTATAATAAAATAAAAAGTTACAAATTTTATAAATTTATAAAATTTATAACACCAAAACACACACATATATATATATATACAGGGGCGGAGTCAGAAATTTTTTCTAGAGGGTGCCTAGAAAAAATGTAAGAAAATTCATGATTTCAAGGTTGAGAAACTTTTTTAGTATATATGTTTTTTAATAAATAGTTGTTATAAAAATAGTTGAAAAACATGAGTGACCTAAACAACATAACTATATCTATATTTTTTTTGAACGGCAAAGAAAATTTTATTACCTAACAAAAAAGTTACAAAGGAAAGAAAAAACACCACACGACCACAACCATCAACAACACAAGGAATATAAAAGAGACCAACACAGTCAACCAAAAGCACGAGAAAAAAAACACAGCCGAGGACTCGTTTGCGAGGGACAAACGCCACCCCGGGGGTTGCCGGAAACCCGACACTACAGCTACCACACCATGTCGTCGTCTACGTCGAACCCAGACTGGACAACCAAGTACTCAAATCTGTGCATAGCTCTTGGTCTCTACATTTAATCCACCCGAACACTTTTAATTGCGTCGTGAAGAATCGATCCGTGATCTTTCCTTGCTCCTTCTCAAACACCATTTTATTGCGATGTGTCCAAATAAGGTAGATAATACACCATATCGTTGCGGTCCAAATAAGGTAGATAACTATATCTATATTTATAAAAACAAATAGAGAAGACATTTTTTTGTTCTGTTTTTGTGAAAACGTCGATACTCGGAGAGACGAAAAAAAAACATATACATAAAAACTGAGAATATTATTAGGGGGAGAAGGAGCTAAATGCATTACATTTTAAAATGTTGACCTTAATACTAATACATAAAAAATTAAAAAAATTAAAGGGTGAGGGGGAATCACTGCACCTTCTGGTGCTAAGGTGGCTCTGCCCCTGTGTGTGTGTATATATATATATATATATAAACAAATAATAATAATAATATATGTCAAGTGATATAAATGATTATTCTTTAAAAATAATTGACACAATTTTCAAGACATTCATCACTCTTAAAAAAGGGTGTCATTAACATTGTTCGCAATTATGCATAGTTTTTAATGGTTTTTTTTTAAATATGATACCAACTTATAAATTTAAGAGATGCTTTTTTTTCCCTTGAAATTGATCTTTCATATAATATTGGACCCTAATTTGGAATAATATATATTAGGTGTTTGGTTCATAGAATGAAATTTGATATAATTAAATCTATTAAAATAATTTGACTTATATATTTGATATAATTAAAATCTATTAAAATAATTTGAGTTATAGAATGAATTTCTTAAATTGTGGAATTTAATCGTATTTGAATGAACCCGTGTATTTTGGTGAGTCCTCTAAAAGAAGGGCCAAGATTGGAGGAGTATGAGAATGAGATAGTTTGTTGTAAATTTTATGAAGGAGAAGGTAAACGGGAAGTCAGTCGTATTGTTTGTCACAGGCTGACGGCTCTTCCTTCCCGAAATTCATTCTCTCTCTCTCTCAAGATCACACTCTCTGAATCTATACTTTGATTTCACGTTGACTGCATTTTCTGATTGTAATTGGATTCGATCCACAAACAAAACGCCTTGAATCTAGACACACAAACACCGCTCTCCTGGTCCTGGATCTGATCCTACTCTACCGGAGATGGCGCTGTCAGGTATGAGAGGTCTCTCCGTCTTCATCTCCGAAATCCGTAATTGTCAGCACAAAGAACAAGAACGCCTCCGTGTTGATAAAGAGCTTGGCAATATCCGTACTCGCTTCAAAAATGAAAAGGTCAGGTTCCGTTTATCCAACTTTCCGTTTCCTACCATGCTCGTGCTGATGCTGATTGGGAAAATATTTTGAAAAGTTCGATTTTTGATATGTACATTTTACGTACGTTGTAGCTGTAACTGAACTTGAGAATTAGTTTAGGTTAAGATTTTAGTCCAAGTGAATTTTGCAACTTAGGTTTAGTTGGTTTGGTCAATTGAGGGGATTTTTGAAGTTTAGAGGAATTTCTGACAATGAGCTGAATTGACGAAAAGGCGGGTATGCATAATGTTTAAACGTGAATAGATATTGTGAATTAAGAGAACACTCAACTCAAGCTACTAGATTATGCCAACAACCATTTGAAACGAGGATATCTAAAATTGGGTAGCTGGGTAGGGGTTGCATGAATAGAATGATCAAGTTTCTTTCTTTTACTTGAGATGGTTTAGTCATATTCATCACACTCCTGGATGCACCAACAAGGAACAGTGACTATGCATCAAAGGGAGACCATAACAAGAGGTAGGTTGAGTTGTTAATTACGTTCCGGGAGGTGTAGAACCACCTGTTCCAACCCTCAGTACAACTTATTGGGCTGCTGATTTGGTCTTATGTTCAGTTGTGGTTTGAACAAGTTGGAAATTCAAGAAACATGCTGGATCGAGATTTGAGAAGGTTACACGGATTGAATTCAGCAGGCCATATAGACTTGGTCATCCTGTCAACTAAGGCTTATTATTATGATGATATAGAACATTTAGAACTCTTTGTCCACATACTTGGTGTTGGGCCTCAACATCCTTTCACACCATTGTCTTCATAAATATGGAGTTGTGAAGATAATAGTAATAATAATAGTTATAAGGAATAAGCAAAGCAAAAAATTAACCTCACTATTGAGATACTGTCATCATCATGAATCCATGATTATTGTTTATTTTTCTCTAGTTGAGTTAGAACTTTTTCTTAGGTGATAAGAACTACAGTAAGGGTAGATTATCAATTTAAGCGGGGTTAGGGTAGAATCATAGCTACGATACCATGAAAATATAAGGGTTGCAATATGATAATTTATTATGAAGGGGAATCCCTCGATATGTAGTGAATCAATCAAAATCAATTGTCCCCATATTAGTAAATTGTACTCTAAACATTCCACTTTTCTTTCACCCATTTGCCATCTCAAGAGGAGGTGTGGCGAAAAATGAAATAAATGGTAGTATAGAGGGAGCTCATGGGTTAGAATACAATATAGGATCTGGACATGAACTGAAGATTGTGGACGTCATTGTCCATCATGAGGTTCTGACTGACCATGTTCTCTTTCAACTGCATTGTTGACAAACCCATGCTCCTATATCTGAAATTAGTTCATATTTCAAGATTAGGACAATGCGTTTGAAGAAAAATAGATCAACATTTGAGGTCAAAGGCGCTGATTTGCGGTGGAGATTTACTGTACTCTGATGGTGGAGATGTAGCTATAGTGGAGCAGTGGCGAGGAGAGAAGCGCCGACTGAGGCAACATTGATTTGAGAGGAGAAGCAGATCAAGGCCGGCAAGTAGAGAAGCAACCATTTAGGGAAGAAAGAGGGAATGGAAAATCATTCCCCCCAATTTCGTGGGGAATGTGTATTGCCCAATATCAAGTCATGGGTTCATTGCATTGTATCAAAACAAGCTCATCTTTTCAACCCATTCCCATTCCCATTACCTTCCCCATTTTTCACCCCCTTATAACCCTCATCCAAACACCCCTGAGTGTAATGACTAGCCATAGTAGCTCCATAAATTAGATTGATGGTTGAGGCTGTAATAACTAGCAACTAGCAAGGTTTTATCACAATGAAGATCACTGCAAAGCTAATCAAGTAGACATGAAGAGTTGATGAATTGAAACTAGAATCTCGAGGAATCATTCTTTAAGCCATGTAAGAAAACAGAAAAACCTTCAAAGTTAACCATATCTGCCTGTGAGTTCATGTATAATTGGGATATATATTGATTTCAGGTTATGGTAGTTATGATTAAAAAATATGACATCCCTTTTGGCTATGTGGATTAATTATATTCTACTCAGTACTTGAGTGGTATCCAGATGACATATCATGATGAGGATAAGGTAAGCGATACAGTTGACCTGTGTGAACATTTGTTGGAAAGAACCTGGATGACCCTGACTCAAGAAGCTACACATATGGCTAGTTAGTGATCTCTAAACATGTTCTTAGTTTGGAACTTGATTACCAGTGATAGAACATGTTCTAGAAAAGAACAGTTAGATCTCTGTCTTTTACCCTCTGGATCATTGTAATCCAGAATTGGAGATACCTTGAAGTTGATGTCGAAGGGCCAAAACTATGAGCATTGTATGCAAGTATCTTTGTAGGAGTAAAATTACCCTGCACACGAACTTACTTGATGGGATTTTCTATGTACATACTTTTAAATTTTTGTTTGATGTGCTAACACCTTATGGACCATCAATTATTTTCAATCCTGTGCAATATCAACGTCTGAATTCTTCATTGTTCTTTTGATAGGGTTTGACACCATATGACAAGAAGAAATATGTTTGGAAAATGCTTTACATATTTATGCTAGGATATGATGTGGACTTTGGTCATATGGAAGCTGTTTCTTTGATATCTGCACCGAAATATCCAGAAAAGCAGGTACATTAGTAAATAATAATTTCTTAATACTAGTTTATATGATGTGTGCTGTAAAGTTGTTTTGATATGCGTGTTACAAACTAGTTTTTTATTTTCTTATGATGTGATTTCTGCAGGTTGGGTATTTAGTGACATCATGCTTGCTTAACGAGAATCATGATTTTTTAAGATTAGCAATTAATACAGTTCGCAATGATATTATCGGCCGCAACGAGACTTTTCAGTGCCTGGCATTGACATTGGTATGGATATAGAAGCATAATTGTCATTTCATACAATCTCCATGCCTTGGCATTGTGATGTGCACAGTTCAACTTGTTTGGTGATTTGCGAAATCTGCATATGTTATGAATGGTTGTTTACAGTGATTTCTCCTTTAACCTATCAAAACCTTAATGCTATTGATGATTGTATTGGGACTGTCTGTTACCAACCTCCCTTTGTACTTCTAGGTTCTAGCTATTTCTTTATTTGTTTTAAATGTGACTAACTGGCTTTCTCATCAGAAACTTACCTATTGCACTATACTGATTTATAATCTTGATTGCATTATTTCCTAATGTCTTCCTGCATCTGCTACCCTGTCTTAAAGCCACCTCCTGTTGCACCCTAATTTACCTGATTTGACTGCTTCTTTTCTTTGGATCCTCAAACTTTCTGATATTGCTGTTGGATAGCCATCTATGTGGCAATCTTGCTCGGTTTTTTTGGTGATATAGTGTGCAGAATGAACAGAACTACACCATGACATTAAATTAGATTATACATGCACTTGAATGTTCATGTCTGATGTTCTATCATTTCATATTGACAATGGCATTTTATCATACTACACCGTAGAATAGGCAAATTGATGAATATATAAAGGAACCATGTGCGCAAAATAAGTGTATTATATCATGGCATTTATATCATCTTAGCGGATATGTAGCCAAATAGATTTCGAACAGATCATGTAATAATCTACTGAGAAGGTCTATTAAGCTGGGTTTATTTTGCGTATAACTGGTTGGTAGATTGACACAGCCATGAGGCTAAATTAATAGTCTAACCAATATTTAGCATACATTTAATCCTAACTACAAATATATTTATCATACCCACTGAAGCGTAGAGTAAACTGAGTTACAATCTATCAGAAGGTCTATTAAGCTTGATTCACAGAGGTCAAACCCATTTGATAGATTCAGATGATTATGAAGCTTAATCAAAATTTTAACCAGCTGATTTGATTGCAGCCATTAAGGTTATTTCAGATTTTCTTAGAGTATCTGTTATGAGGTATTTGAAGGTTTAGGCTGTAGGCCTTGCATAATCTTTGTCTAACAGTGGCTGAAGTACGAAGTGCCTTTAGATGCTTTTTAAGAAGTTTTGGTCTTTAACTTCAAAGGCTTCTAAAAATGGTGCACGAAACCTCCCCTTTGCGGCATAGTGACCTAGAAAATTTCTCTTTATGTACCTTGTGCTTAAATGGCTCATGCACGAGGAAATAATGTACTATTGATTGTAGAATTTATATCCCAACCTTTCTTTACAGTTGATATCTGATTGCGAGGGTGCTATATTATACCCACTTTTATCTTAGATATACGAATTATGATTCATTTCCTTTGTCTCCCTAAAGTTCTTTCTTGGCTCTAGTCCAGGCATTTGTTCACTTTCTATTGTGAGGTTAAAGCAGATGATATTTTTTGCTGTTATGATTTTTTTGCATATCTTACAGGTTGGGAATATTGGTGGTAGAGAATTTGCTGAATCACTAGCACCTGATGTTCAAAAGTTACTTGTAAGTCTGAACTACTTTTGGAATCTAGCAGCTTTAAATGAAAATGGTGATAATTTTTTTTACCTCAGATCTCAAGTAGTTGCAGACCACTGGTGAGAAAGAAGGCTGCACTTTGTCTTCTTAGGCTATTTAGGAAAAATCCTGACGTCGTCAATGTAGATGGCTGGTAAGCTTGTTTCTTGGATAAAGTGTTTCTTATAACATCTTTAACTTTTTCTGTGACTAGTTTTTGGTACAATTTACAGGTCAGACCGGATGACACAACTATTAGATGAACGCAATCTTGGTGTTTTGACATCATCTATGAGCCTTTTTGTTGCTCTAGTGTCCAATAACCATGAAGCATACTGGAGTTGTCTTCCAAAGTGTGTTAAAGTTTTGGAAAGGCTTGCTAGGAATCAGGACATTCCTCAAGAATACACATATTATGGTATTCCTTCTCCCTGGCTTCAGGTTCGTGCACTTTTTCTTTTGAACTCTTTTTCATCAAGGTCAAATGGTGGTCGAGTTCTGAGCTAAATTTGATCTGGGTCCACCATTTTTTTCTTTCTTTTGGCACAATTTCAAGTACTGCTTTGTCAGAATCAGAATAATTTAGAAGGAACATTATCTTCTGTTTCAGATGTCACTAATACTTGATATGAAGGTGCAATAATAGTTGATTTCTGCCTCTTCTGTCCAATTTTCTAGCTCTCGTTGAGGGGCAGAGAATAAAACTTTGTCCAATTTATGCATTTATGGGTTGAAATGATAACCATGGGAATGAAATGAGTGCTCTTTGTGCAACAAAAAGGGTGAAATGACCCTCAAGTAATTGTAAGTTCTTCATAGTTTTCATGGGGAAAAGGATCTAAAAAAATGTTTGAAGGATCCATGTCATCAACTCTACAGCCCCATGTACTACGGTATTTGAAAAGATTCTTAACTGCATTTTTGTTTTGGCTCAAACATTGAATTATTTGACCAGGTGAAAGTTGTGCAGAAGGGAGTACTAATATCCTATTACATATACTCATTATGAAATTTTGTGGAATTCTATTAACGGCAAATTTGAAGCCTAAATTTGGTACTAGAACTATAGCAGAAGTGCCTAGATGGTTGTGTACTTGTGTTAGAGTGGACCTGTAAGAAAGCATTGATCATTGACAAGTCATTAAAAAGCTTACAAGTTAATTCTTATTTGAAATTCAAGTCATCATATGTAAATAAAGAATAAACCTATGAAAAACTGCACTTCCAGCAAATCTAGTGACCAATAGCTGTAGTTGGTGCCCAGTCCCATCTTTTACTATAAACCTAAGGACGCATGGAAATCTAATATCATGCCCAGGTCTTAGTGGGCCTTTACCTTCTCCTTTCTTGAAACTATTTCTGGATTAACTGATGCTATAGTTATCCTCTGTTTATTTTCTCCGGTGTTGTCTCGACCGAAATAGCTTTGATATGTTTAACAACTTTTTAAAGCATATTTTCTATGCAGGTCAAAACAATGAGGGCCCTTCAGTATTTCCCAACCGTTGAAGATCCAAACACTAGAAGATCATTGTTTGAGGTACTTGCTAAGAGGAATTTGGTCCTCTTTCCCTCTCTCTATGCAAGGTGTTGATAGGATGACACTGATGAATCTTCTTTTTTGTTAGGTTCTACAACGAATACTCATGGGAACAGACGTAGTGAAAAATGTTAATAAGAACAATGCATCTCATGCTGTCTTATTCGAAGCTCTTGCTCTTGTAAGTTTGTATTTCGACATTATTGTTCCTATGAAAATTGCCTTGATGCTAAACTGAATATCGCTATGAAGTGCTTCTGGATGACAGTACCTAAAAATATGTTCAAAGTTATCAACTTGTATTCTGTCATTGTCTAGGTCTCTCTACAACCACTCATTCGTAATAGAGCTTATAGTTTATTAGAAAGTTTATTTGTGCTTCTACTTCCCAATTGCATATCATCACATACCATTTTATAAAATATTATAGTAGTCCAGTGATGGGTTAGTCATGTATCCCATATTTTTTAGTTCATTAGCTTTTTGGTAACAAGTATTTCCTAAAAAACTTTTGGTAGCTTAATCTGAGGGTACGTCTAATTGATATTGGACCATCAGTGTTTTTGCAGTAAATGATTGGTTTGTAGCATATTGAAGCTATAAAACATATTTCTACTATCATGGAGTTAATCTTGGAAATTTCTATCTCCTTTGAATTTCTATGAGAGCACTTTGAATTCAAAAACATCAGTCCCTCTTTTCTAATGGTTGTCCTATTCTCTCTCTCTCTCTCTCTCTCGTAAGTGTGGATTATTTTCATTTTTATCTATGTATATAAGGTGTCATTAAGGAATATATTTTCCCACCTCCCAAAAATTTAGAACATAAACTGAAGTCCTCTACTTTGGTGTTGAGATTTATAAAGGGATTTATCCTTACTTTTTCTTCAACCATCCAATAACAGGTAATGCATCTTGATGCTGAAAAGGAGATGATGTCTCAATGTGTAGCATTGCTGGGGAAATTTATAGCTGTCCGTGAGCCGAATATCCGTTATCTTGGTCTGGTAAGTAATTGAAGTAATAAAATAGTTCAATCAACCCTTTTCTTTCTTCTCCTTGGGGTGCAATGATTTTAAATGCCAATGTTTCTATTACAAAGAATACGGGATTTTTTCATCTTCTTGCAATAGCCTGATGGCATTATTTGGTCAATTTTGCTCGTGCAGGAGAATATGACTCGAATGCTGATGGTTACAGATGTTCAGGACATAATTAAGAGACATCAAGCTCAAATTATCACCTCACTGAAGGATCCTGACATCAGGTTAGACTAAACTGATTTTAATTGATTTATCATATTGTTTATGTTTTTTCTTGTTTCTGTTAATAATTCCTCGTGTTCGTGGTGCGGTTTAGGGCCAAACCTAACCACATATGCGGTTTGGTGCGCTTTATGCGGTTTGTACATAACACACTTCAATCCAATAATATAAAATCACAACTTCAAAGTTAATTCGACTATGACGTTTCGATATTCCATACAATAAAAAGTTCCAATACGTTGGAAATGTGTGATTCAAAATAGTGTAACGCAAACTAAAGATTTCGGTAATTACTCCAAATATATTTGCAAAGTTAACTTCAAAATATATTCGACCATGATATTTGAGAAAATACAAAAGAAAATAACCCAAATAAGAAATCTGCAACGTAAAACTTAAAAAGGAAAATGAAAAATTAATAAATAATAAATAATGTATTAACTATTTTCATTTTATAAATGATTATGTATGTATAATATATATTTGAAAAAACATATAAAAATATAAGGTGCATGCGGTTTGAATCGCGGTTTGATGATTCAAAACCGTAAAGTGCACCGCAAAGCGCGGTTTGATGAAAATGCAAACCGCACCACGAAAGTTCTAAACCGCATGTTGCGGTGTGGGCGGTTTGTGCGGTTTAGATGAACACCCCGAAATTCCAACAATAATCACAAATAAAATAGGTGGGAAAACAGTCTCTGGTCAATAGCAGTCCTATTTGATAGGCAATGTCTTTGCTTTATTCTCTCTCACACACAGAACACAGGGCAGTGGCTTGCTGCTCATATTCTTTCCAAATGAATTTAGTTACCTTATTGCAGTGTTGGTCAATATGTGAGAAATTTTCATCTTGTAATTGTCCTGTGTATCTTTTACAAATTATGGTATCTAGTTCTGGTATAGTAACATTACACGCCAACATTCTTGAATGTTGCATGCTAGAAGAGTGACCATTATTGATTTTTGTATTTGATACTGGTAAGGTCAACTCTTTCATCTATGTCTCTGTGGTAACTCAATACTTTCGTAGTTGAATTCAGTAATGTGTTAATTGGGCTCTCTGCTTTACCTGATACTTTTCACGTTTCCTTTATTTGATGTCCCAAGTAAACACCATGAGTGCTATTGGTGTAAAACTGAGAAGTGATTTTCATGTAGTCAATTAGCTGTCGTTAATATATATCCTCCATCAAAGTGGACCTTTTTGAGGGACGAAACGAGTTGATTTTGTAGTTCTCTATCTTTTGGGATAATAGGCTTAGTTGATATAAGTAATAGAGTCCATCTCTTAATGCTCTGGGCAAAAGGGCTAGGCTAGAACCCAGTAGGTATAGGATTAAAATAGTGGCAATCACTTTGAGATTACGTGTTGCTGCCTTTTCTCCTTACTTGATAAGGGAACCTTGTTGTGTGATAGTCTTTTTTCAGATCACCTTTTGATGTATGAGATCTAAATATTCATATCTACCTTTCTCTTTTGACTTTAAAATCCGAAATGCAGCATTCGAAGACGTGCACTGGATCTACTTTATGGCATGTGTGATGTTTCAAATGCTAAAGACATTGTTGAAGAACTATTGCAGGTAGAACAGTTGGTAGATATAAACCGTCTTAACTCTATTTCAGTTGATTTTCGCTCATATGGCCTGATTTAATAAAACCTAGAAATTTGTATGAAAGCTATATTAGTATGCCAATGATAAACATCTACTTTCAGTATCTTGGAACGGCGGATTTTACAATGCGTGAAGAGTTGGCACTAAAAGCTGCTATTCTTGCAGAGAAATTTGCCCCTGATTTATCATGGTATGCTGTTTTTATCTAATAAATCAAATCTATGGTTGTGATTATCGACCCAAAATTTTCATTTGTCTCGTGCATATATGTGATGCTGTTTTAACTTATATGACTCTGTAAGGAGTATTTTTCATTGAAGTTTGTACTGATTGTAGAACTACAGACTACTTGGATACAAGGCACTTCAGTGTCTTCATGCACACCGTTTTGTGTGATGCAATCTCATCCAGCTGCTTAATTTGGTTGAGTTATATACAGCAGATACTTGGAACTAAAAAGATTCTAGTCAGATAGGTTGATTTTGATTCTTGATAGTCTATTCTGTATTGTTTGGTTTTTTAATCGTTTACCAATGACCTAGGTTGACTATGTAAGATGTTCTTTTCCATTTATTCGTACTGTTGTACAAAAAGGAAATGTTCATCCGTTAAGGATCCAAATATAAATTTAAGTTACATTGTTGGCTAAACAAGTGCCATTCATGAATAGATATGGTTATAAAATATGGATCTGGATGCTTGCACCTACAGTAGAAGTTAGGCTGGAAACTTTTTGGTATTTTCAATGGAAAGCTTGCTGTAGCTGGATGTATGCTTCAATACAAGTGATTCAGAGCCACCTTATTGGTATCTATGTAGATAGTTGATATGAGTTTTTTGCTTGAGGAACGTTTGATAGTGAAGTTTAGAAGAAAAGAGGTAGTACTCATGAAAAGACTAGTGGTCTTTTTTGCAACTCTGCCATGTGAGTCGTTCTTGCATTTCACTTTTGGAACTTCGTCATGTCTATAGTCTTTGCGTATTTAAGGTAATATATCAGTTTCTTCTCACTGAAAAGAAGTTTTTAGTCACACATACTCTTACTGTCAACTTGTTTAGATTATGCAATTGGAAGTCAATGTACTTGCTTATAGAAGATCTGAAAATGATTTGCTGACTGATAACTGATAAGTACTTTGGAATCCAAAGGTTTAAAGTGAGGACCCAAACAGCTTACATGAAATGTAACTTCAGTCTTCAGCCATGTTGATAGGGAGATCAATGATGTGCGTAAGCATGCCTTTTACTAATTTGGGATAAATTTTAGAATACCCTGAGGTTAATGAAAACTTTTGTCATAAGCTAAGAGAATGGTCAGTGAAGTAGCAGTGGCAAGAACGTGAGATCCGCTGACATGGTTTCTGGAGCAAAATGTTGGGCAACAAACAGACATGATGGATGGGTATGATTCAGAAATGATGGTACTCTAGAAAAAGGTTGGGGTGGCACATTTTGAGCACAAGTTGGGGCAACACAGTTTGAGATGATTGGATTCACCAAATGGAAGTGGGCATCAGGAGAGGTAGGCCAAAGTAATGTGGGATGAGTAGTGAACAGAGATTTGAACAACCACAATATATGAGTCGGTCTTAAATAACCGAGTTTGAAATTGTACTATTTATGTTCTTCAGACCTTGGAGGATTTCATGTTAATATAATTACTCATGGGTCTCATTTCTAGCACATCCCCACCCTGGCCCAACTAGTTTGGTATAAAAGGGGCTGTTGTCAAATGTAAAATGCATGGGAAAAGTTGACCAATCAGTCTGGATATTCTAGACCTTGGTTACCTTAGCATTTAGATGAGTTGAATTTAAAAGCGATTGTTGAAACTTCTGATGGTTAATTCAAATAGGATTGTTGTGGTTATTATTTTCTTATCATTCAGAGTAAAGCATGTGAAGATATATTTATGATACATGCATTTGTTATCATACCAAACACTGACCACCTTCCTATTTCTCTGCTTTTCACTTTCATTATGACCGTTAAGGTATGTGGATGTTATTCTTCAGTTGATCGACAAAGCAGGAGACTTTGTCAGTGATGACATTTGGTTTCGTGTTGTGCAATTTGTAACTAACAATGAGGACCTTCAGGTAACTTAATATCTTGCTAAAGTTGGTTCATCGATTTGGTATTGTTGCTGCCTTATTAAAGTTTGTAGGACTCACTGACTCGCTCTCCTTGTTCAATTCATTAGCCTTATGCAGCTCTGAAAGCTAGGGAGTATCTTGATAAGCCTGCAATACATGAGACAATGGTGAAGGTATGTACATTATACCTTCTATTTCCAATGCAACTAGAGTTAACTGTGTGTCTAATTCAGTGAACCTAGAAATACTTTTATGTTTGATCAATGAGGGAAAGATGAGAGATGATATAGGCTTGTATGCCCTGGCCAATGCCTGGCTTTATTTGCCAGTGTGTGGCATTTAGTAGTTGATGGTAATATGTCAAGCGATGTGCTGGCAGCAGGAATCATTTTCAAAACATGCACAGTGGTGACATATTTATTTAGATTGTTCGGCTTTTTATGCTAGAAGTCAAGTTGCACGCCTTTACCTTCATTAATTTATGTTTGCATGTCCCTTTTTACCAAGCTTCTGGCTGCTTATGTAACAAGGACTAATTATAATATACTCCCTAGAGAGATTGGAAATATTATACCATCTTGGTAAAAACATATGTCAAGGATATTCTGATCATATGGTTATAGATTACCACACCTCCTAATGTATAGTTAAATGAATACATTTCTATTACTGTTTTTCGAGATAATTGTGGTTATTAGAAAATTTATATGTAAAATAGTTTAACATGTTTATATATTTGATTTTTCTCCTGTCAATCTTGCATGAGTTATTTTAAAATTTGTTTTTTCATTTAATCTGGAACAAGTAAAAATGAATTTCGTCTTGTATTTCAAAATCGAGAGTAAATTCTTAGTTTCTAGCTGAGATCTCAGTTGATTGTCATAATTGGGTTTCTCCATTCAACAGGTTAGTGCTTATCTGCTTGGAGAATACAGCCACCTTTTGGCCAGACGACCTGGGTGCACTCCAAAGGAAATTTTTGGCATTATACATGAGAAGCTTCCTACTGTGTCGTATGTATATCTATGCAGCTATGCTTTTTTCTGATCATTATTGTTCTATCATTGAAGACCTCTTATTTGTTCAGGACACCTACAATTTCCATTCTTCTCTCAACGTATGCAAAGATTCTGATGCATTCACAACCACCAGATCCAGAATTGCAGAATCAAATTTGGGCAATATTCAGCAAGTTAGTTTAGTGATATGATTTTTAATTGGTTGGAGATACTCTTATTGCCTTATGCAAAATTTGATAATATTTTACTCAAATCGACATTTCAGATATGAAAGCTGTATTGATGCTGAGATACAACAAAGAGCTGTTGAGTATCTCGCATTGAGTAGGAAAGGTGCAGCCCTGATGGATATTTTAGCAGAAATGCCCAAGTTCCCAGAGCGTGAGGTATATTTAGGATATGGATAATTGGATTGGTTCATTAATCTATATGTACTGGAGGATTACATTCCTTCAGTGTGTCCTCCACAATAGCAGACCACTTTTCAACAGTCAACACACACACATTCTTACTGTGCTGGCCACACTGATGGTGTTTGTTCTTGACTTTGATGACCTTTTTGAAGTCCTCATTGATTAAGAAAGCCGAAGACACTGAAGCTGATACTGCCGAGTTAAGTGCTATCAAGTTGCGGGCACAGCAGCAGGCCTCTAATGCTCTGGTGGTGACAGACCAGCGGCCTGCAAATGAATCTCCACAAGTGAGCCAACTTGCTATGGTTAAGATTCCTAGCATGAACAATGTGGTGAGGTTTCAAGGAACTGGGAAATATTGACATTTAATACTTCTATCTTTTATTACATGTTGATCTGTAATTTGAGCATATTTTCAGGAAAATAGCTCTGCCGACCAAGAATTGACTCAAGCCAACGGGATTCTGGGTGAAGTTGAGCCACAACCCCCTACTCATGCTCCTGATGCTGATATCCTTGGGGATCTTTTAATCCCACTGGCTATTGAAGGACCCCCTGGTGTATCTGCTAAATCAGAGCATGAGATAGTTTCTGGAATTGTAGGCCCACTAAGTGAAGACGATGCATTAGCTCTTGCACCTGTTGGAGAGCAAGATAATGCAGTCAAAGTACTGTCTCCCTCTTGCTTGCACATATACTATTCTACTTGGTTTGGAATATCTGCATCTAACTTTAACCTCCCATTGGCAACTTTGCAGCCAATAGGAGATGTCGCAGAAAGATTTCATGCCTTATGCCTTAAAGATAGTGGAGTTCTATACGAGGATCCTTACGTTCAGGTATTATTTTCTATAAGTTTAAATTAACTATTGCAAGTATGGCAACTTGATTACATCAATGTTACATTGGGATTTTCCTGATTAAATATTATCCCAGATTGGAATTAAGGCAGAGTGGCGAGCTCATCAGGGTAGCTTTGTTCTCTTCTTGGGGAACAAAACTACTTCTTCACTTACTTCGGTTCAAGCGGTTATTCTGCCTCCATCCCACCTGAAGCTGAAGCTCTCATCAGTACCGGAAATTATACCTCCTCGAGCACAGGTTCAATGCCCACTTGAAGTGGAAAATATCCGTCCAAGTAGGGATGTAGCAGTTCTCGACTTTTCCTACAAGTTTGGAACCAATTTGGTACGACCTTATGCTTCATTTTTTGGAGTCTCTGTCTGCAACATTTCTAATTCGGTGGTATTGACTTTCTACTTTTGCTCTTACACAGGTTAATAATAAGCTTTGCCTTCCTGCAGTCTTAAACAAATTTTTTCAGCCTATACCAGTATCTGCGGAGGAATTTTTTCCGCAGTGGAGATTACTGGCTGGACCTCCTCTAAAACTTCAAGAAGTGGTTTGTATCTTCCCCTCATGTTCTTCCTAGAGAATATAGTATACATACGTTCTATCTCAAGCCAGTTAGTCTAGCTTACAATGCAATCACTGGTTTCTTTAGTACTTACATAGGAAAGGCCTTTCCCTATCACCACCGCCTTCCTTAGCAAACTGAAACATCTGAGTAGCTAAAGGAAGGGAAATCAACCCCTGGGTGTGGTCAGTACTCCATACTGTCGGGCAGCGAAGCTTACACTTATTCACTAATTATGACGGTTCACCAGGGCCTCTTTCCTCCATCTCTTAGGGGCACAGAGTATATGGTGTAAGTCCTTGCTGTGTTAGCTAGGCACCTGCCTGAAGCGTTGAAGATAGACATCCTGCTTTCCGGAAAGCAAACCAATATTACTTGGTGCTATCAGAAACAGGAAGATGGGGCAGCGGGGGGTTTGAAGTTCACATGATGCATGGGGGCACCTTGTTACATTAGTTTTGAATTCTTCTCTTTATATCATCACTGGGAGGAAATTGCAACTTCTTTTTTCTGTTTAAAATGAACAGGTAAGAGGTGTAAGACCAATGTCTTTGGGAGAAATGGCAAACTTGTTGAACAGTTTGAGGCTTGTGGTTTGCCCTGGACTGGTAAAAACTATCCCCACACTTTTCACATCAAGTAATAGAGGCAAATTTACCATACCCTGGTGGCCCAGCTTACCGTCTTTGTTATTTTCAGGATCCAAATGCAAGTAATTTAGTTGCAACCACGACCTTCTATTCTGAAAGCACACGAGCCTTGTTATGTCTGGTAAGTATATGTATTGTTTCAGGCTGTAATTTTTAAAAAAATGCTTAATAGCAACCTTTTTCATTTTAAGTTTAAAACTTTACTCTCTTTCCCAAGTTTTCAGCTAGTTGAATTTCACTCTGATTGAGTTTTTTTATTTTTTTTTCCTTCTTTTTTTTACTTATAAGACTGTTCTATCCTCTCTTATTAGCAGTTATGAAGAGAAACAGTGATGATAGGGTGAAAGGATTTAACAGTGTACTCCTTCCGTCACAAATAAATGCAATGTTTGACTAAGCATATAAGTTAATAAAATTGTTTGTCAAATATGTAAAACACCCAGCAGTAATGAGAACATAAACCAAAATCAATGTTAACAGTGATTACGAATGGGCAGAAAAGGATTTTTTTTCATTCACAATTTGCAAAAAAGGGAAACATGGTTATGTGTTTTGGTTATGGCGAGAGTTTTTGTTTAGAACTCGTATTGTGGCATAATTTTATTTATTGCACCAAACCAACCATACGGCAATTGGTGCTTAAGAGTTTGAATACCCATTTGTGCATTCTACTTGTCTAACTGAAGTTGTCGCTCCCTCTCAGGTAAGAATTGAAACAGATCCAGCTGACAGAAGCCAACTCCGGATGACAGTGGCATCAAGGGATCCAACACTAACATTTGAGTATGTTTTAAGTTTCAAATTTTCATATAAAAGGAGCTGATAGTAGCATATGCAGAGTTTGACATGATGCTTTTGTATAGGTTGAAAGAATTCATCAAGGAACATTTGGTCAGCATTCCCACAGCCTCCAGGCCGGCTCCAGTGCCTCAACCGCAGATTGCAGCATCAGATCCTGGGGCTTTACTTGCTGGTTTGCTTTAAACAAAATTCGGTAAAGATATGTCGATGGTCACTAAAAAAACTGTAGAGTTATTATTATACAGTCCCAAGGGGCTTAAGGTTGAGTTGGAGATCTCTTTGGGATATATATTTTTTAATTCAAGGATTAGATGGTGTGTTGGTAGGGGTTGGGGTTTCATTTTTTATGAGGGTTTATATGGTCATAAATTCTTTATAGAGGGAAGTTGCATGATGTAACATTGGATAGGAAGGAAGGAGGATTGTTGTATGTAAGATTATTTATAATGGGATTTGTTTGGCAATATATGCAGCATATGTTGTATTTCTTATCAATCCCATCCCATCCCATCATGTATAATATGTAACTATCAAAATTATATATATATATTATATTATTATTAGGTTCCCAAGTCCTACAAAAGGGACCATGTTTGCTGGTCATCCATGTTCTCGGCACATGAGCCTGATTTCTGTTTGGCGGAACGACTAAAGGTGTCATTATCTTTCCTATATTTTTATATTTATATTTATATATATATAAAAGCAAAACCTTAAGAGGATGACATGACAAGACTTCCATTGCCATTTATCTAATTTATCTTAATTTTGATTTTTTTTCTTTAAAATGTTGTCTTTGTTAAGAGATGGAACATTAGTGTGTTTAAGTTGTCCCACATTGGTAGAAGATGGAAGATTAGGTAATAAAAATGTGTATATAAATGGTTGATTGATGTAGTTGAAAAATGTGAAATGGTGTTTGACAAAATATAGTTAAACCCAAGTTCAATGATTAAGTTTAATTTATATTATTCTTTTTTGGTTTATTTTAAAATTAAAATGATTTGAACCAAAGTTTAATAATTTTAGCATCAATATATAAATTAAATAATTAAACAACCAATATATAAATTTAATTTTAATTTCTTATTATCAATCTTTATCTTTATATATATAAAAGCAAAACCTTTGGAGGATGACACGACACAATGAGAAGCTTTCATTGCTATTTATCTAATTTCTCATAATTTTGATTTTTTTCTTTACCAATACCTTATGTATTAGGTACAAGATAGTATTTTCCAATTCTATTAATATTCTTGAATACTTGATCATGGAAACTAGAATAAGTTACTAAACAAATTACACCAAAAACGAAAATTTTATGATCTTTAGCTTGATATCTATATTAATATATTTTTCTGTTTTTTTAAATAATATTCAACAATCATTTGTATTTTCTATTTTGTTCATTTTTTAATAAGAATTGCATTGATTTTTTGTTATCATTTTACATTAAAATCTTAGATCTCATTGTATCACATATTACACTACACAACTAATATATTATAATCATAAAAGATGTATCATGTTGCATTTCTAAGATCATAATTGTATTATTTTGGTCTGATAATTAATAATATAAACGTAGAGTTTAAAATAAGAGAATATGTGCAAAAAACTTTGAATATTAATTATTTTATTCCTTATATATAATAGCTTGAAGAAGTTTTATGAAAAAGATTTATAAAGTTTCAATCAATTGCCCTTGTTTTCTTTCTTTCTTTATTCATCATATGTTATATTATTTCTTATTAATAATACTTTTATTTTATGTTGGTTAAAAACACTCTTTTATACAAATTAAATGTCATCATTTTTTCACTCGAAGTGATTTCACAAATGTTTTCATGCTTTTTGCAAATCAATAAGTTTATCAGAACCAGTCTTTCAACTCTCTAAAATATTTCATCCTTGATGTAGAAAATGAAAATTTCATTAGAAGTAATAGATATCATAAATACATATTACTTCTTTCATCCAAACAATACAAAGTACATATTAAAAACGAAAGAAATAAGACCCTATTTGTGCTAGAATTGGAAAGAAAAAAGAGAGCAAACAATTCTTTAATTTAATGGTATGAAGTTGTACTACAATACAATACATAAAATAAACCCCAAACAAATAAAAAGAAAAGGAGAAAGAAAGAAAGAGTAGAATAGAAATGATGGCATATTACAAGTTTAGTCCTCCTTCTATTGCCAATTGCCATATTATTCCCCTCCCTAGTCCCTCCACAAAACATAAATCTAAAAAATAAAAAACCCAACTCAACCCAGCATATATTTAATTAAAACAAAAGCAACTAGGAATCAAATAAAAACATCGTCTTTCAAATATTCTTCTTAAACTCAACTGTATACTATGCTTAATTAATTATGCTCTTCTAACAAACAACCTATTTTTCCTTAACTTTTTTCACAAACACATCTCTTTCCTCTGCCTTCTCAACGCCTATGTGTTTCAATCACATCATCAAAGATTGTATATACCGAGAATAATAAGTTGAGATGGAAGATTTACGCCTTTTTCGCTCTCTAAATTCCTTTTTAAGAGCTCGGGACAATGGTGCCCACGTACCCAAATCCAACGATCAAGAATGTGAGCGTCTGCAGGAAGATGTATATGAAATAGTTGTGCTTTCCGTACATAAAATCGTAGCATCCACAGAAGAACAAGAACGCAGCGAATCCAAGCTCCGTAAGATGAATTCTACATCCACCCAATATTGTAAAATATTAATATCATCAACAATAATGTTTGTAATAAAATTTTATTGTGAAACATTGACCAACAAAAAGATTTATTTAGTACTATCAACAAATACCACAATTGGGTTGTTCTTTGGATTACCCTTTATAGAAAACAATCAAAGTCAAAGGTATTGTGTAGTTGTTGAAGTGGGATTTGGTCATATTACCAAACCACAATGAAGGAATGATCAACCAATTGGATTTGGTCATATTCAAGGTTTAATTTTTATTAATTTAAAGAAATGAAGAAAGAAATCCAAGAAAAGAACAAGGAGAAAGCTATGATTTTTACCTGTCCCCAATGTTGAATTTGAATTTTTTAGGTGCTGTTTTGGCATTTGATTTGTTGTTCTTGAGAGCATCTCCGAGTTTCTCGGTAACAACCCACTCGTTAGATCTCTTTGCGTCAAGTAATCCAATGAACGTTGCCTTAGTCCGGTGAAGGGACATCACATTCTCGAAAAGAATCCAGTAGAATAATAAATGGATCGACCTGAATTATGATAAACAAATAAAGATCACATATTTGAAAACAAACTCATAATCAATCATATATAGTTTATATACATATATGGCTTATATATATGTACCTTGGCGTTCCGACTGAATTCAAGGTGGTGATGATGCAGGGGATATAAATGGCGCCCCATATCGGGACCTCAACCTCAGGGACCAAGATTGTTAGGGGGAGAACGACGCAGAAAAAGAAAAATGTGACCATATGAGCGATGATCTTTCGTACAAAGAAGAAACTGTAGATCACATACAACTTCTTCCACACTGTCACTTTCTGCAACATCGTAAAACAATCAAGATTACGCGAAATTAATAGTCAAGATTAATGCTACTAAAGATTTTTTTTCCCTAATCATGAGAAGAAAAATAAAATCAAGATTGATTTAACTAACCTTGTTTCTAACAATCTCCATCACCATTTTCCTGAACAAATTGGCTGGACCACAAGACCACCTATGTTGCTGATATCGAAAGGCTTTGAATGTACTAGGAAGTTCGCTTTTCACCTACAAACATTAATCAAGTTTGCTTCTTAATTTGCAAATCAATTGTTTTTTCATCATGGGTCCCATCAAAGATTGTGTTTTTTTATTTAAAGATTAATGAAAAAGAATGTAAAATGAAAAAAAAAAATACCTGAAGGTCACCGAGATAAAGGAATTTCCATCCCTTGAGACCGGCTCGGACAGCAAGATCCATGTCTTCGACTGTGGTCCGGTCTTTCCACCCTCCGGCTTCGTTGATAGCAGCAATACGCCACACGCCACCGGTTCCTGCCGTAAATTACCGTGTTATTTCCTTTGATCATTTATTGAAATGATGAAATCAAAAAAGATGATTTAATTTTGTTTTTACCGTTGAATCCGAAAAATGCATGAGTAGCTGATCCTACTTCTTGCTCGACTGTGAAATGGTAATCTAGTGACATCTCTTGCATTCTTGTCAATAAACATTCATCAGAATTCACTGCAAAATTTAACCACAAAAACAAAATTATTAGCATTGGATTTTATATGTATAATGTAATAAGATTAATCAAATAAGTAAAAATTGTTTTTAGTTAGATAAAAGGTATATATATGTTGGAAGGTGATAATATTTATTGGTTTGAAGTAAGTAATGAATGAAATATTTAGAAAAATAATAATAAAAGAATAATTGGTGTTTACAGGAAAAAAGTGAAAAAAAAAGGTGGAAGTGGGGCCATGTATTATTAAGCCAATAGGAGCTACATTACACATGTCTCTACATCACAAACACAACACGCCATTCGGCACATGAACACACACCTCCTCTCTTTTGTCATTTTCCCAGCCGAAATTATATGAATCACAACTCCGACACGTCATCAATCCAAAATTATCAATATATATATATATTTATAATTTTATTTCAAAATCAATCCAATCCAATCTAATTTACATTTTCCTTTTTATTTTGATAAGTAATATAATAATGAAAAAGGTAAAATTCAAATATTAGTTATAGAGGAAGGGAGTAAAATGTAAAATTAGGACCCTTATTGTCAAGTAGAATCCAATCTAGCAACGAAAGACAATGTGCAGTCTACAGCACGTGGGATGCAGAATTACTCTACTGCCCTTCTATAGTAATAAAAGCTGTTTAAAAATATCCAAAACCATTTCTCTTCGTTCTGGACAGGTGGTTTCGGGTTCAACTATAGTACAACTTTCTCAGCATAACTTACAACCCACTCTAAAAAATGTATAACCATAATTTGGTGATTGATTAATTAATTAAACAAACATTAAATTAGCAAAGGAAGGAAAAAAAAAAAAACCGAGTGTCACAATCGGACGGCTAAGATTTCCGTGATTAATGGAGTAATTACAGTAACTACAAACATGTGATTTACAGCCTACACCCTTGTACTATACGCTCTTTTTAGTATTGATCCTTGTACTTTCATAAAATACCTCCCCAACACCTTCATAATTTAGAGTTTTTCAACGAATAAAATATACTTTTTCTAAACAGGGCACCTACACCACCGACACTTTCTAAATAGTACTCTTTCTTTTTTCCTTTCATTTACAGTTAATAACTAATATTAAACTATTAATATTGATTTAGTAAATAAAACACCATTTATTACTCAAGTGAGAATTAAGCTGTGGTTAACACTTACCGAACCGCCACCGAGCTTGAACGAGGGCGATTTGGGGGTTGAACTCGAGGAACGGGATGGCTCGTCGGAGAAAATCGGGCTCCGGACGGAAATCAGCATCGAAAATGGTCACATATTCACAGTCTTTAACATAATCATGCTTTAATCCTTCTTTAAGAGCACCAGCTTTGTAACCTCCTCTGTTTTCTCTAATCTGATACCTGATATTAACCCCTTTGCTGGCCCATCTTTGGCATTCTTTCTCAATCATATCCTAACAACAATTTAATCAAAAAGATTAAAAATAAATAAAAATACCCAAATTCACTTTTCACACTGAATTATCACAATTCATCAAACCATAATTTAAAATTCTATCTGTGTTTTTAAAAGAAAAGGACATATAGACAGATGATGTATAAAACACAACCACTTTTAATATGTGTTTCAATCATCATTTAGGTGACCAAAATTAATGCAAACATGCAATAATTGCTATTACCTCCCTATCTTTTTCTAAACAAGATCTTCAACTAAATTATATGTGAAAGCAACCACTGTCGTTTCATGAAAGCTCCATCTATATATATGTGTGTGTTGATGCATCTTTCTTATATGTCAAATAAGATAATTCTCTAGTTTAAAATAAATAAAAGAAGTTCATTTATATAAAGCCAAAAAGATTGATGAAGTTGATAGAATACAATAAAAATAAATACATTTGGAGTTATAACACTAAAATTATTTGATGGGCATAATAAATATAAATATATTTGAATTTATAAAACTAAAATTGTTTAATGAGTTACAAACTGTTAAGCTGGCTGAATTTACCAAACTTTTTATGATGTGGAGAAACACTGTGAATGGTCAATGGAAACCCATATGAAATTGAGCCAAATTTGGGTAAATTTCGGATCTTGAAACCGTTGATTAGTTTATTATAAATCGTAGCCAATTTTTGGCAAAGAATTCATCAAACCTGGTCCACAATAT
The DNA here is from genome assembly GCA_954870635.1 of Arctium minus. Lineage (NCBI taxonomy): Eukaryota > Viridiplantae > Streptophyta > Magnoliopsida > Asterales > Asteraceae > Arctium > Arctium minus. The sequence continues at coordinate 119,602,489 of OX941083.1, read as the reverse complement.
AAAAAAATGATGCAATGATTTGGATAAGTAAAAAGGGTGAATGTGATGAACAATCATGGAAATTTTCTTTATGCTTTAACGACTAGTACTGTGTAGATATATAATCATAGATATAGGTTTTGTTTGGCTTTAAAGAGTTGTACCTTGATGACAAAATCAGTAGAGTCATCGAGTACTTGAATCACGAGACGATCGGATGGCCATGAAAGATTACACGCCGCCCCAATTGAGATCTTGTATACCTACATATGATGACATCATTCATTCAATAACAACCCTAAACATAGATTTCTTAAAACATAACAATGGAAAATATACGAGAACTCGAGATTCTTTTTGGAATTACTCGAGAAAAGCGAAGAACAAACCTCTTTCTCATTGAACATTGGGATTTGAATAAGAACCAAAGGAAAAGCAGAATTTCCGATTTCCAAATCATCACGAATGGGTTCCCAATTGTATCGCTTATCGGGCTTCTTCCAGAAGAGCTTGACAAGGACAATCACGATACCCATGTAAAGCCTTTCGAGAAAAAGCATCACGGTCATCGCCAAACAGACATAAACAGCCAATCTCAACAATGGCACTATCAAGGGAGCTTTGATAAGGTCCCACAACAACCCAATTTGTGCCGCCAAGTCCACCGACGCCCCCGGAAAACTATCCGGTATCAGATTCTTCCCGGATACAACATCCGCCATTTTTACTCTCTAGCTTCAACTGAAACAGGGCAAAACAGGGGAAAGTAGATCTAAATGTGGTTGAGATTTGGGGGGTTTCTCTCTCTACCCAGATTGAGAAAGTGAATGATTTTGACACACACTGCTCTGTTTTCCTTCCTCTCTGCTTACAGATTATGCCAAAACAAGGCTGCTTCTATGTTTCTATAGAATCAAAATAGAAGAGAAGCAGGGGTTTGTTGTGGCATTGCTGAAGAGAGGATAGGAAATAATGGTGAGGAGAAGGGGTAGAGAGAGAAAGAGAGGAGTGGAGCAAGTGAAGAGGAGAGAGAGATGGAGGGTTTTTTTTATAGTCAATTTTATAACCATTATTTATTTATTTTTTTTGTAATAATTTTATTTCTACTGACTTTCTACTCTACCGTGCTTCTTTTTCATTGTGCATTCTGTCACTTTCAGTCCTTCAATTTTTACCTATCTTTTGTTTTTAGCCCTCTAATCTTCAATGTTTTGCATAGAGGTTGTAAACTAATGATAGTTTCGATAAAAAAAGAAAAAAAAGAAACTCGGTCATTTGCCATCTAGAATAGTTTTTTAGACGTGCATTTTTACCATGCTAATAGATTCCTACATAGGCCAAATATGCATGCCATCGATATCCTAAATATTAGGATGAGTGTAAACACATATATGTGATTACGTGACTTGTCAGATATATCTACATAACTTAAAAAGAAAAAAAGATTTGATCATCTTGATTTACTGGCATTTATACAAGGTTTGTTCGTCTTTTAAAGAAGGTTCCTAGACAATGAAAAATGTTATATTGATGGAATTCATATAAACATTATGTTTGTGATAAATTTTGCTTTTTGAATTCACAATAAGTCTAGTACTTGAATTTAAGTTAATTGATGTTTTTTTAATTCTTTACAATAAAACAAAATCAATGAATAAAACATGCTTGAAGTGGCATAGAAAAATAGTACAGAGTTCACATTTGTATATATATCAATAATTTAAAAATATTGTGAAATTCAATACTTGTATATGGACTATATATGCACATTGTTGAAAGTGAAGGAGTTGACTATAAATTTGCAAGAATACAAAGGATCGAAATGAAATTTAGATGAGAGATTATAGACAAATGAGTCAACGGCAAGCCACCGGACTGCGAATGGCTAAACGATGTCGTATCGTAAGGATATTCCGGCGTACAAATTAAAATCCCATCGTGTATAAAAAAATCAGAATCCTATTGTAATTTAAAATTAACATTTAGATTATTTATCTTCTTGTCATGTAAAAACATTTTTATCTGATTTAAATATATTTGAAAATAAATACTTAGGTGCCGTTTGTTTTTTAAGAGGTCTAAAGTCTGAAGTCTTAATTTAGTTATGATTAATAAGAGGTGATGTGTAAAAATATCTGAACGATTTAGACTTAAGAGCCATTAAAAGGTTTTTTAAAAAAAACAAACAACCCCTTAGTATTAAAAAAGGTAAAAAGGGAAAATTCCTCATAATTAGAAATTGTTTGTTTATAATCAAATATGATAAATAGTTACCATAAATGCTGTAAAAAAAAAAAAGAAAATCTTATGTATCCAATCAAATAATATCTTGTAATATTAATTATATTATTAAAATATTTAATATATTAAAATTCTATAAACTTTCTAACATTTAATTGATGATAATAATAAAAAAATATTTCTCTCTACCACCAATTTAGTTTTGAAAGATTTTCCAAGTATAAAGATTTTTATTATCTCTATCTTATTTTCTCATTTTTGAAAAAAAAATAAATGGTTTTTGGAGCAAGAAAATAGAATAAAAACTCCAAAACTTTCTTTGTAAATAATATATTAGAAATGCTACTAAGTAAACTAGAAACATAAATGTTGATGTGCAATTATAGGTACAAAAAAGATTTTGAAACTTGAAAGATGGAGATGATTTATTCATTCCATTTTCATATAATTTACCAAAATTTAAAATACATACCCAATTTGATAAGTATATTAGTAATTATATATATATATATATATATGTATATATATAGGACGTTTCTTTTGCAACCCAAGCAATTTGTACAAACTATGCAAACCATTATATTAGGAAACAATAGATATATTTATGGATAATGATTATGATTCATTAATAATGATTATAATATATATGTAAAATGTTAAGTTTATTCATTATAATCATGATTTTAAATTAGGAAACATAATAAAATCATATATTCATTAGACTTGATGAACGACTAATATTGGTTTGCATAGTTTGTACAAATTGTTTGGTTTGCAAAAGAAACGCACCCTGTATATATATTCCATGGGTTTAAGAGAAAAAAGTAAAGAACGAGAAATACATTACATTCATCCATTTATTTTAGAGTAAACTCTAATTTTGGTCCCTAAGGTTTAGTGAAATATTTGAAAGCGGGATTTGAACTTTGATAAGTCTAGAAAACGTCCTTGTGGTATACATTTTGCTTTGAAAACGTTCCTTGATCATTAACTCCGTTATTAATGTCCGTTAGAACGAAGGGCAATTATGTCTTTTTACTAATTTTCTAATTATCTTTTTTTAAATAAAAATATATATTATATTATGTATTAATTATATTATATTATATTAATATAATATATAATATATATACACACACTGAAAATTATATTCACAGAACCAGAAAGGCATCTCCGTCCCTTTCGTCAATTTTCCGGTCACCATCTCAGAGGAAGGCGTCCCCAACGCCCGCGGCCGCGTTCTCGGCGGCGGCAGCGCCATCAACGTCGGATTCTACAGTCGAGCAGACGATCAATTCTACAACTGATTGGGAATTAGTTGGGACCCGCTTCTCGTCGAGCGTTCCTATCAATGGGTTGAGAAATCAATCGTGTTTCAACCTGAATTACTACAGTCATGGCAGTCTTCACTTCGTGATGCATTGTTAGAAGTCGGTGTTCGACCTTACAACGCCTTCACTTTCAAACACACTCTCGGAACCAAAATAGGTGGTTCCACCTTCAATAGCTCCGGTCATCGACACAGCGCCGCCAATCTTCTAAATTACGCTAGAGAAACAAACATAAAAGTCGTTGCTTACGCCACCGTTGAAAGAATCCTCTTCTCCGCTTCCGATTCTCCTACGTCCAACCAGACCGCCATCGGCGTTGTTTTCTGCGATAACTTCAGTCGTTATCACCACACAATGCTTAGAGAAAAAGAGAGGTCATCCTCTCCGCCGGCGCAATCGGTAGCCCCCACCTGCTTCTTCTCAGCGGCATCGGGCCACGTAACTACCTTTCTTCTTAGGAAATCCCAGTTGTAACTCATTCTCCGTTCGTCGAACAGTTTGTTTACGACAACCCACAAAACGGAATCTCGTTTGTATCACCGACGCTGTTGCAGCATTCTCTCATACATGTGGTGGGCATTCACTTACGCTGTTGCAACATTTTCTTTGGTCGGAGGGGAAGGGAAATGAAGGGTTTAGGCCGGTGGGTTTGGCCGGCGATGGTGTGACAATGCTTTTTTTCTGTGTGAGATTTTATATATAACACAATATATGTATATATTTTATTTAATAAAAGAGAATTAAGAAAGTAAATGAAAAGACAAAAATACCTCTCTCTTAATTGATAACATCTAACAGAGTTAGTGACCAGGACCACTTTCAGAGCAAAATGAAAACCACAAAGAAGATTTCTAGACTTATCAAAGTTCGGGTCCCATTTTCAAATATTCCACTAAATCTCAAGGACCAAAATTAGAGTTTACTCTTTAATTTAATCGTATAACTCTTATTAAATGATTGTTTTTGATTAAAAATGGCATGAGGGTAATTTAAACCATCAGGTATGATTTTCAAATAAATAAAATTTTATTTATGAAACTAAAATATGTTACATCTTATTTTTTTAATTCTAAAATATTTAAATTATAATAAAAAATTTAGATTACATAAATATATCAGAATATACTCATACTCATTTATGAGTATACTTATAGTCGTATATGAATATTTAATAATTTTTATATGTTATTTTATATAATGTATTTAATAATTCAAGGTTTCATATAATGTATCTTACTCATAAGTCACATATATTTAATAATTTTTATATGTTATTTTATTTATATTTTTAAAAGTATTTGAAAAATAATTTAAGCATAAACATACTAAAACAAGATAAATGTAAACTTTATTTATTTAGGGATATTTATGAGAAATTATTACTTATGTAAGATTTTTTTTAATATAAAAAACTTGTACCAAAAAAAACAAAGTTAATAAATAGAATTTATAATTAGTAAAATATTATCAATTATATTTACATTTTTTTATAAACGTTGTTTCATAAATTTATGAAAATAAAATAATATGATAAAAATAATAAAAGTACACGAATAGACAAGAACGTTGGATTCCTAATCCCATTAAAAAATATGTAATTAGTGAAGAACATGTCTTTACAATAGAATTTCTTCAATTCAACTATTAAAAAAAACACTAATGCATTGTTTATCAAACTAACTTATAAGCTAGCTGGTAGCTGATAAGCTAGTTTTTCAAAACGCTACTATGAGTAGCTTTTGAATAAGCTAGCTTATGATCATTCAAACATGTACAAAAAAAAAACTAGCTTATAAGCTAATTTTTTGTTGCCAAACATAGCCTAAATACACTAAAAATTGTGGGACCATTTAATATTAAAAAAAATTAATGCTATTTCCACCTTTTGAATGGATGTTGAATGCATTTTTTTGTACTAATTATTTTTAAGGAATCATATGTCATTTCATTTGACATATATATATTATTATTTAGGGGTGTTCATCGGTTGACATCCAATGGATGTGAGCCCAACCGAACCGATCCAATCATCCATTGGATGTTGGATTTTTCCAACCGAACCGATCCAATCATCCATTGGATCTTGGATTTTTTTCAATCCAATGGATGATTGGATCGGTTCGGTTCCATCCAATGGATATTTTTATTGGATGTCCATTGGATCGAATTGGATCCAACCAATGGATGATCGGATTGTATCCATCCGACATCCGATGGATGATCGGATGAGATCCATCCAATGTTTTAAATCCAATCTACAACAATTCATATATATAAATATAATATAATATTCCATAATTTTTATAAATTTATATATAAACAATATAATTTTATATTAATAATTAGTATTTGGTCGGTTTATATCGGTTCGGTTCGGTCGGTTGGTATTGGATGGTGAATTCGGTTCGGTTCGGTTCGGTTATGGACCATCATCCAAGAACCGAACCGATCCAATTGGATGTCAAAATTTTCGATCCGATCCGATCCGATCCAATTACAATTGGATATCCAATCATTGTCGGTCGGTTCCTATTGGATCGGTCGGTTCCTATTGGATCGGTTGACTTTCTGCACACCCCTATTATTATTATTATTTTGTTTATATATATATATATATATATAGGCTCATTCATTTGCTAACCGTGATATTGGTGCTAACCGTGCTAACCGTGCTAACCAATCTCAACCATCCACTGCGATGATCCACGACTCATATTTAATTGAATTTTCATTTAATTAATTATTATACATAAGGATTGATTTAAAACAATGCACAAGTGCACAAGGTTAATTTGGTAAAATAACAATCCAACTTTATTTACGGAAACTCTTTTTAAAATCGTAAAATCCCTAACATTTAGGGATTTCTTCCCCTAGAATCATTAGGTAGCCATCAAAACACAAAGGGAAAACAAAAACCTGTGTCTCCTTGCGATCAACCGAACGAAGAAATCGAAGATTTTATCTCGAACAAATGGCTCAAAATCGAGATCCGAATCATTGCATAGGATTAATCACCTCTTCCATATATGTATTATACCTAAAATCGACATGGAAAGATCTCCTCCGACACCAAAATTCTGGTTCAGAGATCACGGTAATGATATGGAGATCGGAGAATCGGTTATCGGTGATACGAGCTCTGAATCGACTTCAGTCACCAGCGATGAAGACTCAAAAATCGAGTCTGAGGTATATGAGTTTTTCATCCTTCATCAGGTGAACTTTAATATTTGTTTGTAATATGAGTTTTTCCTGATAACTGCAGGATTTATCGATTTGATATTGGTCATCATGTTTCACAGGGTTTTTAGAGAAACAGAAGGTATAAACAATGAAGTGATGCAATTGAAGCATCACTTGATGGCCCAAAAACAACTTTTTAGGAATCTAATGGATGGTGCTTATCTAAAGGTTGTATTAGATGATTCAATGGACATAGTTCTTGATGAATCCGTGCTTGATGATCAAAACCCTACGACATTCTTCAAGACTTGTTCTGATGATGTTTTAGAAACCCTAGACAACCTTCTGATTGAGCAAAGGGAAATCGTAAGTGACATTCAGATTCATCAAAAAACGGATTAACTAGCTAAATCGTGGAAGAAAAGACGCGATAATGGATGGGGTTGAAGGCATATAGACATGCATATATGCAATGCAATCGTTTTTAACTGAAATCAATATGTAGTCAATTACAAATATTTCAAATATAGTTTGAAATCAATATGTAGTTGTCCATACTGCATCTATGATTGTATGGTATAAGATTGTGTTTGTCCATATAGAGACTACATATGCACATTGCATATATGCATACATGCACAGTTGGGTGTATCCATATATAAACTCTAATCATATATGCATATGTGCACATTTCTAATATGTGGAAATTGCATACTGAAATTGTAGTGCATATGTCCATACTAGCATATTCACATGCATATATGCACAATAATCGCTTTTAAACTCCTTCCTAAAAGAGCTATTTGGTACCATAATGGGGTGAAGGTTTTCATTAATGCATTTATGCACATTGAGTATGAAAACAATATGTGGTTGTCCTCACTGCATATGTGGTTGTATGGTATATGATTGTGTTTGTCCATATAGAATTAACATATACACATTGCACATATGCATATGTGCATATTTTGGTATATCCATACATAATTTTCAATCACATATGATTATGTACGCATTTCTCATATTTGGAAATTACATAATGAAAATGAAGTGCACATGTCCATACTGGCATATATACATGCATATATGCACTATAATTAAAAATGCATATGTGCACTTTTGTGGAAATTCATACATGTACTATAATCATACATGTATATGTGCACAACTATCGGATATGGTATGGACATATTTCCCAAATGTAACACCCCTAAAATTCGAAAATAGCAGACAAATTAAAACTTCCAAAAACTCTTAAATACAAAGCTTTGAAATATCAAATATCTAAAGTTACAAGGAAGAATCACTAAAACAATGTATCCGAGTTCTAACAGAACTATCTAGTTCCACAAATAGGGACAACATTAGTCGGGTGTTACTAAAACCACCAAAGTTGCTATCTTCCCCAAACCAGATGGCGTCACTAAAGCCATCCCGGAACAATTTATACCAACCCAAACAACAACAAAAAAACATTCTAAACCAATGATACACACCAAAACAAAAACACAACAACCACAGCAAGCAAAACCAAAATAGGAATCAAACGAAGCCACACGGGCTAAACCAAAGAAGGAAGTACGAGATAGTTAGAACGTCATAGTTTTGCGAGGCACAAACCGCTCCGCCCTCTTCTAGCCACGACCTCACCTCCTCGGACCAGCCTGCAAACAGCTCCGCATCCGCAACTGCAGCACCACGACCCACCCTTACGTGATATTTGGATCAACGAGCCACTCCGTCCATCCCATCGACGAACTTTTGGATCTTCTATTCACCCACTTAAAAATGTTCCTTTGAAACTCAGAGAAGAGATCTATTAATTTGCCTTTCTTCGCTTTGAAAACGATTTTATTCCTATGTGACCATATTAGATAGAGGGTTGCCTATTTCACCCCGTTCCAAAGAATTATACCTTTCGCGTTCGAACCGGTGAGATTTCCTTCTTGTATAAGATCTTGATTGAACCGATATCTACCAAATTTCTTTTCCACCATCTTCCTATTAGGAGCCACATGTTTTTTTATTTCCGCACACCAAACAAGTGTGTGATCCAAAGTTTCAGCCATCGCACCACATCGCGGACATAATACCGTATCCAAATCAATCTCCATCCTATCCAACAACATACGACAAGGTATCCTACCTAAACGAACTCTCCAAATAAAATCACATACCTTCTTTGGGATTATCTTTGACAATTTTGTTGCACAACGTTCCCGCTTGTAGCCTCCACTACCTCTTCGACGAGCTCTCTCACCCTTTTTACATTATACTCCTTTAAGGTATCTAGTAGCCATTCCACCTTGTCCTCTCGATCTTTTTTCAGAACCAATTCCTCGAGCCGGTTTGTAAACTCTTACAACCCAACCACTAAAAAAACACTAAAGTTGGTGGATCCTTTGAACATTAAAAAAAACCCTACTTCAACCACACACTAAAAACTCTAAAAACATCTTTAATATAATAACAATAATAATAATAACTAAATTATAAACTTAATACAAAATATTACTTAATGTATTAAACTATTAATCTATATATATATATTTATATATGTAATTATAAAAGTTGAATAAAATATTAATATTTGATTATAAATGCCTATTTTACTTGCTTCCAAATATATAGGTCTACTTTACTGAAATCAATTTTTTTAGTGTTTTAGTGTTGAGTTGAAGATGAAAACACCTCAATTTTGTGTTTTAATGATAGATTAGAGATGGTCTAAGATTAAGAAGCTTGTTTGGACTTTTACGGTTTTACCTTCTTGTTTTTCACAATTTTCTCCCATTTTTAAATAAAGAGTCACACGTGAACATCGTCTAAGAAACTTGTTTATGAATGAAATTTTACTCGTATTCTTCTTCACTTCCATATGATGTTCCACATTTGATAAATCATATGTGCATCTTCATTCGTATTTACATGTGCATCTTCATTAATAAATCATGGAAAAGTTTGATATTGTGGTCTTACTTGAAGTTTTACAATACATTCACCTTTGAAATTTTGATTAAATTGTATAAAAGCGTGAAATTTGTCTTCTCATCTTCTTGACCTTCATCTTATGCTACAACTTAACACATTCGTATGTGAATCATCGTTAACAAATCGTGGGAAAGGTTTGAATCAGTGGTCTTACATGAGGTTATACGATACATTCACATATGCATGCTTTATATATTAAAAGCGGAGAGAAACAATTTTTACCAAAAAACGATCATTTTATTCTGTTTAAATTAAAATCCATATTGATATGTTTTTAATCCCTTTTTTTCGTGGTTCCTCGGTTCCCTATTTTTGGGGGTGGATCTCACCCATGTATATTAAACAAATGAGACCATTACTCGGGTTCGTTTGTGTTAACTAAATGAACCAAAATCTTTTTAATGTTAGTTCATTTATTAAATAGACAAACTTCTCATCGAACTATTCCCTGAACGTTTGGTTTACAAATCTATGAATCATATAAGGGCGCGTTTGGTTTGCGGGATTAAATTTCAAGTAAGGATTTGGATTTGGGGGGATTTGAAATCCCAACCTATTGCAAAAGAATTTCAAATCCATTAGGTAAAGGATTTTAAAAAGGTCAAAGGATTTCAAATCCGGTCAACAAATTTTATTCCTGCAAACCAAACACATGATTGAAATGGATTTAAAAACCAAATCGAATCCAATTCCGCAAACCAAACGCACCATAAGTTTCATTTGTTCCAAATTATAAAGTATTTTACTTATTGAACACATTCCATCAGAAGTAACTATTACTAAATAAAGAATGTTAAAAATATAGACAAATTTTTGTATATTTTTTTAAAAATCTTGCATTTTTTAGATACAACCGGTTTCATCTTCAAATCGCTAAGGTGTATAATTTTATAAATATGTGCTGATAAACTTAGAAGTTTTTTTTTTTTTTTAGGATAACCGTGAGTTTTTAGATTCGTTTACACGTACCGATTAATCCCTCGAGCGACCACGAATAGTCGAATCTCCATAAAACATAAAAAATGATATGATTCTATATTTTTCTTTATAATTGTATATAAGCTGTATTTTTTTTTAATTAAAATGAAGCTTCAAACTCTTAAAAATTGAATGGAAATAGGCTTAAATTAATTAATGGAAGGAAGGAAGTTCAGGGGATATTTAATGGAACCATAAATAAAGTCGAGCAAAAGTTCAAATACACGAAGTATCATGTGAAAAGCAAACACACAAAGGTGACGTGTCATCTCAAATATACATAGAGTAGATAGATAGTTATTAAATACAATAAATTGATTGCTTCATGTGAACTCATAAATCATAATTATATCCTTTTCATGACAATAAAATTTTCTAATTAATTATTAAATATTTAAAATTTCCATAATAATGATAAAAGTGAATTGTGGATTTGGTCCATATGGTTTGGTGATTTCTTTGACCATGGTTCTCATTTTATGTTTATTGTGGATTTGGTTCTTGTGGTATTCAATTTGTCTTGGCTATGGTTCTTGTGACTAACATATCCATTAACTTCGTTAAATCAATGATCATTTTCGCCATTTGCCATTTTTTTGTCCTTTTACGATAAGAAAAAAAAACAATACTTTTATACACACATATATAACGATATCAAAATAAATAAAATAAAATATTATTGTATTATTTGATTGTTTAACTTTCTTAAAACATTAACTATATTAATACGATTTAATTTTATTAATACGATTTAATAGCATAAATAATGGAAATCGATAGCAAAAAACTTTAAAAATCTCTCGAAATCATGGAATTAGGCTAAAAACACATAAGCCAATATTGAACGTAGGTTAAAAGATGAAGACACATCGATTAAAATCGTGCTTTTTGTAAAAAAAAATTATATATTATATGGTGTTACTGTATGAAAAAAAATTCTCGATTCGTCCCTGATGTTGGAGGATGATGAAAAACCCAGGTTGTTTAGGATGGAGATCTTGTATTGGGATTCAATATGTAGCGAACTTTATCATAGTATTTGGTTGGTTGGAATCCGATGAGATCTTAAAGATTTGGAAATTGACCAAATTACATATATGCGCTTAGTTCATTCTTCGAAATTTAGTTCGGAAGTCCAATTCCACATATAGTGGAATTTAAATTTCTTACATTGTAGTAAGGAATTTCAATTCTTTTTCATGCATTCTTTTGAGAAATACTATTCTTCGAAATTTAGTTCGGGAGTCCAAGTTCAAAGTTAATTTATTTTCAATTCAATTTTCCTATTTGATAAGGACAAAAGCTACAGGTGATATTTTCTTTTTCTTTATTAGACTGAATTTTATTTTTTAAAATATAAAATTAAATCAAATGATATATTCATCATTGTACATTTTTTGTAAATATAAAATAAACCATAGTTGTCACAAATGCTAGAGAATTCTATTCATTCCATCGATCGATTGAATGTTTATAATTATTGAACCGATAACGACAACTTACACATTTTCTCACCGCCATACATGCTATAGTCATTTCTCTTCAATCTTTTTTATAAGGGTAATGCTATCACAAATGTTATATGCACCTTCTTCCTTCTTTTTTTTAAATGTTCGAATCAAATCAAATTATATTGAAAATGTAAAAAATAAAATTTGATGTAAATGTATAAGAGGAGAAAAATAATAGGTAGGCGTGTAATTGGCCTCACCCACCCCTTTTTTGAAATATATTTTTTGACAAATTTTATATTAGCCTAATATATAAAAGTCAACAAATATTCAGTAATTTTATAAATGAAAGTATTTCCATTATTTGTGCTATAATTTAATAATAAAATTAAATCGTATTAATATAGATAATCTTTTAAAAAAGTTAAACAATCAAATCATACAATAATATTCTATTTTATTTATTTTAATATCGTTATATGTGTGTGTATAAAATTATTGTTTTTTTTTCTTATCGTAAAAGGACAAAAAATGGCAAATGGCGAAAATGGTCCTTGATTTAACGAAGTTAACGGAGATGTTAGTCAGAAGGACCATGACCAAGACAAATTGAATACCACAAGGACCAAATCCACAATAAACATAGAATGAGGACCATGGTCAAAGAAATCACAAAACCACAGGGACCAAATCCACAATTCACTCTAATGATAAAGTTAAATATGTTTACATAATTGAACCAATGGGTTGGGTTAACATGAGGTCAATCTGTTTTCGTGAGATCCGTGAACCACGATTTTACATTTCAAACTTCACAGTGAAACACAGTGAAGGTAAAAAAATCTGAACCTTCACAGTGTTATGCTGTAAAGGTTTTTACCTTCATAGCGTTTTGCTGTGAAGTTTCAAGTGTAAAAACGTGGTTTCAGGGGTCGCACGAAAACATGTTGGTCTCACGTGATCACAAGTCTTGAACAAATTTCATCAATTTTTATAACGATTAATAAAGATAAAATACATATTTTAAACACAAAGCATAGTTTTCTCCATAGAATCACCAAACTGTTGTAAGATTATGTGTCATCATCAAAAGGAAGTGATTATATAATATTTTCCTAGTATTAGAAATTACCATAATGAATGTTTCCTTTTCTTTGTAAACTCCTCCCTATTTAAAGGGCTTATGATTAATGAGAATTACTGACTTCTTCTCTCTGTCATATTGTTATTCTCTCCATATTGTTGTTCTATTTGTTTTTTCTCCTTTAACACGTTATCAGCACGATGCTCGTCTGTGCTACTGTTTCATCAAATGAATTACAAGAATGACAAAGCCAGAAACAAACTCGAATCATGCTTTGAAGGATGAATGAAAAAAAAATCCATATGACGAGGTAAAAAGTCTTTCTGTATTCTTGAGTTTTTCATCTTTATCATATGCATGATTTTCTTTTGAACTTGCTTAAACATATGAGGATGAACGGGGCATGACCTTAAGTATGTGTATGAACCTAAACCATATAACTGTGTATAATTTTGAACTCGTGATATACTTACTCTATGGGTTAGATATTTGTGTTCCTTCAGTTCTCATTATAAGAGGTTAAAAAAAATAATAATAATAATAACCATTATTGCTATGTTAACTTGTATCTTATGCAATAAGGATTGTACATCTTTATATGTAATTTTATATATATATATATATATATATATATATATATATCTCCTTATGTAATTGATATTGAAAAAAAAAGATATTTGATTCATTTATCTTTTCTTATTAATTTATATCATGACTGATTAACATATTTAGATGTGATCCAATTATTTTAATTTTGGATACTATTGATTTTAATTGTTAATGTTAATTTATTGGTTCAATGTTTATTATAGGCGTATATTTATGACATTTACATATTAAACTTGTTAATTTTTTTAATGGAATATGTTTATAAAATGTATTGGATTATACTTAAGGCAATTATTATGCACATTTTGAAGGGTCGATGTGAGAAAAAAAAAACTATTGAATTTAATTCAATATGTTTTAGGTCTTATAAAATTATTATAATTGCTTGCCTAGTTTATAAAGCACGTATGTTGTTTTTCTAATGTAATATATATATATATATATATATATATATATATATATATATATATATATATATATATATTGCCATATATGTTTTGTTACTAAATATTGGAGTATAATTATAAGCGTATCATAGTCAGAATAAATTCCTAATAATGACGATTGTATTGCTTATTTCCAAAAACATTATTCTTATATTAGTTATAAATCATCTCCATGTTATAATTTTTTTTTTTTGGAAGTTACACTTCCAATCTCCATATATCCAAAAATGTTAGTAAGATATTAAACATTTGAATTTGACTTTATGTCAAAACCAATATTTATTTGGCTCATAACAAAATATCCCAAAATACCATTAAGGTATTAAAACATTGAAATTGGTTTCATATGCCAAACTCATATCAATTTTTGGCCTCATGTCAAATGCTCTATAATTAACAATGTTATATTTAAATTAAATAAATCACAAAATATCGACTGGATTTTGTCAAACGGATGTAAACAACCCTAAGGTTTGTAGGGACTTAAGAAATCCATGTGATTCCCCTACTACCTGGAAATCCAATAAATTGAGTGATTTCTTTTTCGCAAATTGAAATATTGATGAAGTATTATCAACAAAATATAAACATACAAAAATCCAATATTGTTATGATAATGAAATTTCATAACCATATCCATTTTCTTATAAAAAAGAAAATCATATATTATCCTTTATATATGTAAATGAATCATCATAAAATCAACGAAGTAAACTCAAAAGAATCTGAGTATCATAAATGAGTATATAAACCTCATTCTAAAAAGGTACAAGAAAATACCTAAAGTCCATCAACTCCCCAATTGACTCTAAAACCAACCTCTTGAAAAAGTACAAACAAATACCCTCATGTTTTGAAACAACATATAAATCCTAAGTTTCATAGGAATACCTTTACTAGAAACCCCCAAAGAAATGTGGGATGTCCCGAAAGGGATAATCGGGAGTACTCATGAATATGTACTTCCCGAACTAATCGTACAGTGGAATGAAACTCACTTACTCGATTACAAAAAGGTAACTGATTTCAACAAATAAATGTTATATTCAAAACGCGTATCAATCTCTGTGGCAAGGAACTCACAGAAGATGACATGACTCTTAACATTATTTCCACCTTTCATATATCAAAAATATTAATGAACTAATATAAGTTGGAAAGTAACCTTTAGACAAACTCATCAACCTACTGCAAGTGGTTGAGAGACATAACAAGATTTTTTGGAATAATAACACCACATATGTCGAGACAAATAAAATTCTCGAGATCAATAATGAAAGTATTAAAGGTGGAAACAACTCCAAAGAACGGACAGTTAAAAACAATTTCACACATGTGACATTTATCCACTATGTGGACGAAACCCTAGAACGGGGTCAGGGTCTTGGTAAGAGTCGGGAATAATTTTTCAACATCTGGAGTAGAGATACAACTACTGCCCCATGTGATAATGGACAATTAAATAAGAAATGCACTAAAGAATTCTCTTGTCAAAAAGGAAACACGTTGAAAATGAACTATAACATATTAATTTAATATTTAATATTGATTAAGCATATGTTTATTTGAAATTAATTTTAAGCATCAAAATTAATTTCTTTGCTAAAGTAAAATCGAATATGTAACCATTATAGATGTAAAGAAATACATTTAAATAAATAACAAAACTATTAATATTCTCCGTTCCATGTAGGAATGTATCGAGGAGAACTTGAGTTTTTGTAGAATATTCCACAATCTAAAATGATAGACAAATACATATTACTTTGACGATGGACTGTCACTTTCTTGTTGATACAAGATTAATAGGAACCTTGTAAGATATTCGTATCAAATGAAAATGGAAATGAGCATATATACATAAGTTCTAATGAATATGAAAGTAAACATATCATGGAAACTAATGTGTCAAACTAGTAGATTATTGGGTCATCGAAACATATTTTGTCACCAATAAAGAACTTTGGGGGAAATGACACATATATGTTTCGACATGACCATGTGGGACACCATGGTTATGACATAGTGATCCGTGTATTGCAAAATACACATAGACACATTCTCTTTCGAGTGAAAGGCGGAATGAGGCAAATTGCAATTGTTGACTTCTACAGCATAAGAAACAACATTGTCATCATAATATGCCCTCTCGAATACCTAAAACTTTTATATATACCCTAATCCTTGGCCAAGACAGGAATGAGATTATCCTAAAACTAAGGGACATAATACAAAAATATTCCATTGTTACAACGAATACAAGGTGATATTTATGGACATAAACATCCAAAATGCGGGCCATTAAAGTACTTTATGGTTCTGGTTTCGACACGATGAACGCATGTCGTATTATTGTCCACATGAAATATTGCACTCCTAGCACTAGCTATACTAGACCTGACAAAAATTGACACGACACGTTAACCCGACACGAACTCGACACGAAATAAACGGGTTTGGGTAATACATTTCAACCCGTTTAAGTAAATGGGTTGACACGACACGACACGAAAATTAAACGGGTAATGTCAGGGTCAAAATATTCAACTCGAAAATGACCCGAATAACCCGTTTATATATATATATATATATATATATATATATATATATTTTAAGTCGTCTTTTCAATGCTTTGGATTTTTAATGTTTTAGATTTGGTTAGGACTTATAAATTAGAATTATAAAATTTAGATTTCTAATACTTTCATTTGAATTTTGGATTTGTATTTTTTTGTGAATTTTCGATTTTTAAATTTTAGTATTATAAATGTTAAACGGGTTAGGCGGGTCGTGTCGGGTTAGGCGGGTCGGGTTAGGGTTGAGATTTTCTGACCCGTTTATTAAACGGGTCGGGTTAGGGTTAGACATTCTCAACCCGTTTAACTTTGAACCCGACACGAACTCGACACGACACGTTTGCCAGGTCTAAGCTATACGTTTAAGGGCTCACCACCCTGATTATCTCATCAAGTCTACATGACTTGGAATGCTGGAGAATTTACATCATAAGGATTTGATGTTAATTTCATATGTATTAGGATCAATGTAGAGTTTCCTATACCCCAAGTGTATATATAAAATGGTCTCATAGAAGTTGTTATCAAAAGAATATGATGACATCTTGGGTATTAGTAATGCGCACCAATTTACCCACATCTACCTGGGGTTATGTAATTATTATATGCAATTTTTTTTTCCTTTTCGTTTTTAGACCCACTGCTTGCTAACTAGCCTCATGCGTACCAGTTGGTAACTGGATATAAGCCTGATAGTTTACATTTACGCATGTTTGGTTATGTAGTATATGTGCCAATTGCGCCCCCACAGCGCATCAAAATGGGTCCTTAAAGACGACTTAGTATATGTTGGATATGAATCCCCAACAATTATCCGCTAATCAGAATATTTGACTAGTGATCTCATTACCGCTAGATTTGCGTGTTGTCACTTTCATGAGACAGTCTTCCCGTCGTTAGGGGGAGATAGGAAAAAGGATTTTCCATGAGAACGACAGGAAGTGTCATTGAATATTCCCACTCTGTCTCATTTTGATCCCCAAAACTTCACAACGTAATGTTGAAGTCAAACGAATCAGACTCGATACCTGATACGTTTAATGTTATTCCAGAATTGACAAAATCACATATAAGAGCTACAAATATACTCGTAAGGTTAAAGTTCCCAAACAAGGGCACAACGTCGCTGGAAAGTGCGTTGCAATCACACATGGTGGATGTGTGGTTGAGGTCGTAGCTCCCAAACGGAAATGGGGGAAGCTACTTGGTTCGATAGATACTCATCTAAAGGAAGAGAAGAGTAAGACACAACTATTTGTCATCAATACATAAACCTCTCACGAGATTGTCTCTGATTAAACTATGTCTATAAATCATTACTGGAGGACGCTCCAAAGTTAATATTGATTCCAGAGATTAAGGAAATTTCAAATGAATTATGAGAGTACATATGAGTCGATGGACAGATCATACATACTCATTGATGATATATTTCGCATATATTGTTGCTTATGAGATGATAGAGCACATTGACATCGAACCATGCTCAGTCGAAAAATATCAACAAAGAGCAAATTGGCCTAAATAAGCAATCCAGGAGAATCATATTATTTGACAAATGAACAGGTATTTGGTTTGGTAGTGCTAACCCACCAAGTGTAAAGCCTGTAAGACATAGATAAATAATTTGTCGTAAAACGTAATGAGAATAATCAAGTCATAATGTATGAGACTCTCTTTTGGCGCAAGGTTTCTCACAACGCCCTGGATTGACCACGAGAAGACTTACTCTCCCATGATGGACGTTATAACGTTATGCTAATTAATTAGCCTAGTAGTTTCCGAAAGACTGGAAATGCAACTCATGGATGTGGTTAATACATATCTCTACAGGGATCTATATTTAGAGATATAAAAGTGCTTGATGACATTACATTACCAAAATCAAGTAACTCTACACCACGAAGTGCGTTTGCAATAAAATTGAAACGCTCACTTTATAGATTAAAACAATCTATGCGGATGTGGTATAACCCCCTAAGTGAACACTTGATTGGGAAAGGAGACATAAGAACTATGAATTGTGCCCTTGCGTATTTATGTAGAAAAACAAGTTCTAGATTTTCAAAGTAGCTTTATATGTCGATGTTATGAACATAATAGGCACTCTTGATGAAATAAGAGAAACCACAAGCAACTTGAAATCTAAATCTGAGATAAAAATCTTGGGAAAACTTGGGTTTGTCTAGCTATTTGAGCCAGGACACCGAGTTTGTGAAATATTAATTCACCGATCGCATATGTCTAGAAAATAATCAGGCAATTTAATATGGACAAAGCGCATCCGGTTAGCACTCCCATGATTGGTCAAAGTGTTGGATATAAGGAATTGTCCATTTCGTCTAAAGGATGGTGACGAAAAAAATAAAGTGTTGGGATTTGGAATTCCCTATATAAGTACAATATGCGCATTATTGTATTTAGCACAATACACTTGGCTGTATATTCTATTTCTCAGTAAACTTGTTAGCTAGATTTAGCTCAGCGCCAACGCAGTGTCATTTGGAATGATATCAAGTAAATCTTTTAGAACCATTAACATGGGCTTATACTTTCCCTATAGAAAGAAAAATGGGATTGATAATGGAACTTCAATACCTACTTAGAATGTAAGCAGTAAAAGTACTAGCTCTTATAGAAAAACACTAAACAATGTATTGGTATGTGTTTGTTGATATTAGATATATGTATGACTCATAGAAAGGTTGTTCTCAAACTGGATAAGGAATCTCCAAAGTGAACACCCAGATTGCTTGAAAGTAAGCTAAGCAAACCCTTGTAACTACCTCCTTGAACTATTCCAAGAATATTACTCTCCATGAGATAATTAAAGAATGTATATGATTAAGGACTATCATTACATATATTAGAGGAGCTAGTAATTTTGGGTTCAATCAGTATCCTACTTGCATATATGGAAATAATGCATCATGTATAGAAGAAATGAACATAAGATACATCAAGGGTGATAACACAAAGCATATTCTGCTTAAGTTTTTATACAATCAGAATAAAAGACTCTCCTTTAGATTCAAGTGAATCAAGTAAGGTGTCAAAAGAATGTGACATATTTTACCAAGTCATTACCTAAAACCATATATTGGGAAACATGTAGAAAGTAAATGGAAATGTTTTCCAAACTCCCTTGATTAATGCACGAATCAGGGGGAGTAGTAGACAAAAGGGGGAGTCTACTATATTTGTGATATTGGTATGTTGTGCTCTTTCCTTCAACCAAGGTTTTATTTTTCCCATTGGGTTTTGTTCCTTGGTGTAAGGTTTTAGTGAGGCAATTGTTTATATACCATCATGCTTTCCTAACTCTCATGATTAATGTACTAATCTAAGAGAAAACTAGACTGAAGGAAAAGTCTATATATTGCAAAGAAACTGGTGCGTTGTACTCTTTCCTTCGTCATATTTTTTTATCCCACTGGGTTTTTATTTTGGCGTAAGGTTTTAACGAGACAACAATTGTGCACATCACTCCCTTGACTCGACACAAGGGGGAGTGTTGTAAGATTATGTGCCATCATCAAAAGGAAGTGATTGATATAATATTTTCCTAGTATTAGAAATTACCATAATGAATGTTTTCTTTTCTTTGTAAACTCCTCCCTATTTAAAGGGCTTATGATTAATGAGAATTACTGACTTCTTCTCTCTGTCTTATTGTTAATGAGAATTGGTGACATTTGTTTTGATTATCTCTATATCTCTAAGTATTAAGAGTTACCATATTGTTTTTTTTCTTATCGTAAAAGGACAAAAAATGGCAAATGGCGAAAATGGTCTTTGATTTAACGAAGTTAACGGAGATGTTAGTCAGAAGGACCATGACCAAGACAAATTGAATACCACAAGGACCAAATCCACAATAAACATAGAATGAGGACCATGGTCAAAGAAATCACAAAACCACAGGGACCAAATCCACAATTCACTCTAATGATAAAGTTAAATATGTTTACATAATTGAACCAATGGGTTGGGTTCACATGAGGTCAATCTGTTTTCGTGAGATCCGTGAGACCACGATTTTACATTTCAAACTTCATAGTAAAACACAGTGAAGGTAAAAAAATCTGAACCTTCACGGTGTTATGCTGTGAAGGTTTTTACCTTCATAGCGTTTTGCTGTGAAGTTTCAAGCGTAAAAACGTGGTTTCAAGGGTCGCACGAAAACATGTTGGTCTCACGTGATCACAAGTCTTGAACAAATTTCATCAATTTTTATAACGATTAATAAAGATAAAATACATATTTTAAACACAAAGCATAGTTTTCTCCATAGAATCACCAAACAAATATTTTATTTTATTTTAGTAATATTAGAGTTTCCAATGACAGTTTATCCGTATCGATTAATCCTTCAGACGATCATGATTGACTGAAATAATCATAGATGAACCTCTATAAAAATATTTTAGTTATAATATGATCAAAACGATTTTATATATAATATTACAATTTGTTAGTGAAGATCACGGGTCAATATAAACACAATTAATTTATTTTTAACTCTTTTTCTATGAATAATTTAAAATGGAGACACAAAAATCATAATCTAAAAAAGAAATTACATTAAACTTTATGGCCCCCTTCTTTTGTTAACCATAACATTGATATTAACCATGTTAACTAATCTTCACCGTTGATTATTTACATCCATGGTTCACATTTAATTAATATTTTTATTTTAGAAATAATAAATTAAACGGTTTGGGAAAAAAGATGCATATGAGCACAGAGGTAAATATGTAAAATAACAAATACACATCTAATTAAAATCCACGAGTTACCAAATAAAATAAACAGGAGAGAAATTAGGGATTTCAAGTTTCAACATCAACCAATTACTCTATTTAATAAATAAAGAGATAATTACCAAATAAAGAGATAATTACAAAATTAAGTATTTTTGTCAATATTATAGATAAAATCGTTTAATATGCATATGTGCATGTTGGGAACTGAAGAAATGCTAAGTATGGTTAATGCTGCTAGCTCAACAATTAGTACTTCTGAGTTAATGCTGCTAGTTGAAGTTAATGCTGCTAGAACATGATTAATGCTGCTCTTCAAGATTAGTACTGCTGGAGTTACTACTGCTAAGGGATTAACACTGCTGATCTTGATTAGTACTGCTTATGAGATGGAGATCCGAATTACAAGAATGACAGCTGGATAGACTGAAGATATTCTGAAGATATTTTATTAATTGTAATTATCCTTTGTTCAGTATATATATAGAATTGATAGAATAGTTTCATTATTATTAGTTCTGAGTTTTTGTTTTAGAGAGAATCAACCTCAAGGCATAGTTCCTAATTCTAGAGAAGTAGAATTCGTCTTGAAAGAGCTTGTTCTTCAAGATTGAGGTTGTGTGTGTAATCTTGTAACTTCAACCATTCAATACAAGTTTACAAGTTATTCATCATATTTACTGTTTGTTTACTGTGTTATTAAATATCAAAGTGTTATTCCGCAAACTTCTTTGATATTGTTTCTGAGTATTTATAATTCTTGTTGAGAATTCGATCATAACAGTGCACATGTTGTAGAATGTGCCTTCGTACACTGTCAATGAGTATAAAGTGTTATGTCTTTTTGCACTGTACCAACAAATTAATATGCATAAATCCATATCCATATATGCACTGTTTAAAAAATATGCACAAATGCATATATGTACATTCTTACATATGTGGATATGCATGTATGCACATTCATGCATATTCACATGTGCACAAATGCACATTCATGCATATTGCACATATGCACAAAATTTAAGTGTAAATGACACCGTCGTGGACGAGATAGGTGATCGGAAAAGGATTTTGGTGAGCCGGTGAGTGAGGTCGGAAAGTGTGGTGTGGCGGTCTACGACGATGATACGTGTATCGTCGTCGACGTAACAAAGGGATTTGTCGTGAGGACGAGTGACTATGTGATTGCGGTAGCTGCACATCAGCCGAAGCTTAGTCAAACCACCAGCCGCCGCCACAACCGCCACCGTTGTAGGACCGTTATTTGGTGGGTATAGAGGGTTTTCTTCGCTCCATGAATCGTTTTTTCGGGAACGAAGTGAGGAGTCTACGGAGTCATGGTGTGTAGCGGTGGTAGTGGTGGATGCCGTTGTGGCAGTGGTGGTGGCGGCGGAGATTGGCGGTGGTTGTAGCGGAACGACGGTTTGCTCCATTTTTTTTAGAATGAGATATGCACTGCCTTATTAAAATCTGCTGAAAATATGAAAAATTATATAACTTCCAAATTAGAGATAAGTTACAATTTTAAATTTTAAATTATTATATTTAATAAATAAAGATATCAATACCAATTTAGATACTTCCTTAAAATATGGAAAGGTAGTTATTAGGCGTGAAAAAGAAATTTTCAATATTACTCTTTTGTTTGTGATTACTGATTAGGCGTGTATATTGACATGTAATTAAGAATGAATCTGATTGGTTGATAGTTGGTTAACACGGTTAATGTCAATGTCATGATTAACAAATGAATGAGACTCTTAAACTTTAATAGTTTATTCATTTCAAGAATTTAATATTTGTTATATTATTTAAATATTTAATGCATTTAATACCACAATAAACTCACTAAAGATCAAAATTTTAAATAAAATTTTTGGATTAATGTATATTATTTTTTTTTTCCAAATAAAAGGCTCAAAAAATAATTTAAGCATTTTATTTCCTCTTATAAATAAATTTGGAGATTCCTTTTAAATATGATGAATTTTCTATTAAACTCCTTCCTTCTTCATTTTGGATAATGATTTTGAAACAATATTTTTCTAAAATCTCTAATTTTGAAATTATTTTATTGAATTGTAGCCTTTTTATCTGAGAAATTGACTGAAATAGCTAATTTCATAAACCAAATTCATTTTTAGTCATTTTTCAGAGCCTCTTTGTGATACCCATGTTTTTATTTTTGAAAGATTTGAATTTCAAGTGGAATTTTGATGAAAGCTCAAACTTCAAGGAAAGTTGGAAATAACCAATAGAAGGGTTAAAACCCTAAAACCCTCTTTTTCCTAACCACTTTCCAATTGTGGAGGCTAAAGAAAGAGAGAGTGCAGAGGAATTTTTGGTGTGCGACTTTGGAAGGGAAGCAAAGAAGAGGATCCTATTTCAAGTTCTTCATCAAGGTAAATACTCTTACTCTATCTCTATTTATTTTGGTGAAATCATACTTAGTGGGGGTTTGGAGATAAAAGGGTTAATCTTTTGTTTAATTCCAATGAGATATTGGTTTGTTAATGTTAAGAAAGGTTTAGACATGTAATCCCTTTGATGTAGAGACTTAAAAACCAATTTTGGAATAAGTTAAGATGGTTTGATTGAGATTTCTAGAAGTACATTGTTCGATAAAAACCCTATGCCCGAGAAACGCCTAAATCCATGTAGGAGATACCCGGACATGGCTGAAATTCGGACGGGAGTAGGAAAACCCGGTAAGTCGGGGAAAACCTGGATGCGGGACATCCGGAATAGAGTTAGAATCCGGATAAGGTTAGAATCCGGATAATTCAGGTATATGTTATCTCAGAATTTATTTTGGGAAATGTTGGGTGTTCATCAGTTCCTTCGAGCTAAGTCCGAGGTATCGTTTAGGGTGTCGTTTAAAGATAACATTGAGAGATAATTGATCGACTTATCGCTCTTGTGTGTTTGATTGAAACGTAAGTTGTAACACCCATAATTTTCGGTAAGTAAAGGACACCCAGACGTTTTTGGAACTTATGAACGGCGGGACTTTTGTTGGGAAATCATTTTTTGAAGTTCCTTGGAGTATCGGGGGTATTGGCGTTGAAAAAGTCGAGTTTCAGAGCTTGGTACGGGCTTGGCTACAATGCCCGACGACTATGACAGTGTCATAGTCGCACCGGGCAAAGTCGCAACATGAAACAGAAGCAGAGGGGTACCCAGCGACAATGACGAGCGACAATGCCTAGGGCAATGTCGCCAGGTGGGTGGCAGGTGTTGTTAAGTGCGTGATTTCAGCCCTCAATTCTCATTTTCACACCCAAATTTCTTCTATTCTCTCCCAAAACGTTTTCTTTCTTTCCCCTTCAAACCGTAACTTATTTTTGGCTCAAATCCTTGTATTTTATGGAGATAAAACACCATCAAGTGGTAAAATTAAAAGTTATGGTCAAGGATTCACCATCTCCATCTTCAACCTAAAACTCATTTTTGGGTTTTTTAGGTTTTCACCAAAACCTAAGTGGTAAGTTTACATTCTCTATCTCTAAACCTTATTAGGTGATATAAATGCTCTATTGATGGTTTCCTAGTGTTTGATTCATTCAATTTCGGTTTGGAAGATTTTGGAGAAATTTAGGTCAAAATTAGGGTTTTGACCAAAATGGAGATTTTGATGTAAAGTGTTTGGGGATCGATTCTATATGGTTTTAGATGTATATTTATGATGGAAAATTTATGTATCTAGGTCTATGGAAGTTTTGGACCTTGAAGATCCAAGTTTCTTCAAAGGAGCTCAAAGTGGGGTAAAATCTAGATTTAGCCTAAATCTAGCAAGGTGAGTTCAAGTTGATTTGTGAAAACGGTGTGCATGCCAAAATGTTTATTTTAAAGTGTTTTGTGTTTTACATGAAATTGTTAACTGCTGATCACCTGATAAGTTTTGGTTATTTTGAAACATTTAGTTTTATAAACATGGTGAAACACCCATTTTGGGATTTTTGGGAATTTTGATAAATAAATCATGTTGAAAGGTTTCATTGATGATTTTACATATATAATTGGGGTCCATTTGATGTAAGTATCATTTTGTGTATTTGGTCTTATAAACCTTTTCGGAAAATGCATATTTTTGTGTTATGAGACATTTTGGAAATATAAGGGTGTGAGTTCATTTGGAAAATGGTTTGCCTCAACCAATGATGAGATTTGAGTTAATCATACTTTTGGTCGTTGTGTTTGCATGAGAGTTGGTCAAACGTGTTTCAATGTTTATTATTGGCTTTCATTTGGGGTTTACGTAAATTGTTGGACATTTGGTTCGGTTTTGACTAAATTGAGTCTTGAGGACATTTGTCCGGATTAATAACCAATGTGGGGTTTAGAGTATGATGGCACATTTTTCGGGTCATTTGAGAGTTACATGTTTTGGGAGCTTTGGTCTTTCATTTGGAGTCATGTAATGTTAGACAGTGTTGTAATGGATCCATAGGCACGTAAGTCTGTCTATTTTGGGAAAGCGGCAAGGTTGGTTTTTGACCGTTGACCGCTTGGGTTCGCTAGCGAGTAGGCAATAGGTGGCTCGAGCCTCTGAGTTGTAACTCGTCTAGATTGGATAGGCACCCATGTCTGTAAGTCCTTAAGGTGGAACTCGACGGAGTATGGCCAGAGGCATAATGGTCCGAGGATTGTGATGTCGGTGGCGGCATGGGAACTAGATCCGGGATATGTGGTGAAATCCAATAACATCACGGGTGGCCCCATTTACGTGTTCTCGTCACCCAAGATGGATACGGGTCTCCCCCGTCATCGTCCATTAGCATTTTAAATATTAACGTCATACTTTATTAACGTTGGTTGTGTGGTCGACGGTAAATGATGGCCTTAATATTGGGTTTCCCCCACGTATATTAAGGTTTGAATGAAATATGTCATCTCCACGTTTCAGTATTTGATTTTGTCTCTTTTTATGGTTGCATGAGTTTTGGGCCTAATGTCCGTGTTCACGGCGATATTTATTTATATGGGTTTCCTCCATAGTTTTATGAGTTGTATGTCATGTTACACCCGTGTTGGGTATTTCGAGATATAACATATTACCTGTGTTTTAAAAAACTGGGAGTTCTCTATCTATTCTCATTTTGAACAAGTTTGGGTTAAATCTAAGTTTACGGAAGAACGTTTTATATTGGGATCTTAGTCTTTAAAACAGTTTGGTTTGGTTAACGGTTAACTTGGTGTCTCTTTCGTTTAAAATGCATAATTATTGGTAAACGAGTCGTTTTCATAAGTGAAACATATCATTTTGAAAGATTACGATTTTAATTGCATTCTTTCTTTTTAAACGATTAATTTATATATGTTGAAAACTCTTGAGCTCACTAGGCGTTAAGCCTAACCTTTTCTTTATCGGCATGTGCATCAGGTTCCTGTTGGGGGGTTTGGTCCTAGCAGTACCATGAAGTGATGTGCTTTAGTTTTTCACAAGTGTAAGTATTTGGCGAAATCTTCCGCAGTTTGGAGATAGCGACTATTATTGGGTTTTAGTAGCACCCGTCCTTGTTATAGACTTTATGTAGAGAATAAATTGTGTGCGTTGAGGTTAAACCTTGAAATTGTGATTGTATATGAAACATTTATTGATGTATTTAGAAAATTTTAAATTAGTTGTTATTTTGATTTGAGGGTGTTATATATGTGTTTAAGGATCAATAACTCAAGTAAGAAGGAGCTAAGCGAGGACAACAGGTGAGTCTTTCTAATTGAAAATGTTGTTGACGTACAAATTTTAATGCATGAGATGATTATGAAACTGCATGTTTATTCGTGATATGAAATGTGATTTGTTATGTATGCATACATTTGAGAGTGGGCATGTGATGGCTTAAGTCGGGGGTGTGTCCCGCAAATGCTCATACCGGGGGGTGTCTTGTTTATGCCAATGGGTGTGTGTGTGTTCCAGTTAAAAACAGTGTGAGCCAGACACATTGTCACAAGTGTGCGTGACCTTATTGTGTGCCATCAACATGTGTCGTACATGCGTTTAATGTTTTAAAGTTGTGAATTGTTTATAAATGTTTATAAACTGCTTTAAATGCTATTTGCGGTGCGAATGTTGTTTCTAGAGGGAATTCACTAGACCTCATGGTCTAACCCTCGTTTTTTCAAAAAACTAAAACCATTTTCAGGTAATGATTTAATTAGTTCATCCAAGAGAAAGATGGGAGGCGGTGTCGTGGAAGCTCGAAGATCCGGTAGACATAGTATATCTCAGTTGTAGTCATGTATTTACCGTTGTGGATTTTGAGTTGAGTTTTATGTATTAAATTTTATTAGGGACCACTTGGGTTGTAATGCTATATTTTAGTTGTTATTGGATTTTGGTTGATACACTCTTCCCAAAAATAGTCAATCTTTAGACATATGTTTTACTCTTTTTCGTAAAGATTGATTTCTGGAAATAAAAAAAAATCCTTACGCATATTCTTTATGTAAAAATTTGAATCCTTATGCAAAAATCAAAATCTATAAGCAAAAATTTGAATCTTTACGAGAAAAAAATCTTTTTTTTTAATCTGAAAATCAATTTTACATAAATACTTGAGACATTGACATAAACTTTGGTTAAAATGAGAATTTAATTAAAAAAATGGTTAAAAAGTGAAGTTGGTTGAATATATTAACTATTTGGATCAATTTTCCTTGGTATCTTGTTGATGATGGAAAGTCTCATCAATAATCTTTTCTTAACATCTATTCATCTTTGTTCTGTTTTGGGTACAATTATTATTCCTAAGGTTATTTTCCAAATAAATCATAAGAACATCTTCAATGGAGGTTCTTATAAGAACCTCTTTTTTTTGTACTTTTTGTTGTCATCCCATTTTTATCTCATCAAAATAAGAACTCATATAAATGTCTACAATGCTAGTTTTTAATAAGAACCTTTTTTTTGTGGGTCTCATACATATTTTCAACTTCAATAATTATTATAAAAGCAAGAAAAAAAAAAGGGAAATGTCAAATTTCACACATTTCATGGTAATAACCAAGGTTCTTATTTAAGAACCTAATGGGGTTTGGGTTCTTATAAGAACTCTCCATAATGCTAGTTTTTACAAGTCATTACACTTTTTGCTTACAAGAACCTTGCATTAGAGATGCTCTAATAGATAACATCATTCATTTTTTTGATATTTCATTGATGTTCAATATTATACATATATAACAAAAAAAAGTTAAGAAGGTAATTTGTTTGCGTTTTGAGCCACACTCATATAAGAGTATATGCAGAAACAAAAATAAACAATTTTTTTACTATGTTTATTGATGCATTAATGTCAATAGGACATAATATAAGCTGAATTGATATAAATAGTAGAATTTTTTTTAACCAACTTCATTTTTTAGTCATTTTTTTAATTAATTTTTTATTTCAATCAGAGTTGCGCATTTGTTTTACCAATTTGTGTAAACTCGATTTTCATATTTAAAAAAAAAAGATTTTTTTGTATAAAAATTCAAATTTTTGAATAAGGATTTAAACTTTTACGTAAAAATTCATGTAACACACTAAAATTCAGAGTAAATTAAAACCTGAAAATATGGCAACAAGACATCCGTAATGATATAAACTTTCCATAAAAGGGATCAGTCCTTAAGACTATACAAGACTCATACGGATATATAATTTATCAACAATACTAATCTAAACATAACCGTCTAGACTACAACACTTGACGAACCAAAATTCACTAAAAGATGGGACTTAAACAATGCCCAACACCAAAATAATAGACATCTCAAAATATGCCTCGAGTTCACGCTCGACTCTCAAAGACCCTGAGCAACCCACCGCTAAGGGAAACCTGTTATACACATCATTTGAGAAAAAGTGTTAGGCTTAAAGCCTAGTGAGAACATACAGTTTATTCAAAATCAGAGATATAAACATCAGTATCATAAGGAAATCTTTTTATAAAGGTTTATTTTATAAAAGATAACATTTTGCCACAACCGGGCCTTTTCGGTCCAAAACTCATCATACGATGACAAAAGAACCATTTTACCAAGGATTGTGGTGTAACACAAAGTAAACCACAAATCCGAGTTATGAGCTAAACAATTGGAATCCGAGGATACGAACACATAAGTCCGTGCTACAATGTGAGATCTAGCCCCAAGCAAAACCAATGTATACTCCTTCACTAGGATCACTATGAACCATGGCTAGTATCCGGCCTCACATAACCGTACGAAGTTGCCCCCGAGGATCATATGCATCCATAGCTACAAATGGGGAATGTGACATCCCAAAAATAAGTTGTTAACGGCCAGAACCTCACAATTTAATGCACATGTAGTTCTTATTTGTTAATGGTCAGAGCCTCACAATTTAATGCACATGTAGCTCTATATTTTCTTTACTTGGTAACCACCAAATAATATCAGTCGAGTCAAAACCTAGGGATCCACTAGTAATGGTACAGACTCGTCACAACAACATATGTGACCAACCATAGATAAACATATGGTATAAACACATTTTATAAACAAAATGTCATTTCCAGTTCAACTTCTGGTAAGAATGAAAATCATTAAAAATGAGTTCTTAAACATTCTTTTCACATATCCACATAATGTGCAAGTAAAACATCATTTTACTTCAATAAGATAAGATCCATCATTTTAGTAAACACAAATGATCGGGAACCCTAAAATCTCCCAAAACTCAAGTTATATCAAATATTGTAGAAAACTTAGATCTGAAACCATGGAGATATATAGAAGTTCCAAAAGGTATCTTTTGATATGTATACAGTTTAAAATGATAGTAGGAACTCACCCAATAGGTTTATACGAAAACCCGAAGAACCAGATATCGACCCCCTTGCGAAGACGAAACTTTCTACACCGAAACCCCGAGCAATGCACTTAATACTAGCGATTAACGGAAGCTCGAAGATCCAAAGAAAACCAACTAGAGAGAGAGAGATTTGAAGAGAGAGAGAGAGAAAGATTAGAGAGAATGAGATATTTAGGCTGAAAAGGGTATAAGTCGGCCAGGCCATCTCGTGGATTATGCCGCGACCTCAACCAGCGGCATAACTCGCCCGCTTACACAAAACCAAACCCATCCAGAGGGTTTCGCGGGTTGTGCCGCGACCTCAAGTCGCGGTGCAACTCGCGTAGTTCACTGTGGTTTGTCCAAAACCACCAAAAGCCAAACTCAAACTTAGAACCAAACGCGGTGCTAACGACAAAAGCTTAACACTAGAATACCAAGGTTACATAACGAAATTTGGGGTGTTACAATTCAGATTTTTGCCTAAGGATTCAAATTTTTGTGTAAAGAATCCTTACGAATATGTATAAGGATTCAAATTCTTGTGTAAATACTTTTTTTTCTTTAATTTCCCCCCCAGAAATCAGTCTTTACGTAAATGTGTAAAGAATCCGAATAAAGACTAACTATTTTGGGAAGAGACTTTGAAAAGTGACTAAAAAGAAAATTTAGTTGATAAGATTGGTTATTCAGTTTGTAACAACCCAACTCAGAAGATTAAGCGTAAACGACATAATATAATAAATTCGCCAAAACGGCCCTAAAACAACAACTCAAATCAATCAAGGTTTACAGAAACAATCTATTACACAACTGAGAATGATAAAAAGAAAAACAAATTAAGACGGCTCCTCGTGCCCTTGTGTCTGTTTCGAGTTAAGGGTTTTGCCCTTTTTGTTTTCGTTTGGTAATTTCCGTGTTTTATCTCGCTGTTTTTGTTTCGGTGGAATAAATTCCTTCTTGCCGTTAAAAAAAAAGGTAGGGATTCAAGACGATGTTGAATCTAATGGGAGATGATAAATCTTTTTGTTCCAGAAGCAAGGTTGGCAATTCCCAAAATAGATACCGACATATTTATATGATTAATTCTATCATTTTACGGTTAGAAGAAATGAAGGAAGAATTATTAATGTCTAGTACATGAAAAATGCAAAATTGGTGGGAAAATGTAGTAGGATATATATATATAGGGACGTATCTTTTACAAACCAGTCAGATTGTGCAAACTTTGTGAACCAATCTTAGCCGTTCATCAAGTCTAATGAATATATGATTTTATTATGTTTCCTAATTTAAAATCATGATTATAATGAATAAACTTAACATTTCCTAATTTAAAATCATGATTATAATGAATAAACTTAACATTTTCTATATGTATCACAATCATTATTAATGAATCATAATCATTATCCATAAATATATCTATTGTTTCCTAAAATAGTGGTTTGCATAATTTGTACAAATTGTTTGGTTTGCAAAAGAAACGCACCATATATATATATATATATATATATATATATATATATATATATATATATATATATATATATATGGTGGGGCCTTAATGTTTCCAAAAGAAGAGTGGAAAAAGCCACGCCGCATTTTATCCTCATCGAGAATCCAAACACAAGCCTTCAAAAGCCTTACTCAGCTCTTTTTCTCACTTCCCCATTCATCTCCGCAACTCTTTCGCTTACTCTATATTCACTTTTCCCCATTTATATATATATATTTATTTTGAAACCAAAATATTTTAAAATATGATTTTCAATATAAAAATATGTATTTAATATATATATATAGAGAGAGAGAGGGGATCAAACAAGAACAGTAAAAAAATACAAGAACACGAAAAAGACTAAATTATGTACAAAATCAAATGTGATTTTACACAAACGGTCAAAACAAGGGTGTTCGGACGACCCGAGACATCAGGTCGTGGCCAAAGTCATGTGATTCACATGTGATTTTATACATAACTTTAGTATAAAATCATATGACATTTAGCTATTTTTATGTTCTTTTATTTGGTTACTGTTGTTGTTTAAACCCAACCGTACACACACACACATATATATATATATATATTCGTTGTATCCCTTTTGTTTTGGACGTTTTTGTTTAACAATATATTGCTTGCCGTTATATATAAGTTATGATTGTGACATATAGACCAACGGCAATGTCTTGGTATTTTAAAAATGTGAAATAGATTTTCCAAAGTTCTTTTACTATTAGCATAGTTAAATAATGAAAAAAGAGATGTTTTGTTAAATTGGTGTGAATTTGAAAAAGTAAATGTGGGAATTAGAACAAGATCTTCATCATATCATATGGATGGAGATGTTTTCATGTTAATTAATTAAACAACGCATCGCTTTATAAGTTATCACTTGTTTTATACATCAATTTTCATAAAGTGTGGTGCAACACTCCTCTCACATATATTTGTACCATATGTTTTTGATTTTCAAGTATGCTTTATTTTTAGAAATAAAATCAATATTATTTTAAAAGATTTATTACTATTATATTGATAATATAGGAACTTTTGATAACTACAACTATTTATAAAAGGTAAATTAGACTAATAAAAACATAATATAAAGAAAGAAATTGATGCAAAATCGTAATTCGTAAATCATTAATTAGACACACACGAAAAATTGATGTGTAACAATCCAATTACCGATCTCAAGTTCTCAACTAGGGTTGAGCTATTGAACTCACCAATTGAACCACCGGTTGAAATTATCAAAGCTTTAATTAAGTTATTTCGAATAAATTTCAAGTACTTAAATAAAAATATTTTGAATGTATCTATGTATTGAATTAAAAGATAAGAGTATACATGGTTTTACGCATGGTTCTAAATAATTTGTTATGGTATGTTTTTTTTAACATATATATATATATATATATATAGTACAATAAATCAATATTTGATAAAAATGGTAAAAACATTATAAAAATCTTATAACGAAATATAAAAAATAATAGTAGTCGTTTGTGAGTACCATTTGGATGAATTAATATATATTGTATATAGAAGACAATGAACCAAAAATGGGGAAGAAAAAGTGGGCGTGGTTGACCATTGACCAGTGGTGATGTCGCTTCCCTTGATCCAAGCTCTGATTTGCGCCCATAAAAACAAAAACCAACCGACTAAAACGATTTTAATGGAGCAAATCAAGTTAATTAAAATTGGTCAAAATCGTTGCATGCATCAATTCATATTCATATTCTTCATTTTCTTAAAGTCCACTTACTTTTTCATTAATTAAGAAAAAACATACCTACGCTTATTATTTTTTATTTCTCTAATGTCTTGCTAAATTACTATATATATATACATATATATATATATATATATATATATATATATATATATATATATATATATATTTATTTGTTTGTTAGGGATGGATGTGGACATAATCATCACGCCTTAGATAGTTGACCAAAGAGAATCACTCTTCGGGGTTGTTTGTTTTTTTTTAAAAACCTCTTAATGACTCTTAAGTCTGAATCGTTCAGACATTTTTACACATCACCTCTTATTAATCATAACTAAAATAAGACTTTAGACCTTTTAAAAAACAAACGACACCTTCATGTCCAAAAAAAAAACTTTGTATGTAAAAGGGTTACTCAATCTCACTTTTATCTTATAATTCTAGGAAACAAACTACCATGTGTTTGGCGACGGGTGGTTGTTATCTGTAGGGGTGTGCAGAAATTCAACCGATCCAATAGGAACCGACCGATCCAATTATAACCGTCCGACCATAATTGGATATCCAATTGTAATTGGATCGGATTGAAAATCTCAACATCCAATTTGGATCGATCGGTTCTTGGATGGCAGTCCAGAACCGACCAAAACCGACCGAACCAAACCGACCAACATCCAATTACCCATCCAATAAACCATCCGATTACCATCCAGTTTTTCATCCAACTACGATCCAATTATTTTTTTTGCAATTTGCTTAAATCTAAATTTGTTTTGTGTTGCTTTTTGAATTCTTAGTCTCACTTATGTTAGTTTTAACACAAACTGTAACACCCTCAAAATCCGGAATAACAACTCATTTAAAAATTTCTAAATACATCAACAAATACCTTGAACTACAAACATAAATTGAGAATCAACCTCAATATTCCCATTCATCTTATACATACATTCTACGAACAGGACCAGTGTTACTAAACCCAATAACAAATACTATCTTCAATCCTGCGGAGGACTTAATACCCATGCATAGTCACTATCTCCAAACTGGAACCTGATGCACATGCCGACAAATAAAAAGGGTTAGGCTTAACGCCTAGTGAACTCAAGAGTTTTAACATGAATGAATTAAATCTTTAAAAGCAAGGAAACCAGTTTAAAGCGAGATTCCTTCGAAATAATATACTTTAAAATGGAAACGACACATTTTCCCACAATATGCACTTTTAAAGACAATGCTCCCAAACACACACTTCATGTAAAAATGATGCAATCCGGAACTCACCCAAAATGGGGTCATAGTTCGATATTCCAATTATGAAATTGTAAATAATACCTTATATCCCAAAACACCCAAAACACGGGTGAGACATAATACTCGACCCTTAAATAAAGGAAAACGATTCTTAATAATATGGTACGTCATTGAAAACATGTAACTCAATTTAATACTCACGCAACCATAAAGTAGAATGAAATCCCAACATTAAAGCATGGACAATTAAATATCCAAATCACGACGGGCCGACGACGGGGGCTACCCGTATCCGTTGAGAGTGGAGGAACACCACAGTAGTCCACTCATACAACGTTAATCGTATGACACTTCACGACCCACAAGCCCAAGTGTCCCTGCGACTCCTTTCAGCTACACCCCAGAGTCAACTGACCTTGCGACTATTAACCTGAATATCGCTTCAAAGGCCCGGCACAAGGGGGATACAACCATCGCATTGCCCCACATGGCGGAGGTTCTATAACGCCCATCCAATGACTACACCAGCCATGATAGCACAAACCCATAACTTAGCCTTCCTGATGTATGACATGAAAGGACATGGTCATAAGGTGGATTCCCGGAGATTACCCCGCACCACCTCATTAACCATTACGAAAAACCGACTCACGTGCCTATGGTTCCAATGCAACACGGTCTAACATTACACGACTACCCAGGAATGACAACGGGATCGAGCCTGTAATTATAAATATGCAATAAAATGCGTTAAGAGGTAAACCACCTTTTTGGACTCTAAATCGAGCCGTTAAAAACCGGACAAGTGTCCTCAAGACTCTTTTAAGCCAACACCGAGCTAGGGTGCTCAAATCCATTTGACCAACAATTATCGGTCCTTTAAATAATGAAATGTCTTTAAAATAACGTTTATGAAGACACATAACTCAAGGACGAGATTAACCCAAACTCCATACGAAATGGGACTAACGATTTTTCCAAAGGGTTTATGAATGCCAATGTACCAAAATGCATATAACATGAAATAGACTTCATTTGTACAACCATGATGCATAATTCCTGAGAATAGCTTTTACTTGTACAAAATCACCCTGAATGTGAAAACCATGCTATTTACTCGTTAAAACATTCAAAACCCAAATATGAGCATTTTATGAGGTTAACCCAACCCAAGTTCACCAAGTATGAAAACTTATCAAAATACTCACTCTTTGACAAATAACCAAGTAAAACATATTTTACTTCAAAATACTCCAAACTTATCAGCAGTTAACCATTTCGTATAAAACACTTTAAAATAACCATTTTGGCATGTGCACCGTTTTCACAAATCAACTTGAACTCACCTTGCTAGATTTAGGCTAAATCTAGATTTCACCCAACGAGCTCTTTTGAAGACCGCTTGAATCCTCAAGCCGGAAACTTCCAAAACCTAGATCCAAACATTTCAAACCATAAATACCCATACTCAACCATTTAGAAGCATTTCCCCCAAACAATATTCCAAAACCCCAAACGAGATCAAAACCCTAGTTTTCTCCAACACTTACCAAATCCGAGATTTGAGAAACCAAACACTAAGAAACCAACAATGGAGCATTTATAAATTGTTGCAAGGAAACTTACAAAAAAAGATGATGAAACTCTCCGAGGACACCTAATCCAACACTTCAACCCGAGCTCCCAACACGAACTTGATGAGGAAGATGAAAATGGTGGTTTTGTGGTTCAAGATCCCACAAGCTAGATGATGAAGCATCTTGTGGTTTGGGGAGGGAAAAACCCCCAAAGTGGGTTAGGGTTCGGTTTTGGGGTTTGGGAGAGAAGAGGGAAGAAGATGAAAGTGAGAAATGAGGAGAATGGGCTGGAATTCGAACTTATCAGCCGCTGGGTGCCCTGGTGCGACATTGACCAGCGACAATGCCCAGGGCATTGTCGCATGGCAATGTCGCCAACTCCCCTCAGGCTACGGTACATTGCATGCGACTATGACACTGTCATAGTCGCCGGACATTGTCGCGGGACCTTTCCGGAGCCCCGAAACCCGACCTTTTCACTGCCAAAACTCCCGAAACTCCAACGGACTTTAAACAATACATTTCCCAACGAAACCCCACCGTTTACACATAGGCACGTAAGTCTGTCGGTTATGTAAGGCCTGAGGTTTTGGGTTACTTTTAGTGACCGCTCGGGTTTGCTAGCGAGTAGGAATATGTGGTTTGAGCCGCAGAGTTGGAACTCGTCTAGATTGGATTAGGCACCCGGTTGCTCGTAAGACCGCGGGGCGGAACTCGACGGAGTATGGCAAGGGGCAGCAACAGGTTCGAGGATTGTGATGTCTGTTATAGCATGTGAACTAGAACTGGGGCACGTTAATGAAATCCAATAACATCGCGGGTGGCCCCATTCACGTGTTCTCGCCACCCAAGATGGAAACGTTTAGATGACATACAAGGAAGTCGCGTGAACAGCCTACTTACGTGTTACTCTATTCTCAGTGTATATTGGTCTCTTCATCGTTGATTCGTGGTATTTTATATGGTAATGTCGTATTTTACCAAATTGGGTTGTTATGTGGTCGACGATAAATGATGGCTTTAATATTGGGTTTCCCCCACGTATATTAAGGCTTGAATGGAATGCGTCATTCCTACGTTTTCAGTATTTGGTTTCCTTTCATTTTATGGTTGCGTGAGTTTTGGGTTAAATATAAGTTTACGAAAGACGTTTTATAATGGAATCTTTCTGTAAAACATCTTGGTTTGGTTAGCGATCAACGTGGTATCTCTTTCGTTTAAAATGCATGTTTATTGGTAAATGAGTCGTTTCATAAGCAAAGCATATCATTTTGAAAGATTATGACTTTAATTGCATTCTTACATTTTAAACGATTTATTTATATATGTTGAAAACTCTTGAGCTCACTGGGCGTTAAGCCTAACCCTTTTTATTTGTCGGCATGTGCATCAGGTTCCAGTTGGGGGTTAGGTTTTAGCAAGGCCATGAAGAGTAGAGCCTTAGCTAGACACAAGAGTAAGTACTTGGTGAAATCTTCCGCAAGTTGGAGATAGTGATTTTATTGGGTTTTAGTAGCACCCGTCCTTTTATAGTCTGGATGTATAGATTGAAGGTGTGTATTGAAGTTAAATCTAAACTTGTGGTAGTAGATGTTACGTTTATTCGATGTATTTAGAAAATTTTAAATAAGTTGCTATTTACAGAATTTAGGGTGTTACAAGTTGGTATCAGAGCTTAAGTTTGAGAGATTTAAGTATTGATTTTGGATGTCTAGACTCAAACTAGCGTTCTTATAAGTGATGGTAAGTGAAGTTACACACTAGGAACCTTAAGATGAGATGTTTTGAGGTTGACCAAGTCGTTAGAAACGGGAAACTTGTCGAGAGTCTCAAGGATGACTGTGTACTGTACGTTCATAATGACACCTCGCCAGTGTCATGGTGAACCTACGTGCTACATATGTATACTTGAGCTACCTTGGAATGATGACCGTTGGGGTAGTGAGAAGTCCTAAGCGAGTTAGCTAAGGAAGGGTTGATGTTTATATCAAGGTCACCTGGGAGTGATAGCTAAGTGCGAGGAGGTCACTAAGTTGATCCTCTTGGGTCGGAAATCTTGGTTGGATTAAATTCGTGAGTTTGTTAGACTGATTCTATTTCGAGAAGAATTCGTAAGTTATCAATTTTGAGATTGCGGCTCTAAGATGTTTGATGCTTCTGGGTGACTATAGTATGTCAGAAAATGAAGGAGTTCAGTCCTAAGATGCCGAGTGCCGACCAAATTTCATGCACTAAATTTATTTCTGAAATGAGTTTGCATAAAGTGTTTCTCATGTTCTCAAACAAAAAGTGAGTTGATTTATAAAGTCTCGATAAAGCATTTATTACTCATCGGATTTTAAACCTCGAGTTTAAGTATGCATGAAATTGTTTTATTGCAAGCAATTGCATAATGTTGTTAAAAATCTCTTCGTTTACGTTATTTTTCGAATATTGTAATATCTGTGTTTTAAATGTTATTTGAGTTATTGGGCAAGTAACTGTGGAATTTTTGACCTTGACATTGGATCTCCTCCGCGTATGTTAAGGTTTTAAAGGAAGAGCTGTCCCATGTTTGAGTCGGAATTTTCTTGAGAATTTTAGTCTGTACGAGTCGCGTTGAATTTTATGGATTATTGTTTTACGACGTTTTGAGCACGTGAGTGTACTTTGAGTTGCGTGAGTTTCAATTTTATTGCGTATAAATTTACAAACTTTTGGGTATAGTGTCTCATAAAAGTTTTGTTAAAAAGGGGCACTTTATTTTACGTTGTGATTGGGGACTTAACATTTTGGATTTATTGTCGTATTACATCTTTTATTTATTTATGTTGGGAAATGAAATTTTGGCACCGTTTGATTTTAGTGTTATCGAGTTTTTTTTTTTTTTTTTTTTTATATGAAAATTCAGCTGGGTTTATAGTGTCTTATTTCACGACCTTTTGCGTTGCGTAGATTAACTTTGGACTCGATTTAAAATTTATTTACGTTCCTATCGTGTCGATTAATTTTGGGGAAATAAACGGACGTACATGGACCTTATTGGAAATTTTATCTTCCGATGTCTTGCGTTCTTTTAAGGAAAATATTTTAAAATTAAAGTCGTGGAAATTTTCTTGGGAGTGTACAAACTTTGGTTGCATGTGCTTTAGTGCAGAAAATTATTTTCACAGTTCTGGTATAACTCGATGTTTATTAGGACCATGGTAGTCCATTTAAAACTTTGCTACACATCTTTTATTTATGCCCATATTAACGTATGTACTGGTCAAATGAGTTTTGGAAATGATTTTATATGCGTATTATTGGCGATCAATTTTGAAACCTACCGAATAAACGGTAGTGTATTATTTTACCGCACGACTAATTGTTATAAAACTTACGTGTTTGAAAGTTTTATAAAAGTTTAAATTGGCATAAAAAGTGAAAACCTTGAACTCATTAGGCCTATAGATTTAAAACCCCTTTCGTGAAAGGAGTTGTAATTAGGGACTAAGGGCGTCCTTGGGATTCGAAACGTCGAATGATCCGACTTGCAGCCAGTCTTGGATTTTGGGACTTCAGTTTATTAATCTCTGCGCATGTATAATGGAAATAGTAGATTTAAGTCTTCCCAAATATTTAAGAGGTAATTTTATACTTCGGTAATCATGCGGAATAAGGTCTCATGTGATTATCTGCGCTTAATTTGGGGTTCGTTTTGGTGGTTTGCTCGTCGGTGTGACATCATGGTATATGTTGATGGTGTATCGTCTTAGTGGGGTCTGCGATCAAAGGAAATTTTGTGGTCCGTTTGTTAGAAATGTAAGATTTGGAATTTTAGCACTCTGTTAGGTGTCAACCTTAGTGCGACCATCCGTCTGGAATGAAATTTTGGGCGGGATACCCACGTTTTCGAGGTCACCATTTAGTCTTAAGCGTCAACTTGTTTCCTCGAAGTCAATTAATCTTGGAATGTTTGGAAGTATCCCGGTTAGATCATGGGAAATAATGACCTTTCGGTGATGGAAATTAAAAGAAGGTTAAGTGTTGATGTTTAAGTACCGATAGGTATAAGCGTCCCCGTGGTGATAAAGATTTTGTTATGGGAAGGTTGTGCGGTTGGGATTGGAACGGAGTTAAGTGATAGCCGAATCTGGGTTAACCAGTTACCTGAAGGACGCATTGGTGCGCCTTGGAAGGGCATCTTTATCAATATTAGGAGTGGATCAGTAGGAATTTGATGATTCATGAGAGTTTGGTTACGATCTTTAACTTTGGATTATGAACCGTGTAGATTCGAAGGGAATTGGTCGGTGAGAAGTTGAGGTCACAAACTACCTGGAGGTAGTAATTGTCACCCAAGGTTGGGAGACGACCGTAACCTTGTGGGTAAAGGTGACTCTGATGAGTTGAGTGTTCACTCGGTTATGAGTGTAACTTGCCCCAGAGGGGCGGCTGACGTGAGTATCAGTATAAGGGTCGCGATAGTGGTGCTGGCAAATGGATTAAGGGCAATCTATTCTGCAGGCATCGTTCCATTGAGAATAGTAGATTTCGAGGACGAAATCATTTTAAGGTTGGGAGGATTGTA
Source organism: Arctium minus (assembly GCA_954870635.1). Lineage (NCBI taxonomy): Eukaryota > Viridiplantae > Streptophyta > Magnoliopsida > Asterales > Asteraceae > Arctium > Arctium minus. The sequence continues at coordinate 119,561,420 of OX941083.1, read as the reverse complement.
ACACCCCGATTTTCGAAAGGTATCATTTCAAGTTAATACAGAAACCGATATATTAAGGAAAAATAAGATATTTGATTTTGGGCTTGAATCATGGATTTTATAATCTTGATAGATGAAGGATTCAATTACGAGTCCAACGGTCATTTTCGGAGCAAAAACGGAGCTATAACGAAGAAGTTACGGCCAAAACAGTGAGCGGGAAGGAAGCTGGGTGAACCAGCGACAATGCCCTGGGCATTGTCGCATGGCAATGTCGCCCAAAAGGGGCAGTCTGCTGTTAAGTCGAGATTTCAGCCCTTTTTATCATTTTCTCTCATCCAAACTTCCCCTATCATCTCCCAAATCGTTTTCTCTCTTCTCCCTTCAAACCCTAACTCACTTTTGGCTCAAATCTTTGGATTTTGTGGAGGTGAAACATCATCAAGGGGTAGGATTGAAAGCTATGGTCAAGGATTCACCATCTCCATCTTCAACCTCAAGATCATTTTTAGGGTTTTCTAGGTTTTCATCAAAACCTAAGTGGTAAGTGTATCCCTTCCATTTCTAAACCTTGATATAAGTTATAAATGCTCCATTGATGGTTCCCTAGTGTTTGCTTTCTCTAATTTCGGTTTGGAAGTATTTTGGGAGTTTTGGGTTAAAATTAGGGTTTTACCCAAAGTGGAGATTTTGATGATAAGTATTTGGGGAATGGTTCTATATGGTTGATTATGGTTATTTACGGTTGGATACTTGTGGATCTAGGTTATGGAAGTTTTGACCTTGAAGATTCAAGTTTCTTCAAAGGAGCTCAAAGTGGGGTAAAATCTAGATTTAGCCTAAATCTAGCGAGGTGAGTTCAAGATGATTTATGAAAACGGTGTACATGCCAAAATGTTTATTTTAAATTGTTTATGCTTTTCATCAAATATCTTAACTGCTGATCACCTGATAAGTTTCGGTTATTTTGAAATGTTTAGTTTTATAAACATGGTGAACCACCCATTTTGGGGTCTTTGAGAATTTTGATAAATAAATCATGTTGAAATATTTCTTTGATGATTTTACGTATATAATTGGAGTTCATTTGACGTAAGTGTCGTTTGGTGTATTTGAGCTTATAAACCTTTTCGAAAAATGTATATTATCGCGTTATGAGGCATTTTGGAAATATAAGGGTGAAAGTCATTTGGAAAATGGTTTGCCTCAACTGATGTTGAGTTTGAGATAATTATACTTTTGGGTCGTTGTGTCTTCGTTAGTCGGTTAAACGTGTTTTAATGTTTACAAAGGCTTTCGTTAGAAATTTAAGTAAAGTGTTGGGCCCTTGGCTCGGTTTTGACTAAATGAGTCGTGTGGACATTTGTCCGGATTTATAACCGTCGTGGGTTTTGAGTGTTGACGATTAATTCGTGTCATTGGTAAGTTACATGCTTTGGGTGCTTTGGTCATTCTTTTGGAGTCATGTAATGATAGATAGTGTCGTAATGGATCCATAGGCACGTAAATCTATCGGTTATGTAAGGCCTGAGGTTTTAGGTTACTTTTAGTGACCGCTCGGGTTTGCTAGCGAGTAGGAATATGTGGTTTGAGCCGCAAAGTTGGAACTCGTCTAGATTGGATTAGGCACCCGGTTGCTCGTAAGACCGCGGGGCGGAACTCGACGGAGTATGGCAAGGGGCAGCAACAGGTTCAAGGATTGTGATGTCTGTTATGGCATGGGAACTAGAACTGGGGCACGTTGGTGAAATCCAATAACATCGCGGGTGGCCCCATTCATGTGTTCTCGCTACCCAAGATGGAAACGTTTAGATGACATACAAGGAAGTCGCGTGAACGGCCTACTTGCGTGTTACTCTATTCTCAGTGTATATGGGTCTCTTCATCGTTGATTCGTGGTATTTTATATGGTAATGTCGTATTTTACCAAATTGGGTTGTTATGTGGTCGACGATAAATGATGACTTTAATATTGGGTTTCCCCCACGTATATTAAGGCTTGAATGGAATGCGTCATTCCTACGTTTTCAGTATTTGGTTTCCTTTCATTTTATGGTTGCGTGAGTTTTGGGTTAAATATAAGTTTACGAAAGACGTTTTATAATGGAATCTTTCTGTAAAACATCTTGGTTTGGTTAGCGATCAACGTGGTATCTCTTTCGTTTAAAATGCATGTTTATTGGTAAATGAGTCGTTTCATAAGCAAAACATATCATTTTGAAAGATTATGACTTTAATTGCATTCTTACATTTTAAACGATTTATTTATATATGTTGAAAACTCTTGAGCTCACTGGGCGTTAAGCCTAACCCTTTTATTTGTCGGCATGTGCATCAGGTTCCAGTTGGGGGTTAGGTTTTAGCAAGGCCATGAAGAGTAGAGCCTTAGCTAGACACAAGAGTAAGTACTTGGTGAAATCTTCCGCAAGTTGGAGATAGTGATTTTATTGGGTTTTAGTAGCACCCGTCCTTTTATAGTCTGGATGTATAGATTGAAGGTGTGTATTGAAGTTAAATCTAAACTTGTGGTAATAGATGTTACGTTTATTCGATGTATTTAGAAAATTTTAAATAAGTTGCTATTTCCAGAATTTAGGGTGTTACATGTAGCATGTAGGTTCACCATGACACTGGCCAGGTGCCATTATGAACGTACCGTGCATAATCATTCTTGCGACCCTCGACGAGTTTTCCGTTTCTAGCGACTCGATCACTCCTCAAAATATCTTATCTTAAGGTACCTAATATGCAACTTCACTTACAATCACTTACAAGAACTCTAGTTTGAGTCTAGGCATCCTAAAATCAATACCTAAATCTCTCAAACTTAAGCTCGGATACCAACTTGTAACACCCTCAAAATCCGGAATAGCAACTCATTTAAAAATTTTAAATACATCAACAAATACCTTGAACTACAAACATAAATTGAGAATCAACCTCAATATTCCCATTCATCTTATACATACATTCTACGAACAAGACGGGTGTTACTAAACCCAATAACAAATACTATCTTCAATCTTGCGGAGGACTTAATACCCATGCATAGTCACTATCTCCAAACTGGAACCTGATGCACATGCCGACAAATAAAAAGGGTTAGGCTTAACGCCTAGTGAGCTCAAGAGTTTTAACATGAATGAATTAAATCTTTAAAAGCAAGGAAATCAGTTTAAAGCGAGATTCCTTCGAAATAATATACTTTAAAATGGAAACGACACATTTTCCCACAATATGCACTTTTAAAGACAATGCTCCCAAACACACACCTTATGTAAAAATGATGCAATCCGGAACTCACCCAAAATGGGGTCATAGTTCGATATTCCAATTATGAAATTGTGAATAATACCTTATATCCCAAAACACCCAAAACACGGGCGGGACATAATACTCGACCCTTAAATAAAGGAAAACGATTCTTAATAATATGGTACGTCATTGAAAACATGTAACTCAATTTAATACTCACGCGACCATAAAGTAGAATGAAATCCCAACATTAAAGCATGGACAATTAAATATCCAAATCAGGACGGGCCGACGACGGGGGCTACCCGTATCCGTTGAGAGTGGAGGAACACAACAGTAGTCCACTCATACAACGTTAATCGTATGACACTTCACGACCCACAAGCCCAAGTGTCCCTGCGACTCCTTTCAGCTACACCCCAGATTCAACTGACCTTGCGAATATTAACCTGAATATCGTTTCAAAGGCCCGACACAAGGGGGATACAACCATCGCATTGCCCCACATGGCGGAGGTTCTATAACGCCCATCCAATGACTACACCAGCCATGATAGCATAAACCCATAACTTAGCCCTCCTGATGTATGACAGGAAAGGACAGGGTCATAAGGTGGATTCCCGGAGATTACCCCGCACCACCTCATTAAGCATTACGAAAGACCGACTCACGTGCCTATGGATCCAATGCAACACGGTCTAACATTACACGACTACCCAGGAATGACAACGCACTCGAGCCTGTAATTATAAATATGCAATAAAATGCGTTAAGAGGTAAACCACCTTTTTGGACTCTAAATCGAGCCGTTAAAAACCGGACAAGTGTCCTCAAGACTCTTTTAAGCCAACACCGAGCTAGGGTGCTCAAATCCATTTGACCAACAATTATCGGTCCTTTAAATAATGAAATGTCTTTAAAATAACGTTTATGAAGACACATAACTCAAGGATGAGATTAACCCAAACTCCATACGAAATGGGACTAACGATTTTTCCAAAGGGTTTATGAATGCCAATGTACCAAAATGCATATAACATGAAATAGACTTCATTTGTACAACCATGATGCATAATTCCTGAGAATAGCTTTTACTTGTACAAAATCACCCTGAATGTGAAAACCATGCTATTTACTCGTTAAAACATTCAAAACCCAAATATGAGCATTTTATGAGGTTAACCCAACCCAAGTTCACCAAGTATGAAAACTTATCAAAATACTCACTCTTTGACAAATAACCAAGTAAAACATATTTTACTTCAAAATACTCCAAACTTATCAGCAGTTAACCATTTCGTATAAAACACTTTAAAATAACCATTTTGGCATGTACACCGTTTTCACAAATCAACTTGAACTCACCTTGCTAGATTTAGGCTAAATCTAGATTTCACCCAACGAGCTCTTTTGAAGACCGCTTGAATCCTCAAGCCGGAAACTTCCAAAACCTAGATCCAAACATTTCAAACCATAAATACCCATACTCAACTATTTAGAAGCATTTCCCCCAAACAATATACCAAAACCCCAAACGAGATCAAAACCCTAGTTTTCTCCAACACTTACCAAATCCGAGATTTGAGAAACCAAACACTAAGAAACCAACAATGGAGCATTTATAAATTGTTGCAAGGAAACTTACCAATAAAGATGATGAAACTCTCCGAGGACACCCAATCCAACACTTCAACCCGAGCTCCCAACACGAACTTGATGAGGAAGATGAAAATGGTGGTTTTGTGGTTCAAGATCCCACAAGCTAGATGATGAAGCATCTTGTGGTTTGGGGAGGGAAAAACCCCCAAAGTGGGTTAGGGTTCGGTTTTGGGGTTTGGGAGAGAAGAGGGAAGAAGATGAAAGTGAGAAATGAGGAGAATGGGCTGGAATTCGAACTTATCAGCCGCTGGGTGCCCTGGTGCGACATTGACCAGCGACAATGCCCAGGGCATTGTCGCATGGCAATGTCGCCAACTCCCCTCAGGCTACGGTACATTGCATGCGACTGTGACAGTGCGACTATGACACTGTCATAGTCGCCGGGCATTGTCGCGGGACCTTTCCGGAGCCCCGAAACCCGACCTTTTCACTGCCAAAACTCCCGAAACTCCAACGGACTTTAAACAATACATTTCCCAACGAAACCCCACCGTTTACAAGTCACAGAAATGTCCGGTTGACATTTACTTACCGAAAATCACGGGTGTTACACAAACTAAAAGTAATTAATTAGAAAATTGCATTAAATTAACACGTTGGATGGATCCGATCTGATCATCCATTGGATGTCGGATGGATCCAATCCGATCCAATGGATATCCAATCTGATCCAACGGATATCCAATAAGAAACATCCAATGGATGGAACCGAACCGATCCAATCATCCATTGGATTGGAAAAATCCAACATCCAATGGATGACTGGATCGGTTCGGTTGGGAAAATCCAACATCCAATAGATGATTGGATCGGTTCGGTTCCCCTCACATCCATTGGATGTCAACCGATGAACACCCCTAGTTATCTGGATCGAGAATCTCCAATGAACTTACCCATGTGAACATTTATGAATTCCACATGGATCTCATCTCTAAAGAGCTTGACTCACATAATCAGATTAGCTCCACATATTTACACGAAAGCTCAATAGAAAGACACGACGCAACTTCAAGTGAATATATTTGAGGATCTATGTGTGCAACACCCCCAATTACAAATAAGAAAAATATTGGGGAATAGTTGGTACCTATGCAAAAGATAACATCCACGTATTAGAAACTCACTCAATTGAAAGATGAACAAGTTCAAGAAGAACGTGGGATAAAAGTTGTTGGGTTTGAGGGCAACAATAGTTTTTGAGCTTGTATCTTGTTTTTGGGAAGGGTGTCCTAGGCTATGCCTTTAGCTCGTATCTTGTGCCCAATGTATTTGCAAAAGGATAGGGTAGTATTCCATTTGCACTCCCAAATGTTTCTATGAATTTAGAGAGAAATTTAGAAAGAAAGAGGCAAACTTGAGCAACAATTGTAAGAAGCAAAAGTAGAGAAGTGAAACGAGTTGAGAGACAAAATCAATGAATTCAAAGTAATATTTCAACTCAATCTTTTGCTTTTGTAGCCTAGTAAGTCGCATAAGAGTTTAATGTGAAAATGAAATAAAATCGAAGGCCTTACGACCAACAACTTGATGAAAGTGGTTGTTTAGATGTTCTTGATGAAATCGGTGGTTTTAGACCCAAATTAGTGCATATGATGGCTAGTTAGTTGATGTTTTAGCATGCCATAGTCTTGTAACATTTAGTAGGATTCTTATGTAAAAAAAACCCACTGAAATCAAATTATAAATAAGTTTTTGTACAAAAAAATAGTGAACCATTGAATCAGAACTCGAAATCAAGCCTTGTGCTTTCTGCATGGTTGTGTGTGACTAGGCAAGACCTTATACATTTTTATGAATGGTTTGGCACGACCATATGAGGACCGGACTAGTCCGTGTAAGTTTTTAGCATGGTTTGGCAGTTGGCACACCCATGTCATATACAAGTGATACTTGTATTTATTTTTTAAATAAATACAAGATGTTTAATAAGCTCTATATATGTATTCATTAGCCAATTCAAGTGATTAGATGTAGTGTGACTTGTGTATGTAACATTCATGTAGGTTTGGCTAGAACTATACATACCATACATGAGTTTAATGTGATTTAAAATTGGAATGCTACATATAATAATATACATTTAGTATTTTACAATTATGTTAATTATTTCATACATGTATAATATTTTCAAATTAGTGCATTTCCTACCCATTACCCAACTCATTTCCTTCCTAGGCGCCCTCATTCATAAATGACTAGTTAACATTAGCTAAATCAAGATGCATGAGGCAATAACAAGAAGTTTGGGTATAAGATCATTGCTTTCAACCTCATGGACTCTATTTTCGCTCTTCATTAAATATGTATGTTCCATCTTCAGTTTACCTTTAGATGGGTAAGCAAAGCCACCATTTAAATATTTTATTTTCAATTTGATACACATAAATAGAACCTTATAAACAAATGTTGTTTAAAATAGTAAGAATTTTTTTTATTCCTTTCTCAACATCCACGCATCTTTTGTGAAGTTGAAACATCAATAAAGCAATTTTGTGCTTCTTAAAGAAAGTTATGGCATTTTGATGAAGTGAAAGAAGGCTAGCATTTAATTGGCATCATGCATAATAAATTCTTGTAGACATGCATACTTGTTTTTCCTTTTGTCCCCAAAACGCCAATGAGGTAACAGTCAAGCTTCTCTACATGTCTTTTCCTTCCAGAATTGGTAAGCACAAAGATACCTTCCTTCCAAACCCCCATATATATATATATATATATATATATATATATATATAATGGTTCAAACGAGAACACATCTATTTTACGAGAATACTTCTGAGCCTCCAAATTAATTTACACATAATAAACTTAGAACAAATAAAAATAAATAAGTATTTATCCACAATTTATAATTATCTTATATTGTCCATATCCCTTAAATATTGTTAGTATACTTCTTACGTTGATGTCTCCGTTGTCGATAAAGTTGTGATAATATAAATTAAAGATTTCTTATGATACGATTTTGCTATGATACTGATATGATAATTATGTGATTTTGTTGTGATAACCATGTGATAATGTTATGATGATTGAAGACCAGTGATCATCGCCTCTACAATCATCCCTCTCTTTGTTCACTATGTGATTTTGTTGTGATGATAAAGTGATAATGTTTGACACATTGTGATCAGTGCATGTATTATCTTTACGAGAATTTAGAGATAAAGAAGTCATCAATATTACAGATAAATACAAAATCACATGATTATCCTTAATTAACTACTTTATTTTCTTTTAATTTTAATTATGAGTTAAATAACTTAAAGGCCCATAAATGTTCTCTTATTTTCATAAAACGGAGGTGTTCTCGTAGCCGAAACAAGCTGTTGGATTTCACCAGGTTATGGATTTTCTCAAGTCCAGCCATATTGCCCATGCTCTTACTGTGTCGCCAACTATCTACATAGAGCATCAAAGACAATTCTGGGCAAATGCCACCATAGTCACAGAGAATGGTGTGCAGATAATCAAGACTCGGGTGTGTGACAAACCCTTGTCAGTTTCTGAAGAGGTGATACGCATCTGTCTACGTCTAGACGATGCTGCAGGTATTACTTCTATTCCAAATGAGGAATTGTTCTCAAATTTGTCAAGAATGGGGTATGGAGGCCAATTGGGTGGTTTCAAATTCTCAAAAGCTAAATTTTATACCCAATGGCGTTTTCTTGTTCATACCCTGATGCACTGTATCTCCAAAAAGACTACTGGATGGAGTGAGTTTAGCAGTACCATTGCATATGCTTTGGTCTGCTTGGCCATTGCCAGAAAGTATAATTTTTCAAGAATGATTTTCAGTGATCTTGTATCAAACTTGGGAAGCAAAAAGAGTTTTTACATGTACCCAAGGTTTGTACAGGAAGTGATAACCCATGAATTGACGGATATGCCTCACTTTGATGAGGTATATGTACCCAAAATTCCCAAAGGTAAGGTCTTTTCAAATATGAAGAGATCTCCATTGGACTCGGAAGGAGTTGACACCCCATTGTTCTCTACAATGATGGTGGTGTCCCACAATGAAAAAGGTATGGCAGCAGGGTCAAGGCCCTCATTAGACCATCCCACTGCTAGCCAATCCCAACCTTCACCCTCCATATCAATCCCTCAGTCTCTTGTTCAAAAGCCAACTTCTCCAATAACCCAAACTTACATAAGGAAAAAGGTAAAGAAGGCTCCTTCCCTTCTTGTACCTTCACCCACTGAGCCTTTAAGCCCTCTAATGGAGAATTCTCCATTAGAGAATACCTACAAGGAAACCACAGGGGTGTCTCCCAACCCCAAGGAGGTGCTCACTGAGGAGATGTTTGAGCATATGGGTGCTAAGGCTGCCACTACTCCTGCTAGCACAGAGGAGGTTAATGGTAACATAAATAAGACCTTCCCCATGGCAACTTTGGGTGAGCAATCATCCAAAGGTCCCAGGTGCCAAGAAACCATGGGGGTAGCAGGTGCTTCTGCTAGGCAGAAGACCTCTACTACAAAAAGATCCCATGATCCTTCAAAAGGGGGTCACACTCCTGGAGAAGGTGAGGACATATATAACTACTATGAATTGATGGAAACAATGGGCAACATCAACATGGATGTGATCAAGCAGGGAAAAGACATAGAAGAGCTGAAACTGATCATTCTGTCTCAACAAGAACAAATTGTCAACCTGAAGAATATGGTGAAGAAATTGCTTCAGAAAAAGAAGAAGAAACAGTATGTGCTTAAAAGAAGGGAACCAGTGACTGATGCTCCCAAAAAGGGGGAGTCAGAAGCTGATGCCAACATGGAAGATGCCACAAATAAGGGGGAGCAAGAGAAAGCTGATTTTGAGGGGGAACAACAAGCAGTGGAAACTGAGTTTGTACAAGAAGCAGAAAAAGAGAAAGCATCATTAACAGAACAAGAAGCAGTAACAGTTAATGCTGCTGATTCAAGCAAAGCAGCAGAAACTGTTAATACTGCTAAACTGAATGAAGCAGCAGAAACAGTACAAGAGGTTTTAACAGATCTGGAGATAGCAGAGACCTTAATCAAAGCCAAACATGATACTCCCAAGGTCACCTCAAAGACCAAAGGAGTTGTCATCAAAGAAAGAGGTGAAGCTGTAAAGAAAGCAAGTGTTGAAAAGGTGGCAAGCAAAGATAAAGGCAAAGCTAAAATGGTGGAATCTGATCAACCAATCAAAAAGCAAAGGTTGGTTGAATCAGATGAAGCTCTGGCCAAGAAGATACAAGTTGATATTGAGCAAGAAGAAAGGGTTCAGGTTGAAAAGGACAGAGAGATGGCTAAGGCTCTAGCTGTTGAACTAAATGAAGCTTATCAACAAAGCCTGACAACTGAAATTGCACAAAAGAAAGATGTAACTCTGAAGAAATCAGTGATGGTAAAAACAGCTGCAAAGAAGAGACAACCCTCAAAGACCTTCCTAGGTACCCAAGAGAGAAACAAGATGATTACATTTCTCAAAGGTGCTGTAGGAGTCAGAAAAGAGATGTTCTCAAAGATGTCTTTTGAGAAGATTAAAGAGCTGTATGATTCAGAGATACTAAAGCTTCAAGGGAATGAAACTGCCAGGGTGGAAATGGAGAAGAGAATGAAAGAAAGAAATGACTTCATGATAGAAAAGCCTTTCCCTGATGAGCAAGAAACATCACCAAAGAAAGAAGCCACTCTTGGTGAAAGTCTAAGGACTTTAAAAAGAACCAAGATGATGGCAAGGAGAAAGTCAACCAAGAAGCCTATAATAGATACAGAAGAAGCTGAGAAGGTTTCTGAAGAAGAAGGGGCACCTAAGCCATCTGCACAGAAAGAACCAGCAAGAACTGATGATGTAAATATGTACATGGTAGTGATGGACAAAGTGCCTGAACCAGTTTCAGCTAAACCTGTTGAAGTGAAGCCACCTGAGGTTATTCTATGGGACACAATGAAGGTTGATGGGAAGGAATACATAAGGCTCAAAAGAAAGGATGAAAAGTATGAGGTGTATAACACTTGGGCAAAGATTGTAAGAACATGCTCCAGGTCAGATTTAGAAGAGATGTTTGACATAGGAATGAAGTTGTATGCAGATCAACTGAAAGCTCCAGAGATTTCAATTACAAAATTAGTGATGGAGTATCTGTGTATGATGTTCAAACCTGAAGAAGTGGAGCATGTGATCAGAAATGTGTTCAAAACTGTCAACAATTGGACTCTATATGAAACTAGTGGAGTATATGCACTAACTATGGACATAAATCACATAGAGTACTTCCTAGTGGATAGAGTGTACAATCACAGCAGACTAAAGCTTCATGCAATGTTGAAGAAGAAGCTAGGATGTGTTCCAGATTCAGAGATGGCTAAGTATTTGATTCAAAGAACAATCAATTAGAGTTTGGGGTTGGATGCAAATACAGGTGTATGAGCCATGAAGTTTTGGGAGCATCTAAGAAGACCATTTGAAGAACTTGACTTCTCTTCCTAAAAGTCAAGTTAGGGGGAGATTGTTGGGAAATTCAGAAATACACAAGTACAGTTAATGCTGCTAGAAGAACTTGATTACTACTTCTGAGATTAATGCTGCTGAGTGAAGTTAATACTGCTGATCAAGATTAGTACTGCTAAGTCAAGATTAATACTGCTAGAGGAGATTACTACTGCTAAGCAATTTTAGTACTGCTAGTAGTTAGTACTGCTGAACATTAATATTGCTCAAAGTATTAATACTGCTGAAGACTTAGTGCTGCTTATGAGATTATCAAGATTCGTGCAGATCAAGTTTGAAGATTATGGAAAGCTTGGAGATAAAGATGGAAGATTATTTTGAAGATCTTTTATTATTTGTAATTATCTTTTATCTTCATTATATAAAGAATAGTTTAGAATTGATAAATATAGAATTCTGAAATTTTGTTTTGAGAGAGAATCAACCTCAAGAATTAAGATCCTGACAACTTCCTCTATAAAAGAACCTACCAAGGCAATAACAGATAGAGGAAATAAGGGCCACAAAAACTCTCTCGAATCTAACAGATAAAAGCCCACTCCACCACCCCCCGGCTGCCGACTCCTGGCCCTGCCCCGGGTTGCCGTCTCCCGGCTCGTCACCCTCACTCACCTGGGTTGCCGACTCCCGGCCCCGCCCGGGTCACCGCCTCCCGGCTCCCCCCTACTCACCCGGGCTGCCGACTCCCGACCCTGCCCGGGTCCTTCCTCACCCCGGGCTTACCCCGTCTCCCGGGTACGCCCTGCATCCCGTCTCCCGGATCCAAAGCAATCCCCCGGGTCGCCCCCGGTTGGATTGCTCCCCGAGTCCCCCAACTACGACGCCGACTTTGGATTAGTGGTCAGGTCGCCAAACTAAGGCCGAAGCAATCAAAGGGATTTCGATTTCAATGGGCGGAAGAATCGATACACACAGACCGATTTCTAATCCAAAACCACAACCCCAAGCCTAACAAAAGATAACCTTTCAAGGATTTAGGTTCTCAGACTAATCTAAGAACTATTTGGGGATTTTTTTAAGAAATCTCTCCACAAATCAGATTCATAACCACCAAGGGTTATCCTCAAAATTTCCAAAACTAAGAGATGATTTTAATAAGAAGATTACCTTGAAAGATTGAAGCCGATTGTTCCCTTCAAGAATTTCTCTCTTCCCTTTACTTTTCTCCAAATCGCCAAGAGTCTCCCTCTCTTAGCCGCCACTGCTAAAAATGAGGTAGAGGATAGGGTTTTAGGGTTTAAATCCCTCTTTAGCCATTTTGCAACCTAGTCCCTTCCCTTTTTTCCTTTTTCACAAATATTCATCCAACTTCCATTTATTACTTTGGTTAAGGTTATTACATCGTTTGAACCTCTACCTATATATAGGGTCAGGGGAAAATTGTAACAAAAATGAAAAACAGAGGAACACTCTGATAGTCGTTCATCTGGAAATAATTTGTAACATGTACACGTGTATATGCACATGTGCATAATGCCCACGTGCATAAAAAAACAACTTATGTTACTTGGATGCACATGTACATACTGTCCAGATGAACGGTTACCAGAGTGTTTTCCTCGATTTTTCATTCTTTTAGGTTTCTCCATATATATATATATATATATATATATATATATATATATGGAGAGAGAGAAAGATGTGGTTTCATTTGCAAACTTACTCATCGATACTAATTTTGCAAACTACTATATATCATTGATTTTATTCATCAACAACTTAGATCACTTGAAGCTATTTTATGTTAAGCAATTTAATTAATTAATACATTTTATATTAAATTTGATCTAACAAATAGATAATAAAATAATATAGTTACCATAAATACATTTATGGAAAATACGGTTACCAAAATCTCCAAAATCCGATTGTAGATTGCCAAAATTTCAAAGAGTTTTCCTAAAATACGGTTAAACAAATTTTGGATGAAATATATTTTGGGTTATAGGAAATATGTTTTGGATGAAATATTTCTTGGATGAAATCAATATTGGATGAAACCATCATTTTATTTGATGTTTCACTAGTGAAAATCAGTATTGGATAAAATCATTATTTCATTTGATGGTTTAACTACTGAAATGGATTTATTTGATGGTTTCATTCCTGAAATAGTTTCACTATGTATAAACATTCGTTTATGAACACAAACAAACTTCAATATCTATAGTCGGAATTTGAATCTTGACAAAAAAAGATATTAAAAAAAAGAAGATAAACTACGAAATTGATAATGAAATGGTTACCCAAAAAACATAATCAATATCCACATCAATCTGGCGGATTAATTATAAGATAATGACCATAAATAACTTAAAGAATCTGTTTAAAAAAAACTTTAAAAATCCTTTAATATAAAAAAATAAGAAAAATGAAAAAAAGGAATAAATAATTATGATTGAACAATAATAGTTTGCAAAGTTTGTATCAATATCAAGGTTGTAAAAGACCCCTCCTCTCTTTCTTTCATATATTTATTAAACTTGATAAACGACCAAAATTAGTTTGTATAGTTTGTATGAATTGTTTGGTTTGCAAATGAAACACACGCTCTCTCTCTCTCTCTATATATATATTCTTTTTCAAAAATGTTTTTATCATTATAAAGAAATTGGAAAAGGTGATTTAAAATGTTTGATTTGTGTTTGCTTGCATATGACCATTTCCAAGACGCAAAGTGAACCCTACTTTCATTCTTTAGCTTTGATAAAGAAGTTTTAACACATTTTGGATGTCACCTCCATTAAGAGAGTGACCCATTAACAAAAACCCCTTTCCTTTTAATTATTAATTTTGGATTATTATATTTAATAATCTTTTGATTATTAACACATCTTAGTATATTAAAAACCATATATTATTTTAATGTCAATAATATTTAAGATTACACGTCCTTACAAAGCTAACGTTTTCTTTTTGTACATTTTATCAAGAGCAAAATACTTGAAAATTCTAATCTTTCTTTTTTGTTGTTGCAATTAGGGTTTAAATCGGCTTCCACCAATTTATATTTTACAATTTGTTATAATTTTAACTTATGCAATTGTATGTTCATATGATGTCATTGACTTTTCTAACTCGTAAAATATAAAATTTTAAACAGTAAAAAAAACACAAAATAAATTAAATAGATGATAAAACAATTATGAATACTATCGGATTGGAAAGCAAAAATTGGAGGAAGGTGGACATTGGTAAGATCGGTTCTTGGTAATGTTTCATTATACTTCTTTTCTTTGTTTCGTACCCCGATAAGTGTGTTGAGAGTTTTGGAGAGTGTGAGGGGTCGTTTTTTTTTTTTTGGGGGGGGGGGGGGGGCGGCGAGGATGATCTTGGGAGGAAAGGTCGAGTGAGGGTAAGGTGGGAAAAGGTATTGGGACCGTTTGAGAGGGGAGGGCTAAATATTGGGGGGCTTAAAGAAGCTAATTGGGGTTTGCTCGGGAAAAGGTGGTGGAGGTTTCATAATGAATCCAGTGGGTTATGGGTTAAGGTAATCAAGAGTATTTATGGGTGGGATGGGGGGCTAATGGAGGATGCACCAAGCCACCAAGGGGACGGGGGAAATTCGATTTGGGCAAATACAATTAAGGTGGGGAAGGAAATAAATAAAGTTGGAATTCATTTTTCGGAATCATTTAGTAAGAAGGTGGGGGACGGTACAAACATAAGATTTTGGGAGGATAGGTGGACTTCAAGTGGGAGACTAAAGGAGACGTTCAATCGGCTATTTCAATTGGAAGTAGACAAAGGGGCAACAGTGTCGGATAGAGGTGAGCATCAAGGCGAGGAATGGGTTTGGAAATGGAATTGGAGAAGGAAACCAAGGGGACGAGAGCTTGGAGAATTAGAGGAACTACGAAACGTGATTGCGGATCATCTACCAAGGGAAGGAATTAAGGATGGGTGACATGGAGTTTAGATCCTCAAGGTGGGTTCACGGTAAAAAAAAAAAGGGAATTATTAGGGGAAAAGATGTAACACCCTAAAATCGGGTAAATTTAAAACTTGAAATTTTCGCAATATGATGTTTATAAAACGACGAAGATTTAAACCTGAAACATTTAATATGAAATTGTAACACCCTAAAAATTCAATCAAATAAAAATTGAAATTTTGGCAATATGACGATTAAATTACGGACATCCAAAATCAACCTGTAAGGAAAAACTTCAACATAAAAACACTTCCCAAGGGGCAACTATAGACCCACAAGCAATTGGGATAGTTTGCACCATAAAGTTGGCCGAAGAATGAGATACAAAACAAATTACAACAACCTAATTAATCTAGAAGTAATTCAAAAATTAGATTAAAACGGGTGTTGCTAATCCACCAAAAATCTCTCTTCACACGTATACCCAAAAGACCGGCACTCCAAGATCTCCTACGTGCACGATTGATAAGCCCGACCACCTAATTTCCACCACGAGTGGGATCTGTGAGGAAACAACAACCACAACAACTGTTAGGACAAAGCCTAGTGAGATCTCATAAGTTATAAATCATGAACATAATAATATAAAACGATATTCATGTTACCGAACTCCTTTGCCTCACAGTTAATGATTCCACCGCAACCATGTTCTTAAACCTGAACATGACCATACAAGAAATAGCTCTTGAAAATACGGGGGAGACCCATTTCCATCGAGTGACATGTTCACGGGAATGGAGTCACCCATGATGTTACTGGATTACACCTCATGTCCCGGTCCTAGTTCCCATGCCAACAAGACATCACAACCTCAAACCAAAACTCGATGCATTTATTGCCTACTCCGTCGAGTTACACCTCAAGGTCTTATGGGACATTATTGCTTATCCAGGACTAGACGAGTTACACCTCAAGGACCCACGTCCTCTATTTCCTACCTGCTAGTAGACCACAAACGACCACAACAATGGTCCCCATTGACCCGCGACTATCTCCTCGTGTACAAGGAAATAGCGGTCATATTCTTATCAGGTGATCACATACTGATTAAAGATGCGCATGAAACAGATAACTAAAGTAAACACCTTCCTTACCGACTCATAGATATTATGCACCCCTCATAAGATTTCATAGTATTAAAACGACATGTCATTCCATAGTGATTATTCCCTTTCACATTTCACTTAACACATTCTTCATATTGTCAAATAACATCATGACACCCATTATGATTTTTATACTTATTGTCAAGGACTCTAGCTTCTAGGTCAAACTCATAGATTAAGGTCCCTTCCCATAATTCTCATATGTAGGAATAAATCAAGTGGGAAGAGTAACAAGTAACATGTAAACACAAGGAAAATAGAGTAAAATGAAGGAAACTCCTCTTCTAGGGTTTGTACAAAAACCCTAGGAATATAACAAACCCAATAGTGACACAATACAAATCTATACAAGTATTTATTGCAAGTAAGTAGGCACATAGACATAAGAGGGTTAAGAACTCACCAACTAGGGTTTGTAAAGAGAAAACCCTAGGTATTAAGATTTGAGGGAGCTCTACTTCACTTGAAGCTTTAATGGCACCAAGGATCACTTTAATCACTTCAACAACCTTTCTTGAGTCTTTTAAATGCTAAGGTTGCTTGAGGAATTAAATGAGGTGAGAGGGGAGAGGAGAAAGGGAAAAATCGCCCTAGAGGGTTGAGAGAACGATTCTCTAGAAACTTGGTTCCAAAATGAGGTGATTTAGGCTTGAAAATCGGCTAAAAAGGCTGGACCCCGACCCCTTCTCGCGACTATGCCTCGGCGACCTTTTCCTTGGCATTGTCGTCGGGCAATGTCGCTCGGTCTGCCCCTCCCACGGTACAACCTCCGCGACTATTGCCTCGGAGATTATGCCACGGCATTGTCGCCAGGCAATGTCGCCCAGTCTCCCTCCCCTTACGGTACCATCTCTGCGACTATGCCCTTGGCGACTATGCCATGGCATTGTCGCCGGGCAATGTCGCGCAGTCTCCCAGGCTGTTGATTGGTCAGTGATAAGGTGTTTAACAAGTCCCATGGTTTCCTCACAACCCCATACTGAATACAATTATTCAAACAAGAGATTACAAAAGTCTAAGCACATAACCTTTCACATTTAACACATAATTATAAGCACACCCTTCAAATAATGATTGTTGTTACGAAATAGACGTGCCAATGCACACAAATAGTTATAAATCGCTAATGGTCCTTAAGGAGAAAGGTTAACAGAATGCTATGGCTCAGAGAGGGAGATTAAAGCTCGAAGAGACGTCATTAAGAAAACAAGATGTTACAATCCTCCCCCACTAGGAATAGATTTCGTCCTCGAAATCTCATGCTATTTGAAAAGGTTAGGATACCGCCTCTTCATATCCTCTTCCGCTTCCCACGTCACGTTCGTGCCCCGATGATGTTTCCATTGCACTTTCACCATAACCACCTCCTTATGGCGGAGTTTCTTCGTTTCCCTCTCTAGAATGGTCTCCGGCTCTTCGACACAACGATCATTGTCTACTTGGATTTCGGACAATGGAATGACGTTTTCTTCTTCCGCTAGACATTTCCGAAGATAACAAATGTGGAATGTAGGGTGAATTCCACTCATCTCAGGCGGTAGATCAAGCTTGTAGGCTTGGAGCCCCACACGCTCAAGAATAGGGAAGGGTCCGAGAAAACGAGGGCTAAGCTTTCCTCGCTTCCCAAACCTTATAATTCCTTTCCAAGGCGACACTTTCAACATCACTCGATCGCCTACTTGAAATTCCATCGGCCGCCTCTTTTTGTCCGCATAACTCTTCTGGCGGTCCTGGGCCGCTTTCAACCGCTCTCGTATGCTCTTCACCTTGTTCGCCGTTTCTTGTACCACTTCTGGTCCGGCAAATTGCTTCTTGCCCTCTTCTATCCAGCACGTCGGCATCCTACATTTCCGACATACAAGGCCTCAAACGGTGCCATGCCCAAACTTGAATGGTAACTGTTATTGTAAGCAAACTCCACCAATGGAAGATGAGAATCCCAATGCCCTCCAAAGTCAATAACACACGATCGCAACATATCTTCCAAAGTTTGAATTGTCCGCTCGCTTTGTCCATCCGTTTAAGGATGGTACGCCGTGCTCAACTTCACCTTTGTTCCCAATTCCCTTTGAAACGCACCCCAAAAATGGGAAGTGAAACGACTGTCCCGATCGGACACGATAGACAATGGTACTCCATGCCTCGAGACCACTTCATTGATATAAAGTCTCGCTAACTTGTCCAACGGTAACGCTTCATTCATGGCCAAAAAGTGCGCGCTTTTCGTCAACCGATCTACAACCACCCAAATGGTGTCGTGACCCTTCAATGTTCTCGGTAGTTTCGTTACGAAGTCCATTGTGATGTGATCCCACTTCCACTCCAGTATTTCTAAGGATTGCAAGCTTCCGTAAGGTCGCTGATGTTCAGCCTTCACTAGTGAACAAGTAATGCATTTCTCCACAAAGCTTGCCACATCAAGCTTCATTACTGGCCACCAGAAATTCAACTTCAAATCTCTGTACATTTTCGTACTCCCGGGGTGAATAGAATATCTCGATTTGTACGCCTCTTCCAACAACAGCTTCCGGAACCCTCCTAATTTGGGTACCCAGACTCGCCCTTGGAAAAGTTTCAACCCCCTACCATCTTCCGTCAAGGATTGCTTCAGCTTGAGCGGTCTTTATCATGTCTATGAGGTTTGAGATGATCTCAATCCTTGTTAGTGAGGTTTTTACCATACCACTATACTCCTTCTGGCTTAGTGCGTCCTCCACCACATTAGCCTTGCCCGGGTGATATTGGAGTTCACAATCATAGTTCTTCAATAGCTCGAGCCATCTTCTTTGACGCATATTTAACTCCTTTTGATCGAAAACGTACTTCAAGCTCTTGTGATCGGTGTAGAGTGTGCACTTAGTGCCGTACAAGTAGTGTCGCCACAACTTCAAGGCAAACACGACCTCCGCTAATTCAAGGTCATGAGTTGGATAATTCTTTTCGTGCTCCTTTAATTGCCTTGACGCATAAGCTATGACTTTCCCTCTCTGCATCAGGACACACCCTAACCCCATCTTGGATGCGTCACTATACACCACAAAGTCCTCTGTTTCCTCGGGTAGGGATAGGATTGGAGCTTCACACAGTTTCTGTTGCAAGGTACGGAAAGCCTTCTCTTGAACGTCTGTCCATGCAAACTTCACATTTTTCCGAGTTAACGAGGTCAACGGTGAAGCGATCTTGGAGAAGTCTTGGATGAACCTTCGGTAGTAACCGGCGAGTCCCATAAAGCTTCGGATCTCGGTTGGGCTTTTCGGAGGCTCTCAGTTCGTCATCACCTCAATCTTTGCAGGATCTACCTTTACTCCCTCGCGAGTCACCACATGGCCGAGAAATTGAACTTCTCGTAACCAAAATTCACATTTGGAGAATTTTGCATAGAGCCTTTCTCTTCTCAGTACCTCCAGAACTTCTCTCAGATGTTGCTCGTGCTCCTCCTCGTCCTTGGAATAGACCAAGATATCGTCGATAAATACTATGACCGACCGGTCCAAAAATGGTCGACATACCCGATTCATCAAGTCCATAAATATTGCCGGCACATTCGTCAAACCAAAGGCATCACTAGGAACTCGTAATGCCCATATTGCGTCCTAAACGCCGTTTTCGGAACGTCTCCTTCTCGAACTCTTACTTGATGATAACCCGATCGAAGGTCGATCTTGGAAAAGCATCCGGCCCCTTGTAGTTGATCAAGGAGATCGTCTATACGGGGTAGTGGATATTTATTCTTGATGGTCACTTTGTTCAATTAACGGTAATCGATGCACATACGCATCGATCCGTCCTTCTTCTTCACAAAAAGTACCGGAGCTCCCCAAGGGGATGAGCTCGGCCTCACGAACCCCTTCTCTAGCAACTCATGGAGTTGGGACATCATTTCTTGCATTTTGGTTGGCGCGAGGCGATACGGTGCACGAGCTATTGGTGCCTCTCCCGGAACTAAATCAATTCGAAACTCCACCTGCCAATCAGGAGGCAAACCCGGTAAGTCTTCGGGGAATACGTCCGGAAATTCGCTAACAATCTTCACGTCTTCCAATCTCTTCTTTTCTTCCTTGGCATCTATCACAAATGCTAGGTACGAAGGGTACTTCTTCGTTAGGTATTTCTTTGCCTTGATGGATGAGATAATGGTCACCTCTCCTTTTTGTTTCTCGCCATACACGATTAGAAAGTCACCATCCCCGGTGGAAATCCGTATTAGTTTCTTTGAGCATAAAATCTCCGCTTGATGCTTTGCCAACCAATCCATCCCGATTACCACGTCAAAACTCCCGATGGTCATGGGAAGTAAGTCTACCATAAAAGGTTCGCCACTAATCTCTAAACGACAATCTCGCAAGATATCTCTTAAGATTATTTGTTCTCCATTAGCTACTTCTATGACTAGCGCATCACGAAGAGTGCTAACAGGTAAACTTAAGGATTTGCAAAATATAGCAGATATGAAGGAGAAGTTTGCACCGGAATCAAACAACACTCTAACGGGTTTGGAGTTAAGTAGAAATGTACCCGACACCACATCGGCGGTCTTCTTCGCTTCTTCTTTGGTCATTTGAAAAGCCCTCCCTTGAGCCTTGGGAATGGTCTCTTTCTTCGGTTGGCTTCCCGAACTTCCTCCTCCCTTCGCAACACCCTTTAGCTTGGGGCACTCTCTTCGGACGTGGCCCATCTCCTTGCATTCGTAACAGACTATCCCCCGGATGGAACACTCAGTGCTGATATGACCCGGTTTACCGCATTTGAAACACGAGACCGTGTTGGGTTTGGAGTCAATCTTGCAAAGTCCGAAGTGTTTGCTTTTGCACTTGGAGCACCACTTCGCCTCCCGATGATGTTCAGAACTTCTGCCTCCTGATTGAAACTTCGCTCTCTTGAACGAACTTGGCGGGATCTCCCACCTTCTCTTCTCTCCTACCTTCGCCTTTTCCTCTTTATCACGTGCATAAAGCCTCTCCATCACTTTGGCCTCCTCGATAGTCTCGCGGAGGTTTGAGGCTTTGGAATTGCGGACCATTGACAACATGTCTACAGGTAGGCCCTTCAAATAGGCCTTTACTTTTTCCTTCTCCGTCGGGAACACATGTCCCACCAGGTTCAGTTTCTCCATGAACAGTCGAGTGTACTCTTTTACTGACAAGTTTCCTTACTTGATTGATCGAAATTCTTCTTCCAATAGGTCCATCTCCTCTTCGTTGCAATAACAGTTTTCTCTTGAATTCAACCCACGGCATTTTGGCTAACACAGACTCCTCCATAGTTACGGTGAACACATTCCACCATGTCAAAGCCGAGCCCCGTAGCATTTGAGACCCATACTTCACTTTCTGGCTCTCTTCACAGTCACAAGCTCGGAAGGCCTGCTCAATTTCTCTGAGCAAGTTCATACATTTTACGGGCTCGTCGGTCCCAACAAATTCTGGTGGTTTGCAACAAAGGAAGGATTTGTACGAACATCCTTTCCTCGGTTGTCTGGTCTCCAAAGTTATTAAACCTTCGGTGCGGTTCTTGTAACACCTTAGGCATATCCCATATCGGCCGTGGACAGGAGTGATGCTGGGTGTTATAAGTAATATCTTGGCCTTCCTAACAACAACGCGTTTTGGGGCCACAAGCACGTCAGGTTCTGGGAAATCTGAGGTTAAGCGTGCTTGGGTGGGAGTAGTCCCAGGATGGGTGACCCCCTGGGAAGTTTCTCACCAGGTCGCCAGAAACAAATCCGTGCGCTACACGTTGGTTAAATCCAGGGGCAAAGCGGACAATATTGTTGTCGAGGTAGGCGGGATGTTACAGATGGTATCAGAGCCACTCCTGTGCCGTTCGGGATATGGGGCAAACCTCATCGAGGACGATGAGTCCCAAGGGGGGGGGTGTTTGTAACACCTTAGGCATATCCCATATCGTCCGTGGACAGGAGTGATGTTGGGTGTTATAAGTAATATCTTGGCCTTCCTAACAACAACGCGTTTTGGGGCCACAAGCACGTCAGGTTCTGGGAACTCTGAGGTTAAGCATGCTTGGGTGGGAGTAGTCCCAGGATGGGTGACCCCCTGGGAAGTTTCTCACCAGGTCGCCAGAAACAAATCCGTGCGCTACTCGTTGGTTAAATCCAGGAGCAAAGCGGACAATATTGTTGTCGAGGCAGGCGGGATGTTACAGTTCTCATCTCCGGTACCTCCGGAACCCGCAATGACTACATTCTCTTCTATTGTCTCGTGACGACGGTGATTCACCTCTCGGTCTTCAAGCAACTTCATGAACAATTCCTGTTGTCTCACCATGGTCTCGTTCAAGGCTCTCATCATATCCATCATTTGTGTTTGAGGAGTTACCTCTGTTAGGATTGGATTAACAGAAGCAATGTCGGTCCTCGGAATCTGTTCCACCCTTCCGACAAGCATGGGTGGGATTGGAGGTCCATCCGTCACAGTTGCATTTGGCCTATTGGTCGTGGATTCGTTTACCTCTTGGCCCTCGGGCGAGGATTGAAGGTGACTTTGAGTATTTACCATTCTCGTCTGTCATTAGTCAAAAGAGGGTGAGAAATGGGTTACACAAGATTACACACCAGAAACGTACTAATACAGTTCATCGATTATCATAATCATAGTAATTCAAGCATGCTCACATAGAGGTACATTCATAATAGCAGTAGCTAATTGAAATTATGAACGTACACTACATAAAGATTCTCGTTACTACCCAATTATCACACTTTAATGCCTAAAAGTCTCAGCTTAAGTCTAGGCATAGAGATTACATACCTAGTTCACTTAAACTAGAGCTCTGATACCAACTTGTAACACCCTAAAAATTCAATCAAATAAAAATTGAAATTTTGGTAATATGACGTCTAAATTATGGACATCCAAAATCAACCTGTAAGGAAAAACATCAACATAAAAACACTTCCCAAGGGGCAACTATAGACCCACAAGAAATTGGGATAGTTTGCACCATAAAGTTGGCCAAAGAATGAGATACAAAACAAATTACAACAACCTAATAAATCTAGAAGTAATTCAAAAACTAGATTAAAACGGGTGTTGCTAATCCACCAAAAATCTCTCTTCACACGTATACCCAAAAGACCGGCACTCCAAGATCTCCTACGTGCATGGTTGATAAGCCCAACCACCTAATTTCCACCACGAGTGGGATCTGTGAGGAAACAACAACCACAACAAGTGTTAGGACAAAGCCTAGTGAGATCTCATAATTTATAAATCATAAACATAATAATATAAAACAATATTCATGTTACCGAACTCCTTTGCCTCACAGTTAATGATTCCACCGCAACCATGTTCTTAAACCTGAACATGACCATACAAGAAATAGCTCTTGAAAATACGGGGGGGACCCATTTCCATCGGGTGACATGTTCACTGGAGTGGAGTCACCCATGATGTCACTGGATTACACCTCATGTCCCGGTCCTAGTTCCCATGCCAACAAGACATCACAACCTCAAACCAAAACTCGATGCCTTTGTTGCCTACTTCGTCGAGTTACACCTCAAGGTCTTATGGGACATTATTGCTTATCCAGGACTAGACAAGTTACACCTCAAGGACCCACGTCCTCTATTGCCTACCCGCTAGTACACCACAAACGACCACAACAATGGTCCCCATTGACCCACGACTATCTCCTCGTGCACAAGGAAATAACGGTCATATTCTTATCAGGTGATCACATACTGATTAAAGATGCACATGAAACAGATAACCAAAGTAAACACCTTCCTTACCGACTCATAGATATTATGCACCCCTCATAAGATTTCATAGTATTAAAACGACATGTCATTCCATAGTGATTATTCCCTTTCACATTTCACTTAACACATTCTTCATATTGTCAAATAACATCATGACACCCATTATGATTTTTATACTTATTGTCAAGGACTCTAGCCTCTTGGTCAAACTCATAGATTAAGGTCCCTTCCCATAATTCTCATATGTAGGAATAAATCAAGTGGGAAGAGTAACAAGTAACATGTAAACACAAGGAAAATAGAGTAAAATGAAGGAAACTCCTATTCTAGGGTTTGTACAAAAACCCTAGGAATATAACAAACCCAATAGTGACACAATACAAATCTATACAAGTATTTATTGCAAGTAAGTAGGTACATAGACATAAGAGGGTTAAGAACTCACCAACTAGGGTTTGTAAAGAGAAAACCCTAGGTATTAAGATTTGAGGGAACTCTACTTCACTTGAAGCTTTAATGACACCAAGGATCACTTTAATCACTTCAACAACCTTTCTTGAGTCTTTTAAATGCTAAGGTTGCTTGAGGAATTAAATGAGGTGAGAGGGGAGAGGAGAAAGGGAAAAATCGCCCTAGAGGGTTGAGAGAACGATTCTCCAGAAACTTGGTTCCAAAGTGAGGTGATTTAGGCTTGAAAATCGGCTAAAAAGGCTGGACCCCGCACCCTTCTCGCGACTATGCCTCGGCGACTTTGCCCTTGGCATTGTCGCCGGGCAATGTCGCTCGATCTGCCCCGCCCACGGTACAACCTCGGCGACTATTCCCTCGGCGATTATGCCACGGCATTGTCGCCAGGCAATGTCGCCCAGTCTCCCCCCCCCTTACGGTACCATCTCTGCGACTATGCCCTTGGCGACTATGCCATGGCATTGCCGCCGGGCAATGTCGCGCAGTCTCCCAGGCTGTTGATTGGTCGGCGATAAGGTGTTTAACAAGTCCCATGGTTTCCTCACAACCCCATACTAAATACAATTATTCAAACAAGAGATTACAAAAGTCTAAGCACATAACCTTTCACATTTAACACATAATTATAAGCACACCCTTCAAATAACGATTGTTGTTACGAAATAGAAGTGCCAATGCACACAAATAGTTATAAACCGCTAATGGTCCTTAAGGAAAAAGGTTAACAGAATGCTATGGCTCGGAGAGGGAGATTAAAGCTCGAAGAGACGTCATTAAGAAAACAGGATGTTACAGAAATAAAACTTCACAATGACATCATCCCAATAAGGGGAGACTATAAGCGTTTACAAATCTGAACAAATAATGAAACGAAGACCGACAACCTACTTAATCTAAAATAATTCTAGTTTAGATTATAATTGGGTGTCGTCATCATTCCCAAAATAACGGTATGTATAATGCACGCTCTATATCTTGCCAATGCTAATTTCCCAAAAAGGTCGTCCTAACACTCCGCTCAAGGTTTCGCCACCCCACCACTAATGGAACCTGATATATATACACCAAAACAAACAAGTGTCAGACTTGGAGCCTAGTGAGTACATCCAAAACTATATGTGTGATAAAGTGTAATACATTGGTGAACAATTAACAATAAATAGAGTGACAATAATAAACGAATTCTCCAACATTTGAACCTTATGCGAGACGGGGGAGATCCGTTCCACCATAGGTTGCGGTGGAATATGTAAGTAGGCTACAACCCATGAGGAGTATTTAGTTGGAATGGTTATTTATCGGCATAAACTCTATTCATGAGTCTTTAGCCGTTAGAACATCAACCCTATTCATGAATCTTTAGTTCAATGTAAATATGAGTTCAACCCTATTCATGGATCTTTACCTTGGGACCTCACCATTCCAAACCAACATGATTCACCAGTATGACAATTTGTATTTTGCTATAATTTCCAAACCCATGAATCTCATATAGCACCATGTCATAATAAGGTAAATCCAATCATCCGTGCATAACATTTCTTTTCATGTAAACACATTCTATCCAACATAAGAAACATATTAGCAAAATGTTTTCTACATACAAGTTTCATTAACACATTATACCATAGACTTCACCAAACCAAACTTTCCAATATAACCCCAAATAAATCATTTCACCCATTTGATTTCACAAGTTCCATAGTACACAACTAAACCATGTTTGTTATTCCACCAACCTTTTAGGTCATCATATCACATACAATTACCATAGTGTCAAAACCTTAGTTTTTTATCTAGAAAGTTCAAAAGCACAAAATGGAGAAAATGTAGGTTTTTAAAGTAATGTAAAGAAAATGTTTTTATTAACCACATAAGAATTTAATATGAAAGATGAACTCACAAAGTGGGTTTTTAATGACAACCCAAAACCCTAGCTTCTTTCTCTTGAAAAGGATGATAAGTAAGATATGTAGGAGTTAAATCTTTAATCTTGAATATTTGGTTGGTGGAGCTAAATCCTTGTAATAAATGTGGAATTAATGTGTAACACCCTAAATTTTGGAGGAAATAAAAATTTGAAAATTTGGCAATATGACGACTAGAATAGGAGTAAAACCTGAATAATGCAACATTGACATTTCAACCAAACATGCCATCCCGAAGAGGGGAAAACTAAGTATGACGATTACAACCCAAAATAAATTGAAGTTAACTTCAACAACCTAATAATCTAGACATGATTAAATCTAGATTAAATTCGGGTGTTGACATTTTACTTCTCCAAACGTATATCAAGTTTAGTTCGGTCGTACATCTCTATAACCTCCAAAAATGCTACTCTCCTTCGATCACTATTCACTCAAGCCCGAGGAGTCCCACCGCTAGAATGACCTGTTGTAACACCATCAAATTTAGAAATAGCAACTAATTTAAAATTTTCTAAATACATCGATAACTGAATCATCTACAACGACAAATTGAGGTTTAACTTCAATAAACACATTTCAATCCTTATACACGATCTATAATAGGTACGGATGTTACTAAAACCCAATAACAGTTACTAACTTCAACTGCGGAAGACTTCACCAAACTACTCACCCTCGTGTAAATCTAGTGCTCATCTCTTCATAGCACCGCTAGAACCAAACCCCAATTGGAACCTGATGCACATGCTGACAAATAAAAAGATAGACTTAATACCTAGTGAGCTCAAGAGTTTTCATTAGATAAATATAAAACAATAACATTAAGAACGTTAATTAAATCGTGATTTCCAAAATGAAGTATGTTAAATCTGGAAACAATATCTTTTTCAACATTCACTCTCTTCGTGATTAAAATCACAAAACATAACGTTTCTTCGAATATAAATCCAACCCAAACTCGCGTAATACATAACTGGCACTTTAATAATCAAATACTGAAAACGTGGATAAACTCTCTCATCCAAAAGCATGGATAAAGTTCAGTATGCAAAACCCAAATACATGGATAACAATCCATACCCAAAACATCATCGAAAACATGAATTATAAAACTCCATAACCAAAACAACACCTTTCGGTGACGGGGGAGACCTGATTACATAGTATGCGGCGGAACACAAAAGTAGGTCACATAACTATGCAGGAAACCAAAACATATGGGTTATACCCATAAAACATACCGATCTTAACTCCTCTAAGTCTATTGCTCGAAAACATCAAGTCAACCCCTCTAGGTCTATTCTTGAGAGTTCCAAAACAGGGGAACTGTAACACCCTAAAATTTGGAGTAATTTAAAAATCTGAAAATTTGGCATAATGACGTTGTATTTGGAATAAACCACCCAAAAAGGGTAAATATAAGAAGCATTTACAAAACCTGCGAACAGATATGGAAATCAACAACAAACTAATCTAAACATGTACTATCTAGATTACATCGGTTGTCAACCCAAAATCACCAAAATAAGGAGCTTAATTAAATGCCTAAAACACCAAATGTCTAGTCATCTCAAAAATGCCTCAAGCCCACGCTCGTCACTCAGACCTTTGGCAACCCACCGCTAAAAGAACCTGTTATACACATCATTTGAGAAAAAGTGTTAGACTTAAAGCCTAGTGAGAACATACAATTTATAATTTAAAGGAACATAGACAATTGTAACGAAAGAAAACCTTTTCAAGAGAGTTGAGTTTACAGTTTGAAATATTAAACACTTAAGGACCTTTCGGTCCAAAATTTCATCTTGCGATGACGGAGGAGACCCAATTTACCAAAGATTGTAGCGGAACACAAAAGTAAGCCACAATCCGAGTTATGAGCTAAATACTTGGAAACCATGGTCACGAACAATGTCGGTCTGTACTAAGATGTGGGGAAGGGCACCCGAGGAAACCAAGTCATACTCGTTCACTAGGATTACATTTACGATCCATTGCTAGTAACCGGTCCCACATAACCGTACCAAGTGGCCTCCGAGGATCCAATGTCTCAACTAGCTACAAAGGGGAAAAACATCCCAGACATAAGCTGACTCAATACTTATGGATCCACTAGTAATAGTCTAGACTTGTCACAATTTCATTTGTGACCAACTATAGTTAAACATAAAGTCCTCAATACCATTTATTCACTACTAGAAAATGGCTTATTACCGACCAACAATTTCCGACGGACAATATCCGTCGGTAATTACCGACGGAACACCGACGGAAAAATAAAATTTGCGACGGATAGACCATCCGTCGGTGATCCGTCGGTAAATATAACCGCATAAGTTATAACCTACAGAAAAGTGGGCTAATCCAACCTGGTCACTTACGTAAATCTGAAAGCTGGGATTAAGAGATATATTTCTGACGGATATAAAATTATTTTTTCTAATATTTAAATCCGTCGGAAATCCGTCGGTAATTTTAATAATTTAATAAAAAATAATTTTTTCCTGATGTCCGTCGGTGATCCGTCGGAAATTACCGACGTATTACCGACGACATTTAGAATTTCGTCGGTAATAACGTTTGTGTATGTATGTATGTGATCATGTATGTATGTATGTACATCATGTATGTATGTATGTATGTATGTATATATGTATATATGTATGTATGTATGTACGCATGTGATCATGTATGTATGTACATGTACGTATGTATGTACATCATGTATAGTATGTATGTATGTACGTATGTGATCATGTATGTATGTACATGTACGTATGTGATCATGTATGTATGCACATCATGTATAGTATGTATGTATGTGATCATGTATATATGTATGTTTATAGATCATGTCTATGTCATGTGTGTATGTATGTATATATGTCTATGTATGTGTCTATATATGTATGTATGTATGTCTATAGATGTATTGTATACATATGTATTGCTTGTATGTATATGTAGTGTATATTGTTTGTAGATGTATTGTATACATATGTATTGCTTGTATGTATATAGCACATATACGTCTATATCATGCATGTCTATATATGTGTGTATGTATGTCTATAGATGTATTGTATACATATGTATTGCTTGTATGTATATGTGTATGTATGTCTGTAGATGTATTGTATACATATGTATTGTTTGTATGTATATAGCACATATATGTCTATATCATGTATGTCTATGTGTATGTGTGTACGTATATGTGTATGTATGTCTATAGATGTATTGTATACATATGTATTGCTTGTATGTATATTGCACATAGGTCTATATCATGTCTATATATGTATGTGTGTATATATATGTATGTCTATATATATGTGTATAGTATGTGTAAATATGTCATATATGTATGTATGAATGTATGTGTGTATAACACGTTTGGTCCTTGATCTAACTGGAATTAACGGGAAAAGATAACGACCGTTAACTGTTTCTGTTAGGTCTAGTTACTTTAGGTGTATATATATGTATGTATGTATGTATATATGTATGTATGTATGTATGTATGTATGTGTGTATAACACATTTGGTCCCTAGTCTAACTAGAATTAACGGGAAAAGATAACGACCGTTAATTGTTTCCGTTAAGTCCAGTTACTTCAGAGGTATTTTAGTCAATTTAAATATAATTTGATAAATTAATTAATAATTTTAAATATAATTTGATAAATGAATTAATAATTTATTTAATAAATTTAATATTAAAAGTAATTTATTTAATAAAAATAAAATCCGTCGGAAATCCGTCGGTAAATACCGACGGAATTTACGTCAGAAATCCGTCGGTGAATTTCCGAAATTTCTAAAAAAAAATAAGCGGGCATATAGCCCTAATTTCAGTCTTTTCCCTCAATCTGTCGATCTCAGCTCCCTCTCGATCTCTCCCTCTCAACGACCTCTCGACCTCTCCCTCTCGATCTCACCACCTCTCCCTCCCTCTCTCGACGACCTCTCACTCTCCACAGTCCCTCTCACCGGCGACCACCTCTCACCGGCGACCACCTCTCCCTCTCGATCTCTCTCCACAGTCCCTCTCAATCCCTCTCCACAGTCCCTCTCAGGTATTGTGTGTATATAAATTTGTGTGTGTATAAATTTGTGCGTGTATAAATCTAAGGTATTGTGTGTATATAAATTTGTGTGAGATTTCAAAAATTATGTACAAATCATTATTAAATTATTAAATTTGTGTATATGAATTTTTAACATATTCAAAACATTATCACATACAAATCCTACAAAATCTTATGAAATACTAACCTATCCTGTGAGATTTCAAAATTATATGTTTGTGGGATTTCAAATTATATGTTTGTGAGTCACTAGTAATTAAACTCCTCAAGTTTTTAGTATTTGATGTTTTGTTTACAAATACACAGATGCTTAGACGATCTTTGATTAGATATTTAGGATTTTAGGTTTATATCATTAATCGTTATCTTTGTAAGTTTAGGAAATAAAGAGTAAAACTTTTATGTAGGTTTAGTGGTTTTTTCAATTTGCGAGTACTAATTTCCTTGATTTGCAAACTCGCAAATCAAGGGGCATGTGCCCTTAATGTGCACTTCCACATCTGTGTGTGTATGTTTGTTAATAATTTTTGTCTATTGAGTAACTTATCATATATTTAAAGTACTGACACTTGTTTTAGTTTAGGTGTAACTGTTATGAGGTAGGCAAGTTGATATGGCTTGGCGACAATCATTTGGCCACGAACAATTGAAATTTAAATGTGCATATTGTATATTCAAATTGATATGAGTTCTTTTAGCTTATTAAAACACCATTTTTGGTTTGATAAACTTGTGATAATGTTTTTGTATGAGTTTAGCTTATGATTTGGTTTTTGTGAAAATGTTTTGGTATTTTGTTTTAGTTGGGTTGTCAATTATTGGACAAACATTAGGTTGATAAATGGAAACATTTGGTATGATTTAGGATTTGATTATACCCGATTTTATTTATTTATTTTAGTTGGGTTGCCAATTGTTGGACAAACATTAGGTTGATATACGAAAATATTCATTTTATAGCCGTTATGCCACCGAAATTTTAAAAAACATGTAGTGTTCAATAGACTTCTAACTTCGTTGACACCTACGGTTTGACTTTTAAATAGTCAAACCATTACACGTAAGGTTTTAAACTTTCCAAAACACCTTTCTTTGATTGTAACCTACGGTTTTGACTTTCCAATAGTCAAACCATTACACTTAGAGTTTTAGAGTCATCCAAAACTCCTCTACACCTATGGTCTGACTTTCAAGAAGGCAAACCATTACATGTAGTGTTCAATAGACTTCTAACTTCGTTGACACCTACGGTTTGACTTTTAAATAGTCAAATCATTACACATAGGGTTTTAAACTTTCCAAAACACCTTTCTTTGATTGTAACCTACGGTTTTGACTTTACAATAGTCAAACCATTACACTTAGAGTTTTAGAGTCATCCAAAACTCCTCTACACCTTTGGTTTGACTTTCAAGAAGGCAAACCATTACTTGTAGTGTTCAATAGACTTCTAACTTCGTTGACACCTACGGTTTGACTTTTCAATAGTCAAACCATTACACGTAGGGTTTTAAAGTCATCCAAAACTCATCTAAACCTACGGTGTGACTTTTCAATAGTCAAACCATTACACCACCTCTATCTTGATTATGTCGATTAACTACTTCTTTCTTTGTTGTAGTGGTTGAATATGTCGACAGATAGAAGATGGATGTATAGAAATAATGACAGTCGAGGGTTTCTTAGCGTCGACTATATTGTTGAAATGGACAGTTTTTTGGACAATGCATATGCCGATGAAGGGACTGTTGAAAGGAAACCTACACGTGATGGGATAGTGCTTCGTATTAGATGCCCTTGTAAGAAGTGTCAAAACTTACGCTATAAAGAAAGGACTAACGTGAGGCTGCATTTGATGAAGCACGATTTCATGCCTAATTATACCACATGGTGGGCACATGGTGAAACTTATTACCATAATGAAGGGCATCAAGACGTGGGTCAATCTTCAACTCCGGTAGTAGATCATAATGAAGGTTAAATGGTGAACGATCAAATGATACATGATGGCATGACATGGGAAGAAGAAACCCCTAATCCTTCTGCCCAAGGATTTTATGACATGTTACAAGTTGCTGACGAGCCATTATGGGACGTGTGTCAAAATTACTCGAAATTAGGAGCTGCGACGAGATTGTTGAATTGGAAGACAAAATGTAATGTACCCGAGATAACTTATAACCGTAATGTTTCTATAATTAAAGAGATGTTACCCGAGGGTGATAAAGTACCGATGATAACGTGGATGGAGAACTGTTCTTTCAAAGGGTTATCGATGTGTTGGATGATGATAACATGGATGAAAATCGTTCTTTCAAATCAACGAACGGGTAACTCATAATACAAACAATTGGGTAAATGAGGACCTCGATTCCATTCCTCTTGTCACTGGAGAGCTCAACGTAGTCACCACAAATGACGAAGCTAGCGAGGAAGATGCATCAGATCACGAAGCTAGCGACGAGGAAGAAGAATTTGAAGACGTGGACGATGATGAAGATAACAAAGACGAACTTATGTTATCTGATCACTCGTCTGAGAACTAGTGTGCCTTTCTTATGTAGACATTTTGTGTTAACCATTCTTTATTTTGTGTTAACCATTCTCTATGATTTATGTACACTTATATCATTTATGTAGACATTTTTGTGTTAACCATTCTGTATTTTGCCTTTCTTATGTAGACATTTTTGGGTCTTATGATTTATGTACACTTGTATCATTTTGTGTTAACCATTCTCTATTTTTAGATGTTGGGACGCCCTTCTAGGGATAGTAGGGGTAGGGACAGTAACAGCTCCGCCGGGTGTGGTGACCCCTACGCCGATGAGTTCACCGAGGATGGACTAGATCAGATCCAGTCTGATGACGGACTAGCAGCGGGCTCGAGGGTTAGAGGCCCGAATGTTGCATCACAGACGCCCCATCCGAGTCAGCGACCGCAACTTTTGTTGTCTGAAGCGGGCGGGTAAGTAGATGTGATATATTATTTATTCTAGTACATAATAAACTGATCCTAATGTTTTTTATGTTGTATATTTTGCAATTGTGAAGGTTTAGGGACAAGTCGGCAGTCCAGAGGGCCGTTGTCGTCTTTAAGTCCATGTTCGATGGTCCGTGGGCTCATTTTAGGGATGTCCCTGATGAGCACTATACATGGATGCTGGATCGATTACGGGTAAGTATTTTACTCTATTTAACTAATTGAGTGGATTTATTTTTACTTAATCCAAACAATGTGTTTGCAGTTATATTATAGTTGGCCTCCTGAGATGGACGCCGACGTAGTAGCTGCATTCCGGCGTATCCTAAATAATAGGTACGCGGACATGATGAGAGATGTCCGTCTATTCGCCCAGGGCAGGGCTTTAGCCATTGATGGTGACCAGTTCGACGGACGTGACTACACGATTCTTGCCGCACACCCTACAGAGTGGATTCAGAGTGAGTTTTGGCCTAACTTTGTGTTACGCCACAATCCTTGGTAAAATGTTTTGTTTTCGGTCCTTTTATGGCAAGGACCTAATGTGTAAATTTAATCTCTTTGGAAATACTATCTTGATGCAAATGTTTTATCTTTTGAGCTTCATAAACTGTATGTTCTCACCAGGCTTTAAGTCTGACACTTTTTCTCAAATGGTATGTGTATCAGGTTTCCATTAGCGGTGGGTTGCCGGGGTTTTTGGAGAGACGAGTTTTGAGTCTCGGGGTTTTTTGGAGTTGTTTAGTATTGTTACTGGGCATTGTTAAGTCCCCTTTCTTTTGATAAAATCCTTGTATAGAATTGTATAGTCTTAAAGACTGGTTCCGTTTATGGGAAGTTAATAGATTTACTTTCGTTATATTGTCAGGTTTCCAGGTTTTGATTTACTCTGATTTTAGAGGTGTTACACGGTCCCACATAACCGTACCAAGTGGCCTCCGAGGATCCAATGTCTCAACTAGCTACAAAGGGGAAAAACATCCCAAACATAAGCCGACTCAATACCTATGGATCCACTAGTAATAGTCTAGACTTGTCACAATTTCATTTGTGACCAACTATAGTTAAACATAAAGTCCTCAATACCATTTATTTCTAAATATGAAATTCCAAGTTTAACTGCTGATAAGAATGAAAATCATAAAATGAGATTATATACATTCTTTCAAGTACCTCACATAAATGTGCAAGTAGTACTTTATTTTGATACATATAGAATGGAAACCTTCCTTTTAGCAAAATAGTAAGAACCCTAAAATCTCTAAAACCCCCATTTTTAGGTTAAAATCTTATAAACCACATAATGTAAACAAGGAGATGATAATAGGTTCAAAAGTCTAGCTTTGATGTGTATAAAGTTTTAATGAAAAGAAATATGAACTCACCAAGTGGGTTTTTTTGAAGAAAACCCAAAACCCTAGTTGATTCTTGGAGAAGATGACAATGGAGATGGTGATTTAATGCTCAAATCTTGAATCCCTAGTTGATGCACTCAACTTCTAGCAATAAATAAGGTAGATTTGGTTGGCGGAACCCTAATTTTTGGATGGAAGAACAATGAGGGTTGGGAGAGAGAGTAAAGATGGTAAATGAGAAAATAAATGAGGAAAAGGGGAAAACCCCGCCTAAGTTCAGCAGATGCAATCCCGCGGCCTTGGTCGCGACATTAGGCCGCGACGTAGCCCGCGTGTGCCATCGAGATTGAAAACACCCAGAGGGTTATATGGTTTAGACCGTGACTTCCAAGTCGCGGGGTAACCCGCGCAAGTCACTGACTTTCACAACCAAACTAAATTCTTAGTGTTCAAGCTCGGCTCAAACCTATGGTGCTAACGACTAACAGTAAATGCAAGATAAGTAAGATTTAACAATAAGGAAGGCTAGAAGTCTTAATGATAGAATTTAAACATTGAAAACTCGGGGTGTTACAGAAACGCAGTTCCAAAACGGGAACTTATGCACAAAGGGAATTACACCTTACTGCCCATGGGATGTTGCTCGACTGTATAGGTCCACACCTTGCTTACCATGGTGACCCGATGCCTATTCCGTGCCAAGGTGGTGAACTTGTCCAAAGCGGGACAAAAGAATATCGTGCCTATGGATCCATTGCACTAACTAAAACATTACATGACTCAAAACGAATGAACTAACGCATTCAAAACATGTAATTATCAAATAAGATGCAGTAAATGCAAATCAAGACCGAACGCTCTACACTAAGCCATTAAAATCGGACAAGTATCCCCAAGACCCAACAAAATCCAAACTGAGCCATGAGCTCTACAAATCCAAAGGCTCAACATTGAAAATCATAAAATGAAACCAAACGTAAATAACCCGCATTATATAAACCCATACTCAAAAATATATAAATAAATCCCTAACATAGTTTAGATTGGGACAACTCATTTTCCAAGTGTATTATATCATTTATCCTTTCAAAACATCCTATAACATAAAATTAAACACCTATTTAAAACACACAATAAAATGCACTTATCCTCCAACTTACTTCGTGACATAAATCATCAAAATACCAATGTGTATGATTTTAGTTGTCGAAATGCTCAAAATCCCAAACATGGGTGTTTTACAAAGTTTATAAAACCAAAACTTCAAAATAATCAAGATTTGTCAAATAACTCAACATTTGATAATTTCATGTAAAGCATATAGACACTTTAAAATAGGCATTTTGGCATGTACACCGTTTTCACAAATCAACTTGAACTCACCTTGCTAGATTTAGGTTAAATCTAGATTTTACCCCCAAAACTTGAATCTCCTTTGGTGAAGGATTGAAATCTTCAAGCAACCTCTCTAGATCTTAGATCCAACACATCTACACGGTTTCCTTCACCACACAAGTCATCAAAATCACACCTAAGTTGAAGGATGAACGGAAAGAGGATGTAAACATCAAACCCTAGTTTAATATTAAGAGAGATGAGAAGCTTACCACCACAAAATACTCTTGGATACTCCAATAAACTTCAAATCTCTTGATATATACTTGAAGATCTCTCAAAAACGAAACCATAGAAACTTGAATCACCAAAATCAGATTTAGGAGGAGAAGGTTATGAGGAAAATGAAGTTAGATCTCCAAAAATCGCGTATAAAACTATAACACCCGTAATTTTTGGTAACTAAATGCCACCTGGGTGTTTGGTATCTTGTAAATGGTGGGGTTTTGTTGGAGAAGCATTATCTAACGTCCCTTGGAGTATCGGGGGTATTGGCATTGAAAAAGTTGAGTTTCGGGGCTCCGGAAAGGTCCAGCTACAATGCCCGGTCATAGTCGCACTGCCACAGTCGCAGAGAAGAAACAGAAGGTAGGGCAGTGTTGGCGACATTGCCACGCGAAAATGCCCAGGGCATTGTCGCTGGTCAATGTCGCACCAGGGGTGCAGTGGTCTGTTAAGTCGCGATTTCCAGCCCTTTTTCTCATTTGACACTTCTCAAATCCCACCCTTTCTCTCCCAAACGGATTCCCATCTTCTTGGTTCAAACCCTAGCCATTCCTATGGCCATTCACTTTTATTTTGAAGCATTTCCATCACCATCTAAGTCTTGGAAGTCTAGGATTCAAGAAGCTACCGTTCCACCATCTCCATTGAAGTCTTCTTCAAGAAAATCTAGGGTTTTGATTTCTATCAAAACCCACTATTGTAAGTTCATCCATTTTCTTTCTAACACTTTAATCAAGTTACAAATGCTCCATCTTTGACCTCATAGTGTTTCTGTTTATCAACTTTACGTTGGTTGATTTTGGGGAAGTTAGGCCAAATTAGGGTTTTGGCCAAAATATAAATTTTGTTATAAGATGTTTGGAGATCGATTCTTTATGGTTGAAGATGCTTATTTATGGTTGGAAATCTATGGATCTAGGTTTTTGAAGGATTTTGCTTGTGGACTCGGATTTCTTCAAGGAAGCTTAAAGCGGTGTAAAATCTAGATTTAACCTAAATCTAGTGAGGTGAGTTCAAGTTGATTTGTGAAAACGGTGTACATGCCAAAATATTTATTTTAAAGTGTTTGTGTTTTACATTAAATTGTTAACTACTGATAAGTTTTGGTTATTTGGATATATTTAACTTTATAAACTTATGTAACACGCATCTTTGAGGTTTTTGGGCGTTTTGATATATAAATCATGTAACACCCTCAAATCCGGAAATAGCAACCAATTTAAAATTTTCTAAATACATCAATGAATGATTCATCTATAATCACAAATTTAGATTTAACCTCAATACACACATTCATTCTACACATACGGTCTATAATAAGGATGGGTGTTACTAAAACCCAATAATAGTCGCTATATCCAACTGCGGAAGGCTTCACCAAACTACTTACTCTTGTGTAAGTCTAATGCTCAATTCCTCAAAGCAATGCAAGAACCAAACCCCAACTGGAACCTGATGCACATGCCGACAAATAAAAAGGTTAGGCTTAACGCCTAGTGAGCTCAAGAGTTTTCATTAGAGATATATAAAGCAATAACCTTGGGAATGTTATTTAAAAATCATGATATCCTAAATGCAATACATTTAATTTGAAGGCAACCAAAAATGAAATACATTAAATCCTAAAACAATCTCCTTTCATCATCCACCCTTTTCGTGATTAAAAACATAAAACACACGCCTCTTTAAATAAAGCCAAAAACCCAAAGCGCACGTAAAACATAAATGACATTATAATGATCAAACACTGAAAACGTAGATAACTCAAACTTCCAAAACATCCCAATAACTCGAAAGAGTTTCAATATCCAAGACCTCAAAACATAAGTAAATACCCATAATCAAACGTCTCCGAAAACATGGATTATAAAGCTCCATAACCAAAACCACACCTATTGGTGGCGAGGAAGACCCGATTACATTGTACGTGATGGAACACAAAGGAGATCACATAATTATGTAGTAAATCAAAACATGTGGGTTACACATAAAACACCCACCGAGTTCAACTCCTCTGAGTCTATCACTCGAAAGCATCAAGTCAACTCCTATGAGTCTATTCCTGAAAGTTCCAAAACAGGGGAACTTATGCACAAGGGAATTACACCTTACTGCCCATGAGACGTTGCCCGACCGTATAGGTCCACACCTTACTTATCATGGTGACCCGATGCCTATTCCGTGCCAAATGGTAAACCAAATGCCCAAAGCGGGGACATAGGAGCATCGTGCCTATGGATCCATTGCACTAACTAAAACCTTACATGACTCAAAACGAATGAACTAACGCATTCAAATCATGTAACTCTCAATAAGATGCAATAAATGCAAATCATAACCAAACGCTCTACAATGAGCTATTAAAACGGACAAGTGTCCTCAAAACCCAACAAAATCCAAGCCGAGCCATAAGCTCAACAACCCAAAGACCCAACGTTGAAATTCATAAAATTAAATCAAACATAAACAACCCGTAGTTATGTAAACTGTAACAATCCAACCATAAACAACAAGATAGCAACTTAAATCTTAAATAAAAATGCCAAACGACACAATACAACACCCAAAATACGAGATTTGCGGAAAGATAACCTCGAACACAACTGAGAATACAGAGATAATAGTCTAAAATGGAGGTCCTCTAATCTAGCTCCAGCGCTTATCTTCTCTTTAAAACAGAACCGCTCCTTCTACTTTCACTCTTTACCTGAAAAGGGTTTTAGATTTGAAAAGGGCGAGGGTTAGACCGAAAGGTCTAGTGAGTTCCCTCTTGCAACAGTTTTATAACTTAACAAAACATTTAATAAACCATTTTCAGCTTTCAGGAAATCATTAACTTTCATTAAACTTCTCCGCTCACACTACCACCACCCTAAGGTGACAGCGTGTCTGTGACTCACACTGCCTTAGATGGGACACACACCCCATATAGCATAAACGGGACACACCCCCCGATATGAGCACAGGCGGGCCACACCCCCCGACTTTGAGCCTTCTCACTTAGGACCATGTATGCATACATTTCCACTTGGACAATAATAATAAAAATCATCTTTAGCATTTAAATAAATCTCGCAAGTAAGTGATAAAGCAACATCATATCAAAGCTTGCATATAACTTTCATAAAACTCATGCCATCATGTAAAATCAAAATTTAAAATAAACTTTCGCATGCCATCGCAAATGAATCAAAGTTTAGGATAATTTAACTTTACTTGCTTTCGCTATCAAAAGGTTTAGTTAGAAAAACTCACCTGAAGTCCCTTGATTAAATCTTTACGCCCACTTGGAAAAAGAACCTATAAAGAAACCATTGCCTGGTAAACTTTCAACACTTTCCACAACGAACGACAACCGACCCTTAATCCATCGAAAAACCTAAACGGCCAAATCCCATTTACTGAACTTACTCCCAATACCGAGACTTTTATAAATTCCGATTCCCTATACGAACCATAATCCAAAATTGAGTAAAAGACCCTAGGCCCAACTAAAACTGAATTGGAACCAAAACAAAATGGTCTACGGCCCAAACAAGAATTCGACCGGGTTCAAAAAGATCGGCCGGAGTCTTCACAATCGGGTGACCGAACTGGACCGGAGGCTACAGTCGACCGAGGTCTCTTATCTCAACTGAACTCCTCATGCCGACCGGTGCATATAATGACCGGGGCCTGCGACCGGAGTCTGCGCTCCATCGATGACCGGTGTCGGGGTGACTTCCCAGAACCTCGACCGGGTCCCCCGATCCCCCTTACAAAACCAATCGATCGAACAGTTCTTTCACCCAGAAAAACAAGGGTCGAGTAAGACAGGGTCCCCTTATCTAAATAATTATCACAATACCAAAACTGATAACAATGACCCCAATCTACAAACCTTTAACAGATTACACCAAAAAATTCCCACTTACTCCAAAACCCAAAATCGACCGAACTAAACCAAACGACTCGATATTCAAAGGAAAAACTAATACATAATCTCTTGAGGAGAAGATGATTATTACCTGGAAGAATGATGACGATTTTCCTTAGTCTTGATCGAAAACCCGTTTTCTAAAGCTCTACCCACAAAATCGCCTTCACTCTCCCTTCTTTCTAAAACAGCCGCCACCCAAGAAGCAATAGAGAGAAATTTTAGGGTAAAATTCCTTATTAAACCATAATACTCCTTACACCCCTCTTTACTTAAGTCTTGACCAAAACAACCCCTAAACTTTTCTTTATTAACTTAATATCAGGTTATAACATAAACCCATGCTCCAAAACATATAATAAATTCCAACGTAGTTTAGATTGTGACAAATCGTTTTCCAAGTGAGTTTATAACATTTACCTTTCAAAATGTCCCATAACACAAAACCATGCATTTCTCCAAAGTGCAAAATGAAATACATTTATACTCAAAATCTACTTCCGTAAAATAAATCATTAAGATACCAAAATATATGATTTATTTGTCATAATGCTCAAAATTCCAAAGATGTGTACTATATAAGTTTATAAAGTTAAACACTTTCAAAATAACCAAACTTATCAGTAGTTAACAATTTTCATGCAAGACACAAAACACTTTAAAATAAACATTTTGGCATGTACACCGTTTTCACAAATCAACTTGAACTCACCTTGCTAGGTTAAGTTAAACCTAGGTTTCAATCCACAACCATTGGCCTCCAAAAGCATAGATCCCACCCAAAGCTTTCCGAAGACACCCATTCCAATTCTTCAACAGCTTCCAAAACCTAGATCAACACATTTTCGACCATAAATAAATATATTCAACCATAAATGATTGTCACCCAATTGTATCAAAATCCCCAAATTTGGCCAAACCCTAATTTTGACCTAACCTTCCCAAAATCAACCAAAACGAAATTAGAGAAACATAATACTAGGAAATCACCCACGGTGTGATTATAACTCATAAAGAAGCTTAGAAACTGAGGGGACGAACTTACACTTAGGTTTTTGAGCAAAACCCCAAAACTTATGAATCTTCAAAAAGTGGCGATGAACACTTGAATCTTGCTCAAGAGGTTGAGGTTACAAGTATAGATGATGAGGGAGTACAAGATTGTAGGGGAAAACCCCCAAAAATGAATTAGGGTTCGTTTGGGGGGTTGGATTCGGTTGAGAGAGAGTTTAGGAGAGAGTGGGTTAAGGGAATAAATGAGAAAAGTGGGAAAAGGGGATTTAATGGAGCCTGGACCCCGACGGCGAGAGTGCCCCGCGAGAGTAACACTCTGTCACAATCGCGGGCACAATCGCCCGCTCCTACCCACTCTTGGTACAAGGGCCGCGAGAGTGCCCCGCAAGAGTGACACCCTGTCACAATCGCGGGCACAATCGCCCACACCGTACCGAGGCCAAATTTGTTGACCTTTCGACCTGAAGCGCTCCCGATCCAACGTTCTAACTTCACAAGGATTTATAATGAAGGGTTTTCAATTAGAAACTAGAAAAGAAGGGCAAGGCAAGGCTTAACAAAATACGGGTGTTACAAATCATTTGGATGTGTTTCTTTGATGATATAAGATATAAATGGAGGTCATTTTATATAATTGTCCATTTGGTGCATACGATTTTATAAACCATTGGAAAATGCATATCATGGTACTATGAGTCACTTTGGCATCACGAAGAGAATGAGTTCATTTGGAAAACGTTTTGTTTCAACCAATGGGAAGTTTTGGGTTAATTACCCTTTTTGGCGGTGGTATTTGCATATTTGTCGGTCAAACGTGTTTCGATGTCTATACCGGTTTCCATTTGGATATTTACGTAAATTGTTGGGCCTTTGGTCCGGGTTTGACTAAATTGAGTCTTGAGGACATTTGTCCGAATTAATAACCGTTGTGGGGCTTTGAGTATGATGGCGCATTTTCGTGGCATTTGAGAGTTACATGTTTTGGGAGCTTTGGTCTTTCATTTGGAATCATGTAACGTTAGACAGTGTTGTAATGGATCCATAGGCACGTAAGTCTGTCTGTTTTGGGAAAGCGGGTAAGGTTGGTTATGACCGTTGACCGC
The DNA here is from genome assembly GCA_954870635.1 of Arctium minus. Taxonomy (NCBI): domain Eukaryota; kingdom Viridiplantae; phylum Streptophyta; class Magnoliopsida; order Asterales; family Asteraceae; genus Arctium; species Arctium minus. The sequence goes on along the minus strand of OX941083.1, from coordinate 119,518,796 downwards.
TTGGGTTCGCTAGCGAGTAGGCAATAGGTGGCACGAGGCTTCGAGTTGAAATTCATCTAGATTGGATAGGCATCCGTGTCCGTAAGTCCTTAGGGTGGAACTCGACGGGGTATGGCTAGAGGCAGTAAACGGTCTGAGGTTGTGATGTTTGGTATGGCATGGGAACTAAGTCCAGGATATGTGGTGAAATCCAATAACATCAAGGGTGGCCCCATTCACGTGTTCTAGCCACCCAAGATGGAAACGTTTAGATGACACACGAGGAAGTTGTATGGGCGGCCTACTTGCGTGTTCCTCTATTCTCAATGTATACGGGTCTCTCTGTCGTAGATCCGTGGTATTTTAAATGTTGATGTCGTATTTTTACCAACTTTGGTTTTGTGTGGTCGACGATAAATGATGGCCTTAATATTGGGTTTTCCCCACGTATATTAAGGTTTGAATGGAATGCGTCATTTCTACGTTTCAGTATTTGGTTTCTTTCCATTTTATGGTTGCGTGAGTTTTGGGACTAATGTCCGTGTTCACGGCGATATTTATTTATATGGGTTTTTCTATTTGGTTTTATGAGTTGTGGGTCATGTTCCACCCGTGTTGGGTATTTCGAGATATAACATTTTACCCGTGTTTTATAAAATTGGGAGTCCTCTTCCTATTCTCATTTTGAGCAAGTTTTGAGTTGAAATTAAATTTACGAAAGAACGTTTTATATTGGGGCCTTCGCCTTTAAAACAGTTTGGTTTGGTTATCGATTATTCGGTGTCTCTTTCGTCTAAAATGCATATTATTGAAAAACGAGTCGTTTTCACATTTCAAGCATATCATTTTGAAATATTATGATTTCAATTGTATTGTCCCTTTTAAACGATTAATTTATATATGTTGAAAACTCTTGAGCTCACTAGGCGTTAAGCCTAACCTTTTTATTTGTCGGCATGTGCATCAGGTTCCAGATGGGGGTTTGGTTCTAGCAGTACTATGAAGAGATGTGCTTAGTTTTTCACAAGTGCAAGTATTTGGTGAAGTCTTCCGCAGTTTGGAGATAGTGATCATTATTGGGTTTTAGTAGCACCCGTCCTTATTATAGACTGTATGTATAGAATGAATGTGTGTATTGAGGTTAAATCTTAAATTGTGATTGTAGATGAATCATTTATTGGTGTATTTAGAAAATTTTAAATTACTTGTTATTTCCGGTTTTGAGGGTATTACAAAAACCCTCAGGTCATTTCCCGCGGTTTGGCCCGTGGCTTGGAAGTCGTGGGGTAAACCACGCGCTTCCTCAGCATCAATCCAGAGGGTTACGTGGCCTAGGTCGCAGCCTAGGGTCTCCCACCAACCCACGGGCCTCCGAAATCCCCCATTTCTCACGTCTGATCACTGTTTTGGCCATAACTTCTTCGTTTTAACTCTGATTTTGCTCCAAAAAGAACCGTTGGACTCGTATTTGAATTCTTCATCCAACAAGACTATAAAATCTAAGATTCAAGCCCAAAATATTAATTCTTATATTTCTCTTAAAATATTGATTTCTATACTAACTTGCAATTATACCTTTCTAAAATCGGGGTGTTACACCTGTTATACATGTCATTTTAAAAAAAAAGTGTTAGGCTAAAGCCTAGTGAGATTAAACAGTTAAGTAGAGAAAGAGTAATAAGTGTTAGATAGAAATAAAGGTAAAGTCGTAAAAGGAGTGGTTTATAGACCTTTACCATAATATAACACCTCTTGGGTTAACGGGGGAGACCCGCTTACTAACACAAGTGACGGAACACAAAAGTAAGCCACTTGACAAGTTAGTAAAACCAATACACATAATAAAGTACACACAACGGATGCTAGGCTCGGTAACTTTAAACGTACACCCGCGAAAGGTCAACTTCAACCACATAGGGTCCTTACGTTCCTCATACAATATCGTGTACTAGCACGTAGGACTTACAGCCCAATCCGATGCCTAAACGTGTCTCAATGTGGAAAACTAGCGTTCCATCATTGGACAAAATGATACAAACAAGTGTGGAGTCATGACGCCCACATGCAACCATTTATGCATATACTCATACAATAATCCAATAAATCTTGCTTAACAATTAGTTTGCCATTAAAATATATAACTAAAATTCCAAGTAACTTCACACGTAGTTCCAAAAGATTCCAATAGAATTTCATGGGTAATATTCCACCCGATAACTTGCTTCATTCAATTTCTCATCAAGTAAAACATCAATATCTCAAACTTTATTTTTACTTCACAATATCAACTAGAGAGTAAAAGAGACATGATGCTCATGTAATAACCACATATTAATCCCAGATATAAGTTTCTTTTCTTGAAAACCTACCCAATCCTATAAGCCCTAGAAACTCCAAAATTAGGGGTTTGGTGAAAACTCACCCAAATCAAGGAGTTTAAATGGAGATGTCTAGTAGGTTGAAAATCATGATTTTAACGTGTATAAAGTTTTTGAAAGAGGATGAATTCACCTTGGTAGTTTTCTAAGAGAAAACCAACCCTAGAATGGAGGAGATGAGATATGAGGAGTTAACCACTTGAAAACTCCCTAATACCACTTCCTAAAAGTATCAAAGATCACCATTAATGATTATGAGAACATCATAAATGAAGGGAGAGGTTTTGGGGATGAAGTCTTACCAAACACAGCTGAGAAAATCGCCCCTTAGTCCTAGAAATCTGATAAAATAAATAAAAATCGCGACTTGGGCTTTTTATACCCGACTGCACCTTCCAGCGATAGTGCCCGGCGATTGTGACACTTGTCACTTTCGCCGACACAATCTCCCGCGTCCATGACCCCTCGGTACCTTTTCAACGAAAGTGACCAGCGATAGTGACCAATGGCAATATCGCCTGGCACTATCGCCGAGTTGGTACCGAGAGTTCTACCTATCTCGCGATATTGCCCCGCGATTGTGACACCTGTCACTCTCGCGGGCACTATCGCCCAGGTGGTACCGAGCCCAAATTTCAGTATTGTTCCTGTTTGTGCATACCCAACTCTCCCAAAACTTGAGGTTTATCAAAATTAAGATAACCAAGGATCCCGTAGCATAAATAAGGTTACTAAAATACCAAATGTTTCCATTTTAAAAAAATGAGGGTTAAATTTTCGGGTGTTACATAATGCCCCTTACAAACCCTAGGATCGGTTTAAGCAAAGGAGAAGAGAGTTGAGAGAGTTTTTGGTGGAATAAATTAGGAGTGATAAGAAAATAGAACAAAATCCTAATTTTTAACCTAACAGACCCCGACAGCGAGCTTGCCAAGCGATAGTGATAGTGTTACTATCGCGAGGCACTTTTGCTGAAAGTGTACCGCGAGTTTCGTGGTCTCTTCGGCGATTATGCCAAGCGATAGTGACACTTTTCACTATCGCGAGTCATTCTCGTTGAAAAGGTATCGAGCCCAAATTTTGCTCAAAACTCCGATTTCTCGCAAGGCTCGATTCAAGGTTCGAAGGTATAACGTAACCTATCCAAAAATTAACGAAAGATTATTAGAAGGTTAAAGTTGTGAGATAACTTACTTTGAAAATTTCGGGTGTTACAAAAGCAAACTCCGATTGAAGGAAATGTAGCAACAACAACTTGGATAAAAGTGATCCCGAAGAAGGTGTGTATATTCGGGTGGAGAGCAAACTTAGGTCGTTTACCTACACGGTCAATGTTAGACAAGATGGGCGTCGATTTGGACTCTACTCTTTGTCTAAGGTGTGATAAAGAAATTCAATCTATCGAGCATGCTCTTATCAATTGTGAAACGATTAAGAGCTTGTGGAGGCTTGTAGGAAGATGGTGGAAGGTAGATATGGATACGGTGAATTCGATGAACGAAGTAATAGGGGTGAGGGATCAATTGGGTAATAACGACAAAGGCTCGAGAAGATGGACGATGGTGGTTTGGTGTTTTCTTTATCTAGTGTGGGCAAATCGGAATAAAGTTGTCTTTGAAAAGTTTAGAGGCTCTGTAACGAATCTATTCTTTGAATACCAATTAAATGCGTTCGAATGGGTGACAAGAAGGGATAAAGAGTTAGCTTTGGATTGGGCTTCGTGGCTTTCGGAACCTTACGGGTTATGATTGTTGGCTTCATTACATAGGTGATCATGAGAGATGATTGTTTCGGATGGTGCTGGAGGGCCTTGTGACAGCTGTCAGATGCTTTCAGATTAGATTGGGACATTCTTGTTCCTTCTTGCAATTCATGTGAATCGAGTTATGCAGGCTGCTCGGTTGGTCGTGGGGGTTTGCCGCTCGCAAACCTCTTCTCATTTCGAACATTTTGTTGTTTTGTTGGGCTTTGGTGTGATGTTCGTTTAATTTGTCTTGGTTCTTGGGTTTTGTTTCGGACATTGTCATTGTTGTTATTGGTTTCTTTGGGTAATAAAAATGGTTATTGTTGTTAAAAAAATTATGAACCCTATCAAAACATAAACGGTTACTCCAATCCACATGAATTTTAGCCATCTATCAACAAATGTTGTTATAAGTCTTTATATAATACTTCTTCCATCCCAAAATAAATATTGGCAATGAAAAAGGCACATAGTTTTAGGAATATGCAATTATTACACATTTTATATAATTAAATGACACTTTCACCCTTAATAATAAATAGATCAACTTTCTTCTTCTTATATTTAAGAGTAGAATAGGAAAATGAAAACTTACTTTTGAAAAAAAAATTATTTTCAAATAAACTAAAATAAAAATGTGAAAGCTTGTTTGTACTATTTTTATACATAACACTATTAGACATACTTTTCTTATGAAAGTTAAATCAAACTTTGAGTTGACTGAAGTATAACAAAAAATTATATTATCACGCATTTATTTTAACAAATAATTTAAACGAGCAATAAAAAAAGCCATCGCATGCTTCACAATTTACTAGCGAGTCCAATGCACCTACCTTTAAATTCACTTGTCTAAATGATTTAAAGAGGAACCCAACTAACTATTTCAGACTAATAAGTTGGTCTCCTAATTATTTTCACTCTCATTTTAGTTGAAATGTCACTACGTCCGTAAAATCTAGACCCGTAATTTGCGGACCTAGCTAAAATTTAAAAAAAAACAAATTTGGTCAATTTTCCTTAAAGAATTTGCGTATATGGGCCTGAAAATTGCAGAGGTAGTGAAAATTTGGTAAAAATGGGAGAAAAATGATCCGAAGACCAATTTAAGGGTGTAAAATGGCTATTTGAGTCAATTTCCATTTAAAGAATGTGTACCCATATAAAACCATGTTGGGGAGGGGTGTAGAATATTGAGGGACACAAGGAATGATTATAAGTCGGATAAAAATTTAGAGATCGCGTGAGAGCTCGCTTTCCTTAAGTGATATTTTGACCATATTCTGTCTGGGTATCACGAAATTCATTCGGGGATAATCTCAATTCTCGGTATCGATTTAGGCAGAAATCGATCATATTTAAACACCCTAAGAATCGTAACTGACCCCATATTAATATTGATAATAATACCCCATTGAATGGGATTGATCGTTGGACATAAATGGTGGCGGTTACAAAACGATTTCATAAATAATGACGGTTACAAAAATGATACTATAAATAATGGTGGTTACAAGGAAAAAAAAAATATCAGTTACAAAACTTATAAAAGCCACCAAACATAAGATTATAATCTTGCACATCAATTTTCCACTTAGTAATTCGTCAAACATGACCATCCAACAATCCCAGGTTCTAGTTAGCTTACACAAGTGTGCACTCCACACCGCCTAACTCGTGTTATAGCTTAACTGTCAACCTCATTATTATCTTGTGAATCCAATTACCTAAAATGAACTAATGATTTCACTAAAATCACCAACAAACCATTTTTTATTTTGATTTTTGTACAAAAAAAAATAATTTCTATTAAAAAGTTCAATTTCAAGTTTATTTGTCAAGTGATACACATCAACAAGGTCGATTATAATTTGTAAGTTTTTTAATTTATAATTATTTCATAAGAACATTTTTATAAAATATGTTATATTAGAAGAAGTATTTTAAACAAAATAACTAAAATATATGAAATGATTGAGAGAGGGTAACGACTAACAATTAATGAGTCATGTATTTTCTAAATATTAAATTATTAATGTATTTCATGTTGGCTTCTAAAACATTTAAAAAAGTTATTTGACTTTTGGCTTTAGCCTAAGAATACTTCCCCCATCTTATAAAATAATATGTTTTTTTTTTTTTAAGTTGGTTTACAATAAATATAAAAAAAAGAAATACCTATTTCACCTACCATTTAATAATTGTTGGATCAAGCTTTCTATTTTAGTTCATTGAAAAAATATGTTAAATGTATTATTGATGACCAACAAGATCAATATAATTGATTAGCTTGTTTTGTTTCGTTAAAAGCATTGTTTTATAAAAACCCTACTTTTTAATATATGAAATAACTACGAAGATTTCAAAATATATAGTTTACAAAATAAATAAAGAGTAAAATACAAACTCCTTCCCCATGGTTTCATGTCGGTTAAGAAGAAGGTTCCTTAACCTTAAAATTTATGACTAGGGTTCTCATATTTTCATTTTCGTTATGGATCAGGTTCATTGCCTTAAAACATCAATCACACTCACACACACCAAATCAACTCAAATCCAAACCATAATCACAAAATACTCGACCAAAATCCAGACCCTAATCACCAAAACTTAATCAAAATTCAAACTCTAATCACCAAAACTTAAACTAAACCAACCCAACCCAACCCAACCCAAATCCGAAAGAACATAACTCTAGCTTTGTGCTTAAATCCAAAATTGAAATGAAATGGCAGAAATAAAGGTAGAACAAAATCCTAGATATCATTGTTGATTATGTAGAGGTGTGGAGGCGTAGTTGCAGGGTGGTTTGGAGGGGGCGGTGCTTGGGAGGTTTATCGAGAAAGGAAGACGGACGGGGGTGGGGAGGTTCACCGACAAAGGAAGAAGGACGAGTTGGGGAGGTAGGAGATTCACAAGAAAAATGGGAGGGAGGTGGGTTTGTCGCTGGAAAAACGTGAAAGGAAGTACAGGGTGGAGAGGTAGAAAATTTACATATTGGGTTTACATATATGTATAGTGTTTATATACTTATATAATAATATATATATATATATATATATGATATGTAATTTTTGATACAAAATAATTTAAATTGTAAATGGACCAAAATACGCTTGACTTAACGGAGGTTTGGTTAAGAAAGTTAAGATTACGGGACTTGATTTGTAACAAAAATGAGACTTTGAAGATCCTACTCATGAATTTAGAGTTTAGGGACCTTCTTCGGAACCATAATAAAACTACATGGACAGAATTTCTAATTTACTCTAAAAATAAAGGGAACGGTTCAAAAAAACCCAATAAACTATCCCATTTTGAACGAATAAGTGACTAAACTATTTTTTTGAATGAAAAACCAATCAACTATTTTTTCGAATGAAAAAACCATTAAACTTTATAATTTTGAATGATTAAGTACCTAAACATTTTTTTTGAATAAATAAATTATCGAACTTCTAAAAATTGGTTACCTTTTCTTTAAAGGTGTCTGGAACTGACTATGAAAGTTTTAAATTAAAGCAAATCTAAATCAGTTTTACTGTTTTCAAACTCTGCTTCATTAAAACCCCTTACAAACAATCGTATCACTCCGTCTCGCCACTCCTCGTTGCCCGAACGTTGTCCATTCTCCATATCACCTAACACGTTGTTGCTCTTGCCATCGATCTCTCTCTCTCTCTCTTTTTGATCTGTGTTTTATCTATCAAAAGAGGAAAAATCAAAAGATAACCGGTTACAGGTAGTTTTTTTGGGTTAAAATGATGTAACTAACCAATTTGTAGAAGTTTTGATGATTTAATTTATTGAAAAAATTTTCAAGGACTTAATCATTCAAAATGGAAAATTTTAATGGTTTTTTATTCAAAATGGGAAAGCTTACTGGTTTTTTCATTCAAAAAAATAGTTCAGAACTTAATTATTCAAAATAAGAAAGTTTAATGTTTTTTCATTCAAAAAATTAGTTCAAGACTTAATTATTCAAAATAAGAAAGTTTAATGGTTTTTTCATTCAAAAAATTAGTTCAGGGACTTAATCATTCAAAATAGAATGGTTTGTTGGGTTGTTATGAACTTTTCCCAAAAATAAATTATAAAACAATAACTATTTAGCTTTTTTATTTATCGTTAACATCTGTTTGGTAAGAATCATAATCCAATAATTATATATATAGGCGAAGAATCGTGTGAGAAGTTGAGTTGGTGAGAAACGTGAGAAGTGGATCTGAACCGTTGATTTCTTTTAATCTCAAGTCCTCCCATGAATTGCGGCTTAAAAAGGAATTGATTCGATGTATCTCGGTGCATCTTATCTTAACCACTTCTCATGCATCTCACCATTAACTCAAATTCTCACCGGAACCCAACCCTATATATATATATATATATATATATATATATATATAAATATATCTATTGTTTCCTAATATAGTGGTTTGCATAGTTTGTACAAATTGCTTGGTTTGCAAAAGAAACGCACCCTATATATATATATATATGTAGTCTTAGGTTCATTTGAGAAATGTTAATATATGAGAAATAGAGAAATAATCCTAGCCATTCACACGGTCAAGATCGGATTTGACTGGTCAAAAGTTGCGGCTTTGACTGGTCAAAAGTTGCGGATCTTTCAAAAATAGAAGGACACTTTCGTAAATTTTACAAAATACACGGGTTGTGTTCATATATGAACTTGTATAATTCACATATGAACTATATGTTCATATATGAACCAGTGCAATTCACATCTGAACTCTTTTAACTGATTCATATATGAACATTTGTGATTCATATATGAATCAGTTGAACTAACTAACAGATTCATATATGAACCTTTGTGATTCATATATGAACATTTGTGATTCATATATGAACCAATTAATTGATTCATATATGAATCTGTATGAATCACAAAGATTCATATATGAATCAGTTGAACTAATTAACAGATTCATATATGAATCTTTGTGATTCATACAGATTCATATATGAACTCATCATGTGTATTTTACGAAATTACCCCTCTACCTTCTATAGACCACGCAAGGAATTATCCGGTGTTTCGCGGTCAAAGCCGCAAATGTTGATTAGATGAATGGCTAAGATTACTTCTCTATTTCTCATATATTTACCATTTCTCAAATGAACCTCTCCCTATATATGTATATATATATATAGGGAGGTTCAGGGGAAAACCTCAAAAAAATGGAAAACTGAAGAACATCTTGGTAGCCCTTCATCTGGACGGTATGTACTTGTATACAGGTAAATTATATAGATGAAGGCTACCAAGGTGTTCTTCAGTTTTCCGTTTTTTTAGGTTTTTCCCTTAACCCAACCCAATATATATATAGGGTTGGGTTCCGGTGAGAAGTTGAGTTAAAGGTAAGAAGCGTGAGAAGTGGTTATCAACCGTTGGATGAGAAATGGACGCACATTAGGATGAGATGCATCAAGATAAATTCACCAAGATGCCCCAGATCAATTTCTTATAAGCAGGGGCGGTCCTACTAAGGACCGAGCGGGGTCTCGTGCACCCGCTCAATTGATTACCATAAAGGAAAAAAATGTAAGCGGGTTGTAGGTGCACTAGCTTGATTTTGAAAGGTGTCCTGAACTATGTTAAAGCTAAATTAATAACATAAATGGTGTAGTTGCCATGGTGGTTTTGATGCATGGCTTAAGCTCCTCATAGAGAAGGTTTGGGGTTCTAACCCAAGCATTTGCATATATTTTTTTAGTAACTCAATCTTAATCCTAAACCACTTTCATAAATGTTCTTAAAATAATAGAGTAAACTCTAATTTTGGTCCCCGTGGTTTACTGAAATCTTTGAAAGTGGAACTTAGGCTTTGATAACTCTAAAAATTGTCCCTGTGGTTCTTATTATGCTCTGAAAATGGTCCCCCGTCACTAACTCCGTTAATGACAGGGGCATATTTGTCCACTTTGCATCTCCCTTTTTTAATCCAGGCCCTTTACCCAACAAAAGATGTTGAAGACTGCAGATTTTATTCAAACCTGTTGGTTCCCATCGATCAAACAACCGCCATGGCCATCACCGTATAGTTCACCCTCCCCCTTCTGTTTTTTCGGCGACCTCACCCTTTTAACTAATCAAGAAGGTAATGTTTGGAATCCTAATTTGAATCAGGGGAAAAAGAAGAAACCGAATGGAGGAAAACAGATCAAGCCGACTTGACCCAACCTCGTGTTCTCAGATCCCCCGCCTCTCTTTTTTCTTTACTCGTCACAAAGAAATCCAACTACTGACCTAGAAACCAAAATTACAAGTTGGTTTTTATTTGCTTTTGAGTGTTTCACTGGTAAGATCAGACCTTCTCTCAAGCCGAAGCTGCAATCCCACCAATTCGTCTCTATTTTCAGGAATTGAGATTAGTTTCTTTAGGTAATCTTTTGTGGATTCGATTGTTTCTTCAGGAAGCTCTTGCGTTATCTGAGCCATTATGGGAATAGACTTGGATACAATTTCTCGAAGGATCTTTTCAAGTCTAGAAAGCTTACGCGATCTTCCAAAATCCAAACCCTCCAACCCTTTTGTGTTCTCATAACCTCTCCTCCTTGAATCACCCAATTGAGTGTCCATTTTCATCCTTGCCGGAAGTTCAGATGGGAAAAACAACATATTGCTAACAGAATTGGCACAGTTAGGTTGTACCAACGCAACCTCTCCTTCTTTTGTTCTTCTTATCGTATCTAATCCCCACCTTCTCTCTCTTTGAAGATCAATTCGGATTCATGGATTGGTATCTATTTTAAATTAAATTTCTATACTCATTCTTAAGCTAATTTTGAACCTGGTAGAGTAAACCGATTTGGGATTTTCTTTCTTTATGTAGGTAATTGTATATTGATGAGACGCGAGTGCTTTTTAAGCTTGATTCAATTGTTGTATCTACGTCTACAATATCATGAATGCAATTGCAAAATTTCAATTCCGGTTAATCGATTTATGCAACTTGATCGAACTTAAGCAGTCCATTCCGGTTAATTGCCGGTTCCCAGGTTGTTGTACAGATTTCGTGAAGCTACTCGGGTTTTAGTTCGGTTCAGCCGGTTAGCTACAGGCGATCCTGTTTTGCAGTGGGATCCGGTTAATCGATTTGCGTTTTCTGATTGAATGAGAGAGGAATTGTTTTTGAATCAATTATACGAGGGAGTCGATCAGGGTATAGGAAGGTTTTAGGATCAACATAGTAGGTGGTGTATAGTTTTGAGGATTTGTTTAATGGGTCTGGCCTGTTTAGAAAAGAAAGAGGAAACCTGAATAGACAAAAATGCCCTTGTCACTAACGGAGAAAATTAACGAAGTTAGTGACGGGGGACTATTTTCAGAGCAAAATAAGAACCACAGGGATGATTTTTAAAGTTATCAAAGTCTAGGTCCCACTTTCAAAGATTTTAGTAAACCACGGGGACCAAAATTAGAGTTTACTCTAAATAATATTTATGAACACATTGAATACTCTTAATTTTGATCATCAACTTTTCACAAAAATAGTAGAAGCGTACTCGCGCAATGCAGCGAGATACATCACGATTTTAATGTTTTATTTTATTTTTTGTTTTTTTTTGGTCGATTTACAGTACGATTTTGGATGGTTTTGAGAACGTGATAATGTTTTTTTTATAAATTTGTTTAATTTAGGCTTAGTAATATAATGTTTTTTTATATAAAAAAATAAGTATTTTGTTAGAATTCAATGATTGTCTTATATATTTTAATGACATCTAGAAAAAATAACCAATTACATATTTAATAATATAATTAAAACAAAATTATAATAATATAATATATTAATTAATAGTGATAATGGAAATGTCTGCATAAAAAGAATGTCTTGCACATACCAAATTGGTGGGTGTTAGAATGATGCAGTAGTAATATGTATCTTGTGCTTTGATACTTGTAAATTAAGAGATTTTTAAAATATTGCATAAAATGATGGTACCTTATGCCTAATAATTTGTATTTAAGAGTTTTTTATTCGTGCTTTATAATATAGTATAGATTATTTTCCTCTTGGTTAGTTTATAATTTCTAATTTGTTTTTAAGTATTGATTTGATTATTGTTACTTAAAATTCTAGATGTATTAGGAAGAAAAATAAGATGCATAATTAATTTTGATTTGCAAAACATCTTCTTAAGCTAAAAACGCATCAGGCATCAGGCATGGTCTTGTGTTTTCCTTTGGTCAAACCAGGTTGACTTTTCCCTCCGATCAAAACCACAACTTTTCGGGACTTCAATCCACTTTAAGGGTGCACCCGCTCAAAAAAAATCCTGGGTTCGTCACTGCTTATAACCCGCAATTCATAGGAGGGCTTGAGATTAAAAGAGATCAACGGTTTAGATCCATTTCCCACGCTTCTCGCCATTATCTCAATTTCTCTCTCTCTCTCTCTCTCTCTCACACACACACACACACACACACACACATATATATATATATATATATATATATATAGGGAGAGGTTCATTTGAGAAATGGTAAATATATGAGAAATAGAGAAGTAATCTTAGTCATTCATCTGGTCAACATTTGCGGCTTTGACCGCGAAGCACCGGATAATTCTTTGTGTGGTCTATAGAAGGTAGAGGGGTAATTTCGTAAAATACACGGGATGAGTTCATATATGAATCTGTATGAATCACAAAGATTCATATATGAATCACAAAGATTCATATATGAATCTGTTAATTAGTTCAACTGATTCATATATGAATCTTTGTGATTTATACAGATTCATATATGAATCACAAAGGTTCATATATGAATCAGTTAAAAGAGTTCAGTTGTGAATTGCACTGGTTCATATATGAACATATAGTTCATATGTGAATTATACATGTTCATATATGAACACAGCCCGTGTGTTTTGTAAAATTTACGAAATTTTCCTTCTATTTTTGGGATAGCCGCAACTTTTGACCGGTCAAAGCCGCAACTTTTGACCGGTCAAAGCCGCAATATTTGACTAGTCAAATCCGATCTTGACCATATGAATGGCTAGGATTACTTCTCTATTTTTCATATATTTACCATTTCTCAAATGAACCAAACACACATATATATATATATATATATATATATATATATATATATATATATATATTAATCAATAAAAATACTTCAAACGTTGGCATTAATGGTTGTGTATATGAAAAATAATAAAATCTCGAAGATTTCACTGCAAAATATGATTAAAGAAAAAAGCGTGATTCTCTAGAGATTATCGAGGTCGAAATTTTTATTCAATTTTCAAAATAAAAATAAATAATTATAGTTGGCTTCAAATAAATAAAAATAAATAGGTGGATGCATTAATTAAAGTGGGATTTGTGTCCTTAAAATCAACTTCTAACAAGGGGAGTTGTGGAAAGCCACCGACACTTTATACACCACTCTCAAATCTTTCATGCAAACGTACAACCTCCTAAGCCTACGTACAACTCTCGTCGCCACTTGTACATGTCTTTATAACATTTGATGCACAACTTACAAGTTTCGATGCACAAATTATATATAGCCTTAATGTACACCGACAGGGTAGCATCATAAATTAATCCAAATGAGTTGTCTCATTGGAAGTTGTACCAAACACAGATAATTAAATACAACATTTTAATTCTAACTTTCAACATTAATTATTCTTTCTTTCATTAATCTCTAATTAGACTCATCTTTTCATGCCCAATTTTAGCTTTATTGCTACCTTTCATAAGATTTTTAATTATTTACTAACAGATTTTATTTTATATGTCAAAAGGTACGTGTTTATAAATATAAATAGGTTTTTTAGAATTATATATATCCGAAATGTCATACTGTTAGAATCGAGTGTGCAGATTTGGACATTAATTGGTTGTTCATATTTTATTTATTTATATACAATGTTTATTTAAATATATATATATATCTTACACTCGATCAAACCATGATTGCAAAAAAACAAATGCAACTAGGTGTACCATAACATGCTCCTTTATTAGCATAAAACCCAAATATATTTTAAAAACTAAGTTTGTTATCATTTTATATTCTTTTCAATACAATTCTTTTAATATTTTTATGATCATTTTAATTGTTTTATTTTTATCCTATTTTAATCAATATAAATCATCAATAACAATATATAATATTAACATTTTATATGTTAAGTTGTAAGATTTCTTGAATCTTAATAGCAAGTACCTGCAAGATAATTATGCAGATTCTCGTAATCATGTCAATTAAAAAAATCCGTACAGTTAAAATGGAATGTTTTCAGTAGTGATCTAGGTTTAAGCTTGCAAACAATGAATTTTCTTCTTCGGTTTATTTCCTAATTTGAATCTTCTAACAAATATGAGTTATGTACACACGTGTATAGAAGAAAGATCATGCGAGAAGTTAAACATTTTGCGAGAAGACGATAAATCTTAATATCATGTATGATTACATTCATTTGGATGTGTTTAATCATATATGATTAAGCGTCTATGTGTTATCAATACAACATGTGTTTAATCAAATATGATTAACCTTGTGTATCAAACGTGTAATCATATATGATAATGAGATTTCTTACATTTTTCCAAAATGTTTAACTTATCGTTTGAATCTGCCCTTACATGTATATATATATAAGTATAGTATTCGATCATTACCCATTTAAGTTTAAAAGGTATGAGTTCAGTGCCGCACATCGATTTAACAAAACTCTTGTTTAAAAGATTGACAACATTCAATAAAATCGAACATCAAAGTCTCTTATTTTATACACCTGATCTTATTTAATTGTAATTTTAATCTAGATTTTGGCTAATGAAAAAAGATGCTTTAAGAAGAAGGGTCTTATAACATGGAAGTAGGGTCACGTGACACACATTTTTTGGGCACGTTGATATGTGGGAATAACAGCTGATTTGCACATGACACTCTGCTATTTTCATTATTAATATTTAATTTTATTTATTCCGTTTCATCTTTATGAATCCCCCATACCAACCAACCTATCTTAACAAAACATTAATTACCAAAATTCCAAAAAAATTAATTAATAACTTTAAGAACAAAATTCTTGGCCACAATTACTTATATTTTTCTTTTTTACCACAAAGGTTATGAGCTTGAATTCCAAATTTGAAAATATCCAGTAAATTATTTATAATTAATAAAATGATTTAATTTGCTTTAGATATGATATTTTACGTTGTCGATCAAAAGTTCATGGATTCCCTTACTCGTTGACAATCATTACCGTTTTATTTAATAAAAAATGCATCTTTGATTTTTGTTTGACATTAAAGACACTGTTCCTTTCCTTGCATTATTATATGTAAAAAGTAAAAAAAAAAAAAAAAAATGCTGGCAAGAAATTAAATAGTTGTCAATTCCTTATACAAAATAAATTAATAGTTCATTTATAAAAATGGCAACTTAATCCATATATTCTTTTTGTTTGCTATATTTCAAGTGTGCTTACTTTATTTATTAAAATGACAGGTGACGTAGTTATAACAAATACTCCTAGAAAAAAACAATTAAAAAAGTGTTTATGAAATAGAATGATGGAAAGTATAACTACCATTTGTTTAGACATCAATTATCGAATATAAACTCTTATGTCTTGTTAATTGATTTAAACTTACAAAAATTAAATATTTTATAAGTTTTGTGATATACAAGAATCACCCTCTTCGTCATAAGATGTATATATGGTATCAAAATCGGGTGTTGCTTTGGTTAATTTTATTACATATAGAATAAGAATTTGTAGAAATTATTTATTTAATAATAACGGTTGATTTAAATTCATAAAGAATACGAGGAGTAAAATGGCAATAAAATAATGAGATGGTAAATAAAAGTCAAATATATGGAAGTATAGTTTGGATGTAAATAGGGTTTGGTGCGTTTTGTGTCGGTTGTTGTATTTTGGAAAAATCTTTTTATACCGTTTAATTTGTCTCTTGTGTTTTGTACTTAGTCCTGATTTGATGGCTTAACAAACTATACACCCACCCCCTCATCTTCATCAAGAATGCCATTTTACCCTCCCTTCTCGTTTCTCTTTACTTTCATCTCACCTCTCCTTCAACACTCGTCTTAATTACTTACGATGAAAAATCTCTCGATTCCCTCCTTGCAAACACAACTTTAGAGTGACTGTCAGAGTTAAAATAAGTTGTAATGAATTGTTACAACGAAGGTTAAAACTATGAAGTACTAAAAGATGAAAGTATAGGGGCTACATGCTAATTAGCTAAGTTCCAAGGGTAGAGCACCATGGTTATTGAAACACGTTCAGGCTTAAAAAGTGTGCTCGTGAAAATCGAGAAGGGCGGCAACGGTTGTGAAGGGGACGATTATGTGCTCAATCATAAGGCAGGTGAAGGAAAACATTCCCAATTGTTTTTCTTTGGAATTGCAAACAAAAACCAAGAGAAAATCGTTAGAGAAAGGTTGTGTTTTGATGCAAAAAGTTAGGGAAGAGTTCAAAAACAAATCAGTGAAATGAAGGTATGTTTGAAGTACCAAAGTTGTGTTTTAGCACATTAGTAGTATGTGATGTTATAGCATCATTTAGCATTGAACTAAGATCATGAATGAAGCCATAAAGATGTATATTTGATTAAAAATGGAAGTTTTAGAGGTGTAAGTATGATAAGTGGGTTTAATCCCGAATTGATGCATGATTGATAGTTAAATTAATGTTGTAGTGTACCAAGATGTAGTAATGCATGCTATCAAAGATAAAATGCAGATAGAAATGGTAAAAATGACTTAGAAATAAGTTATTAGGTACACTTTGATTATTATGTTCGAACAATAATGTTTATGTGATGAATTCAACCTCGAGGTTGCATAAAGGAAGCTGGCAAAGATGAAATGGAATGCGAGGGGGACTTGCTATACAACTCGTACAAAATAGGTTTTGTAACGACCCAAAAACGATAATAGCATAAACATGCAATAAGAGTACATTGGTCCCAACAATCTAATTCAAAACAGTACAATATTCTCAAGGTTTAGCAGTGGGTAAACACATCCACAACTGAGATATTATAAAATCTAAAACAAACTATAGGATCCTTTCTAGTCCTTGAATCCACTAGCAACTTCACAACTTCTCATTTCCCTTGGAGGAGCTCCCAACGACTTTCTTACCTGAAAATGTTTTAAGTTTTGAAATACGAGTGGTAGACCATAGGGTCTAGTGAATTCCCTTTCAGAAGAACAATTCACAATATCCCAAAACAGAATGCAATCCGCCATAAGGCCCAATATAAACAGGTAATAACATCAACACATACACGGGCATTTGCACAATGTTCATAGTCACCCATCACTTCACTGTGATGTCCATTCTTGGGGCCCCAGTAGATCCCCATGCCCCCCAGTTGATGCCATGTCGATGTGTACATGAAACAGATTCATGGCACAAGGGTATATGTATATATATACATCTCCCAAGGGATTTATGTAATCCTAGAGCACCCTAATCCCACTGTGCAACTCCCACACTAAAACCAATCCATCATTTCATGCTATAGATCACATAGACAATGTATGCTCAATACTAAATCATTTCGTGTAAATATATGTTCAAAGCATTTATGAGTGAAATCCATGCTATCATCTCAAAACCATAACCAATTATTAAAACATGTATCAATCTTTCATTAATCATAAAAAGGTATAAGGGAACTCACCTTAGCTTCGACAAAACACCCCACGTCTTAGAACTAAAATATGATCAAACCGAACACCTAAATTGGACGACATAAGAATGGTGTTAAACCATCTAATTCATCCTAAAACCATCTATTTCAGTGTAACACCCTCAAACTCGGAAATAACAACTAATTTAAAATTTTCTAAATACATCGATAAATAATTTATCTACAAACACAATATAGGATTTAACCTCAATAAACACATTTATTCTCTACATACGTGGAGGAGATCCAATGTCAAAGTCAAAAATTCTACAGTTATTTGCCAAATAATCCAAATAACATCAAAACACGGATATTACAATAACCGAAAAAATAGTGTTAGACACGAAACAGGGATAAAGAGATTTTCAATAAGAATTGCAACCACGTGCAACAAAACAGTTTCATACATGATTAAGCTCACAGTTTAAAAATCTGATGAGCGTTAAATGCTTTACCAATGCTTCATGGTATAATTCACCTTACACTTCGAAAACATGAGAAACAATTGATGAAAACTTATTTTAGAAATAAATTTATATGCATGACTTTGGTCGGCATTCAACATCTCGAAATCTTATTCCTCAATTTTCCATCATACTATTGTCATCCGGATGATCAAACATCTTAAAGCAATCATCGAAAATTTCATCGGTTCATCGTACAATTTCTCCTCGAATAATGTCGATTCCAAAAGTCTACGGTTCTATTCCATCCATTCCTTCCGACCCGAAACGGTCCACTTAAAGCTACCTCAATGCTTACTGTCTTTTCAAATGTTGAATACTCAAATCATCGACTCCTAACGGTTACTTATTAAGAAACTTCTTCACTACCCCAACGGTTATCGTACCAAGGCAGTTCAAACATACTTATGTAACTCGTAAGCTCACCATAACACTGGCCAGGTGCTATTATGAACGTACTGTACATGATCATCCTTGCCATTTTCGGCGTGATTCCCGTTCCTAGTGAATCCACTAACCTCGAATCATCAAACATTAAAGTGCCTAATGGTATGATCTCACATTCAAACGCTTAAATTTACGCTAGTTTGAGTCTAGGCATCCTAAAATAAATACCTAAATCTCTCAAACTTAAGCTCTGATACCAACTTGTAACACCCTCAAACTCGGAAATAGCAACTAATTTAAAATTTTCTAAATACATCGATAAATAATTTATCTACAAACACAATATAGGATTTAACCTCAATAAACACATTTATTCTCTACATACAGTCTATAATAAGGACATGTGCTACTAAAACCCAATAATAGTCACTATCTCCAACTGCGGAAGACTTCGTCAATCTACTTACTCTCGTGTAAGTCTATAGCTCAACTCCTCAAAGCACTGGTAGAACCAAACCCCAACTGGAACCTGATGCACATGCCGAAAAATAAAAGGTTAGGCTTAACGCCTAGTGAGCTCAAGAGTTTTCGTTAGAGATAAATAAAGCGATAACTTTAGGAATGTTATTTAAAATCATGATTTCCCAAAATGCAATACAACTAATTTGGAAACAACTAGAAATGAAATACATTAAATCTTAAAACAATCTCTTTTCATCATTCACCCCTTTCGTGATTAAAATCATAAAACACACGCCTCTTTAAATAAAGTTAAAACCCAAAGCGCACGTAAAACATAAATGATATTATAATGATCAAACGTTGAAAACATAGATAACTCAAACTTCCAAGACATCCCAATAACTCGAATGAGTTTCAATAACCGAAACCTTAAATCATAGATAATTACCCATACTCAAACGTCTCCGAAAACATGGATTATAAAACTCCATAACCAAAACCACACCTATTGGTGACGGGGAAGACCCGATTACATTGTACGTGACGGAACACAAAGTACGTCACATAGTTATATAGTAAATCAAAACATGTGGGTTACACATAAAACACCCACCGAGCTCAACTACTCCAAGTCTATTGCCCGAAAACATCAAGTCAACCACTCCAGGTCTATTCTTGAGAGTCCCCAAAACCGGGAAACTCGGACACAATGGAATTACACCTTACTGTCCATGGGACGCTGCCCGACCGTATAGGCCCACACCCTACTTATCATGGAGTCCGATGCCTATTCCGTGCCAAATGGTGAACCAACTTCCCAAACGGGGACAGAGGAATACTGTGCCTATGGATCCATTGCACTAACTAAACCATTACATGACTCAAAACGAATGAGCTAAAGCATTCAAAACATGACATGCTCAACTAAGATGCAGTAAATGCAAATCATAACCAAACGCTCAACATCGAGAAAATTAAAACGGACAAGTGTCCTCAAAACCCAACAAAATCCAAACCGAGCCAGAAGCTCAACAAATCCAAAGGCCCAACGTCGAAATTCATAAAATGAAATCAAATATAAACAACTCATATTTATATAAACCCATGCTCCAAAGCATATAATTAATTCCAACGTAGTTTAGATTGGGACAATTCATTTTCCAAGTGAGTTTACAACATTTATTCTTTCAAAACGTCCCATAACACAAAACCATGCATTTCTCTAAAACACAAATCAAAACACATTTATACTCAAAATCTACTTCCATAAAATAAATCGTAGAAATACCAAAATACATGATTTATTTATCATAATGCTCCAAAATCCCAAATATGTGTGCTAAATGAGTTTATAAAATTAAACACCTTTGAAATACTCAACTTATCAGCAGTTAACCAGACTTATCAGCATTTAACAAAACTTATCAGCAGTTAACAAAACTTATCAGCAGTTAACAAAACTTATCAGCAGTTAACAATTTCATGTAAAACGCTTTAAAATAAACATTTTGGCATGTACACCGTTTTCACAAATCAACTTGAACTCACCTTGCTAGATTTAAGCTAAATCTAGATTTTTACCCCGCTTTGAGCTCCTTTGAAGAAACTTGAATCTTCAAAGTCGAAACTTCCACCAACCTAGATACACAAGTTCAACCATAAATATACTTATTCCACCATAGATAATTGATCCCCAAGCATATTACCCCAAGATCCCATCAAAACACCAAAACCCTAATTTTAATCTAATTCCTCCAAAACCATCAAACCCAAAATCTGAAGAATACAAATACTAGAAAGTCATCAAATGAACATGTATAACTTAGAGAGAAGATCTAGAAGAGAGAAGAATAACTTACCACTTAGATTTTGAGCAAATCCCCAAAACCTAGAAATCTCATGAGATGATGAACACTTGATCTAGCACTTGAGGTTGGGGTAGCAAACTTTATGACGATGAAACACCTTAAGATCCAAGGAAATGGTCTTAAAATGGATTAGGGTTAGTATTGGGTGTAGGGGAAACGGTTTGGGAGAAAATGATATGAGAGGTGTGAAGTAAAATAAGAAGAAGGTGAAGAATCGCGGCTTTAAAAGAGGTCAGGGGCCGCTCGCGATTGTGCCCTTGGCACTCTCGCGGGCACTCTCGCCGAAGATGTACCGTGGCCTCCACCATGCTCGCGACCTTGCCCGACGATTGTGACACATGTCACAGTCGCGGGCACTGTCGCCCAAACTGTGCAGGACCCCGAATCCTTCCTTTTTCCGCACCGGAAAGCTCTCAATACACCAAGGGACCTAGATAATGTTTTCTGGACACACTCCTCCCGCTCACCAATCCAAAACGTCCTGAGACCTCTGCAGGCCGAAAATTACGGGTGTTACATTCAGCCCTTAAGACAAACCCCTAATCGATGACACGATCCTAGACCCAGACGAGAAACGAAGCAAAATCGAATGAGTGGCCCAAACACCAACTTCAGCGGCTTGGCCCGTGGCTTCAGGCCGCGGCCTAGCCCGCACAAGTCACTGGGAACAGTCTCCAGGTCTGCAATCTTTAACTTTAACCTCTTATTTGCTAGATAAACCCTGAAAGCACTAAAATTGCATTTACCCCCTCGAACTTCTATAAACTTCATACTTTGAGGTTTAAGGTTATTACAAGTCAAGCTCACGCTAGCATAGAAAGTCGTGATTACTAGTGACAGCGAGTTGATTTGAGCGAGTTGCTTGAACTTGCATTAATGTAAGCAACTTCCAAGCTTCTCGGGAAGTCTTGTTGACTCCTGAAGAGTTTTGATGTGATTCGCTCGATATAGAAGGTTCAGTTAGATAAGTATATGTATTCGATGATCAATATAAGTGATCAGAGATGTTCATTACTTGTGTGTGTAGCTTCTATGCATTATCAAATTTACCTACACGAATTAGGGGCGGATTTCATATGATCTTATACTAGGTTACATACAATAGTTTATAATCTAGTATTTCGCACTATGATCAATGTTTATAGCTATATCTAATATATGTCCAACTTTTTTAGAAATGTTACAATAATTCCAACTATGCTCCAACATGTCAAATATGTTATTTGCATGTTGTTTGTTTTAAAAGCTTACAAGCATGCATAGTGGTTTATAATACGCATTTTCATAGGCATGTGTGTGGGGTCACATGTTGGGACGCTAATACTTGAAGGCGGAAAATTGCAAATATTCGTAAATATAATATGTATCGTGAGGAACTGAGGATACATGTATATTTTGTTCAGACATACATACTACAATGATTGTATTTAATTGGTACAATTGTCACAATTTGACCGCAAAACTATTCCAATTCAGTTTTGAGATCTCATTGATTCATATGTTTCACGTTGCAAACGTACAAAGATTCTTCAAAAATATGTATGTCGAGTTTTCATGTGTTGAGTTCTAGAGATGTTTTATATTCTTGTTTTTAGCTTCATCTATGTTAATCAAGAATGCATGAAATATGTTCAAAATATTGTTTAGTATAAAATCCTAAATAACTTAGCATAAAGTTCATAATAATATGCATATGAGAAATTGTTAAGACATGTGTTAGTTCTTATATTTAAGATCGAATTCAGTTCTAGATGCTTAAGAACTTCATCTTATTCATTATTTTAAGACATTTAAGACTTCTTATACAAATGGTTGTAGATTGTTTATATTATTGTTCAATATTTCGCTAATGTGATAATTGGATAAATGATCGTTAAGGTCCCTAAAAGAATATAAAAAGTTGAAAAGGTGTCATAATGTGCAAACCTGTTTCTTACCTCTATCCAACCTTTATACAAAAATGTGAACTCCATGTAACTTTATTCATTCCTATAATCAATTGTATATGAGTATGTTTTTTTCTTCATCTACCTAATGGACAATCGAGGATAATTTCGTGTTTGCATCAGATAAATCAACAAGCAGATTTCACTCATTGTTTTTGCCTCTTCCACCAATCAAATGAATATACACGTTCCATGAATCAAGACAAATGTGGCATATATACATAAATTAATCACTAAACCTAAATCCATGTCATTTTCCATATTTTACAGGCAATTACGTTTTAATGCGATTGCATTTTCACTAAAATACAAAAACCATCACAATCGATTGTGTTCAATAATTTTATTAGTTGGTAATCTTGACATATTTGAACTAGCCTCCATATTTTAATAAAAATGCATTTATAAATTTTCTTTTGGGTCCTTAAAATATTACTTTTTCTTTTTTCCCATTTTAACCCTACCCATTTCCCCCACCTTGAGATTGCCCAAATATATATAGCCACCACACCAACCATTGCTTTTTGGTTACCTTCTCCCTCACTTACTAATGCTTTTGCTTTATCAATCTTTAATTTCTGGTTTTACATGTCACAACTTTCAATCTTTAAAGAACATAATTCTTTCTTAAAAGTAACATGACATTTCATTTAAAACCAATTTAGGACAATTGCTATGTGATTGTGACATTGATAGCGATAGTTGATAATTGAGAGTTGGTGTAATGAAGCCGTCGTCGGTGCTATTTCTTCCTCAAACCCAATTGCAAATGATTCTTAATTGCACTAGACCCCATCACTTTTGATGCTAACACCTTCGACCGACACAGAAATAAACAAAAAAAAATGCATATGTTTATATTAACGACAACAGTTTTACTTGAGTTAAACAAGAAAATCGTCTAATGTGTATATTTTTCTTTGTTTTGCACCCTATGTGTTAGACATATAGAGGTCCACTTGGATATAGTGCTTTTAATTAGGAAAAAGTACCCCAAAATATTGTTCCATATGATGGTATTTTCAGAAGAGCCATGACCATCTTCAAGAATACTACCACTATGCATCTAATCGATTCTAGACTTGACAAAGTATAGGGCACAGCCTTAAAAGAATTATAGGTCCCATTACTTGTGCAATAGTTGAAATTTCTAAATCCAAAATAACAAATTTATGTAATTTAACAAGTATAACATAGTGCTTTGAATTTAAGACTACCTGACTTTACTGAAATTTGGTCGACTGACCATTCCAATTCTTTTAGAATCCAACAAACCAAACACGAACTAAGCATTCGAGCCGTCTGAGTTTCACTCATGAACGGAGCCCAGATGAATCGAGGTCGGAAACTACAAACCATGAAGTCATGAATGTTGAAGTAAGCATTAAGAGGAGTCTTTTGTAAAAATAAAAAATAAAAAAAAATAAAGGTTGTATTGTTTTTAAGGCAGAAATGTAGTTAATTTTTATGTTTTAACAAATGGAAGATGATAGTAATATAAGGCCAAAACATAAAAGGCAAAAAGCGATTTAACAAGTTGTAGTAATACTTATTGAAAGGAGCAGAGCATTGTATTATATTGTAGGTCCCCGCCCCAGCAACCACACTGAATAATAAAAATAAAAACCACCATATGAATGAAAGGAAAGACCAGGACCATTATATTTATGGCGCAGAAAATTGCAATTTCAAAACAAAATTACTAATAATAATAACAATTCAAAAGTTTATTTAAAAACAATTAAGGAAAGTAGAATCACTTGTTTAGGTTTTCCTATGATGAGTCAATTGCCGGTATCGTCATTGTCTAGATGTCCAAACATATCGTTCCAATTAGATGCCGCTTCTTCCGGTGTCCTAAAACACCAGATGTGAGACTTGTCTTTGTCACGGCTTTCAAGAATTTCCTGCACTTTAATCTTGTTAGTCCTTAACCATCATTTGTGAACAAACCCATTAGGGTATGATGGTTAAAATGTATGCAAACTTTTCCTCTCTGATGACGAAGATTAGATGTTACTACTATCTTACCATATATGACCCATAATGTAGGACAACAGGATCATATATTTTATGTTGTGGTTTCACGTGGCAACCTTATCTTTTCAACTTATTTACAGTTTCTAAATGAAACCATTCTCTCTTACCATAGATAACAAAGTACACAAGTCTCCCTTTTCTGAACAAAAGTCTAAACAATCTAGTCTTAGTTACAAGTCAAGGAGATGAAATGAAGATAACAATCATATATGCACATGTGTCAATACAACATAGCTTATTCTTTTGTGGTCACTTTTTCTTTTCTCCATACTTGCCAAAGTGATAAAAGAAGATTACACATAAATCCTATGTATTTGAATGTAACTTTTCTAGCAAGGTCATCACGATTCTTCTACACAAGCAACTAATATTTTTTAATCAACGTGTACAAGACATTTGATGTAAACATCCTTAATTTAATTGATATGTTGCCAAAAGCCCACACACAGTTGAAGTCAAAGCAATTAAATCCATATGAGTTTACTACATATGCTGACTCAAAGATCCCAGGGTCCGAAACCTCAATAACTTCCCACAAAAGAGACATCTCCTCGAAATATTAGTGTAATTTGTATATGGTGATAGCAAAATAGATGATAAATACTATACTACTTATAATAAGTATATAAAATTACCTCGACTTCTTGAGACCTCTTTGTTTTGAGTTTTAAACAATCAAGAAGAGCATTCCACTTGCCCGAACAATTATCAAGGGATCCAAGTCGATAGTACTGTTGCATTTGATGTACCGGAGCTGCCACCATCATGAAATTTCTTTTACATGTTAAACATATATATATATATATAGGTGGATTCATACGAGAACAATATCTATTTACAAAAACAAGAGAACGGCCGAGTACATACGAAATCATATATGATTCACGTGACTTTGCCCAGCAACTTAAGTCGCGGCAAAGGCTTGAGTAACCACAAGGGCTGTGGTGTGGTGGTAAAGGCTTGGGGAGTTCATAACGCTCAACCCGGGTTCGAGCCCCACTCGCAGCACTTGTGGCCACTGAAGATAAACTCAGGGCTGCACGCTTTTAGCAGCTGGGCCAAAGGCCCTAATTGCCAGGGATAGTTATGGCCCAGGATACCCTTTCCAAAAAAAAAAACTTAAGTCGCGGCCAAAGTCACCCACGTCTAGTTTTTGCCGGTTAATGTAATGTAAAATCACATATGATTTTGTACATGATTTGTTGTTTTCTTAAATAGTTAACGTTCTCGCTTGAACCTCCCCTCTCTCTCTCTCTCTATATATATATATACATATATATATATTGCTAGGATTAGGTTCATTTGAGAAATGCTAAAAATATGATAAATAAAGAAATGATCCTAGCCCTTTATCTGGTCACCATTTGCGGCTTTGACCGTGAAACACCGGATAATTCCTTGTGTGGTCTGTAGAAGATAGAGGGGTAATTTCGTAAATATGCAGGACGAGTTCATATATGAACCAGCGTAATTCACATATGAACTCTTTTAACTGATTCATATATGAACCTTTGTTATTCATATATGAACGGTTCATATGTGAATCACAAAGGTTCATATATGAATCTGTTAATTATTTCAACTGATTCACATATGAACCTACAGTTAATTAGTTCATATGCGACTCAGTCAAGGTTCTAAATGGCATGAGGCGTGGCGTGGCGGCGAGGTTAAGCCTCAAGCCTTAGGGGTGCGTTTGGTACGCAGAACAGGGTGGAACAGGACAGAACAGATCAGTCTTGTCCCATGTTTGGCATGACCATATGTGGGACACGCTAGAACTAAGTGGAACAAGCATGGGACACACTTGTCCCACTCCAACCCCCTAGAACTAAGTAGAACAACAATATTTTGACTAATATACCATTTGTTAAAAACCAAAGCCTTAAACCCAAATAGTCCAAAATCCGAATCCAAACCAAAAATAAGGTGTTTTTGCAAAACCCGAATACCCCGAAATCCGATAATCCGAAACCCGACATTTGGGAGGATATTTAGGCTCGGATTGGGTTTGATCGTTGGCCACCCGACCCATCCGAAAACCCGAAATAACATACATCTATATTTTAAATATATTATATATATATAATTATCTTTTGAAAATCGTAAATTATAGTCTGTTGAAATATTTTCTAAATTTTAAACTTGCTATCGATTTCAGCAATCTATCAATCGATTGTAATCATCCTAAAAAACGATTGAATTCATATATAACTTTTGCATTATATAATACCCGAACCCGACCGACATCAATCCAAAACCCGACCAACCCAAACCCGAAACAACCTAAAATCCGAAACTTAAAATTTGGATTTTGATTTCCATATCCAAAATCCAATCGTGATAAATTAGTTGTATCTTTTTGATAATCCATTGCACTATGTATTAGTAATGTAAATTAGTTTTATGTGATGTAATCTATGATTTTTCATCAGGGGTAAATTCGTCATTTAATCAGTATAGTCATGTTCTGTCCAGTTCTGTCATGTCTTGCCAAACGCTGGACAGCTGTCCTGTTCTGTCCCGTCCTGTTCCATCTTGTCCTGTCCTGTCTGTGTACCAAACGCACCCTAGGAGCCACGGCGAAGCCATGGCGTTTTCAAGGCGTGACTTATGGCGTCAAATTTACAATTCATATATAATATCATATATAAAAACGTATGTTTTATAGTGTTACTCAATGAGTCAATAGTAATAAGAAAGTTAAATTAGGTTATATATTAAAAACATGCAAATAAGACATTAAAAACATAAAAAAAAATCAAATATCTCATTACGATAACTGCGCATTAGGCTATGGCGTGCCATGGGCTTAACGTAGCGTGACACACAAGCCTTGGTGCCATGACGCCCCATGGCGGCTGTACGGTGAGTTTTTTAGAACAGTGGACTCAGTTAATTGGTTCATATATAAATCACAAAGGTCATATATGAATCAGTTAAAAGAGTTCATATGTGAATTACACTGGTTCACATATGACATATAATTCATATGTGAATCATAAAGGTTCATATATGAACTCGTCCCGTGTATTTGTAAAAATTACGAAACTATCATTCTATTTTTGGAATAGCCGCAACTTTTGACCCGTCAAAGCCGTAATTGTTGACCAGTCAAAGATCTAATATTTGACCGGTCAAAGCCGATCTTGACCGAATGAATGGCTAGGATTACTTCTCTATTTCTCATATATTTAGCATTTCTCAAATAAACCTCTCCCTGTATTGCTATATGAGAAATTTACAATTCAACAAGGGAGTATCATAAATTTGAATATATACATATATATATATATATATATATATATCCACACAAAGGATTAATCATTTGAGAACTCCAAAGTGAGATCTGTGGGAACTCCTACCTTAAGGTTTTGTTTCACATGAGATTTTTCCATCTAAGTATAATATTTAACGTATTGGTTAACATATATTTATTTCGCAATGTGTTTGTTCCACATGTATACAGTTTACAATGTGAAACTTTATTACATGCATTTTTTGTTTCACAAACACACCAAAAAGGTTCACATTGTGAGCCAAGTACATGTGAAACAAATATATGTTAAATCATTACATTAAATTCTAGCCTTAGCAAAATAGCACAAGATACACGTGTTCTTAGAGATCTCATGATTTAAAGAGTTCTCAAAAGAAGGTCCCCCTATATATAACTTTTTAGCTATATGAGAAATTTACAATTCAATAGAGAATATCATAAATTTGAATCGATGTGTGTATGTAAAACACAAATACACATGCATGTGGAACACAAGACAAGTTGAGTAAGACTTACAATAGCAGAACCAGAGAGCATCGAAGGAGGTAGTGCATGATAGTTTCCGTCTAGGTAAAACTACTACTTCTTCATTCTCTACGCTCATCCTTCTGTTATTGTTCTGTTATCTCCCTGTGTGTGTTTGCTTGTCTTGTCTCACCAAGGTGGTTTGGGGTTTCAGCTAACAAAGACGGTCCAAACCCCAAGAAACCAAAACTAACAAAATATTTAAAAATTTAAGAAAGATGGTCAGAACCCTACAAAACTACAGCATAAATATTTGATCACTGGGATCTGAATAGAATACATATTTGTAAATTGTAACTATCTATACATACATAGGTAAGAGGTAAACAGATCTTTGTCACTCTTGGGGTTTTGTTGTTCTTGTTCCTGCTTTTTGGGATTTCATTGTTGTTGTTCCTGCTTTTTTAGGATATTTCCTTTTTAGGGTGCAGAAGTCTTGCTAATCAGTAGTAATGCCATATGTTCAGATGTGATCAGATGGGGTTTAGAGTTCATAGGTGAGAGAAACAGATCTTTGTCACTCTTATTTCAAACAAATTTCCAACCAGCTACCTCATGAAACAACCCTTGTTACTTCTAAAAATGCAAAAAAAAAAAATTGCAATTTCTTCTGTAAACCAAACCAAACAAACCAGTGAGCCCCAGACAGAGTAGGGTCTGAGGATGGTAACATGTATGCAGACCTTACCTCTACCCGAGGAATAGAGAGGCAGATCAACGATTTTTTGAATTTTCACAAGTACAATGATGTTTTGCAACAAAGTGACAAAAACAGTAGTTGAAAATCTAAGGAAGCTGGTTATTCAAATATTTTCCTTATGCAATTTGAAAGCTTTTGATAGAATTTTATTCTACGATCAAATAGCAATATTTTCTAAAACTTTATCCTTTTATGTACTACATTTAACTTGAAAAAATCATTTTCTTCGAGCCGGTGAAAATACAAACCTTGTTAGCAACAAGTCTCAAACCTCTTTTGAGCCCATGACCACTGCTTCAAGAGAGCAGCAGATGCCAGATAGTACCAGTGACCTTTACCAAAAGACAATGGTTCTAAGAGGTTGTTTGGTTGTTTTTCCATCAAGTTCCGTATGGATGAAGTTGTCTGTATGGATTAAGCTAAATTATTGTTTGTTATTTTTGTCGAATAAATAGTCTGAATGACATAAATGACTATTTTACCCTCAGTTTAGATTAAGCACCGATTAAAATAATTGTTTGATAAATATGCCGAATACAAATTCTGAATGACAAAAAAATATCATTTTAACAACTTGATTTAACATGATGATACAGATTCAATGAAATTATCATAACATAATTTCATACCTTCACACTTTGACCCCAAACTATCCACATTTAAACACAAATCCACATCTCTTGATCAACAAGTGAAGCAAAAACAAAACAAATAGCAGCAGTAACAATACTCGTTGCAAAGAACATTACCTCCTGATCAACGAGTATATGCGATTATCAGGAAAACATGAGAAACTTGTAAAGTAAATGCATAGTACCAACATTCAAGCAAACAACATACTGCTCCAAGTTTACTGCTCCCTACCTCACACACGCACACACAGAGGAAACACAAACACATAATATGGGTGTTTCAAAAGACTCGGAGGATTCTACTTGAGCCAAGTATAACCAACAGCACAGTAAACAGACATAGGGTACTTAGGGGTTCCAAATTCACTTTCAATCCTCCTGCTGCTAATGTGAAATGGAATTGATTGGTTGAATTTGGTTCAGTTGAGCTTCATGGTTTGGTTTGGTTCGGTTCCAATTCAGTTTCAATCCTCCAGTAAAACCACCATCTAAGAGGTGCACAGTTAACTACAGATGAAACCTAAGTGCTCATCAGAACAATACCCATTGTGTTCCAAGAAGTGTAAATATCGCTACAGATGAAACCTATGTGTTCATACTTCATAGGAACAAAAAATGGCTCAAAACAAGGACATGCCCAAATTCTAGCACTTGCCAAAACCTTAAATATCTACAAGAGATTAATGTTGCTTTCAAATTTGCAAAAAACCCCAATTTTCAAAACAAGACGTGGATACACCAAAACATATTTATGCTTCGATCAGGGCCGGTCCTAAGGTTTCAAATGCCCAGGGCGAAAAGCCAAAAAAACACCCCCAATATACAAAAAGGAAAAAACGAAACATACTTTTTTAAGGGGTTTGAAACCTACGCAAGGTAGACGGCTCATCCCCAAAAAGACACATAAAATGACAGAAATATGAGTTTTGTGCGTCTGTATAACATTCTTGTTAGGATGAAGACCATATATGGATGTACCACATAGTAATCACCAAAAAGGTTATGGGAAATTCAAGAAACAAACACCCAAAAAGGAAGACGCGTGAAAAACACACATAGAAAGGTGAGTTTAGTGTCTATGTGTGTATATTCTTGTTAAGATGTATGATTGTTGATTTTCTCAAAACCCATGGTAAAACATACAGAAGCAAGTAATGGCTTCAAAGTCTAAATCAATTGGACTTTTTCAAACAACATTCAAATTAGTAGCTGAAATATAGTTGTGATTGCAAATTTATAGTAACCTAACTCAAAACTCAAACTCACATAAATCAAATTCATACTCAGCAAACCATAAATCAAACTCAGCAAAGCAGAACGACAGAAATAAAAAAATCCAAACAAATGCAGAACTCAAATACAGTGTACTATTCCCCAGTCCCTGTCCCTTGCAAATCCCAAGTCATGGTGCATTTAAGATGTCCTAACTCAACAAAATGTAGAAAAAAAAAGATCATTTGTAAGGGCAGTGGTTCAAAAATCGCATGTTTTTTTGCATCAGTAATCAGTGGCAGCATTAAATATTTCACTAATGATCAGAACCCTGGCATAAAGTATCATCAATCTTACTATATTTTTGGTAAACAAAATTGGTAATTTGCGATAATTGTTGCATTGACCAGATTTATTAGGATGCCCTAACAAATTCTATAACAGCTTAAAATTCACAAAATTGACATGAGATTATAACTTGCAGTTTACTAGATAAACGAGGAACTACATAGCAAATTAGCAATCAATAATCAAAATCAACTTCATCAAATATCATAACGTCATCAACAAATACAATATAAATCAAGTAAAAATCAAAAATCAACTCAAAGAACAAGACATAAACTTATCTACGCATAACTTCATAAAAAATTATCTATGAAAAATCAAAAAGATTAGGATTGACGAATAAGAATTTACCAAATTCTTAGATTTCAAACTTGATCCTTTACAGCCTACAGGCCGACACCAGAAGGCAGCACTGCAGAACCGAGGGAAGGAGGCAGAAGCCCAGGGCCAGTAGCAGGTCGTGAGTGGCGAGCGTTTTCGTGAGGATTGACGGACAGAGATATGAGAGCCGATCAGTGCTATTTTTTTTTTTTTTTTTGGAAAAATTCAAAAAACGGTGCCTACGTACCCTATATGAGTGTTGGGCTGTGATGGCCCATGGGCTTTACTGCCCACTTCTTCTAGCACTTGGGTCGGGAATCGATCCATTATAAATGCTAAACACCTTTGATTTTGACCAACAATGTTTAGGCCTTAGGGTAGCAAATAATCAATTTTATGATATTTGCAGTGTTTCCAATTATCATGATATTTACGGTAGCACATAATCAATTTTAGGAACACCAGAATACATATTACATCTAATCATGAATTTTTTTTTTTGGGAAAGGGTGTCCTGAGCCTTTGGCCCAGACTAATCCCTTGGTAATGAAACCGGCTGCTAAAGCATGCAGCCCTGAGGTTATACCCAATGGCCACAAAGTTGCGAATGCAGGGAATCGAACCTGAGTTAAGCGCTATGAACTCCCCAGGTGATTACCGCTACACCACAAGCCTTGTGGTTACATCTAACCATGAATTTCCCAACACAAAGAATACAGATTACTTCTAACCATGAGCAGATTACATCTAACCAATCCGTCAGAACCCTTCAATCGAGCAGATCAGGAAAAAAAAACGTTGGTGAATCATAGCAGGTCAGAAGCAACAAAAAAGGAAACGAATCGATGGA
Organism: Arctium minus; assembly: GCA_954870635.1. Classification (NCBI taxonomy): domain Eukaryota; kingdom Viridiplantae; phylum Streptophyta; class Magnoliopsida; order Asterales; family Asteraceae; genus Arctium; species Arctium minus. Next base: position 119,485,929 of record OX941083.1, on the reverse strand, counting down.
GATTTGGGGTAGCAATCGGTGGAATAAAACCCACCTTCTTCCACAAAATTGCAGGTCCAGAAGCCAAATAAAAAAAAGAATTTTTGGGAAGCAATAAGTGGAGAAGTCGAGAGTCATAAACCAAAAAAAAATTGCAGGTCCAATCGATGGGGTAGCAATCGGTGGAATAAAGTCGGGAGAAAAGTCGAGAGTCGGTCGATGGAGAAGACGGGAGAAGTCGAGAGTCATACCTGTGGGGAAGTCGTCCAGTGAGAAACGGCGCCGACGACCTGAGGAGTGTCTTCTATCTGAAGCAATCGGTGATGGGTTGCATCTGGTGGCGTGCGTGGGTTGTATCTGGAGGCGGGGGTAAGGGTAATTTTGTAAAAAGTAAGCTTGTTCCATCTTGTTCCAGGGTAAAGGAGAACACGTCTATCCCATCATTGTTCTGGTTAGTTCCAATTTGTTCCACATATGGTCGTACCAAACATCAAACATGGGATAGGTGTGTCCCATCCTGTCCACCGTATCAAACGCAACCTCAAGGAACAGCATTGGAACTTTTGATTCAAAATCAAGGGTACAGCAAAAGATCAATGAATAGTTTACCTTTGCTTTGATTCAGATTTAAGAGGGTTTGGCTTGGGGATGATTAATTGATTATTTCATCAAATAGTCAATAATATATAGATGAGCTAAGACCAATAACCCAAAAACAAACTCGGTAGCATTATTATTTCAGTCACAGAAGTTGAGTTTTACTCCCTAACTTTGTGTTCTCGAAACTTAGGAAAGAAATGGTAGGGAAACAAAAAGAAAGTAAGAAAAACTTATGTTCTCGAACCTCTATTAGGAGAAAAAGCAAAAAAATTGGAAGGAAAATAATTATAACTTTCGTCTAAAGGTGGGTACCTTACCTTTTATTATAAAAAATATAATTTTAAAAAATACATTTGTAAAAATAATTTTTTTTTCCTTTTATTTATCTCTTGTTCACTAACATGAAATTTTGTTTTTTTATCCTTCCTTTTCAAAAAAAACAAATAAAAGAACTTTATTTTTTCTTTGCTTTTCTTTTCTTTCCTCTCCAAATTTGTGAACCCAACTTAAAGAGTCATGTTCATCTAATAATGACGATGGTACTCTAATGCAATCTTGCATTGATGCTTTAACGCCTCTTTAACTCTTTTGATATAAGAACCCAATTAAGGTATAAAGGAATGAGATTATCATTCTATGTGCACAAATTTTAATATGAACAAAATAAGCTTTAGCAATTCAACAAACGAGTTATGGGTGCCATTAATGATACAAAAAAAAAAAAAAAAAAAAAGTACACGTCACCCTTTGAAACGCTCCCACCGCACCGGTTCCATGATTATTATGGGGAGGTAAATCAGCGCATGCATCACATGGCAGCTGAGCGGTGTCTAGGCTCGAACCCAAGACCTCACACATATGGATCATACTCATACCTCTACCGCTGAAACAAATCACCGGGGACATGATACAACAATTCCTCACTTCCCCATATATATATATATATATATATATAATACATAAATTCCACAAAAATCAAGATAATTACTTAAAAACAACCAAAAAAATCCATCAATGACCAAAGAAAATCGAGATGATACCATCTTATAGATGATTTTCTGCTGTTCTCAAATTGATCCTTGTTGCCCACTTTGATCAGTGGAGAGGAAACTGTGAATTCATAAACCTCTTTCGGCTTTGAAAGTAATTAATAGACTTCCATTAATGGGCTATCTCCGTTACTAGCCCACATCATACGTACGTAAATGAGTCATCTAGCCCAAGCCACAAGGTAATCGACTCCTCTGTATTTTAATTATAAAATTAAAACATTGTATTTATTAAAATACAAAAGGAAAGATGATTATTAAAAAAATAATAGATTAAATGATTTTATTTTAAGAGAACGACATATGAAAGATTATTATCGTTCCTTCCAATCTCCATCATAATAAGAGGGTTAAATGTCAAAAATGTAATGTATTGTCATTTTGATTTTTGTTTTAGGTATTACTAGTTGAGTATCCGCGCAATGCGGCGGAATACAAAATTCTTCTAGATGTAATTATAAAGACACATGAAATACGTCTAAACAACGGTGCATAAAATTCGTTGTGCAAAAAATAACAATTCTAGTAGATAAATGTTGAGGTTTTGAATTGTTTATTTCATAGTTTTATTGATAGTTATACCAAAAGAGCTAGATAAAATTTTTATTATAAAATGAATAGATAATTGATACAATATTTTATTTAAAAAAAATAATGTTATAAGAAAATAAGATATTTAACAATATACAACCACAAATATTTGTTTCAAAATTGCTAAATATGTAGATTGTTTTTTAAAGTAGATGTGTGTGTGTGTCGAAGAAAGGTCTTTTCTCCCTAGTACTTTTCGAGGGTGTGGGATGCAACAAAACTGGATCGTCAAGCTCCATCTCTGGAAATCTACAAAGAAATCAAAAACCAACAAAACGATATAACATTAAGTTACGAATACATAAATATATGCTCCATGCACAATAACTTCTTGATTCACTTATACATATTCATGTGTTCTTCACTTTTGTAGATCTCATCTTTATTTCTTTGCAGATCAGGAAATTCCCACAATCACCTCATTATTGTTGTGTACCATATAAATAGACTCCCAACACGGGAATGGTAAAAAATAAAATTATTCAAGGAATGGTAAAAAAAACAAACGGGAATCATTCAATTGAAAAATAAAAATAACCTGCACTTCTGCAATGGCATGTACTGCCAATGTGGACTTTCCACTACTTTCAGTCCATAAATTTAAAACCCAAAACACATAAGATTGTCGACAACTCCTTAAAATAAACAATGCCTGGAAAACAAAATGATGGCTTGAGACAGTTGAAAAGAATTAACTTAAACTATTATACTCGACTAAAGAGCCATGCAATATGATGGGGATCCTAAGAAGGCAGCTTCCATTGCATATACCTGATAAGGAGTCCATGACAAAAAAAGTCATATAGTACCAACGAAATACACGTAAAGAAATCTCAAAGCGAACCATCGAACAACCAAAAAAACCAACAATGACTTAAATGTATGGATCTAATTAAGATAAGTTGCACAAACTGAGGCACATCTCATAAACCCAATTGAATTTGAACGCATGACCAAAACTAAAGGTTTGATGCATATGTTTCCTTAAATTTTCACGATCCCTGAATCATCAGTTATAACTTATAATTTTTTTAAGAATGAACCATTAATGCAATAGTCCAAAGTGAGTCTTAGGGGCCGTTTATCAAACGCTAATTACTCGAGTAAGTGCTTACCAAGTTATATTACCTTAACAAATGAATATGACAATGACCAATAATCTTACCCGGTAAAAGCGAAAGCAATGGTGAGAGTCTTACCCGGTAAAAGAGAGCGATGACTCTTACCCGGTTAGCGCTTACCGAGTAAATTTTTGCCTACGATGTCATTTTAATGGACTAAAATCTTACTCGATAAGATAAGTGATGGCGTTAAATTTAACCGATAAGTGTTTCCCGGGTAAGTGTTTGGGTAAAACAGCCCCCTAGTTTGAAGCTAACGGAACATCACCATATAAGTAAAACTCACTTTTGCTATATTAATCTGGAACTACGGCCAAAAGGTCCAAAGAACCTTTAGCTATATTGATGTATATCCTATCAAAAACTCACCTTTGCTAAAAGCAATTTCTGTTTGAGAACTTCAATGCACAGACATCTTCTAAAGAGTTAACCTTACACCAAAAAACACAAGAATATCAAAAGTTATGTGTTTACCAATATAACAAAAGCAGTACAAAAACAACAAAATTGTAGGAGGACAAAAACATTTCTATAATTGTAGTAAAAATATTCTCAAGCTTTTAACATAAGAAAGAAAATATCATATATGCTGGAACATTAAATGAGTATATTTATATGGTTTTGTACAACCACGCGAGGAACTTTTTCAAGCCAACTTTATCATTTTTCTGCAATTGTATTACTCCGATAAAAGACAAAATGCAACAAACTTCGGTTTAGTCCCTATTTAGTGCAACAAAGAACTTTTTCATCAATTGATGTAACACAGTTTCAAAATAACCTACTTTGTACCTATTTTGACAGGTAAGGTGATAACCTATTGATCTTGAAATATTTGATGACAGGAATACCCGTTCAAAACAGGATTATGAATTGTTTACGAAAGGGTTACGACAAAGTGAAAGATAAACACTAACATCCATCCATGATTCAAAATTTCCTATTTATTGTAACCGGTAACCTGTCAAACTGGGTAAAAATACAGGAAACTTTGAAACTTTGAACGTTGATTGAGAAAAAAATCTTTGTTACAATAAATAGGAATTAAGGAAAACTTTGTTGCATTTTGCCCCTTGAGAAATTACAATTTCAAGATTCAACTTCATCCATTTTTGTGTAATCACAAATCACTTTTGTCGGTAAAATAAGAGAGATGATGGTGGCACATACTTTGACTTCGAAGGGGATCTAATTCTCTGGAGATCAGTTGTTGAAAGGCCAAAACAGTATATTATGATGTATGTCTACAAAGTGTTTTCATAGTTAAAACATAAATTTAGAGAAGCTTATTTCAGAATTAATGCAATATCAAAGGAATCCAAATCAGTACAAAAACCCATTAAACAACAAACAAAAACCTTATAAAATTACAAGGTTTGATTGTAGACAAAGTGAAAGGTGTGAACCAAGCAGCTTACCTGATATTACATATTGAAGATTTTGGAGGCAGTCTTTTCTTTTGCCTTGTGGATCTTCAACACCTTTTCAATCTTTTCTTCTTCAACCAAGAAGGCCTTAATGATTCTTAAAAACAATCCAACAATAAGTTCAATAGCTACAATACCAAAAAACAAAATGATTGAGAGATTAAAAAACAGAAACAATAATCCAACAATGAGTTGAGAAACTATAAACCTTAAAAGAATAACAAACTCATTTACATATTTTCCAAGAATTCACTAATTTCAAACACAAAAAATGTTTCATCAAACATTAATTGTAAAAGAAAATAGACAAGACCATATAATTAGTACAATCTTATGGTAAAAGTTCATCAAAAAATGGAAGAAAGAAAGAGTTATGTTCAAGAATCTCATTGACTGCTTAAATACAAGTTCTACAAATCACAAATAAGGCATTTCATCAAACATGAATGTGGTTATAAATCTATTTAAAACAAACGATGAAATGCAACTATAAGCAAAGAAATTAACATTCTTCCAAAAGTAAAGAATCCATGTGTGATAAGAACAAGCATTCCACATAATAAGAACTCCAATGTTGGATACCAAAAATGAAATGCATCTTACCTTTTGAACGAAAACCATGGAAAAAGTATAGATGCAGGTAATAAAATCAAAATCCAAATATAAATCTTTTCTCCGTTTGGAAGCTTATTCTAGGAGTTACAAGTTTTTGGAGAATAGAGAAAGTGATCTGAATCTAGAGAGTTATAGTAGAAAATTTACCTTAATCCTCTGTGTGATGAGAGTTCTTGGACCTGGCTGGAAGTTATAAACGATAAAGACATCTTATGCAAAAAAACAATCGAGACATGAAGGTTCTCCATGAAAACATCACAAATAGAAACAAAACCTAACCTGAGAAAAATTAAAACAAACCCTAATCTTGAAGATGAAGAAAATCGAGAACGTAATTAGAAATAAGGAAACAAAGTTAAATTTTAAGAAGAGATGAACCTGGAGAAGGAAACGTCACCTTGAGAGCTGGAATCGTGTTCTTGATTAGAGTGGATGCACGAATACTTCTTTTTGGGAGCGGGGATTAGTAGACGCCTCTGTAAATCAATGTGGTAACTTCTGTAAATCGATTGAGCAAACAGAATCAAAATCTATTCTGTATATTGAAACATGGAGTATGTAAAATCGATTGAGAGGAGCAACCAGAATCAAAATCAATTGAGAGGAAAAGACATGAATCAAAATCGACATACATAATCAAAATTGATTGAGAGGAAAAAATATGAATCAAAATCGACATACATAATCAAAATCGATTGAGAGAGAAAACAACAATCAAAACCGATTGAGATGAGGAAAATCAAAGAAACTCTAAATCGAGAGTATGAATGGTATACCTGAAAAACCGATTTGTGTCTTTGTGGAGAGGATCGAGAGGAGAAGAGGAGAAGAGTAGAAGGGATGCGATAAGGACTGCATATTTGATATTCACCCTGAATCGTTCCGAAGCGTCGTCTTGAAAATAGAGTAGTCTGAAACGTCTCCTTGGATGAAACGCATTGTTGATGAGGTTCGTAGGCTATGAGAGATTTTATGCATCATTGGAGTTGTACCTTAGGCTGATAAAGTTGTGTTTAAGAGATTTTAAGAGATTGTGCATTAAACAGCAGTACATTGTACAACAAAAGGTGTTTTTAAGAGATTTTGAAATCTGCTTTATAAGGTAGTATAGATAATATCAAAATATATACTTTCAAGAAATAGATCTTTAATGTGATGTAGGTAACCAACTGGTCCAATTATGTGAATTTAATTTTTTATTGTTTTATTTTACTCCATCTGTTAAACTGCTATTAGTATTAACTACTAATAAATATATATACTTTACTTATGATATAGTGCAAAATGAAATATGGTTGTTTGTTAATTGTTCAAAATGAAATCATGACGCTGAATGGTTAAGGGAGGGGCAAGATACAAAACCATTCAGAGAGTTTTGGAACCATTAAGAAGCAGACCTTTTTTTTTGCCAAATAAGATTCACCTCTTAACGATTCAGAGATTGTCTCTTAATGGAACCATTAAGAGGTAAACAAACAACCCCTTAACTTTTTGTCATAGATACTACAATAACAACAATGACAAATTACTCCAACAAAAAGAGGATAAAGTTCCACAATATGATCTCAAGTTCAAATTCGGTCCCATCCTATAGGATTGTCCTAGGATACTATATTTTACCTTCCGAATAACCGTCATGGCCAGGTATGCTAGGATATTTTGAAGGGTCCTTGAGGTTTAGTGAAAAGTCTAATAATGAGACCTTAATTTTGATAAGTTTATAAATCATCCTTGGGGTTTTAATTTTGCTCTGAAAGCGGTCTCTGGTCGTTAACTCTCTTTATTGTATCCATTAGAGCGAAGGGCATTTCAGTCTTTTCATCAAAATCTTTTTCTTTTATTAATAACATAATATTTTATTTTATTATAAAATTTCTCTCTTAATCTAAAATTTGTTATTTTTTTAAAAGAATATATAAATAAAATTTGGGATTTAAAGTTTGTTCTTGATTTGGGGTTTTTAATTTGGGATTTATGGTTTGTTGAAGAAGATGAATATCTAACAAAAGAAAAGGAGAACATTTTTAAAATCAAATAAAATATCAGAAAATGTTTAAAATGACTAAAATACCCTTCATTAGAAAATGTTAACGACCGTTAGAAGGAGGGACAAAAACCAAAGTGAAACGACAAACATGAGGGACCAACTCCGAGTTTCAATAGTTTAGGAACGATATCCGTTGAAAATTACAAACGTTAGGGACCAAAAGTGAAATTTACTCTTATTGCTACATCACTTTCAAGTTCCAACTTATCATATATATATATATATATATATATATATATATATATATATATATATATATATATATATATATATATATAGGGGCAGGTTCAAACGAGAAGCTAAACATTTTGTGAGAATGCGAGAAGTGTTTAATCATATATGATACAGAAGCTTAATCACATATGATTAAACACATGTTATATTGAAAATACATAGACGTTTAATCATATATGATTAAGCACACCTACAGGCAGCGATATCATATATGATTAAACACTTCTCGTCTTCTCGCAAAATGTTTAACTTCTCGCATTATCCTTCCTCTCTCTCTCTCTATATATATATATATATAGAGAGAGAGAGAGAGAGAGAGAGAGAGAGAGAGTTGAGTTCATACGAGAATAATACTTATTTAAAAAAATAATAAAATAATTCTAAGTCAATCATTTCATGAAATAATATCTTAGATAAAATTTTCTTAAAAATCACCTAAAAGGGCATATGTGTCATTTGTTGTATACATATTATAGATAGAAACTCATTTATTTCTATATAGATTATGTAATAAATTTAATTAAGGTATTTATTCATGATTTTTTTTTTATAACTAGTGTTGGGCTCGTGCATTGCACGGGAGGATAAATTTTTTGTTGGAATATTGAACCGAGTTAAAATGAAACGTAATTTCTCTGTTAATCATTAATATAAATATAAATGTAAAATCTACATTTAAAATAAATTATGCTAATATAAAATCTATTTTATAAAATCCTCCACCAAAAAAACAAATAGTTATATTAATAAATGAGTATCCATTCCACAAATAGATACATTTAAAATAGATTATTCTAATATAAAATCTATTTTATAAAATCCTCCACCAAAAAAACAAATAGTTATATTAATAAATGAGTATCCATTCCACAAATAGATGATTATGTGAGATACTGTGCTTGGAAAAGTTGTACCAAAGCATTATAAAATTGTAAATTAAGTAATTGGCTTTAATTAGTTGTAACTTGTGCTTAAAATGTTGTAATTAAGAGTTTTTTATACCGTTTTTATAATATAGTATAGATTTTCTTGATTTAAGCATGGTTATTTATGTATTTTACAACATTAAAATAAGTGTGATTTAGTTTTTCATTTTAAATATTTATTTTTATTGAATTAGTTTATTTTAAAAAAACTACATTTTTTGTCAAAAATCACATGTGATATCCACAATTAATCAACATTTTTTTTTCCTAAAAAGACTAGCTAATTTTCGCCAAAATATCATTATATGATCTTATACGTTTTAAATATAACAACCCATAACTACCCGCAATAAAACATAATCCAATTAATATAAATTCATGCCAAAATGGCCCCACGTCAACAATTAAAAGATAAGGTTTACGGTAAGGCAACCTATTACACAACTGAGAGTAAGAGAAACAACAATAAAAGTAGTTTTCTAGAATCGGTCACATCTTCTCTTTTCCTTTACTAGAAACTCCTACTTCGCGTCTACCTGAAAAGGTTTTTAGTTTTTGAAAGAGCGAGGGTTAGACCGGAGGCCTAGTGAGTCCCCTCAAAACAAAGTTATCACCAACAGAGTAAAGAAAGATTTATAATAAAATAAACCAATTCAGTTATAAAAACAACATCGTATTTACAACCACGCTTCTGGCACACACTACCGACACCCGAAAGTGACAGCGTGTCTGGCTCATACTACCTTAGCTGGGACAACCCCCCCCCCCCCCAATTGGCATATACGGGACACCCCCCTAGTATGAGCACAGACGGGCCACACACCCCGACTTCGGCCACATAGCTCACATTAACGTATGCATACTATCCACTTATAAAAATGGTAAAAATCATAACTCGCATTAAGTGAAAAATCATAACTCACATATAATAGGATCTCGCATGTAATGATTCTCGCATAATCGTAAACGGTAAAGATTCGGTTAGAAAAACTCACATGTTGTCCTTTGCTTAAGTCCTCACATTTACTTTTATGGTCGGAAACGAATCCTATACATAAAGTGATGTAAACCAGTAAGTCTCTTACATACTCTTTAAATCCATAACTGAAATTATCTCGCTACAACCCTCTATTTTCTCGAAGGAATTAAGGAATCATTGGATGCAACACCTCTCACTCGGCCCAAGCAGAATGGGCTAACCCGGCCTAACTTCTCCATGGGTCCAGGTTTCCCGGATACTAAAACCCGGTGTCGACCGGCTGTTGCCTGTTGGGTCCTGGGGTTGCCTGGTTGACAAAGTACCGGGGTCACCGGGCTAATGAGGCCCGAGGACACCTGGATGAACAATGTCGGGGGTCGCCCGGATGAACAATGCCCGAGGTCGCCCAGTTGCTGAAGCCCGGGGTCGCCCGGAGAGACTCTCGACCGGTGTGCATTGCACAGTCGACCTCCATAGCAGCTTTAGACCAAGGTCGTGTTGTAATAGCCGGTTCAAAGTTAATAAATGTAAGTTGGGTGGAATCTTGTCAATCTTATTTTTCTAAAGGGGTTAAGTGTAAACATTCGTTTAAGAGGCTTTAGTCTAGGGTTTTGGGTATTTTGTGGTTGTCGGCCGAAAGAATCAGGAAGGAAGGAGCACAGAAGCGATTTGAAGAGAAGAGACGGTGAAGTTTCGATCAAGGATTCCTCATAAGGTAATATTTCTGAACCTGTCTTCTTTTATTAAGCTTCTTAGTCGATGTTTAGTTTCAATGGAGGTTGAAGTCTGATAGAAATGAAATCTGGGTTAGAGGGATTGAGATTGATGTGTTACTCATCTGATAATCGGTTAAAGTAATGTAATCGTGTTTATGTTTAAGTTTCGGGCGATTCAAGGATTGTTATGGTCGTTTATTTGAGTAAAGGATGTAATCTGTTGGGGAAATTTTTGAGTCTCGTGGTCTGTGTAATTTTTTGAATGTTCGATAACCCAGAATCGCCCCCGGGCGAAATGGGTGTTGGTTTCTATCGGGGACCGGGGTGTGAGAGACACCGGTCGATGTGAGGAGACACCGGTCGATAAGTCGAGACACCGGTCGATCAAGAGACACCGGTCGATGAGTCGAGACACCGGTCGAATGTAGAACCCCGGTCGACGCCTGGAGCGGTCTCGGTCGGCGCCTGGAGATGGCCTCGGTCGGCGCCTGTGGCGGACTCGGTCGGCGCATGGGAAGCTGACCCCGGTCGGTGTGCGTGTGGGGGGAACCCCGGTTGGTTTTGCACCCCGGGAGACCCTATGGTCCGGTCCCCGGATCCCTCTTGTGGGCCGAAGCCCACTACCCTATATTTTGGTTTTAATCAATTGGTTGTTGGGCCAAAATTGTAGTAGGCTGATCCATTTTATTTTTATTAGGGATTTGATTATTTTGTTTTAAGTAGTGGGTTGGATGGGATAAGTTGCTAGTGAGAATAAATATTATGAGTTAGGTCAAACTCTTATAAAATAGTTTGAATGGGTAGTTCATCGGTCAATGTTTCCTTTATAGGTTCCAGATTGAATTATAAGGGTAGACGCGAGGATTAAGCTGAGGACACCAGGTGAGTTTTCTGAACTTAAAACCTCGCAAGTTTATAAAGTCTTTTTATGCACATGGAAGTTAAATTAAAATTTTGTGTTGTTTTAACTGTTTAAGACGTGAGAAAGTTATTTTCAATACGTATCTTTATTTACGCAAGCTTTATATACGTGAGTTTCTTTTCATGCGGTATAAGTTTATGATTAAATGTATGCATACATTGTTGTGAGCGGCCTAAATCGGGGGGTGTGGCCCGCCTGTACTCATACCGGGGGGTGTGTCCCGTTTATGCTATATGGGGGGTGTGTCCCATCTAAGGCAGTATGAGACAGACACGCTGTCACTTTTAGTGACAGTAGTGTGTGCCGGAAGTGAGTTTTATACGTGATTTGTATTCTTCTGTAAAGCTGGAAAGGATTGCTTTAGTTTTGTAACACCCTCAAATCTTGAAATAGCAACTTATTTAAAATTTTCTAAATACATCAATAAAGGAATTATCTACAACCACAAATTAAGATTTAATCTCAATACAAACATTCATTCTATACAAAAGTCTATGATAAGAACGGGTGCTACTAAAACCCCAAAGATAGTCACTATCTCTAACATTGCGGAAGACTTCACCAACTACTTACTTTAGTGTCTAGTAAGGCTCTACGCTTCATAAAACTGCTAGAACCCAACTCCCAACTGGAACCTGTTGCACATGCCGACAAATAAAAAGGTTAGTCTTAACGCCTAGTGAGCTCAAGAGTTTTCAACATATATAAAGATGTCTGCGAAAATAGGTAATGCATTTTAATTCATAATCTTTCAAAAGGTATGTTTTGAATATGCAAACGACTCGTTTTCCAATAATATGCATTTTAGACGGAGAACACCAATTCGGACGTTTTCCAAATCAAATTACTACAAAAGAATGATACCAATGTAAACCGCCCCTTCATAAATTAGCTTTAACCCAAAACTCACTCAAAGCGCAAATATAAATTAAACTCTCCATTTAAGAAGGTACGGTTAAACCTTATATTTCAAAACACCCAAAACTCGGGTGGGGCATAATACTTAACCCATAAATCAAGGGTAAAACCCAAATATACAAAACGTCACCGAAAACTTGGATAATAAAACTCAATACCCAAAAACAACACCTTTCGGTGACGGGGGATTCCCGATTCCATAAAATGTGACGGTCCACAAAGTAAGCCCATTTTATGTTGTTATGACTAGTCATATAAACAAAAGTACACGCAAGGGATGTCAGGCTCAGTGGCTTTAAACATACACCCACGGAAACTCAAGTTCAACCCCGAAGGGTTGCTAGGTCGAGCTCATCATCCAATATCGTAATACTTGAGCACGAAGGACTTATAACCCAATCCGATGTCAAACGTGCCTCGACGTGGAAAACTAGTCGTCCCACGCCGGAACAATAAATACAAGCACAAGGGATGTCAGGCTCGGTGGCTTTAAACATACACCCACGGAAACTCAAGTTCAACCCCGAAGGGTTGCTAGGCCGAGCTCCTCATCCAATATCGCAACCAAGGCTCTAAGTCGAGCTACCAAAACTGGACAATTGTCCAAAGACTCCAACTCAAATAAAAATGCCAAGCCGCAGGCTTAGCACCCATTGACCCATTTATAAATGAAGTAAAAATACGATAAAACGCATTCGACCCACGGGTATGCAAACACAACGACTAAAAGTGTAATTAATTCAAAACTCCACGTTAGTTGAGGCAATCAATTTTCCAAATGACTTATACCCTTATATTCCCAAAATGCCTCATAACACAAAAGACATGCCTTTTTCCAAACTTAACTGTTGATAAGAATGAAAATCATAAAATGAGACTATAAACGCTCTTTCAAATATCTCGCATAAAAGTGCAAGTAATACTTTATAAAACATTTCATTTCATGAATGATGCATAAGACCCGACAACCATTTAAAAGTGTATTTCTTTGACCAAGGATTTAGTTATGCAATAAAGCCTCAAAACACATTCATTTGTGACACATTTATCAAAATGCCCAAAAATCCCAAATGTGGGTATTATACAAAGTTTGTAAAGTTAAATACTTCCAAAAATCAAAGATTAGCAAATAACCCAACATTTGATAATTTCATGTAGAACACATAAACACTTTAAAATAGACATTTTGGCATGTACAACGTTTTCACAAATCAACTTGAACTCACCTTGCTAGATTTAGGCTAAATCTAGATCTTTCCCCCAACTAGAGCTCCTTTGAAAAACACTTGAATCCTCAAGCCGAAATCCTCCAAAAACCTAGATCCACACAACTTCAACCGTAAATAACCACATCCAACCATATAGAAACATTCCCCAAACATAATACACCAAAATCCCCAACGAGATCCAAACCCTAGTTTCTCCCAAAACTATCAAGTCCGAGATTTGAGAAACCAAACACTAAGAAACCATCAAGGGAGCATTTATAACCTTAATACAAGAAAACTTACCTTTGAAGACGATGAGACTTCCGAGAACACCCAATCCAACTCTTCAACCCGAGCTCCCAACCGTTGAACTTGATGAGGAAGATGAAGGTGGAGCTTCTAATCTTTGTTGGGTGGGGGAGAACACTTGGAACATGATAGGTTTGGTTCCATGGATACATAGAAACCGATTTTAGGGTTTGGGTTCGGTTTCTAGAGAGAAGAGGGTGAAATGGCGGAAGGTTGGAATGAAAGAGGGTTGAAGTTCGCGATTTTAAGCAGGTATGCACCCGCCGGCGATAGTGCCACGCGACTATGCCCTTGGCATAGTCGCCGGGCATAGTCGCCCGAAGGGGGGTGCCCGCGGTACGTTCCTCGCGACAGTGCCCCGCGATAGTGACACCCTGTCACAGTCGCGGGCACAATCGCCCAGGATGTACCGAGCATCAAACTTCCGACTTTTCAACGCCAAACTCCCGATACTCCGAGGGACTTTAAACAATGCAAATCCCGACAAAACCCCACTGGTTATAAGTCACAGAATTGTTCCGGTGACATTTACTTATCGAAAATTACGGGTGTTACAAGTTTATTTTTCCGTTAACTGCGTTAAACTATGTTTTGAGGGATCTCACTAGACCGTTGGTCTAACCCTCGCTCTTTCAAAAATTAATAACCTTTTCAGGTCGCCGTGAGTTAGGTAGCGCGAGTAAGGGAAAAGAGAAGGCTTGATCGGGAGCGGGAGTAGTTGACTACCATAGATTATTTGGTTTAGTAAAGATCTCTGTTGTAATAGGTTGTTTTGAAGCAAACCTAGTTTTCTTTAAAGATTCTAAATACTATGTTTGAGGCCGTTTTGGCAGGATTTCTTTGATTATTGGATTGCTCTTTCGAATTTAGTTTTGGGTTGTTATACGTGTAGCCCGAAGGCTATTCCGACCGGCGACAAAAGTCAAGGACGGGGTCGATTTTCCCCAAAAGATTCAAAACCGAAAACCTTCAATCTTCCCTCACCTATACATCGATCGATTCAAGGATTTCTTGGGTTTTAAACCCTAAATCGACAAGAGTTGATTCTCAAGCAAAAGCTCACTAAATCAAGACTAAAGTCCTTCCAACAGCTCTTAAGAACATACCCAAAAGAATCACAATAACCCTCTTAAATTAATAAATAACACAAGGAAAGATTAGATGACTTACTTTAGAGAAGATGATGCAAAAAACCCTTCCAATCCAAGAATTTGCTTCCTTCTCCTATGCTCTCCCAAAATCACCCAAGGTCTGCTTCTTAGCCGCCACACACCAAAAGTGACCAAAAAGGTAGGGCAACCATACTAAAACCTTTATTTCCATAATTACCACTTGGCCCTTCCTTACAAAAGATTACCCCTCCAACTTTTGCTTATTATAAAAATAGACCCGGTTATTACATTAAATGTGTTTTGTTGCACATCACATATGATTCTATTTTCATTATTTTTTCTTTTTCAATGTTTAATTTGAATTATTGTTTTTCAAATTTTAAATCACATATGATTAGGAAAATATTTTGAAAAAAATTAATTCATTGTGAATCACATGTGATTTTCATGAAAAATTATGAATTGTGTTTTGAAATACATGTGATCTTATACATTAATTTTAATTGTGTTTTGTTACGCATCACATATGATTTTGTTTTCATTATTTTTCTTTTTCAATGTTTAATTTGAATTATTGTTTTTCAATTTAAAAATCACATATGATTAGGAAAACATTTTGAAAAAAAAATCAATTCATTATGAATCACATGTGATTTTTATGAAAATTGTAATTTTTTTAAATATTGCTTTAAATAAAAAAATGAATTCTTTAAATGAAAATTAAATACGCCTATTTTAAATGAAATAAATAAAAAAATTATTTAATAAAAAAATAAATCATATTAAATTCACAAATGGTAAAAGTAAAATCTTAAATAAATACCTAAAATAACTTTTATATAACTAAATTACTTTTATACCCTTATTTATTTATTTTTAGAATTAATTATTTAAGTTATTATTTAATGAAATGATTAGCCTAGAATTATTCTCTTATTTTTTTAAATAGTTAGTATTCTCGTTTGATCCTCTTTCTATATATAGATACATATTAATAATTATAAAGTAAAAAAACTATAAATAAATAAATAAAACTAATGAAATTGTCATTTCACATCAAATTCGATATAAACATCAAAGTTCTTATACAAGAACTCCAAGGATATGAGGTTCTTATAAAAACTATGGGGCTGCTTGTTACCTCTTAATGGTTTCATTAAGAGGCAACATTTGAATCGCTAAGGGTGCGTTTGGTACGCAGACAGGACAGGACAGGACAAGATGGAACAGGACAGGACAGGACAGGACAGTTGTCCAACGTTTGGCAAGACATGACAGAACAGGACTAGACTGGTTAAATGACGATTTTACCCCTGATGAAAAATCATAGATTACATCACATAAAACTAATTTACATCACTAATACATAGTGCAATGGATTATCAATAACATAAAACTAATTTATCACGATTGGATTTTGGATATGGAAATCAAAACCCAAATTTTAAGTTTCGGATTTTAGGTTGTTTCGGGTTTGGGTTGCTCGGGTTTCGGATTGATGTCGGTCGGTTCGGGTATTATATAATGCAAAAGTTATATATAAATTCAATCGTTTTTTAGGATGAATACAATCGATTCTAAGATTGATGAAATCGATAGCAAGTTTAAAATTTAGAAAATATTTCAAAAGACTATAATTTACGATTTTCAAAAAATAATTAGATAAACATATATATATATATATATATATATATATATATATATAGTATTTAAATATATAGATTTATGTTATTTCGGGTTTTCGGATGGGTTGGGTGGCCAACGATCAAACCCAATCCGAACCCAGATATCCTGCCAAATGTTGGGTTTCGGATTATCGTATTTCGGATTATTCGGGTTTTGCAAAAACACCTTATTTTCGCTTCGGATGCGGATTCAGATTTCGGACTATTCGGGTTTTGCACAACCCCAACTTGGAGGCGTGGATGATGAGAAGACATGTTTTATGTTTTTTTAATAAATGGTATATTAGTCAAAATATTGTTGTTCTACTTAGTTCCAGGGGGTTGGAGTGGGACAAGTGTGTCTCATGCTTGTTTTGTTTAGTTATAGCGTGTCGCACATATGGTCACGCCAAACATGGGACAAGTCTGTTCTGTTCTGTCCTGTTCCACTTTGTTCTGCATAACAAACGCACCCTAAGAGATGAATCTTGTTTGGCAAAAAAAAAAATTGTCTCTTAATGGTTCTAAAACCCTCTGAATGATTTTGTATCCTGGACCTCCCTTAACCATTAAACGCCCTAATTTAATTCTGAACAATTACAAAACAACCCTATTTCACTTTGAACTATATCATCAGTGTTTCTTAATTATTCTGACCACTTAATCATTCTGCACCAAACCATTCAACAACTGTCAAATAGATGTTGACTCTCTAATGGTAGTCTTTACAAGAACCTTCACTTTTTGTTTATAAAAAAATTTCTGATGGAGATGCTCGATCTTATCCACATGTAGAGGCTTGTCCTACAACCATCGAATGAGTCGTTGGTTTAATTGGATGATCTTCTCATGACTTGATATTTGCATACCACTTTACATTCTCTCTCTATTCATTGATTATCATCCTTTTTTGACAATTGATAATTGTCTTTGTCGTTTCGTTACTTCTACTTATTGTTTTTTTATAAGATTAAATTCAGATCAGTTGTTATAGATTACTCCAAAGACTACGTGTTTTAGTTTTTGTCAGTGTTTTCTAAATCTTCATCAAGTTGTAATTTTTGTAGCATATGTACGTGTGTAAGAAAAGAAATAATATTGGAACCAATACCATTCAAGTGTAACTAATTCTTAATTGTTATGTTATTCATAGTCAACGTTCATAAAGATTACAATTCTCAATCATTCATTTTCATAAACTTATCGTATTCATGACCATACTCCTATCAAAACAATGGTTGAGATCGTTGGTGAGGATAATTGGATAGCAGTCAAATATTGTCTAGCCTAAACTAAGGGGCTATTTACCAAACATTTACCGGATAAGAGATATATATTTACAATCAATTCATTTTGATGACCGATAATGTTACATCATAAGACAAATGGGAATGGTGATTCTTGTTAGTAAGTACTTATCCGGTAAATATTTACGACCCCCTAACTAGCTACAAGCTATATATAATATATAGGTTGATGCAAGATTCCAATGAGAGGACACTTGAACAGCTTACTTGAACATGACATATTTTATAGAAAAAACCCTTGATATTTTGAGCTACTTCACACTCTGATATCTTTTAAATTGTTTTTTCTTCATAATAACAGTCTGTGTTGCAAACCCCACTTTGTTTTACTTGGACTACGCACCATATACTAACAAAATCAAATGTTCAAACTAAAAATTGGATGATCAGGTTTAATATATACGTTTCTATGATAAAGATGGTGCTTACTTTAGAAGTGCATACATGATATTGATCGAATAATAATAATAATAAAATAATCCACTATAATAAAACTAGTTGCAGATAGTACTAGGATGTGTTTATGTTGCTTGAATAATGATAAAAATATATTCTTATATATGGTTGAAACGTTGACTCTTGATTGAATTAAGGTTGATGAAAAGTCCTTGACTTCAGGTAAAAAAAGTAGTAATTATAACTTTTCTTGATTGAATCAAATAGTTGCAACTATTTTGTCCAAACGTACATGAAACCTATTATTACCAATTATAATTATTCAAATTAAGTGCACATCCAAATACCCTTAGACCATCTCCAACAACTATGTTATAATTTTTATAAAATGGAGTACAAAAACTTAAAATCTTTAAAAAAAATTACATTCAACTCCAACAGCTACTCTATTTTAGTAATTTTATCATCAATTATATTAATAAAATATTATTTATCTCTACTAAACATATAACTTCAATGTTTTCTATTGGTGGAAAATAATCTCTCTCTTAAATATGGAGTTTTAGAGATTTCTCCAAATTTGAAGATTTTTACCTTCTCTCTCTTATTTTCTCTATTTTAACATACGATATAGCATAACTGTTGGAACAAAAAAGTTGCTAAAATCTCACTTTTTCTATTTTAGTATAACTGTTGGAGATGCTCTTAGAAACACCAATGAATCAAAAAAACCTAAGAGGATCTTCGACACCTATGCTAAAATTTTCTAAAACAGAGTAAAAAAAATCAAAATATCTAAAAAAAATTGTATCCAACTCCAACGACTATTCTATTTTAGCAACTTTAGTATTAATTATCTTATTAAAATATTCAATTTATTTAATTATATTATTAAAATAGTCAATTTATGGAAAGTTGAGAGAGTAAAAATTTGTTTTTTAAGGGTAATAATTAGTTTTAGGGGAAATCTATCTATTTATAGATTTTTTTTAAATTTAGAGATTTTTACAATCTCTCTCATCTTTTCTCTATTTTAGCATAGAGAATAACATAGCTGTTGGAGCAACAAAAGTGCTAAAACCCCAATTTTTTCCATTTTAGAATAGCTATTGGAGATGCTTTAAGGGGTGTTTGTAGGGGTGTTCATCGGTTGATATCCAATGGATGTGAGTGGAACCGAACCGATCCAATCATCCATTGGATGTTGGATTTTTCCAATTCAATGGATTATTGAATCAGTTCAGTTCCATCCATTGGATGTTCTTATTGGATATCCATTAGATATTCTTATTGGATGTCCATTGAATCGGATTTGATTCATCCGAGATCCGACATCTAATGGATGATTGGATCGGATCCATGCAGTGTGTTAATTTAATCAAAATTTCTAACAATGAAACAAATTGATTAATCATTTTTTATTTATGTTAAAACCAACACAAGTGAGACTAAGAATTCAAAAACCAACACAAAACAAATTTAGATTTAAGCAAATTGGAAAAAAAAATTGGATGATAGTTGGATGGAAACCTGGATGGTAATCGGATGGTTAATTGGATGGGTAATTGGATGTTGGTCGGTTCGTTTCGATCGGTTTTGGTCGGTTCTGGACTACCATCCAAGAATCGACCGATCCAAATTGGATGCTGCAATTTTCAATCCGATCCAATTACAATTGGATATCCAATTATGGTCGGTCGGTTTTAATTGGATCGGTTGACTTTCTGCTCACCCCTAGGTGTTTGATAAGAGTTATTAAGAAATAATTAATGGAAACGAAGAAAAAAAACTATTTGGTTTTATATGATATTATGATAGAGTCCATTTTTTCAAAAACCCAAAATCTCATTCCAGATTAAATTGAGGGAATGAAATTCATTATATTTTCATTCCTTGTCATTTTTATTTTATCAGAAACAATCACATATTCATTTTAAAATGATAAAATCTCATGAAAAGAAGATTGTGGAATCAAATTGAACCTTAATTATCTCAAAGTATATTCCACATCAAAATGAGACCAACTGAAATAAACATAATTGATGAAAAAAAGCTTCTATATCTACAAATAATTTATATATATATATATACACTCCACCACTATACAACAAATTAAATACAATCCTAATCATCCATCATTCTAATTTTTAGAAATGGGAATGCTAATTGATTAACTCTAAAACAAATTAATTATATATGATCGAATCTTACAACGAGAAGTTGATGAATCGAAGCCAACCTCCACCGGTTTTTGTTGCCTCCGTCGAGCAAGTAGACGACGTCGTCATCACGGCATGGTCAAATCCAACTTCACCCTCGTCATCGCCACTTCCGCCGCCGGTGACACTTATTCGTTTCGGGCACAGAAAGAAATTCCTTGAACCTAACTCCATGAGCTTTCCATCTGGATCCAAACCTGTCAATCGATTATCAATTTTGTAAGAAATCAATAAATGATCTATAACCATTTTATGTAACAATCAATCAACTATATATACGTGATTGATCGAGAACTAATTAACTTGGCTTACTTTCTAAGCTGAACTGCGAGTAATGGAGTCCAAAACCAGAAGGATCGAGTGACGAAAGGATCGGTCGTCTGCTTTCCTTAGAATACTGGCGTAGGGCGGCGGCAACAAGGTCACAAACAGTCGACTCCAATGAAATCAATACCTGCACTGGACCTACGCTTCTCTGTACGGTCACGTTAAGCAACAGTTTTGTCAGCTTCGGACGCACCATTTCCGTTGACGAAACAACCCTACCGGTACCGGAAATCAAATCCGGTACCGTCATCGGCCTCCGCAGTTTCCCTACCATTTCTTCAGCAGCCTGACCGTGAAACGACATAGCTTTCTCCGTTAATCTCCCTAATTTCTTGTTCTTATCCTGGCTTTTCCGGCTAATCTTGTTCGTCGACATCTATTAATCTGTGTGCAGACAGGTGTTTGTGGATGGCGGTCACTGGAGAGGAGCGGCAGGGGAAGGCGATCTCGAAGATTTGTAGCTCATAAACAGGAATTGCAATCGGTAAATGATGAGGGACAAGGGGGCAGATTTAGATGAGGAGTTTGAACAAATTGGATTCATATATAGTGGATGATGGAGGTTTGTTCTCAGAAGGCAGCGACAGGTTTTTGTTCAAAGGGACAGAATTGAAGGTGTTACCGCCGGTAGTTGTAGCGAATGTTTCAAGATGGAATGTTAGATGACCGGCTATTGACGGTTTGGTGCGGCCTTTTATTTTGGAAAAGAGTAAACTTTATTTTTGGTCCCTAACATTTGTTAATTTCAACGCTCATAAATTTTGAAAACTCGGATTTGGTCCCTTACATAGTTACATTTATTATTTCATCACAGTTTTGGTTCCTCTTTTTAACGGGCATTAACTTTTTTCGTTAAGTCCAATTAAATGAGGGGTATTATAGTCATTTTATCTTTTTGCTAAATTTCTTTAAAAAAAACTTAAAGAAAGTATTATATTATTTGTATATTATATATATATATTTTGGGGAAAGGTGTCATATGCTCTGCCTAGACTAATCATTTGGCAAATTATGACTGTAAGACATCAGCCCTGATTAAAGCTCAGTGGCCACAATTGTTGTGTACGGCTGAATTCGAACCCTAGACAGATGGGATATTCCACCACATCCCCCAAGGCCTTAACCAGTAGGCCACAACCCTTGTGGTTAATATATTATATATTTAGTATATATATATATAGTGTTTGGTTCATTTGAGAAATGGTAAATATATGAGAAATAGAAAAATAATCCTAGCCATTCATATGGTCAAGATCGGATTTGACTAGTCAAATATTGCGGTTTTGACCGGTCAAAAGTTGCGGCTTTGACTGATCAAAAGTTGTGGCTATCCCAAAAATAGAAGGACAATTTCGTAAATTTTACAAAACACACGACATGTGTTCATATATGAACATGTATAATTCACATATAAACTATATGTTCATATATGAACCAGTGCAATTCACAACTGAACTCTTTTAACTGATTCATATATGAACCTTTGTGATTCATATATGAATCAGTTGAACTAACTAACAGATTCATATATGAACTTTTGTGAATCACAAAGATTCATATATGAATCTGTATGAATCACAAAGATTCATATATGAATCAGTTGAACTAATTAACAGATTCATATATGAATCTTTGTGATTCATACAGATTCATATATGAACTCATCCCGTGTATTTTACGAAATTACCTCTCTACCTTCTATAGACCACACAAGGAATTATCCGGTGCTTCGTGGTCAAAGCCGCAAATGTTGACTAGATGAATGGTTAAGATTACTTCTCTATTTCTCATATATTTACTATTTCTCAAATGAATCTCTCCCTATATATATATATATATATAGAGAGAGAGAGAGAGAGGTGGTTTCATTTGCAAACCCCTCTTATGATGCAAACTGTGCAACCCTTGTAAATGCCATTGATATCATCAATCAAGGGTTGAGATTAATTTGAGTTATTTATGTTAACAAATTAATTAATTTAATATAATAAATTAATAAAAATAGGACGAAAGCATAATGGTACATTCCAATTTCAAATTCAAATAAGGAAATCGGATTATTCCTTTTTTATAAAAAGAAACCAAATTATTTTATTATAAATTCCTTTTTAATATATTATAAAATTATCAATACGTTATTGAAAAAATAGTTTAACATAATAAAACCTTAGTTCATCATTGACATAGTGAAACAGTAGGAAACCATAGTGAAACTTTGTTGAAACCATTAGTAAACATAGTGAAATCTTATTAAAACCATATTGAAACATAATGAAACAGTTTCACCTTCAATGAAAGCTCCAAAACGTATTTCATCATCTAGATGAAACCTTATTGCAACCATGGTGAATCGTAATGAAACCGTATTGAAACCATGATAAAATATAATGGAACTTTATTGAAACCATAGTGAAACTATAATTAGAAAAGAAAATCAAAAATAATGAAATCGGTGAAAAAATTAAATAAATACCATAATTAACAGATTCACATTTAAAACTATCCAAAATTAACAGCTCAATAAAACTACCATAAATACAGATTAAATAAAAAAAGACCTACTTGCCCTTATAATTTAAATAAATTAAAAGTCAAAAGAAATTCTCTCATTGGTTGAAAATGGTGTGCAAAGTTTGCATCACAAGTGTGGTTTTCAAAAGATCGCTCCCCTATATATATATATATATATATATATATATATATATATATATATATATATATATATATATATATATATATATATATAGGTATAGTGTATACACAAATTCACCACCTATCATCATTAGAACATCTCCAACACCTTCTCTAAAATGGAGAAAATGAGGATTTTGGACATTTTTTTTGCTCCAACAGACTCCTATTTTCTCCATTTTGAAGAAGTTGTTGGAGATGTTCTTAACACAAACAATGTAAGATATAAAATTCTAATATAAACCATTCAAAAAGATGTGATACATACACTAAAATCAATACTGTAAAACCCTAAATTTAAATCAAACCTAAACCTTGAATTAAACAAAAAGCCTGAGTCGTATGAATATGGAGATGAAGATGGATTTGAGAGATCAATGGGAGTGTAGTTGGCATTCTGATGAAGATGGCTACTGTGGGAGACGAGAGAAATCAATTAAGGAGTTGGAAGAAATTGGTGAGGGAGGCGAGAGTGTAGTCGACCATAGATCACTAGATATCGATGAAGTAGACAAGATAAATCGGAAAAGGAAAAGAGGATGGACTGCATACTGATGAAGATGGCTAATACGCGGGAGAGATAAGAGCATCAAAGATTGCAGCCCGTCGGGAGAAGGGGGGTTGTTCATGCTACTCTTGCTCTATGGGGATTTGTTGAACCACCATGTTAAAGGGAGAGAAGGGTGAGTTTGTAAAGCTATAGATTGTAACACCCTCAAATTTGGAAAGAGCGACTAATTAGAAACTTTCAGTAATACCTTAAAGGATAATAAAATTTCTTACTACCAGTCCATAATTGAAATACATTTCTAGGTTGAACCATCAACAATTCATTAAAGTCTTACATAAAGACTAACTAAAGTCGAGTGTTACTAATCCAATACCAATCGTTATCTCCAATATAAGTGCGGAAGACTTCAACAAGTTAATCACCTCCTCGAGCACACAACTAGCACTCATCTCTTCACAGTGTCGCTAGGACTAATCTCGGAGTGGAACCTGATGCACATGCCGACAAATAAAAAAAGGTTAGGCTAACGCCTAGTGAGTTCAAGAGTTTTATATCATGATTATAAAGGAAAACATAAAATGGAAGTATTATAACTTATAATCACGATCCTTTAAAATGATTTACTTTAAAATAAGAGAACAACTCATTTACTAATAATATGCATTTTATAGATGGACGCCTCAACGCCAAAACATTCTTTCATGAAATAATACAATCCAACACTTACTCAAACGAGAATAATGGTAATGCTTGAATAATGAAATTTGAGTAACTTTATAAAACAAACGACCAAAATATGAGTAAACTCAAGTCTCCAAAATTATAGCATAAGGGAGATAATCCAAACTCAAAGCGTCACTGAAAACAAGGATAAAACTAAATACCTCAAAACAACACCTCTCGGTGACGGGGGAATCCCGAATTCCAAGGCTAGTGGCGGAACATAAAAGTAGGTCACATTCCAAGTTACTGAGCTCATCATACTAGGAACCCATGGCCACGAGCTCTCCGACTCGTACTAAGATGTGGGGGGGAGGGCACCCGAGGATTACCTAGTCATGCTCATTCGCTAGGATTACATTTATGGCCCATGGCTAGTAACCGGTCCCACATAACCATACCAAGTGGCCCCCGAGGACCCAATGTCTCAACTAGCTACAAATGGGAAGTGACTATCCCATAAAAACAGGCTCAGAAATTAACTCACAGATGCAGGTCCGGTTATTGGACTCCAAGAGCCCTCACCGACAAGTCCTCAAAATCCCAAGACTAATTCTGACACCAACATATAAATAATAGCCCACTTTCTTTTTAAATAATAAAGACCGACTCATATGTCTATGGATCCACTGCCTTACAGTCTAAAACAGTACATGACTCCAAATGAATGACCAACGCACCTAAAGCATGTAATTCTCAAATGATGCGCATTAACCGCTATCATACTCAAAACTCCACAACGGGCTATTAAACCGGACAAATGTCCTCAGACTCATTTTATTTTCAAATATGCATTTCCAAGTTTAACTGCTGATAAGAATGAAAATCATAAAATGAGACTATATATACATTCTTTCGTGTACCTCACATAAATGTGCAAGTAGTACTTTATAAAACATCCCCTTTCATGAATGATGCATAAACCCGACAAACACTTAAAAGTGTATTTTCGACCAAAGACCCATTTATGCAATAACCATCAAAAACCCATTCATTTATGACACATTTATCGAAATGCCCAAAAATCCCAAATATGGGTGATTTACAAGTTTAATAAGCTAAACATTTCAATAATCAAAAGTTACCAAAATCCGATAGTTGATAATTTCATGTAAACCATATAAATGCTTTAAAATAGACATTTTGGCATGTACAACGTTTTCACAAATCAACTTGAACTCACCTTGCTAGGTTAAGTTAAACCTAGGTTCCCAATCCAATCATTAGCCTCCAATAGAGTAGATCTACCATTTCCAAGTCAACTTCAACCAAGAGCTAGGGTTTTCAAATAACCCATTTCCCTAACTCTAGAAATAAACCAACAACAAGTAAACCTTTAGATCTACAACGATCCTTATACTAAAGCTTGGAAAAATCAAGGAAACTTACCACATTAAGATATTGAGATTCTCCACCCAAAGCTATCCAAACAACCCATCACTTCTTCAACCGAGCTTCCAAATACCGAACCCTTGAGCTTTCTTTAGACAAATCCACAATAGTTGCTCCCAATATTGGCCCTTGGGCTCTCAAAATCGTTCCAAGGAAGAGAGAAGTAGAAGGTGGGAGTAAAATGAAGGAAAACCCTAGAAAGTGGGTTTTAATCGACCAGATGGTCTCCCGCGGCCTTGGCCGCGACCTTAAAGTCGCGGGCCAAGCCGCGCGTGCTACATAGCTGCACACGACAGTGAGTTGCGCGGGTTTAGCCGCGACTTTGAGGCCGCGGGCTAAGACGCGCGTGTCTCTGGTGCTCCTCTCACCTTTCGTGCCAAACCGTTCCCCGATCGTTTCTCTCGGCCGATCGCTGACTGATTTCCTTAGTCGATCATAAATTGTTCTTTAGGAAATTACGGGTGTTACAATAGATGGAGGTGAAGATGATGGTGGTAGGAAAAGGTTATGAAGTTTACATGGAATGGGAGAGGTAGGGTGGTGCTGTAAGGATTCACGGGTAAGATGGTGGCGGAAGAACTAGAGTTACAGAAATGGGTGGTGAAAGGGAGGATTGATCGGAGATGAGGGAGATGAACGATGAAAAGAGGGCTTTAAAGGGATAGGACGGTGGGTTCACAACAAAGTGAGGGTTGATATATATATTTATTTATCTATTTATATAATATAAAATAAATAATTAGTATAATAATATAAAAATATATCTTACATTTATTTAAATAGGAAAAAAGTAAAGGACCATAATATCCCCCATTTAATTGGTTTTAACAAAAAAGGTTAACGGTCATTAGAAGGAGGGACTAAAATCATTATGAAATGACAAATATAAGGGACCAAATTTGAGTTTTCAAAGTTTAGGGACAATTTGTGTTGAAATTGATAAACATTAGGGACTAAAAGTGAAATTTAGGGGTTGTTTGTTTTTTAAAAAAAATCTCTTAGGGGTTGTTTGTTTTTTTTAAAAATCTCTTAAATAACTCTTAAGTCTGAATCGTTTAGACCTTTTTACACACCACATCTTATTAATCATAATTAAAATAAGACTTTAGACCTCTTAAAAAACAAACGACACCTTAATGTCTCTTAAGTCTGAATCGTTCAGACCTTTTTACACACCATCTCTTATTAATCATAACTAAATTAAAACTTCAGACTTTAGACCTCTTAAAAAACAAACACACCTTACTCTTTGAAAAGTTTACAATAAATGCCGCTTTCACTCCCTGAAATAACCATCAAAATTAAGCAAACACAATATTTTAACTTACAATTTAAAAATTATATACATTTTTCTGATTAATCTGTGTCTTTGATTAAAGAAGTCAAAGGAAAGTCAAAACACATGAACAGAAATACAGGTGTCAAAAGCTGACTTGTTGAGTAGGATAGTGAGTGACACGTGGCAATAGTCAAAGCCGAAAAGAGGTAATGTGGGAGAGAGCCAATGAGAGTGGTGCATGCATATTGCATGTGTCGCCGTCGTCAGCCCCATGCCCCCATCAATGTCTTTCCCGACTCTTCTTTTGTTCTTTTCTTTTCATTTCTAAAATTATTAATGTTTTTATTTCAGTCATTAATAGAAATAGTAATAAAAATAGGGGTGGGTTACAAGAATATTAACTATTTAAGAAAACATGAGAACGACTGTTAACGTATAAAATCATACATGATTTACGTACATAATCATATATGATTTACGCGACTTTTCCTCGCAACTTAAGTCGCAACCAAAGTCACCCACATTCATTTTTGCCGTTAATGTAAAATCACATATAATTTTATACAAATTTTATATATCAAAGGAGACCATAAAAACAATTTCATATGAAGGAGTCCTACTTAAATTTGCATACGAATACATACAAATACAAATCTTGAACTTTATATAGATCAGGGTTAAAGTTAGAATTTTTAGATTTATTAAAATACAAACTGGTCTAATATACCATTTTTTATTTTACTCATTTGTCATATATTTTTCATAAAAAATTTACATTTCTTAAATGTTTGGTATCGATAAGTATTGGCATGATATTGTTTTAGTTTAGTGCGGCTTGTTTGGAATTATAAATTAGAAGTTTTTAATACATATTTTGATTATATATGTTTAATAAATTATAAAAAATACATCAATAAAAAATAGTAATCACTTTAATATGAATAAAGTTACTTAAAAAACCATAATGTGGTTTAAAGATTATCAAAATTATTAGTGTTTCTATTTGAAAAACAAGAATAAGAGAAGCAGATGATTAAGACGGAAAAGACAAAACACCGTCCAGATCCGGTGTGTACAAAAGTCGTGACCATGTGATTTCCAAACCTTATACTCAAAGGTTAATGATTGAGTTGTATACGTATTGAATTTGAATAAAAACCATATATAGATGTATTATGAATATTGTTTTATTATCAGGAAATATTATTAAACATTTATGAATCATTTGTTTTTTTAAATATATGATATTTGTACATGATAAATTAAACTTACATATTTCTCGCTTTTGACAAGGCTTGGACACATATATAACCTCTAATGAATCATATGTTGTTATTATTTACTTATATTTTATATAGATGAATACATATAATTATTGTTTTTATTATGTATATGTCAAATATATAGTTACACATATATCTGGTTAATTAGCTTTAACTAGTAAGAAGGCGGAAGCGATCGAAAATGTGAAGTTCAAGTAATTTTACATTGATTTGAGGTACAAATTATGATCCAGTGTGTCTTTCGCTTTGCTTTCATGTAATTATAAGTTGTTTTAGAAAACAAATTCAAGTATAATATTAAATGTTTATGTAATTGATGGTTAATATAAAAACTTAAAATGATTTTTTTGAAAAGAAAAAAAATTATACCTTTTCGAGACAATCCAAATTAAAAAAAAATTAGTATTTCCTTAAACGATACGAATTTTATTTTTAAGAAAAAAGAGCATTAAAATTAAAAACTAAAATGGATACTTGTAGGACTTTTAAGTCAAAATTTTCAAGCCATCAAAACATGGTGTGTCAACATGAGGCCTCAATTTGCCAACTTGCTGCCCCAACCTGTTGGGACCATGAGATTAAGATTTTCCTAATTTTTTAAATCATAAATTCAGCATGAAAGAAAAATAAATATGTGTTGTCGGTTCTCGTATGTCAAATTTTAGTGATATTAAGGGGTCGTTTATCAAACGTTTACTAAATGTTATTTATATTATCGGATGACAAGAACCGATAATCTTACCCGGTAAAAGACATAAGAAGAACCGAGAATCTTATCCGGCAAGTGAGAAAGAAGAATCTTATCCTGTAAGCGATTACTGGATAAAAGATATTCGCAAACAATCTATTTTGATAACCGAGAATGTTACCCGATAAAGTAAGTTAATGTGGTGACGTATGTCGATAAACGCTTACCCAGTAAACGTTCGGTAAAAAATTCTTAAACTGAATCGTTTAAAATAGGTTTTAAGTTCTTGATTGGATGGTTGTATAAAACTTAATTTTTTTATGTCCACCCCACTTGAAGCTATGGAGTTATAGTTCTTGGTTGTTAAAGGGAATGAATGACACCCAAGCCTCCAATTCTTTTGGAAAGCAAACTTGATTCCATGGTGGTTTCATCTTTGAAGTAATTCTTTGCATATAAAAAGGCATTTCAAGAATTTCTTCTTATTGAAGCAATTATATTTTGGGTCCTAGAAAAAAAAACATGCACAAATGTTGATACATAGAATGATTTTAGTGCATTTTTATAATGAAACATTTAAAAATGTTATATATTTGTATAAAATCAGAAAATTAAAAAGGAAAGCGTTTTTTAAACTAACAAACACTACACTAAGGGGTCGTTAACCAACAAAAATTAGGTAAACACTTATTGAAAATGGTTGTTTACTAAGTGTTTGGGTAAGTACGACTGGAGCGCTGACCGAGTTAGAAAGCAACCCTTCCTTACCGGCTCAACATCTCATTCAAAGTATTTATGTGTCAAAGTGTATTGGTGTTAATTTGGTTACCGGATAAACATCTTTTACCCAATAAGAGGTGGTCAGTGGGTAGTAAACAGACCCTAAGAATGAACGTAATGTTTTTTCCTTTTATTTCCTAAAATATAGTTTTGGACAGGGTAACTTTATTTTTATCGATGTGGTATTTTTAGTTTTATTTCATTCTTATTAGAACATTTTATTAATAAGATGAATGATCGTGTGAAAACAAGAGTTGAGATAAGAAGTAAAGAAAGAGATTTTTAAAAGAGATTTGATTTAGTATAACATCTCATTAATGTTGATTTTTAATTAAGATTGATCCAACGTGGAGATCCTTTCTTATCCTACTCACTTTTCTTATTATAACTTTCATTCTTATTAGAACTCAACCTTTATTAATAATTCGTCTGCATATATTATTAGATTAAATATTATATGTTACTTGTTTAAAAATATTATTTACGAAAAAGGAAGACCGATGAGATTTAAAGATTTGTGTACAAAATTATTTCAAGCGGGATGAGCTTACAAATAAGTGAATAACATGACATGTGATGTAGTTTTTTAATTTATTTGGAGTCCTTAAAACAATAATTGTCGAGCCACCCCACCACTACTTATGTTGTCCATTTATCATGTCTTATTACCCAAGTGAGGTCTTGGTCATTATTATTGTTTTATTTTACTATAACAATTTTAATTTATTAAAACTATATTGTTCAATATAAAGACTATGCTAATGAAAAACCCATAAACAAGAAAAATTATGATAGAGCATCTTTAATCCTACTGCGTGAAATACACAGGAATTAGTGTGAGGAGTAAAATAATAGTGTTACTCCAATCATACTACATACATACACTAACAAATATATTATTTTAATAATTCTTTTTTTACTCATGACATAATGTATCAATGTACATCATAAGGTAATAGAGCTCCTTATATGTAGATAATAGGATAATGAAATTTAATAGAGGGAGTGCATTGAAGTGATTTTTTCTTTTTCTTTTTCCATATTTGATTACCTACAATAGTTAGTTAAAGATACAATACAAGAGAGTCTATTAGAGATGCTCAAAGTGAATGAGACTTCTGATTCTTTTCTAAAAGTCATATATTTGAATCTTAATAGGAATGTGTCTAACAGGTGCACGAATCCTGTTAGAAGATGATGATGATGAAAGAAACGATGAATATGTTGAAGGCTTGAGACTTCGATATATTGATTGAGAGAATAAACTTACAATATGACAAAGTAATAATGAGAAAAGTTAACCTAGACTAGAAGATACAAGATATATCTACAGAGACTATATGGGCCTGGGCCTTATACACATATATACACTAACATCCCCCCTCAAACTCAATCGGGAGAAAAATGAGCCAGATGGACTTTGGAAACTAGATCACGAAACCGTCCTGGTAGATGAGCTTTAGTGAAAATGTCGGTCGATTGATCAATAGTTGAAATAGGAAGAAGCTGGATAGTCTGACGAGTCACGTGTTGACGAACAAAGTGACAGTCAATTTCAATATACTTCGTTCGCTCGTGAAAGACATCATTATGAGCGATCTGAATCGCACTGTTGTTGTCGCACCACAATGGAGTTGGAGAATGTTGAGGAGCCCCCATGTCAGAGAGTAACCAGCGTAACCACACAAGTTCTTGAGCCGTGTCAGCTAGTGCTCGATACTCAGCTTCAGTACTGGATCGAGCTGTGAGAGATTGTTTCTTGCTCCACCAAGATATGAGTGAGTCTCCAAGAAAGAAACAGTGGCCGGTAGTGGAGCGACGATCAGTCATGTCACTGTCCCAATCAGCATCAGAAAAGCCTCGCAAAGTCAATGATGATGTGGATGTAAAATGAAGACCGTGAAACATGGTCCCTTTTAAATATCGAAGGATGCGCAGGACAACATCATAGTGATCGGAACAAGGTGCAAACATGAACTGAATGACGGTATGAACATCATAGGCAATGTCAGGGCGAGTCACTGTCAGGTAAACAAGTGACCCCACTAACTGTCGATACAAAGTAGGATCACGCAAAGTAGGTCCAGCATTCAGAGCTAAATGAAGGTTGTGCTCAAGAGGAGTGGATGCAATTTTGTTGTCAGTAAGTCCAACTTTTGACAAGAGATCTGAGGTGTATTTGGCTTGACAAAGATAAATTCCCGATGGATCTGAGAGCACCTCAAGACCAAGAAAATAGTGTAAAGAGCCAAGGTCCTTCATCTCAAAACAGGAGCTGAGAGATGTCTTGAGATTAGTTATGCCTGTAGAGTCACTCCCAGTAATAATCATATCATCCACATACAAAAGAAGTAAGATTGTGTCAGCCTCAGTGGTCCGAGTAAACAGTCCGGAATCGTAGTGGCTGGGTGAGAAACCCAGAGAGGTGACTGTGGAACTGAACTTCTCAAACCAAGCTCGCGGAGCTTGCTTGAGTCCATAAAGAGCCTTCCGAAGACGACAAACATGACCTTGTAGAAGTCGAACGCCTGGAGGAGGTGTCATGTAGACTTCCTCAGATAAGTCACCGTTTAAGAAGGCATTCTTAACATCCATCTGAAAAAGATGCCATTGTTTGGTAGCTGCGATGGCTATGAGACTGCGAACAGAAGTGACTCGAGCAACAGGTGCAAATGTCTCCTCATAATCGATGTCGTACTCTTGATTGGAGCCCTTGGCTACAAGGCGAGCTTTGTACCGATCAATAGAGCCATCAGATTTTGTCTTGATTTTGAACACCCATTTGGAACCAATGGGTGACTTGCCCGGTGGAAGAGGGACAAATTCCCATGTCTGAGCTTTATCAAGAGCCTGAAGTTCCTCAGCCATAGCTTTTTGCCAATCAGGGTTAGATGAGGCTTCCTTGTAGAAAGTAGGTTCGTGATTGGACAGCAGAGTAACATAAACATGATAATCACAAAGATGAGAGGGAACTTGTCTTACCCGATCTGATCGCCGAACATTCTGAGATTGAGATATTCCAGGAGCCAAAGACTCAGCAGGCAGCTCAGATGTTGGTTGTGCGGATGGAGCAGATGATTGATGTTGATCAGGAGAACTAGGAGAGGTAGGCTGTGTAGAGGCAGGAGACTCTGAAGGAGAGGTGAATTCGGAAGGTGTTTGAACAATAGGCGGAGACGAAGTGATGTCAGATTGGAGTGAGTCCAATGAGACAGAAGCATCAGTAAAGAACGGAGCGGTGAAGGTAGGGGACTCACGAAACTTGGATATAGAAGAAAAAGGAACATGTTCCCAGAAGGTAACGTGACGAGATATACGAAGACGCTGGGAGATAGGATCCCAGCAGCGATAACCCTTGTGCTCAATACCATATCCAAGGAAGCAACAAAGTCTGGAGCGAGGTTCAAGTTTGGTATGTTCATGAGGTTGTAACTGAACAAAACAAGCACTACCCCAAACTTTTAGAAGTTCATAGGCAGGGTTGATCACATGAAGAGCCTCATAAGGAGACTTATTATTAAGGATGAGAGTAGGATGACGATTGATAGTATAAAGTGCAGTGAAAGCAACTTCACCCCAAAAACGTTCTGGACATTTAGCATAAATGAGAAGAGTGCGAACCGTATCAAGAATATGACGGTGTTTGCGTTCGACACGACCATTTTGAGGAGATGTGCCGGGACAGGAGTACTGAGAGAGAGTCCCCTGAGATTGAAGAAATGAGAGAAGAGAGGACTCTTTGTATTCCATAGCATTGTCAGCCCTAAGAATCTTTATAGATTTTGAGAATTGGGTGTGAATCATCCGAGCAAACATAATATAAATTTTGCGAATGCGCGCTTCTCTCATGGGGGGATCCAGTGTTCTTACACTTCTTAAAAGGCAGTTTAGGGCTCTAGGTAGCTCCGAACGATTTTTCATGAGATATATCCATGTGAAACGTGTATGATCATCAATTAAAAAAAACAAAATATCGAGCACCCCCCATGGATGGATGTGGTGTTGGTCCCCATACATCAGAATGAATAAGATCAAAAGGAGAAGTAGAATTAAACTCATTTGTTTCAAAAGATAAAGCATGATGTTTGCCAAGTTTGCATGATAAACAAGAAATATTGTCAGTTGACATACAATTTCCTAACACCCCTAAATTAGCTAATGATTTTATTCTGCCTAGAGATAAGTGACCTAGCCGGGCATGCCACAAGTCAAAGGAAGAAGTGCTGGAAACTGAGGCAACAAGACTTGAAGAGGGTAATGGAAGACGAAGGTAGACCACTTCAATCATCCGACCAACTTTACGGCCGAGTCCAAGGATTTGCTTGGTCTTTGGATCCTGTACAACACAACCAGAAGAATGAAATAAAATGATCAGATTAGATTCTAGAAGTTGCGCAATCGAAACTAAGCTCAGAGATAGTTTCGGAACATTTAGAACATCCGATAATTGTATACGAGGAGTGGAGACATTTCCACTAAAAGATATCGGTAGGCCAGTGTTGTCAGCAGTTCGTACTGACGTAAAATGCTGAGGTGGTTTCTTAGAAACAAAACCATCAGTGTAGGGAGTCATATGATTGCAACACCCAGAATCAAAAAGCCATGAGTTACCTGATGCAGTTGAGTGTTGAGAATTCATACCCATAGCACCAGACATAATCTGCTCCATGAGCTCCTGATTGCGACGCATCAGTTCCATGAGGTCAGGTGAGGAGACAGGAGAAACCTCGTTATCAGCGAGAGTAGACCCAGCAACAGTGTGAGTCCAGTTCTGAGGGCCAGTATTCTTTGAGTTCTTAGGGCAGTCAGACTCATAATGGCGTGGATGAGTGATGCCACACTGACGACACTTGCAAATAGGACAATCAAGGAGAAGATGAGTAGTAGAATGGCAAAAGGCACACTCAGATGTGTTCGACTTTCCCACAGATTTGGAATGGTTGTTGTTGGTCCATTTACCTTTGGACTTGGGATGAGACGTGTAGAGAACGCTATCAGTAGTGGGCATCGGTGAGCGCATGTGAAGACGGGTTTCTTCACTTAACAATTCTGATATGGCTTCTTCAAGAGTAGGTAGTGGCTACCTATGAATAAGAGAAGCACGAACATTCTCAAATTTATCAGTAAGGCCCATCAGAATGGTGATCAAATGTAGCTGGTTGAAGTAGGCTGTGAATTGTTGAGCTGTTTCATCAAAAATTTGTGGTGCTCCAAGACTTATATGATCTCTGAGAGACTGCATTTCAGAGACATAAGAGTTTACGGATTGATCAGGAAGCTGACGTTTGTTCTGAAAGGTGGTCCACAGTTGATATTGATGAGATAGGCCCGATGACGTGTACCGCTTGGCGAGAAAATCCCAGAGACTTTTGGCGGTGACATAGCCAAGAAACTGTTGGTTGATCTCAGATGTAGTGGAGGCATTTATGAAACCCAGAATACGAGCATTATTGATGTCCCACTCATTCATGTGTTTTACAAAATCAACAACATTCTCAGTTGCTGCCTGAACTGGAAGTTTGGATGCACCAGTAACATAGGTGTAAAGCTCATGAGATTTTAGCAGAATTGTCATATGGTGATGCCACATCGTGATGCCACATGATGTAGTTGCTACCATTGAAAACAACTGAGATGGGATTTGAGTGACTGAGATTGGCAACCATGAATGTGACCAGAAACAGTTCAGATTTGCACTAGAGTGACCGGTATGGACCGGTTGGAGGTTGCGACCGGTATGGAGTGGACCGGACCTGTGTGTCGACCGGTATTAGCGACCGGTATCCGTCGACCGGACAAGTGTAACGACCGGTATTTGCGACTGGTATTCGTCGACCGGACAAGTGTAACGACCGGTATGGTGTTTGCGACCGGAGTTCTTCTGGTCTGCGGCTAGGGTTTCGATTTCGGCTTGATTCGAAGGCGACGAGAGACAGAGAGGGCGGCGACAGCGAGGGTTTATTTGAGGGCGACTTACGGCTAGGGTCGAGAGACGGTGACGGTCGACTGCGGCTAGGATGATTGAAAGGAACGATGATGACGGTGAGAGTGAAAGCAAACCTACAGCTCTGATACCATGTTAGAAGATGATGATGAAAGAGACGATGAATATGCTGAAGGCTTGAGACTTCGATATATTGATTGAGAGAATAAACTTACAATATGACAAAGTAATAATGAGAAAAGTTAACCTAGACTAGAAGATACAAGATATATATACAGAGACTATATGGGCATGGGCCTTATACACGCATGGGCCTGGGCCTTATACACATATATACACTAACAGATCCTATTTATAAAAATATCATGTTTATTCAGTGGAGGTTCAAACAAAACACCATCTTTTATGAAAACGCGAGAACATAAGATGCTATAGGCTATCATATATGATACTATATAGGAGGATACCAGAGGAGTGCATGTAACTTGTCCTGCGACTCGAGTCACGGCCAAAGTAGCCCGACTATCTAATGTAGTATCACATGTGATATAGGTGTTTTTGTAAAGGGATGGTGTTCACGTTTGATACCTCCCCATAAGCTTTTAGATATCCATCATCGATCATAACCTCGTCTCTATTGCATTCAAATATCTCAATTTCTCTTTCTGTAATAAAAATTGATCCGATTGAACAGGTTCATACAACAATTTAGTCTTGGTAAAAATGTCAAAAATGCCACAGCTAGCTATGTCTGCCAACAACAATTAAACCTTACAAAAGACCAAGTGTCTAATTAGGCACCAAGGGTACTTCTGTAAAATAACATATCTAAATGGGAATGTGCAAGGACAAAATACCTAAGTCTTCATTAGGCCAAGTGAAG
This sequence comes from Arctium minus, assembly GCA_954870635.1. Lineage (NCBI taxonomy): Eukaryota > Viridiplantae > Streptophyta > Magnoliopsida > Asterales > Asteraceae > Arctium > Arctium minus. Next base: position 119,449,092 of record OX941083.1, on the reverse strand, counting down.
GTTTGAGATTTTTGCATCATGTTTCTTTGAAGACGTTTGGGCTTAAGACTTGAGCTTGTGATGTGCTTGTAGTTGACCTGGTGACGTGCCCTCAAAGTCAACGTCAAAGTCGAACCTTGGTCAAATGTTCGTTTAAATCCGACGCTGCTACTTTTTCTGCTCGATTCAGAAGAACCGAACGATGATGAGGAACAAGCTGGTGCTTTTGTTTGCAACTTTGATTCCTTCCATGCCACAAATAACTGGTGTACATTAGATGGAACCTGAATTGGATGGAACATACAGTGTTAGTTGAGTATCAAACTTCCATAAAAAGCTCTTGGAAACATACGATTACCATCTGGATAGAGGTAAGGTCTGCATACATCTTACCTCTATGCGGGATTTACTAGGTCCATTTGGTTTGAATTTGGTTTTTACTACACCTACAACATGTTCTTTGCTGAACCATGAAAAAAATTAAATTTTCGTTTCTTGCGACTAGAAGTGTGTGATATTATCGACCCTAAAAGTCAAAGGATTGACCATAAAAACATGGATGGTAGAAACTCACCAGAGATGCAAGCCCACAAGAAGCAAACGGCAAAGAAGACGCAGCAAATGGTGAAGATCTTCCACCTTTTTTACCCTTCCCATCACTTATTGTTGAATCTTCATCTTTAACAACAGACCCAAAACTAGGTGGTGTGTTTTCATCATCATCATCTTCTTCTTCTTCATTGTCATCGTCATCTTCATCTTCATCCTCATCGACTTTGCCATCATCACCAGAAACTTTCTCAGATTTTTCAGTTGCTTCATCTTCATCTTCATCTTCCAACCCCAACTCCATCTTCTTTTGCTCTTCTTTCTCCAATTGCTTCAACTCATCATCCATTTCTTTAATGATCTCCTTTAACTCAGATTCAGCTTCTACTATTTCAATATCTGTTTCTATTATTTTCAACTTCATTTCGCTCTGCTTCTTCTTCTCTTCGGTCTGTTTTTCCAGGTTTTCCAGCATCGACTTGCATTTATCTTGCACTGATATTAGCATACGCTCTAAAAAGTTGCGGTGGTCAACTTTACGCAGGTCTTCGTCTCCAATAGGTAAGAACTCAACCTTGCTCGGGTCAACATCTTCCCCATCCTTCAATGGCGGTTGCCAAAACATCCGGATCCCATATTCTTCATCATCTACGTAGTTTATTATACGCCCGGTTGGTGTGTGTAGGATAACAGGATCCTCGGTATATACCAGCTTGGATGGGTCTTCAGGATCAGGCTCCTTCTCCTTGTTAAGCAGAATAAACTCAGGGGGTCCCTCTGTACAAAATGAAAATCAAACTCATAATTCCCTTAATAGTCATTTCTTCAAAAATCATATAATACGAATCCTAGCAACAACCATGGATGCAATCAAATTGTTGAACCATATAAGGCTATGTTTGGCAAACTAGCCGATAAGCTAGATGTTGGCTGAAATGTAAAAAGCTAGCTGATAGTTCATTTTTGGTAAAGATTAGCTGATAAGCTAGATAAGAATGTAAAAATGACTTAAAAAGACATGTTGAAACATTAACTTGGAAAGTGTAAGGGTTATATTCGAAAAGCTAGCTTATAAGCTAGTTTATGGCTAACCAAACGGGCTTTTTCAATAAGCTAACTTACTTTTGCCAAACATGGCCTAAATCCAATTTCTTTGATTTATCATTTCCTTCAGTCAATAACTGCACATGTGATTTTTGAACACGCAAAAACCGATTTTGTAGAGATGCAATTAGTTTAAATTAGCATACTGATGAAAATTTAGGATCAAATAACAAATTCTCAAACATTGTACCATTTTGCCACCAATACTCGAGCTCAGCTGGCATGGGTAGCCTTAGCGGGGCTTTATAGAACGAGTTTATCCACATCTGCCGTTCTTCATCCACATCCTCCATGTAAGCTTTCCAGTAATCAGGGACCTGACGAAAGCAGAGTGAAAAGGAGTTGACTTTCTTAAAAGGTATTCATTAGAGGATTTGTACTTATAAATTAAGGATGATTAACTTTTTGTTGTAAAAAAACTCTACACTTCCCCGAACAATAGATTTTTGACAAAAAGGATCGGGTACAAAGGTGTTTTTGTATTTAATTTTCCGCAATTTGTCCAAAACTGCTCGTACTTGGATTTTGCAAAGAAATATTGTTGTAATGGTTGAAAAAGTTAATAACTCTATAAATAACATAAGAAGAGGATTTTACTTCACAAAACTGGTTAATAAAGCCCGGTGCCATCCACATGTCCTCTCCTTCATACAAATAGGGATGCTGAGGATCGCTATATGGACCACGCTCTTCTCGGACCACTGTAACGGACAATAATGAAGTTTTGACGAAAGAGAGGATATAATCTAAAAATATCTCTTAGGGACTAACACTTTCCTTGTTCATTTATGAAGTTTTTGCATATATTGAACGAAGGATTCACAATAATTTAGTTAAAAAACTGAAAAGATAAAGAAACAGACGGCATACTTCCATCAGGTTTGTTAACAAACATCCGAGCTTTTGCTGCAGCCACTTCCGCTATACCTGCATGCAACTGAAATGCCTTTGTATTAGTTGATTTATCATATTTGGAGTTTAAAATTCAGCCAAATAAAATCAAGTAAATATAAAGAACAGTTCAAGAGAATGCAATGAACAGAAAGATCTTGAGTTACCGCTGAAGTCTCAACATCACAACCATGCTCTTCCTCCATAAACTCTCCAAAGTAAAACCGTCCCTGCACAAATAACAGTAAAAAGTTGCCATTTCTTCGAAGCACAAACAATAACTGCCAGATTTTACTTTTTTACTGGACAATCGTAGTGATTCTATGGTTTAGTACCTACTATTGTCTAATGTTTACATTTAAATAGGAACAAAGCTACCCCTGGGAAAATATTTTAATCACTTGTAACGACTTACATAAGTGGTACGTTCATTCAGTTCAAAAACACCACAACCATGCATTCTGGCGTGCTTCCATTGACCAGCATAACGGTATCGACCCTTCTCCCTACCATCAAAAAACCAGCACGATGAACTAAGCTATAACCATAAATATATGACTTTTTTTTAGAGGAAAACTCCAGGCAATATAAATATATGATTTTGTATGCAAAAGAATGAAAAAACAGTATTATTGAACTTATATCTATGTAGACACCAACGGTTGTACCTTCCTACATAAAGAAATAGTTCAGCAGATGACAAATTGCACCATCTAAAGAACATTTGAAACTTGTTTATTTACGCTTGCTACTGATCTTTTCTGTGTTGCAAACCTTTCCAAATATTTGGAAAACAAAAAGATATGAAGTCTAGAAAATGCTGTAGAACTCTTGATAGAACTCCATACATTTTAAACACACGTCCTAGGCTAACAAGTCAAGAAACTACATGCAAACTCCTGTTCGAAGTATAAACACTAACAACATACTGTTGGCATGATTTAAAATAAGCGCAAAATTATAAATAACGGTTGAGGGAAGAAAAATGATATGTAGTTCTGTTAAGCATCATATGGCACATAGGGGCTGTTTGGTTGGTTTTCCATTAAGTTCTGTATGGATAAAGTTGTCTGTATGGATTAATCTGTCTGTATAGATTTAGAAGGTTTTTATTTGAGAGAGTTTTTTTATAGATGAAAGGAACATGTTTTTTAATGGGAGGGACTGGTTTGGAAAAAACTTGCTCCCCCTTGAAATCTTACTGAATAAGCCACTTTCTATATCATTAAGCCACTACCAAACAATCATATATAGCTGACTGAATAAGCTGTGAGTCTCATTAAGCTCATTAAGCTGCTAACAAACAAGCCCATAGCCTCACGAAGGAATGTGACTGCTTCAACATAAAGCTTACGGTTTCTCTCCAAATTGTCTGACCCATTCCTCATTTTCATAGAACGGGATCTCACGTCGTCCCCGAGAGAAGCGAACACAATCTTCAATATCCTTCTCCAGCCATTCCTTATCTTCTGGTGACATGAAATCTCTCTTAAATATATATCCTTCAGCACGCATTTGAGCTTCAAGCCTGGAAATAGAAACAGCATTGATTATTCAATATCTTTGCTTAACTGTGTTGTGTTTATTTGGAAGCGAGAAGAAAGAACAAAGATGAGAGCATAAACATACTCTGAACCTGGGACGGGCTCATAAGTAGGAATGTCAACTTCAAGAACCCCATGTCCCTCTGGGTTGTTTTGCAACCATTCACCTTCATATCTGCGCTAATCCAGCAACATAGACGATGATCTCAAGAGTTAGTCATTTACAACCCACCTCCATGTGGGATGTACCAGGCTCGTTTGGTTTATTGTATTAAGAATCTCCAAGAAGAACATATGCAATATAAACGAACCTGACCAATCCTTGCTCAGCTTCATAAACACCTTTGCCATGGGCCAAATCATCCCAAACAGTGCCTTCGTACCTTAAGATAAAATAAGGTAGGTTATCAGTGGGCAAGTCAGTTTTTACAAAAGTAAATGTTTTTTTTATGCCCATCTTCTTCAGATTAATTGATAATCACATACACAAACTATAATAGCAGACTTCATATCTAGCAGACCTTGGTGTCAAAATGTATTTGTTTCACAAAAATAAATGGTTGGAACAATCAAACATGGCCCTAAAGAACAGAAAGTTATAACCTTGAGTGATTAGCATGCACAATGCTGAGTAGAACTCTCAAAATTAAGTTTAGCCAATGCATAATGTGCATCATCAAGTATCAAAATCTCTCATGAATGTGCAGTTTCTAGCAAATCCCTTCATATAATCAATCAACTTAGGGTTCCAATTAACTCTTGTAATTAACCAAAAGTTGTCTATGAAAAGAGACACAAAACAAATCATTCAAAAAAAAAAACTAGAAATTCAACAGACAATTTAACAAGGGAGCTAATAATAACATAAAAATGAAAGCAACTTACGTGCTTCCATCGGCAAAAACGAAGCTATGCCATTGCAAAAACTCCTCAATCCGATCAAGTTCCTCGATAACCGATTTGGGATTACGAATATCGAAATGATTGTTGGGTACAACCGGGTAATATTTCCGATAGGGTACATAAAAGGGGGCAATAGGCGGATCGTTACCTTCCTTAATCTCCTGATTAATTATATTAAGCTCATCCTCATCAACCCAATTCGGATCCCATCCAGGTTTCGTCAAAAGAGGCGGACCATCCGCCCAATACTCTTTCAAGTCCTCCTCTTTCCATTCCTCCGGGTCATGCGGGAAATTGTACAACTCTTCCCTGTCATCCACGTAGTCCACATCCTCTTCCTCATCCAATTGTTTGAACTCCTCGGATTCCAGGATTTCACAGGCCTCTTTGTAGAACGATTCAGCCTCCTCAGGGTCTTCAGGTTCAGGTTCTGGGAGCTGATTGGCGAGTTCCTCCGGGAGTGGTATTGGCGCTTCGGTATCGGATAAATCTTCTTCTTCTTCGACGGGAGGTCTTCTTCTCGACATTTTTGTTCAACTGGAATGGAATGGATTGGTAGAGAGAAGATGAAACAGATAAGGTGTGCAGAGTAGCGGCAAGGGGAGTGAACCAAATGCCTGCAAATGTGTTTTTTTTTTGGGGGTTAAATAGTGGGGAATAAAAACGATAACTACAAAGTGAATGAACCAAATTGAAATTGCTCAAAAAAATGAGAGCTTGTTTTGTAATATTTGAAAAGTTTTTAAGTTTTAGTTACGAAATTTATGTGATACTAGTGTTGGGTCCGTGCATTGCACAGGAGGATAATTTTTTTGTTGGAATATTGAACGGAGTTAAAATAAAACGTAATTTCTCTGTTAACAGTTAATAAAATACAATGTGAAAAACGAATGTATTTTCATAAGTGATTAACTTGCATATGTTCTTAATCGTTTGTTGTTATGAGTTTGTGCAATAATATTGGTAATAGTTTTGTATTATATTATTTAAAACTAAAACGACATGTCTCACAACATATCACTATTATTGAAATAATTATAAATATGAACATACGTTTTTACAGATTTTGCAATTTTTCTGAAACCTCCTCGACAACATTGACAATCACTTTGAACGTATAAATCTGTAGATTAATTAACAACATTCAACCCACATCAAATATGACAAAGAAAATAAATGATTTTTATCTTTTGTAACCAGCAACTCAACTGGTATAGTTCAAATTCACTTGGTACCAATTAAAAATTTATCTGACTATTGACTTCAAGACCTCATAGTATTAGTCGATAAAAATAAAGATATGTATATGTATCTTATTCCCCTACTTCAAAAAATATGATTGTGGATTTTGAAAAATATAAACAAATCATCAGTAAATAAAATAAAATATAAAAAAATAGTTTTTCAAAGAAACAAAAATATAGTGGAATACCTTTTGTTTAGTTGCAGGTTCCGCCATTGACACCCGACCATTCGTCTTCTTCTTGTACTCGGATGATACATAGAGAAACTATATATATTTATACTGAATGTAAAGAATATTTTAAAATATTTTATTTTCATTTTCGATTTACATTTAAATGTAAATATATTAAAAATATGGAAAAATATTTTTTATATCTACATCGTTTCTATTTTATTTTCTTTACACTTGGTTAATTTGGAAAGTATTAAAGAATATTTTAAAATCTTTTATTTTCATTTTCGATTTACATTTAAATGTAAATATATTAAAAATATGGAAAAATATTTTTTATATCTACATCGTTTCTATTTTATTTTCTTTACACTTGGTTAATTTGGAAAATATTGCGGAATATTTTTATTTTAAAAAATACGATAATTTATTAGTGTATCTCGTTATTTTTTATTTTTAATTCATATCAACCTTCTTTTTTCTTCTTTTAATGCTCGTGAAAAAAAATACGAGTAGATTTTATATTGTCAAAAAAAATACGTGTAGATTTTATATTATGCTAATATAAAATACGTGTAGATTTTATAAAATAAAATAGATTTTATATTAGAAAAAAAATACGGAAGAAAAAAAAGTTTATATTACATCTCATTATGTAAAAATATTTTATAAAATAAAATATGGAAAAATCATTATGAGATGTAATATAAAAAAATACTGAAGAAAAAATATTTTATATTACATCTCATTAATATAGATTTAAATGTAAAATCTACATTTAAAATAAATTATGCTAATATAAAATCTATTTTATAAAATCCTCCACCAAAAAAACAAATAGTTATATTAATAAATAAGTATCCATTCTATAAATAGATGATTATGTGAGATACTGTGCTTGGAAAGGTTGTACCAAAGCATTAAGAAATTGTAAATTAACTAATTGACTTTAATTAGTTGTAACTTGTGCTTAAAATGTTGTAATTAAGAGTTTTTTATACCGTTTTTATAATATAGTATAGATGATTTGTATTTTGTTTTGAATTAGGTCTCTTATTCTAATATTGTCGATGTACTTTCTATTAGGCCAATGACAAGAAGGGTAATTTAGTCCTCTTCTTCACCTCCTTCATCAATTTAAATAACATACTCAAATTAAATAGAGGATATATGTAACACCCGGAATTTCAGGTAAGTATAAAAGTTTCTTTAATCTTATATTTATGTGCCAAATGAAGTAGGACATATCTGTTAATTGCTATTTTTATTTAAGATCTTATATTGGTGTTGATTGGAAGCCTTAACGTGTGAAAAACCTGAAAACTCAGCGGCTAGGGGTGTATGTGCGACATTGACCTGCGATTGTGACACGGGCAATGTCGCCTGGTCACAATCGCCCCAACATTCCAGAAGGGGTCTGTCCCATGGGCAATGTCGCCCGCAAGGTGTTGCCTGCTGTTTTAAAACCCAAACTGATACCTCATTTCCACACTTCTCATCTAAAAACGGGAGAGAACCTTTGTGAGCGATTTTTGAGTTAACCAAGCACCATACACATTTATTTCTAGGGTTTGGTTGGTGAATCTATTTAATGATCATCAAAGCTCCTTCCAAAGCCATTTATTGAAGATTTTCATCAAGATCGTCACTTTTCTCAACCAAAGCTTCATCCATCTTCATCTAGGGTTTCTATTTTCTAGGTTTTAACTAAAACCTAGATTGTGAGTTCCTAAACTTTGTAAAAAACTAGATACACATCATATCTCCCTATCTATTATTGTCATGCATCTTTATTTGAACTACTCATTCATAATACTTGGGTTTTTGTGGATTCCATTATGTGTAAGTCTAAGGGGACGTTTGGTTCGCTGGATTCCGCCGGAATCTGATGGAATTGGAATGGTCAATTCCATTGACCAAATTCCATCATGATGTTTGGTTATCCATAGAATGGAATTGAATTCCATGAATTCCTTCAAATATGGATTTGGTCATTCCTTCACAAAAGTGATGGAATTGAGTTCCATTCCATCCAATATTTTGAAAATGACAAAAATACCCTCTTAACAAAATTAAAACCCATCAGATGTGGATTTGGTCTCCTCTCCTCTCTCTCTCTCTCCTCTCTCTTCTTTCTCTCTTCTCTCTCTCCTATCTCTCTCATCTTCTCTCTTTCCTCTCTCTCTCCTATCTTTATCTCTCTCCTCTCTCTCTTCTCTCTCTCCTATCTCTCTCCTCTCCTCTCTCTTTTCTCTCTCTCCTCTCTATCTCTCTCCTATCTTTATCTCTCTCCTCTTTCTATCATCTCTCTCTCCTATCTCCCTCCTCTCCTCTCTCTCTCTCCTCTCTATCTCTCTCCTATCTTTATCTCTCTCCTCTCTCTATCTCTCTCCCCTCTTTCCCCCCTCTCTCTACCCGCTCCCTCTCTCACAATCTCTCTCTCTCTTCTTTCCTCTCTCTTTCCCCCCTCTCTCTCTTGGCATTTAAAAAAATATAAATAAAAAATAAAATAAAATAAAGGGTATTTTTGTCATTTTTCAGAATTCCATTCCAATTCCTTTTCAAACCGAACAGACATATTCCAATTCATTTGACTAATTACATTCCATTTTTGCCAACCAAACACTTGGTCAAACCTGATAGCATTCCATTCCAATTCCTTCCAGATTCCAATTCCTTAGACAGATTGCATTCCTTCATAAATCATTCTGCGAACCAAACACCCCATAAGTCCTCATTAATACATGGGTGAAACTTCCCTAAGATGGTTTTGGGGCTCTTTGACATTAAATAAATGGCAAGGGTACTTGTATGGAATAATCTTGGTTAAGGGTTTAACTTGGGTGGTTTGACCTAATTTTGGGAAGATGGGTTATTTAACGTTTACATGATAATATGTTGATTTTTATTACATGACATGGTGTGTTCTATGGAAAATGAGATGATGTGTTACTTGTGTCATCAAGAGGTGGAAACATGATTTCATTAATGCAACTCATTCATAATGGTCTTGTATTGGTCTATATGCAACGTATAATTGGTATGGTCTAATTTTATACCCATGGTTGGTATTGCGTTAATTCTTGTGCTTTATGAGCCTTGAGACCTACTAATATCAATGTGGACGAACCAAGTTGGTAGACACTAGGAGGATATAGTCTTGGGTGCCACCGTAATGGTATATGCCTAGATCTCCGTCATTTGGGGTAATGTCATGGTTGTAGTCCTCGGATGTGTCGGACCTTTTGGATGTCACTCATGGTAGTTGGCATCAAGGTATATCAACTCTTTGGGTGAAACTTGATTGGTGCTATGGGTCTCCCCCGTTGACTCCACATTTAATGAACTTTGGTTAACTGCTGATAAGAATTGTGTTTTGATTAATATGTTATTTCTTGTACAAACTCACTAGGCTCTTTTGGCCTAACACTTGTTTGGTGTCGATGTGTATCTCAGGTTCTAGTGTTGTCGCTTCTAAGCAAGCTTAGTCGGTCCTTGGTGAGAGATTGGGGAAGGTGCATTGGAGCACACTTTTTGTGAAGGCATTGATTGGATTTATAGACGACACCTTTTTTGTAATCTCTTTTCTATTATAGGAATTAGATTAGTTGGTTGTTGTCTATTTTCGTTAAATTACAACTGTAATTAAACAGGTTTAAATATTTCCCCATTTTTGGGAGGCTCTTGCTATGACAATTTTCGTATACCACATGTCCGTTTTTCGGATTTTTGTTATCCCTATTTTTAGGGTGTTACAATATAAATAAAAAATTTGTGTGAATTTATTTAAAAATTTGTGATACAAAACCAGTGTAAATCGAAAACCCTAAATCTAAAACAATAAGGTTTCTCGAACTGATGCTTTATAATTTTCCTAAAATAGAATATCTAATCATATGAAACAAATGAAATTAAGTAGCAGGTTTCTCGTCCACATAGTTCCGATATGGCTAATGCCATGGATTGTACAAGCCCTTCGTTTCTTTTGGTAACGATGGCACATGTTCAAACATGGTTGTGTTTAAGGAGAATCAAAGTGGGTATAGTGCAACTTGGTTTTATATCTCTTTTTTCGATAAGGGGTTGGGGGTTTGATTTTGAATAGGAACTCTATATAATAATAGGAATAATCGTGGTGGGGTGATGTGACAAGAAAGGGTTGTTGGGTTCAAAAGAGAGATAATCGTTCTTGTATAGGAAAAAGGAAGAAGCATATGCAGTTGAGTTCTAGGGAAAGAATAACGGGAGTTGGTTTTGGAGAAATCGTCATTCTAAGATATGTGAGTTTTCAAAGGGTTTGTTGTAAACATCAAAGAAGCTGACACCTAGGGGTTGTTTACCAATTTTTTTGAATAAGTGCTGCCTGAGGTAAGAAATATGACTAGAATAAGATGTCTGACTTGGGTAAGTACTGACTGAAAATTGTTGTTTATCAAATATTTTGTATTAAGTGCTGACCAAGTAAAAATGACGACTATACCCCTATAAAATAAGTGTTAATCGTGAATTATTGTTTAGCAAATGTTTTACATGTACTTTCAAAAAAATTATTTAAAAAAATCTTATATATTACTACTTAATATGAACTTTTTTTTATAGTAATTTAAACTATTTTTATAGTAATATTTACAAAAATTATATTACTGCTTAACATAATATAAACAATTTTGTAGTATTTAAAACAAGAAGCATCACTGGATTTCTAAATACCAATATTAATTTTCTCTAAATATCAATATTAATTGTATATTATTTCCCCTCTTTTTTAGAATATGTGCCTTGCAAGGCTCCAACCTAGAAACTAGGGTTCATCATTTCATGTCCAAGTATTCAAAGGATAATCATGATTCACACCCCATTTCATCCCAATATTCAAACCTGCTTCCTCTCATATTTTTTTTAATTTGAACCATGCTTTCTTCGTATCTTTTCTTTTCCCTATGCTAAAACAAAAAACGGCAAACACACTGGTTAATCTACAATCGACTACTTCCTTGAGAAAGTAACAAGTTATGAGTTATTTATAAGTTGGATGGCATCTGAACCCAGATGGTAAGCATCCTTCACCGACGACCGCTCTTTTATGTGTTCTTCCCCAATGGTAAACCCTTTCCTGATGTCTTCTTGCCGGCGACAACATCTTTTTCCTGATTTCTTCTTCGAAGTGCACCCTACTGGAGTTTTTTTCCCTCTTGTGGCATGGCTTTTCTTGATTTTCTTTGGATGTAATAGTCGTCGGAAAATCATTATGGTCGTTGAAATATAATGATTGTCATCGGAAAGTTAGCTTTAGGAGAAAGGGATGGGCTTTGGTCTTTGGAGGAAAAAAAATGAGGGGTAAGCATTGGAAAAAGCATTGCTGACAGTGGTCAGCATGGTTCTCGTCTCTTTCTATAGTCAGATGAACGGTCAGCATTATAATCCTGGACAGAGGTTTTTTTCAAATCGTAAACAACCATCTCTTATTCTGGAAAGATCCTCTTATCGAATAAGAGGTCGGTAAGGAGTAAATAAACAGACCCTTAGTGTTTTTTAAAAAGGAGATGAAGGAATTAGGGTTTCCTGGAGTTAGGAAAAATGACAAAATTTCCCCTCATATAAAGGGCACGTGGAACGCTTACTGGAGACAAAAGAGATGCGATTAGGGCAAGAAACCCAAATCCAAAACAAAATGCAAACCATGTGACCCAATTTATTGAATTTAGCATCTTTTGTCAAATTAGGGACCTACTAAACCACAAGGACTAACTACTTGGGTTGTTGCGCACTGGTAAACCCTTTGGGGGATGTAGTGGAAGATCTCATCTACCCAGGGTTCAAATCCAAGCGCTGTCAAAACTCTTGTGGCCATGGAGGTTCACCTGCGATGTATCCAGTGATGGGAAAAACGCAGCACTAACGGTAAACAATAAATGCGGAATTAATCTTCGTTAGGCTAAACTTTCCCGACCCGAATGAACCTTTGAGGATGCAAACAAATAAGGTATTCTAAATGCAAGTATAATCAGCCCCAAAACAGAAAATACGCAACCAAATGAGACACCGAAATTTTAGCGTGGAAACCTCTCAAAACGAGAGTAAAACCATGGGACTACTAGAGCCGCTTGAAATCCACTACCACCAATATTAGAGCAATACAAAGTCTTATCTAGATTATACTAGAGGCATACAAAACCATCATACACTTGGAAATAAACACATCAAGATGTATGGAACCAAACTAAAGCAAAGATGAAGAAATATCACCCAAATCTGCTGCTGTGCAGAACCTCAGAAAAACCTGACCTCCGGACCTCAAATCCACGATCCCACCGTCCAAAACGTTGGCCTAGATGCTGCGAAGCTGCTGACCAAAAATCACGGTGATCTGACCGTTCAATCTCCGGGAACTAGAGGTTTTCTGCTGCTGGGTCTTCAAATACGAAAAATGAAATGCTCTCTCTATTTTCTGTTTTCACTCACTGCTCTCTCTTTACTTTGCTGCTGATTCAAAAAGTGCACACACACTCACATAATACTGAAAATAGGCTGACCTAAATAAATATATATGTGGGCTTTTTCTTAAGGCTTTTCTTAATAAATATGGGTCTTCCTCATGGGCTAAAACCATAAGGAAACCCAACATCCAGGCCATTCGTGGTCACCCAGGATTAGTCGGTGCACGTAAGTTGACCCGAAAATCCACGGTTACCCAAAAAAAAAACAAGGACTAAACATGTAATTTACTCAAATTTAAATTTATTCTCCCTTGAAGATTCCACAAAAAAAAAAAAAAAAAAAAAAAAAAAACTTTGTTATGAAATAAGATATGATCAAAATGTAAAAAAAGATACAACAAAGATATATATGAGAAAGACAATATGATCATTTCATTCATAATCTACACAGTAATAAACTGCACACACTTTTATTATCACATAATTTTGTTTATTGCCGATAAAAACAACGTGAAATGAATTAAACTTGTCCAACTTGGTAAAAATGCTTCGCCTGTTTGGGCACAGGCGTGGTTACAGCAAAATCAAAGTTGACTTTTCTATTACGTTGACTTTGACCAATGCTTCCCTGGTCCTGGTTGACCTCTTGGATTTCGTCCGTATCTTTGATATAATCCAGTGTGAAGGCCACCTACATCAATGGTCCACAAAGCAATTAGAGTACAACTTCCCAAGCACAAGTGATAGTCTATTGTACAAGTAAATTATGCATTTACCTCATCCATGGTTGATCTTATTTGCGGATCCTCGCATACACACTTCACAGCCACTTGTACCATACTCATAAACTGGTCGTCGTCGTATGCAATCCCAGGATCAATCAACTCGCAAAACTTTCTTTCTTTTACCAGTGGAATAGCCTGCAAAAATACAACGTATATGTACAACTCTATATTGCATGTATTTTTCGTTTTATCGCAAATTAAAGGTGTTGTTATATGAACCTTTTTGGGTTGATTTGAAGCATTCAAAATGTAAATTAATTAAAAGGTAAAGTGTCATGTTATGTTTGGCACCTGTAAGCCAACTTATATTTTTGGCTTATTATAAGAACCCTGTTTAATATAATCTAACTTACTGAATGGTGCATAAACTAACGTTTCCATTTGTTGATTATACTCGAAATATTGAAGTTTTTGTCTTAATTATAAGACGTGAAGATTACCCATTTTATGAAATTTTGTCCCTTTAGTCGTGTATCGGTAGGACTCCGACCCGTAAGAAGCTCTAATAAGACCACTCCGAAGGCGTAAACGTCAGTTTTCGTAGTCGCTTTTCCTCTTTCAGTATATTCCGGGGCCAAATACCCAAATGTACCTATTATAAAGTGTTCCGACAAATTATATGGCTCATTGTTCATCCTCGCTAGCCCAAACCCTGCAATCTAAAGAGAAAAAAAATAATAATATTATCGTTTTTTAACTACGTGCATTCATTAATAGATGTACCCCACAAGTCATCCATTCCAAACTTCAGGTGCTCCTGTTCCACCAATCAACTCCGGACACAATACTGCTTTATTTAATTCATCTGTTTATTCTTTTTTTCAATAAGTCGAGAGTTGATCGGTGATAAAAGATGACATAGGGTTTGCGGAGAGATGTTCTGTATTCGAGCTTGGTAACTTACCAGCGGCTCCAAGTCATGTGTCAATAATATGTTCTTCGGGCGTATGTCGCTATGGATTATGTTATTCTCGTGCAAATGGAACAACCCTCTCGATGCACCAAGCGCAATTTTTATCCTTTCGGTCCATGTTAATGGTCTCGAACGTTGATCTGTTGTATCATATATACGAGTCAGAAACTAATTCACAACGAACATAAATGTACAACTACATAATGCAACAAGATCTTACGCGATAAATGTTGATCTAGCGAACCGTTGCAAGCGAACTCGAAGACCAGCAATCGCGGGTTGTTGTCCAAACAAGTCCCTAACAACATCACCACATTTTCGTTTCGAGTTTTTTCAAGTGCTTGCATCTCCGACTTGTACTTCTTGACATCTTTTTGTTCCTTAACAATCACATTCAGTTTGCTACCTTTGAGGGTCCCGCAAAAGACCGGCTCGTTTTCTCCTCGGTAGATTAAATTATCGGACGAAAATCTGTTTGTGGCGTCAACGAGCTCCGAATACGAAAACTCTCTACTCTGCCACACATTCGTCGGCCTTGTGCTGCTACAAGTTGTACATTTCTTCTGATCGAGTTGTACTTTCTCCTCCGGCATCGGTGGCATTTGAACGCGATCATTGGTCGAAGAATTCTCTTGTTCTTCCCCAAATGCTTCGAGGAGCGTCGACAACAGTTTCGTCTTGTCTTCTTGATTATTTCCTATCGTTAAATTGCTGTCGCTAATGCTAGTACTCGTGCTTGTGGAGCTTGTATCTGTTATTTATGTTACGATAATAATTTGATAACAAAATCAAATTAATTTTCGTCACAAAAACAGTTGTTTTTCGAATGTATGCTTATGGAAAAACTTACATGACGAATCAAATTCAATGCTGAACAATTCTTCGTCATTTTGTGTCGGTTTTTTGTGGTCTATGGGTAACATTTGGTCGTAAGATAGAGGCGTTTTCGGATTACGTACTAGCTGCTTCAGTCCTCGTATTTTAATTATGTCGTCGTTTCGCTTCATTGTCGATATGCCACATGAAAGCTTCTGTAAGAAGTGGTTCTTGTCTCTCTTCATTCTCCTACGAAAAAGAACCAACAAATTCATCACGAAACATTTGTTTTCATATGAAAAGAAGTAGGATGAAATTTGAACCTTTTTTTTTTAAATATATATATATATATATGACACAGCAAGTAGCTAGGAGATCATATGATGGATCTTGCTTGGAGTGATGAATTATATATATATATATATATATCGAATTTGGTATTTTTATCGTATGATATAAATTAATTAAACCGAAAGCTAGCTATTGAATTTAATTAATTACCTATCGAGAATGACCCATGTTGCATTAGATTTTTTGGATGCTTCTACAGCAGCATTCTTGGGTATAGGTCCAGCCACCAATTCGATTTTGAAATCGATCTGTGAAACATGTATATATATTAATTGTATGGTTTAATAATACATGTATGTTTTCTTAATTATATATATATATATATATATCATTTCATTCTTATTTTATTTTAACCAAATTATTACCTAGTGATAAAATTAAAGACAAAATTACCCCCAGATTAATTAATTACCTGTTGCATTTGGTATAATTTTGATATTTGAACAAGTTCAAGATTGTCTTGATACTCTTTCTTCCTCCTGGCAAGTTCCTCATCGATGGCCTTTTGGTTTGCTCCAAACATGGAACTTTCCACTCTGATCTTGTATCCCACTACGTACAATTACAAATATTATTTATAAGAACTAATTATTGATCGCACGATATATAAGGGTATTTTAGTCATTTTAAATAAATCAAATCCTGAAATTGTAAGGTAGCTACTTTTATGTGAATCAAGATTAGGAACAAGCTAGCTAGCATTGTAATTTTGGACATGTACAATTAATAGAAATGTTACAGGAACATGTTTGGATCTCTAGACAGTGGTATTTTGGTCTTTTTGTCAAAACTTTACGGTTATGTTCCAACTAAATAAACCATAACAACATAAAGTCATAAATAAACAAATAAAAACCATTCAAAATCATTTCAACATGATTTTGGCCTAAACAACATCATGATTCATGAAGGAACATAGAAAACTATATATTCTGAATCATTAATTTTAACCGCCGCGAATACTAATACCCGTTAATTTTTGTTAACCTAATGAAAACACGGTCACGAATTAGCATTCAAAACCATTTGAACAAGTTTTGAATTAGTGGGGATTTGGAAGGAATTGAACATACTAGGATGGTGGATTTGACGAAGAACAGAAAGAAAAGTAAAGACATCTCCGGACTTCAACGAAAATCCATCAAGAATCCATCTCACAGCATTCGTTCTAACTCCGCCACAAGCATCATGAATCAACACCACCCTTTGGTTTTCATTTTCACCTTCCATTTCCAAGTTATATATTGCAATTGATTTCTTTTAGAAATAAACCCTAGCTAGATAGTGTGCAACTTTTCAAACAGAAGATATAACTCATAAATGCAGTATTTTTCTATGATCCAACAGATCTGGAAGGAGAGAAAATAGATGAGTCTTGATGGTTATAAATACCAAAATTCTATGGATATTATTAATTACAATTTGGTGATCCCTAGAAACATCAAATGTACTGGGAATATTGTTTGGATATTAGGGTTGGATTTTTGGTTAAATCTAATGATGTAACCTATGTTCTATATTTCTTAATGCCTTTCATTTCTATGCTTAGGATACTTGGAAGAAATTTGCTTTTTTTTTTGTATATGATTTGTAGAAATAGGGTTTGACATGAATGTTTGTCTAAAGTGAAAATATACCACCTTTCGACTTCTCCCTTTTGGTATGCCGAAAAATTTAGAGACGATGCAAACAACATGAACATAATTAATAGAGCCAAACTGGTATCTTGGAAGAATAAGATGTTACTTTCATGATAAGGGTTAAAATTAGTATTCGGCTTGCTAGTGTTTTAATTGTTTATAATATATAAAATATATACAAGGAATATATATAGGTGGAGGTTCAAACAACATGAACATAATTGATAGAGCCAAACTGATATTGACATATATATGGTTGGGTTCTGGTGAGAAATTGAGTTAACGTGAGAAGCGTGAAAAATGGTTATCAACCGTTAGATGAGAAATTGATACACATTAGAATGAGATGTACAGAGATAAGATTCTTCCAGATGCACCAGATCAATTCATTTTTAAGCCGCAATTTATGGGAGGGCATTTAATTAAAAGTGATTAACGCGGTTCAAATTCACTTCTCACGCTTCTCACGTTAAACTCAACTTTTCACACACACATATATATATATATATAGCCTTAGGTTCATTTGAGAAATGATAAATATATGAGAAATAGAGAAGTAATTCTAGTCATTCATATTGTCAAGATCGGATTTGACTGGTCAAAAGTTGCGGCTTTGACTGGTCAAAAGTTGCAGCTATTCCAAAAATAGAAAGACACTTTCGTAATTTTTACAAAATACACGGGTTGTGTTCATATATGAACATGTATAATTCACATATGAACTACATGTTCATATATGAATCAATGTAATTCACATTTGAACTCTTTTAACTGATTCATATATGAACCTTTGTGATTCATATATGAACTAATTAACTGATTCACATATGAACTAATTAACTATAAGTTCATATATGAATCAGTTGAACTAATTAACAGATTCATATATGAACATTTGTGATTCTTATATGAACTAATTAACGGATTTTCATATGAACTAATTAACTGATTCATAAATGAATGTATAGTTCATATGTGAAATATATAGGTTCAAATATGGACCCATCCCACGTATTTTACGAAACTAACCCTCTACCTTCTATAGACCATGCAAGGAATTATCCGGTGTTTCGCGGTCAAAGTCCCAAATGTTGACCAGATGAATGACTAAGATTACTTCTCTATTTCTCATACATTTACCATTTTTCAAATGAACCTCTCTCTCTCTCTCTCTCTCTCTCTATATATATATATATATATATATATATATATATAGCCTTAGGTTAATTTGAAAAATGGTAAATATATGAGAAATAGAGAAGTAATCCTAGTCATTCATACGGTCAAGATCGGATTTGACTGGTCAAATATTTCGACTTTGACTGGTCAAAAGTTGCGGCTTTGACTGGTCAAAAGTTGTGGCTATTCTAAAAGTAGAAGAACACTTTTGTAATTTTTACAAAATACACGGGCTATGTTCATATATGAACCTGTATAATTCACATATGAACTATATGTTCATATGTGAATCAGTGTAATTTACATCTGAACTCTTTTAACTGATTCATATATGAACTTTTGTGATTCATATATGAACTAATTAACTGATTCACATATGAACTAATTAACTGTAAATTCATATATGAATCAGTTGAACTAATTAACATATTCATATATGAACTAATTAACTTATTCTTATATGAACTAATTAACTAATTCACATATGAACGTATAATTCATATGTGAATCATATAGGTTCATATATGAACTAATCTCGTGTATTTTACGAAACTACCCATCTACCTTCTATAGACCATGCAGGGAATTATCCGGTGCTTCGCGGTCAAAGCCGCAAATGTTGACCAGATGAATGGCTAAGATTACTTCTCTATTTCTCATACATTTACCATTTCTCAAATGAACCTCTCCCTATATATATATATATATATAGAGAGAGAGAGAGAGAGAGGAAGGATTATACGAGAAGTTAAACGTTTTGCGAGAAGACGATAAGTGTGATATCATATATGATTACACGGCCTGTGTGTGTGCTTAATCATATATGATTAAACGTCCATGTATTGCCAATATAACATGTGTTTTAATCATATACGGTTAAACTTGTGTATCACATATGATTAAACACTTCTTATCTTCTCGAAAAATGTTTAGCTTCTCGTTTGAATATGCCCCTATATATATGTGTGTGTGTGGATTGTTCCAGTGAGAAGTTGAGTTTACGTGTTATCAACCGTTGGATACGCATTAGGATGAGATGTACCGAGATGAGAGATGCACCAGATCAATTCATTTACGAAGCATGATTTATAGGTGAGTTTGAGATTATAAGTGATCAATGGTTTAAATCCACTTCTCACGTTTCTAATGTTAACTCAACTTCTCTCATGATCCATCGTCTATATAATATACACATATATATAGGGGACCTTCTTTTGAAAACTCATGAAATTGTGATAACCTTGAGAACTAATGAATCATGTATGATTGCATCATGATTTATTTTCATCTAAGACTCGGATTTAGAATATTGATTAGCATATATTTGTTTCTCAATGTGAACATTTTTAGTCTGTGGTGAAACAAAAGTTACAAATAAAAAATTTCACGTTGTGAACCGTATATATATATATATAACGCAAACATATTGTGAAATAGATGTATGTTCATCAATACATTGAATGCTAGTCATATGACAGACAGGATAAAAAAGATCATGTGAAACAATATCTTATTATAAAAGTTTTCACGATTATTACAATGTATGGAGTTCTTAAATAATTAAGGCATCGTTTGGCAAAAATAAGCTAACTTATTTTTTGGGTAAATGTTTGAATGAACATAAGCTAACTTTTTGATAAGCTACTTAGAGTAGTTTATGAGGAGTTTTTTGTGATTATTTCAATTATGCTCTCATTAATATTCATTATTATACATTAACTATTAATTATAAATAAATATTAATTATTAAAATTTATTATTATTAATTAATAAATATTAATTAATATTATCTGAAAATTATAACATAAATTTTAATTATACATTGATATTAACTTTTAATTATTTATAAAATTATTGATGATTATATTAATTTGTTTAATATTGATCAATATATTTTAGTTATCAATTATTATTATTTTTGTAATTATTGTTTGATTATTTTTTCTATATTATATATAAAAGTTATTTAAAAGCATAAATTATAGTATATATATTTTTTTAAATTTGGTTTAAAATTCAAAATTTATAATATATATATATATATAATAATAAATTTCAAATTCTTTTAATTATCATATTATATTATTTATTACATTACTATAAATTTGTTTTAATTATATTATTAAATATTGTAACTGATTATTTTTTTTAGATGTCTTTTTTGGTAATTTTACATGCTTATAAACTAGTTTTTGTTAAACGTGACTTTTTCATCAGCTATTTATCAACTACCAATTACTTATCAGTCACCAGTTAGTTTGCCAAACATAGTCTAAGTGTGTATATATATATATAGAGAGAAGGACAATCATTTGAAAACCTTTTAAATAATGCAAACTTACAAACTCATCTACACCATCGGAATTTTTGATCAACGGTTGAGGATTTTTCGTATTTTTTTTTTAAAAATAGAAAAAGGGTAGTTTAGAAATAATTTTAACTATTTAAAATTTAAAATTTATTAATTAATTTAAATTAATCTATTTATGGTTAGAGTATATCCTTAATTATCTCTTCATAATTACCTAACACCTCTCTCTCTCTCTCTCTCTCTCCCTCTCAAAATTCCGGCCATCTCTCTTTCTCTTTCAAAAATCCGGCCACCGTTTTTCTCTCTCTCTCAAAAATCCGGCCACCATAGGAATCCGGCCACATTGATGAACAAGAAAGTGAACACGTCTCTCTCTCTCTCTCTCTCTCTCAAAAGTTCCGGCCACCATGATGAACAATAAAGTGAAATTGAAGAGGATACCAAACTCCGGCGAATCCTGCTAAACTCCGGTGGGTTTTATGCGTTTTCATTAATGGGTTCATATGTTTTTTTCTCATATGAAACGTGAAAATTTTGTAATAATCATATATTTTTATATAACTTCGTATATTTTCATTAACAATTTCAAATTTTTTCATAACATGGTTTCATATATTTTTCTCTCGTATAAATAATCGGATTTTTAAGTTTCATATATTTCTTCTATATGAATATTCAAAAAAAAATCGAAATAATCATATATTTTCAAAGTTTCATATGTTTTTTCTCGTATGAATCGTGAAAATTTTGAAGTTTCATATGTTCTTTCTCATATGAAACTCGCCGGAAATGGTGGAGGTCGTCGGAGTGGGAGGATGTCGTCGGAGCCCGGAAGTGGATGGTGACAGGGGATCGTGTGTGTGTGTGTGTGTGAGAGAGAGAGAGAGAGGGGGGGGAGAGATAATTAAGGAAGTTGGTTATTTCCTAAAAATACGAAATTTGTAAATGGACAAAAATACCCTTGGGTTGCATAGTTTGCACTAATAAAAAGTTTCTATTTGAAGGAGCCTCTCTCTCTCTCTCTCTCTCTCTCTCTCTCTATATATATATATATATATATATATATATATATATATGGGGGGGGGGGGGATTGGGTTATGGTGAAAAGGGTAACAAGTGATCTCCACTCTTAAATCAATCATAATTGAAGATCAACACTAATAAGATCCATCAGATCAATTCGCTTATAAAACGCAATTCATTGGTGGGTATGAGATTAAAAGTTATCATGGGTGGAGATCCCTTCTTACGTTTCTCATCTTAAATCTTTTTCTCACACTATCCTTTGTCTATATATATACAGAGAGAGAGGGGGATGGATTTATATGAGAACAACATCTATTTAAGAAAAAAAACACGAGAACATTCGAATACATACAAAATCATATATGATTCACGCGACTTTGCACGCAACCTTAGGTCGCCCCCGACATCGCCTGCGTCCGATTTTTTTCGGATTAATGTAAAATCATATATGACTTTACATGATCTGCTGTTTTTTGTTGTTTTCTTAAATAATTAGCGTTTTCGTTTGAATCTTCCTATATATATATATATATATATATATAGGGTTGGGTTCACGTGAGACCAACATGTTTTCGTGAGACCGGTGAGACCATGATTTTACACTTGAAACTTCACAGTAAAACATTGTGAAGGTAAAAAAATCCGACTGTGAAAGTTTTTACCTTCACAATGTTTTGCTGTGAAGGTTCAAGTGCAAAATCGTGGTCTCACGGGTCTCACGAAAACATGTTGGTCTCACGTGAACTCAAGTCTATATATATATATATAGGGGGAGGATATTTTGCAACCCTCAAAAAGGTTGCAACCTTTGCAACCTAGATCTTAACCGTCCATCTCATCTAGATTTGTTTTAATTAATTATTTTATAAAATCGCAGGGGTAGATATGTCCGTTACAATATTATGGATTTTTTTAAAAATAAATTCGGTTAATCATTTCCATTAATGAAGGAGTTATTATGGGGAGGTTATGAAACTAATTTCTTTAATTGTTTTTTTTAATGTTTATTGTTGCCATCGTTGACAAGGTCTTCATTATTCATGTTGATCCAGTTTCCTTTTTCCCAATATTACATTCTTTTTTTTTCCTAGGGTTTATGTTTTTAGTGTAGTCGATCGTAGGGGTTGTTTTGGAAGCAGGTGCGGTGATCGTTGGTTTGTTTTTCAATGTATTCCCAATCTGATACTGTCACGAAGGGCAGGACTGGAGTTGATCTCGAACGCAGGGAAGGATGTATGGAAGCGAATGTTGATGTTGATGAATCGAACAGTGATGATGCTCTCGACGAAGATTGTCGGATGTTGGCTGGATCGAACGATACCAAAGAAGTCGTGTTGGCTTTTGATTCCGTTAAATGTAGTACTGTTGAAGTTCCTGACGGAGTTTCGAAAACAGTTGAAGTTTTTCCGGTCGAAGATTGTTTTGTAGATGATGAGGTTGTCGATGAAGGGTTTTTTTTTTGGTTTTTTGTTTTATCTCGAAAACCTGGGTTTGGTGCAGGTTTAGAATTTTTTTTTTTTTTTTAATGAAGTTCGAATTTATACCACCACAGAAATATGAATCATGTATTGGGATTCTTGTGTAATTTATTCGTGTCCGAAATAATAAATCTCGAATATGGTTGCATGAAGTATTATTCACTGTTTTTATCGAAGCTGTGGATTGTAGATGTTGTTGATAAGTGGCTACTATTTTTCCTCATTGTGAGTACAGATGATGCTGATTTTATGTCTTAACTAAGGTTCACGGATTAATTTTCAATTCTACTATGCATGATTCATGCATTACTATTCATGTGCGTAGTAATGTTGTTGAATTTATGAGTTAACTTTGGTTCATGAATTAAGTTTCATTATTTATTTTTCATGCTGAATTTTTCATGTTATTTATTTCCAGTGAAAGGGATTTGAAGTAATTAATAAGAGGGAGACAAGTTTCATCAGTAATAATATTGTTGTTTTTTATTTTATAAATGTTTAGCTTTTGTGGGGTTTGAAGTAATCATCTGGAAGGATTTTTTTAGATTTTATTGGGTTTTTATTTTATTTTAAATGCAAATCACCTAATGGATCTCGATATCGGTGAGGGTCTTGTTAAATATGCTTATTCACCAAGGCTACCTTTTCACTTCATCTTATCATTTTCCATCTTATCTTGGCAGTATATCAATTCCAGAATTTACAGCAACTTTTCCGGGATGCGGCTGATGGAAACCCACGTTTCCATCATTAGAAGAAATTTGAAATTCATTTTTTTCCCAATTTGCCCTTTAGCGGGTTACAATTTAGTTAAAAAATAAATTGAAAATTCATTTAATAATTACGAAATTAGAGGATCAGTCTGATCCGTTGAAATCAAAATCAAGGGTGATGAGGTAGGTTGCAAAGGTTGCAAGGTTTTTTGGGGTTTTATATTAAACCATCCCTATATATATATATATATATATATATATATATATATATATATTTATTTATATAGTCTTAGGTTCATTTGAGAAATGGTAATATATGAGAAATAGAGAAGTAATCATAGCCATTCACACGGTCAAGATCGAATTTGACTGGTCAAAAGTTGCGGCTTTGACTGGTCAAAAGTTGCGGATCTTCCAAAAATAGAAGGATACTTTCGTAATTTTTACAAAATACACGGGTTGTATTCATATATGAACATGTATAATTCACATATGAACTATATGTTCATATATGAACCAGTGCAATTCACATATGAACTGTTTTAACCGATTCATATATGAACCTTTGTGATTCATATATGAATCAGTTGAACTAACTAACAGATTCATATATGAACCATTGTGATTCATATATGAATCAATTAACTGATTCATATATGAATCTGTATGAATCACAAAGATTTATATATGAATCAGTTGAACTAATTAACAGATTCATATATGAATCTTTGTGATTCATACAGATTCATATATGAACTCATCCCGTGTATTTTACGAAATTACCCCTCTACCTTCTATAGACCACGCAAGGAATTATCCGGTGCTTCGCGGTCAAAGCCGCAAATGTTGACTAGATGAATAACTAAGATTACTTCTCTATTTCTCATATATTTACCATTTCTCAAATGAACCTCTCCATATATATATATATATATATATATATATATATATATATATATATATATATATATATATATATATATATATCTTTGATTTGACATATATAATTTAATCTTAAAATTTAACAATCTTTTTGTTTTCTTGGTTGATGGGAATTTGGAAATGTTCATCATTAATTATCTTGGATTCGGATTCCATAGACCATTGAGCTAGGTTATAACATTTTTTTTTTCTTGGCTTTATTTGAATAGATTATCTAGTTCTTGTTTCTCACTAATTATTTGTTCTTGGAATATGCCTAAATATATCCATTTTTTTCCACAAAAATATCGTTATGATTGAATCTTAGTTAGTCGTCAAATGCATACAATTGATCATGTTGTTTGTAGCCTTTTTTTTGCGTCTAGCAAATACACATGTGATTTTATGTTGATGGCTGACAACTTTGTCCTTGAAATATAAGGTTTGGCAAGAACATGAACTAATAGAATGGGGTTGTTAGGGAAGAGTTGTTCATTTGAAGATGAAGTCGACAATGAATAAAGTAGGAACAAAAAGGTTCAAAAAGAACACATTTTCTATAAAATAAAAGGTGAAATTTCATTATACTACTTTCCAAAGAAAATTGAGGTGATAATGGAGCTTCCAGTATATATAGATGAGAAATGGTTCAAGTTTAATTAGTCGATGTGAGACTCTAAAACACCACCTCCAATAGAGGATAAATTATTTTGGTATATAAGCTTAAATGAGATTTTAATTAAATCCATGAACTTCATATGAGTATAAAGCCATTTTTTTAATAGGTCGGGAGGTCACAAATTTAATTAAAAACTCATTTAAGTTCATTTCCCTAAATGACGTGGTAAACAGGTAAAGAATATGTCTCATATGGTAAATCTTGACTCAGATACCATTATATATATATATATATATACCACTATTATATTACAAACTTTACAAACCATTTTCCACCAAGGTCATAATTGTCATTTCAATTAAGAAGATTTAAATTAGGTAGTTATCCAATTTCATTAATGACGGATATATTCTATATTTTACCCGTTTAAATATGGAAATGTAGGTTTTTATTTTTTTAACAATTTGTTGGTTGTAACATAGTATTGAGATTTGGAATATTTTTAAAAAATACAGTTTTTATGCAATTTAACTATTTTGCCGGGTTTAATGGATTTTATATTTTGAATATATTTAAAAAAATGCAGTTTTTCTATTTTTTTAAACAATTTAGTGGGTTTAATTGATTTTGAGATTTGGAATACATTAAAAAAATACAGGTTATCATTTGAATTCAATGAGGACAAAGTTGGAGGAAGAAGCTCCCGAAGGGTAGTCGTTCATCTCTGTGGCATCTTCGTTCATCGTCGTTTATCTCCATTCATCATCTTCGTTCATCGCCGTTCATCTCCGTTTTCATCGCCATTCTTCATCATTCATCTCCGTTCATCGTCGTTCATCTCCGTTTTCTTCTACGTTCATCGCAATTCATCTTCGTTTTCATCGTCGTTCATCTCTGTTTCATCTCCGTTTCATCAGCCTTTCATTTCGTTTGTGACTTGTTTTGTGTCAATATATCGTTATGGATTTTTTACTCGATCGAGAACAATGAAAGTGTCCTTTAATTGTGAATTTTTTTTTTGAAAATTGATCATCCCTGTAAAAACGATTAAGATTTAGTATATATATTCAAAAATAATTTTTTTTACCATAATAAACAATAAAATCGGTGTTTATCATTGAAAAAAACAAAAAAAATATATATATGTAAATGGTTATGATTTAGTAGTTATCTAAAAAATGAATTTTTTTTACCTTAAATAAAAAAATTCCTAAATTGAGATGAGATGTCAATTGACAAGTTTGCCCTTTCATTAGTTTCTTTTCCATTAAAAAGTCAAAATAATTTAATTATTACTATAATTACAACAAATACATCTTAACCGTTGATGATTTCAATCTATGGTGAAAAAATGGGTTTCATAGTTTGCGACATAAGGGTGGTTTTCAATTGAAACCATCTCTCTCTCTTTCTCTCTCTCTCTCTCTCTCTATATATATATATATTCTCCAAAAGATCATTTGAAAAGAAAAAAGAAGTTTCAACATATATAGATGAAAAATAGTCAAAGTATAGCCGATGTTAGATTCTAAGAGCATCTTTAAGAGATTCTAAAAAATTTGAGAAAATAAAGATTTTGTGTAGATTTTTATTCCAACATCTATACTATTATAAATCATTTATAAAAAAAACTCTTAAAAACAATTGTTAAAACTTAATGTACCGTTATTTAATGTTAATTACTTAAAATCTCTTAAAAACAACCATTAAAGTTTTATGTACTACATTTAATGTTATTTATTAACTTTCAGTTCTTACCTCTAACCACTTTAACCCCCTTAAAATCACACTCCACTTCAACTCCCCTAAATACACTCCCCGCATAACTAAATACAGGATAAAAATCAAATTTTAAATATAAAAAATCTAAAATATAATTAAGAAAATTTAACAAAATATTTAATCTTTATTTAAAAAATATATATATATATATATATTATTAAACCTAAAATAAATTAAATTATTATTAAATTATCGATTAAGCTCTTAAAAACAAGTTTTATGCATTAAGTACTTTTTATTTATACACGTTACTTAAAATTCAAGATTATAAGTCATGATAAATTAGTACAAGTTTCTAAAGCTATATGTTTGAATTCAATACTAACTAATAAACATAATAAAAACAAGATAAACATCTCAATTTAAATATAAAAAATTTAAAATATATAAGATAATCATTGAATTATAACAAAATACTTAATTTTTTTATATAATAAACATTATACTATT
Source organism: Arctium minus (assembly GCA_954870635.1). Lineage (NCBI taxonomy): Eukaryota > Viridiplantae > Streptophyta > Magnoliopsida > Asterales > Asteraceae > Arctium > Arctium minus. The sequence goes on along the minus strand of OX941083.1, from coordinate 119,421,284 downwards.
AAACCTAAATTAAACAAATTTATAAAAAAAAACATTATCATTCTCTCAAAACCATCCAAAATTGGATTGTAAATCGATAAAAAAACAAAAAATAAAAGAAAACATTAAAATTGTAATGTATTTTGCTGCATTGCACGAGTATGCTTCTACTATTCATAAAAACATTCTCCAAAATGTTGAAAAACATGAGAGCCATATAGAATGTGTGAAATTTTCCAAATTTGAAAAATCCTAAAAATGATTATCATGAGAGAGAAACAATTTTTTTATTATATTCCACCAAAAACAAACTTTGATATTAAATGCTTATAAGAAATAAATGATATTTTGTTACATGTATTAATATATTTTAATAATATAATTAATTTCGTAATCTCCAAAATGTATAACATGTTGGAGATGAATGTAATTTTTTTTTAAACTTTTGAGTTTTGATTTTTCTTTTTCAAGAAAAATTTAGATAATCTATTGGTGATATTCTAACAATATCAAAAACGTTGGCTAAAACTGAAGGTATCGGTATAAAGATATTGTGTATTGATGGATTTTTTTTTCTTGAACAGCAAACAACCACTTTATACCAAAAAAACCAAAGATACAAAGATTAGCAATTGATTGTTTAAAAGGAAATTGGCACAAATAGTCATATTACACCTCCAATTTTACCTGCTAGCCATTTCTCTACCAACTTTACGGATTTGGCCCTAGGTCAGCAAAGGAAGACCTACGTCTGATTGTGAATTTGCATTAATGTTTGTTATGGAGATGACACGTGTCGAGATATTGCGGATTGCGGACCTGGGTGACCCGACCCATTGCGGACCTGCCGCAATCCGTGACTTTTTTTGATTTTTAGCTGTCCTCCATTGCGGACCTAGGGTCAAATTCGTAAAGTTGGTAGAGAAATGACTAGGAAGTGAAAGTCTTAGAGGAATATAGTTATTTGGACCAATTTCCCTAAAATAGCAAGACGATGGGATTTTTGATGTGAGGGAAGGTGCAACACAACAATTGATTATACGAAAACGATAAATAAAATGATTGGTATTTAAAAACTACAGAGTAGACCTGGAAAAAATTGACACGACACGCTTACCCGACACAAAATAAGCAGGTTTGGGTAATACATTTCAACCCGTTTAAGTAAACGGGTTGACACAACACGACACGAAAATTAAATGGGTAAGGTTAGGGTCAAAAATTTCAACGAGAAAATGACCCGAATAACCCGTTTATATATATATATATATATATATATATGGGGTAGGTTATTATGCAACCTTTTACATGGTGCAACCCATGCAACCCTCTATCCATCACTCATTTTATTTTCACATTTTTTAATTAAAAAAATGAAAATAAAATGAGTGGTCGATAAAGGGGTTGCATGGGGTTGCACAATGTGTGTGTGTATATATATATATATATATATATATAGGGAGAGGTCATTTGAAAAATGGTAAATATATGAGAAATAGAGAAGTAATCTTAGCCATTCATCTGGTCAACATTTGCGGCTTTGACCGCGAAGCACCGAATAATTCCTTGTGTGGTCTATAGAAGGTAGAGGGGTAATTTCGTAAAATACACGGGATGAGTTCATATATGAATCTGTATAAATCACAAAGATTCATATATGAATCTGTTAATTAGTTCAACTGATTCATATATGAATCTTTGTGATTCATACAGATTCATATATGAATCACAAAGATTCATATATGAATCAGTTGAACTAACTAACAGATTCATATATGAACCTTATATATGAATCTTTGTGATTCATACAGATTCATATATGAATCTTTGTGATTCATATATGAATCTGTTAGTTAGTTCAACTGATTCATATATGAATCACAAAGGTTCATATATGAATCAGTTAAAAGAGTTCAGTTGTGAATTGCACTGGTTCATATATGAACATATAGTTCATATGTGAATTATACATGTTCATATATGAACACAGTCCGTGTGTTTTGTAAAATTTACGAAATTGTCCTTCTATTTTTGGGATAGCCGTAACTTTTGACCGGTCAAAGCCGCAATATTTGACTAGTCAAATCTGATCTTGACCATATGAATGGCTAGGATTACTTCTCTATTTCTCATATATTTACCATTTCTTAAATGAACCAAACACTATGAATGACTAGGATTACTTCTCTATCTCTCATATATATATATATATATATATATATATATATATATAGAGAGAGAGAGAGGCCCATTCATTTGCTAATCATGACATTGGTATTAACCGTGCTAACTAATCTCAACCGTAGATTGATGAGATCAATGGTCCACAATTAATTTATTTTTTATTAAATTAAAATGTTAAAAACGGTTATAAAAAATACAATGCATGTATGCACAGGGGTATTTTGGTCAAAATACAACTCCTTTTAATTTGGGGAATATACACCTACCAAATTAAAATCCCAAACAATTAGGGATTTGATCCCCAAAATCGTGGGCATTGTTTTTTGATGAGATGAGATGCATAGAGAGGAAAATCTTTCCTATCGAAGGATCCCGATTTAAGCAAGGGATGGTGGTGAATCGTCTGTGAAGGCGGTGGCAGAAGACGTTGCTGAATCGGCGCAAGAGAATACATCGTCTCGGTTGCTGCCAACGGTGCAGGTTTCTCTTGTGAAACATGAGGTGGGCCTCGTCTGAAGCGGGTATGACCGGTACGATTTCGATCGAGTAGAGAGATAAACTTTTTGAACTTGGTGATGGCTACATCAGCTACGACCACGTAATTGGTGGTACTAGAAGAGACTGCGGGTGGAGAAGACGACGAAGACGACGTCTTATTGGTCTGATAAGATTGGTTTTGTGAAGAAAGTAATCTGATGAGATTATCAACGTTTATCGTCTATCCTTAGACAAACCTTTGAGCCAATAATGGCTCTACATGTGGAAAATAGATGGGTGGAGAAAATGTCAAAACATAACCTATTTTCGTTGGGACCGGGTTTACCCGATGAATTGGAAATATTTACATGAATCGGAAATAGTGCATATGTGCATACTTGAATATAGTGCATATGTGCATGTGGGTTGTAGAAAAATATTATATGCATATATGTGCATACTTGCACATAGGATTTATGTATATTGGCTATGGTTGTGTATCTCGAATTTTTGGGATGTGCATAATGCATGTATACACTTTTTATTGGTATATGTGCATGTTTGAATTGTGAGATGTACATGTCTTATGTGTGCACATGTACATTGATGATTTGCTAATTTTAAAGTAACTTCTGGTCAATTTGGATAGTGCACATATGCATATGTGCATACATGTGCACAGTGTTTCTGTATATTGTCTATAGTTGTTCATTTTGAATGTTAGTAAAACAAAAAAAAAAACAAATTGGTGAAATTGACTATGCCGTGAGAAATATATCAAATGCTAAAATTAAGGAAAAAGATAATTTTCATTCATAAACACATGCAAATCAAACTTTAATTTTGAATTAATACATTTATTGTTTAGATAAATACCAAATTTAAAACCTCCTTAAAATATGGTATGCATTAAATTGGGCGATTTATACATTTATTGTTTAGATAAATACCAAATTTAAAACCTCCTTAAAATATGGTATGCATTAAATTGGGCGATTTTATAGAATTCCAATTATGCCCTTCGATATTTAATAGCCTTGATCGATTAACATAAACAAATGAAAGCTTTTGATTGGTCGAAATTTGGTTAGCACGGTTAGCACCAATGCGGTGGTTAGCAAATGAAGGGGACCATATATATATATATATATATATAATATATATAGGGGTTAAATCATGTGAGAACCAAAAAAAGATTGAGAACCGTGAGAACCGATCTAAGCCGTAATTTGGTTTTGATCATGTGGTTTTAATTAAAAGTTGTTTCATTTCTAGTTCATTTCAAAATTGTCATTGCCTTTAATGACCATTGATTAAAATTAATTAATGGTTTAGATTGGTTTTCACGGTTCTCAACCTATTTTTGGTTTTCATTTGATTATAGTCCTATATATATATAAATATATATATATATATATTAAGTTTTCTTTTTATTGTTTTGGATTTTTAATGTTTTAGATTTTGTTAGAATTATAAAATTTAGATTTTTAATTCTTTCATTTGAATTTTGGATTTGTATTTTTTTTTGTGAATTTTAAATTTTAGTTTTATAAATGTTAAATGAGTTAGACGGGTCGGGTTAGGGTTGAGATTTTCTGACCCGTTTATTAAACGGGTCGGGTTAAGGTTAGACATTCCGACACGACACGACATGTTTGCCAGGTCTACTACAGAGTACACAAATAATTGGTCTATATTTAACTATAGCTTGTTTGTGAAAGATTATCAAATTTAAGAGTAAATTACATATTTAGTCCCTTTGTTTTAGGCCAAATCAAAGATAGATCCCTATAGTTCATTTAATTACACTATGGTCACCATGATTTGCAATTTATTACGAACACCGACTAAGGGTTGTTTGGCGGTTGTTGAATAATTTGGTGCAGAATGATTAAGTGGTCAGAATGATTAAGAAACTCTTATGATATTGTGCAAAATGAAATATGGTTGTTTGGTAATTATTCAAAATGGAATTAGGGTGCTGAATGGTTAAGTAGGACCCAAAATACAAAATCATTAAGAGGGTTTTAGAACCATTAAGAGACGTACTTTTTTTTTTACCATACAAGATTCATCTCTTACAAATCATGTCTAGCTCAGTTGGTTTCCCCAAGGGCGGTAACATCCTGGGAGGGGTTGTGGATGGTATCTCAATCTACGCGGGTTCGAATCCAAGGGGAGTCATTCTGAGGGCATGAGGAGTACCCAGTCCTTGGGCCGGTCCAGTCGTTGACTGAGCTGCCCCCCAGCCTAGTCTTATGACTGTGGTTGGGCTCTAGGTTCAGCGTAAGCTGGGCCGGGACAGCGGCGGATTAGTGGGTTTCCCGTGGATGCCCAATACCGCCGGGGAGGTGTGCGTGCGTGTGTGCGTGTGTTCGTGGTAGTCGTTCATTGGTTCGATGCCGCTATGCCTTCCAAAAAAAAAGATTCACCTCTTAGCGATTCAGATGTTGCCTTTTAATGAAACTATTAAAAGGTAAACAAACAACCCCTAACTTTGTTAAAAACGACTCCTTGAAGTGTCATCATGTACACTGCAAACATGAGAGCGAAAATTTATTTGTACCCTTCTTCTTTCTCCCCACCTCTTTTTTCCTCAATCCAAAGAACTAATAAAGAACCCTAATTCTAAACTTCATTAAATTAAAGAACACAAAAAAAAAATCAACCGTGAACATCAAAACATTATGAACATAAACAATAGATTTGTGCGAATTCATTCAAAAATTATTAATATAAAACACATGTAATCAAAAACCTTGAATACTACAAAAAAAATATAGAACCTAGATTTTGATGAGAGAAATATAAAATCCATATGTTGAACACTCAAACGCATGTCATAGTCGACGATAAAACCCATATTTTGATGAGGACATGAAAGCCAATCGTCACTCCACATTCACCTTTATGTGAATCAGTCACTGTAGAAACCTCCAAGTGTTCGTGTGAGTTATCGTAGATCAAGTGTGTGAATCTCCCACAACAGATACCTCCCTTCATCAAATTTCACAACAAACTTCAACCATGCTCCTCTCGGTCATCCTTCAGCCTTCTCCCACCCAACACCTTCGTGTTCTTCTGCACCTGCAACTCCACTTCATATTTTGATAAGAGATATATTCAGGGTTTGGATTTTGATGAGCGAGAGAGAGTGACAGTTTGTGTGAGTGAGTGAAGTAGAAGATTTAACTTGTTCCCTCTCAATCTTCATATGAAAAAAAAATGAAATAGATAATTAAGAAGGTAAATCATGGATAAAAATGCATTTTTGCCTTCATGTGCGGTACTTGTAAAGGTGCTTGAAGGATTTTTTACAGATTTAACATTAGGTGTTTGATCCTTAACAAATTGTTTAGCATCATGTGTTCGATCCTTAACGAATTGGAAAGTATGATTATGGTGAGTGTAATAAATGAAATGTAAAGACCTCAATTGTAATTTTCACTGAATCAGATGGAATAATATGCAATTTACTATTGTTTTAAGCATAGTTTATTATTCAAATAACAAACGACTTATATAAGGTAACTGCTTAGTCAAATAACAATATATCTTGGGAAAAAAAAAGTATTTTAAGAATATGAATTGATTAAATTCATATATGACCACAACTTGTCACATTCAACGAGTCAAGAGTTGAATTGGCTATTCCATTAAATGGTTAAATTATCATATTTGAGCTTTAAACATAAATTTTTGAATATTTGAAATTTAAGATTTGATGAAGACTAATTTCATTAACGAAGTAAAGATCCGACTAGTTCCTTGATATGCATGTTCACAATCATTATGTGAAAATGTTTTACAAATTACAACAATAAATCCTAATAAACGTGCTTTGAAAAATTCTAGAAAACATCACCATATGATCAACCTATACATAGAAAGTAGAACAATAATATTATTATTATTATTGACTTAGAAAATGGAAAGATTCATATAACTTATATATTTATCATCACTTTAAGTGTGAATATTTTAAATTAAATAATACACGTGACTCAACTTTTGAATTAGTATCTCCCATAAAAACATGTTTTTTACTAACGCAATACTTAAGAGCGTGAGACATCACTCGTTAAGGAGCTCTGTTGTAACACCCCTTCCCGAGATTGAAAAAGAGGTTACGTTCGAACCTAAAACAAACCACCAAATAGAAGCATACAGAGCATTATTAAACCTTAATTAAAATAAACACCATCAAATATAACAGTCGTCTCAAACGATACATTTTTTCCCCTTCCAATACTTGTATCAAAGCATTAATAAAACCTACAAATTCTTACCATCAAACCTCCTAGATGGGATGAAGCTCTGAATCCCTTAAACTCTTTAGATTCCCTTCGAATACCTGCCACGAATAAAGAAATGCGGCTGAGCCAAACGCACAGTATGCGGATACAAGGATAACAAAACAAATAATTGAACCAAGCGTTGAACTTAACAAGCATTTAAAATTTGGACCATGAACGTACCTTTGAAGCAAAATCGAATTTCTAACACATACCACATCCGATTTTAAAAATAACAAGTCGAAATACCCACAAGACAATGAAACGAATCTAAAAGAAGTTAAGACCCAAAAACATAACCTTAATTTGCTTAAACAAGCCATAACAACATGAATATATCCAAATGCTTGTATCAGGAAAGTATCATGTCGAAGATCGAAATCGATAAATCAGAACAAAAACTGATCACTACATACCATACGAATTTGCAAATCATAAAATAAAATTGTATACCGAACTCGAACAAATGATCGCATACACTTGCATATCAACCGACGTGACAAGTGTCAGACATATGGCCACACAAGCCCGTACGCTGGACTGCAGATCCATACGTACTCATGTGAGATACGGCGTTGGACACTACACCGACACTCACCCTACAACAAATAACATATGCTAGGGCCGACCCATACGCCTCCTGAACAAAATCACCCATCACACCATGGCCAGCTCTCACCAGAGAGCACAAATAAATCGAAAGGAGACGCCGTGAACTGATCACACCGCCACGGATGGTGTCACGCCATCGGTGCCACAATGACGTGCCTATGGTACCCCCATAGGTGGTTAATAGCTCGGTACACCTTAACGTATATAAACTTCAAAGTATGTCACGACACATGTGATCATACTAAATGAACATCAAATCATACTAATTACAAAACCAAGCAAAAAGGTATTTGAACGTACAAGAATATTGACCACTCCACCTAAAAGCTTTATTTTTCGAGAACTTTAAAACTAAAAGACTTACAAAAAAAAAAGAATTTAAATGGGACGAGTATAGTAAACCATGACATAACTTCGTGTACGAAACTTTACAAAAGAGTTGAAACCAAAGACGTACGACGAATCAAATCCGAACATAGACTAGGAATTTCACACTCACAACTTTTCGAAATTGTGTCGTACTAATTTCAGCATTTTACACATTTACAAATCCAACATTTTATCATAATTACATTAAGCTTTAGGGAACAATATCTAAACAGAAGTTTTAAATAAACGTCTTAGGATTCCAACGAATCAAGAATGGACTGAATCGAATTTAAAATGTATTTTACAGGAAATTTAGAAAACAATCGCATTGTTTTTGCCTAAAACGAGACTAGTTTTGAAAAACCCAGATTTTCGACGCCTTAGCATAAAAATTACAGTTTTCTCGTCTGATAATAAATCGTAGACGACATCACCAGCTTTTCAAAAACATATCGTATGCCTTAATCCGATAAAAGAGCGATTTGTTATGATTTTTAAAAACAATACGAAATTTTCAGAGGGAAATTCAGCAGATTTATAAATAGAGTTTTGTGTTTCTAGCATATTCAATTATTGATTTATCATATGTAAAACCAAAAGAAGACTCACCCGAGAATTCACATGATCAAATGATCGACTAACACATGATCAAACAATCAACTGATCGGACGGGAACACAAAATACTTCGGTGGAAGTAAAAAGATATTATATACCAAATCGAACGGAACGGCTCGAAAGAACTAACAAAGAAACCGTACACATTCAACGAATCAAATAAATACAATTGGAATTAATATTCACATACATAAATAACCGATCTAATGAACACAAAGAGAGGAACGTAAAGAATCCGTACCTTAACCAATGGTAGATCTCTTAAATGTCTTTCAATGTGCGGAAATATTTCACGATCAAAACTTCAAACACGAACCCACCCTCAAACGTAAAGATTGTTGCTTGAAATCCAAAGATTCAACCTAGCTCTCGAGATATATATATATATATATATATATATATATATATTTGATTTCCTCCATCAATATATTGACATTAATCCACAAAATAATTATAATATCTAATCCTATATTGGTTTATCAACTAAGCCACCGAGATAAGGTTTATCCCAAAAATTTCAAGTTTTTTTTCTTATTGCTAAATTCAGCCCCTCAAGTTTCACAAGGTTTCCAAACTTGAATAACATATTTATATAATTAATATTTTCTTATAAACTACGGGATACTACATTTGTAAAATAGCCATGTATTTTTGGGAGAAGAGGTGTCTCCTCATAAAGTGGGTCGCAATGATCAAACTCCGAAAATATTTGATCAAAAACATAAGTTTCTGCAAATCGTATGAGCATGTGCTGGTGCATTGGTTGCTACATGTGCATTATTATTTCGTATTTGTTGTTTTGATGATTTGATAAGTTGTCTCTTAATATTAATAAACTTATTTATTGGTATAAACTGTGAAACTAGATTCGTTAATCTTGAATTGTCTTTGACAGTTTAAAATGTGTATATATTGGAACCTGGAAATCCAGCCAATAAAAAACGTGTCATTAAGATTAGGCATAAAAAAAACTTATGGTCGGAAACGTTTCAGGGATTTTTTTACACTTCCTAAGTTCCTATAAACAAGTGCAAGTGATTTTAAATTTTCATATATACATATATAGATCATGAGATTATCAAATATTTAATTTTAAAATGTTTTTCTTTGGGAGAAAAATGTATTAAAGTGCAACTATTTGAAAATAGAGTAATATTGAAATTTGAGTTCCTAGGCTTCACAATGGGCTCATATATAACAAAAAGGCTTACAAATACCTTTTGGTTTTTGAGTTATTGTTACAAAAATACCCATCTATCTACATTTATATAAAAACAAAAACCCAAAGTTGATAATGTGACATGTTCTATGTTCCTGTTTACTTGTAATCAGAATAGAAGGTTAAGGCACTCCTAAACTTTGCCTCACTGGCTCACCCTTTCCATCTTTGGACCTAACTCTGAAAATGTAAGTTCCCTGCAGTTGGTGCACCTTAATTTTGGTTAAACCCATATAAGCATATAAGCAACTAGCCTGACATGTAGCAATGATAGTTGGAACTGATGATTCTATAAACTATTTGAGTTGAAATATGAAAATATATCGTTTTATTGGCCTTGGAAGGTTGAAACCGCAAATGCAATATGCTACTATGGCATTGGAGCACATGGTTCTTCTTCTCATGCGATAACTATCAAAATAATTGTTTGAGAAATTGTCTTAATTGAGTTGAGTCGATTTGCCTCATGAGTTGGTTTTGGTTCTATTTTTCTTTCTACTATATCTACTTATTGTAAATGTGTGCAAATTTGTCTTAATTGAGCTATCCATACTTGCCTCATAGAATTAGCTATTTATAGAAGGAAGTTTGCTTGTTTTAAAGTGTAGTCTTGGTTATTTGTATTCAATGAGGGGCAAGTTCCATTTAGGGACCTCATTTTCACCAAGAACCGGGGGACCGCCCACAGCATGACACGTGACATATTCATCAAGAATATGGACGTGTTATTCATCATGAATGTGTTATTTATGATAAATATTGGTAGCGGAAAACCGTGTAGGCCACAGTAACGGCGCAAGTATATACCGAAACTATGATCGCTACAAGTAATAAAGTGGTAAATATACCGAGATCGTATCCACAGGGATTGGACTTCAAAGTTTCGAGTCCTAAGTTGAGAATACACCGATTTCAGTTAGAGAAGAAGAAAATATTTTTGAGAAAAATTTGGGTTTTTAACAACGAAAACTAAACAAATAAGAAACTAAAATGGGTATAGGTGTAAGTTTTCCTTGAGATTTATGTAGTAACAAAATGGTTAGTTACTTTGTAGCACGAAGTGTCTATAAAAAGCCCGATCTCTCGAAAGTGGATTTTTAAAGACCGGTCCTACAAAATGCCTATAAAGTGTCTATCGTTACCAACTCTTAATCTTGCCGATTTAACTATGTTGAAATAAATCAAGTTCTACCGGTACGGAGATTTACACCCAAATCTCTTTGTGATATAAATCTCCTCCGACGTTTGAACCATAATAAATCATGCAAAACCCGTATCTCTACGTGGTTATCAAAGACTCTCTCAAATCCTTGTGCATCCCTTAAGCCGTATTTCGAATCCGCCCCTCTCGAGGTCAAGATTTAATATTAACACTTCAAAGTGATCGGCTTATCAGCGTTGAGTTTAAGCCTCGACTTAAGTGACCAATCTTAAGAGCAAGTAATGATGGCCACACCCAAGTGTTGCCTACTAGTCTCAAGTCGGCTCACACCCTTACCCAAAAGATAGTTAGCTCATAATAAAAATAAAAGACATAATTTAAAAAAAAATACTTGTTAACTACTTGCATTAAATAAAGATAAACTACAAGTGTAACTAGAAAGTAAAGTTCGGAATTTAAATGCGTTAAAGTAAGTACGGAAAGTAAATACGAGAAATAAAAGACGGAAAATAAAAGACGAAAATTAAATGCGAGAAATTAAATTCTACACTAAGGTGCCGTTTGTTTTTTAAGAAGTCTAAAAGTCTGAAGTCTTATTTTAGTTATGATTGATATGAGGTGACGTGTAAAAATGTCTGAACGAATCAAACTTAAAAGTCATTAAGAGGTTTTTTGAAAAAAAACAAACAATCCCTAATACTTCATCTCTTCAACCATGAAAGTAAATGCTTGAAGATGAAGAACATATTGTTCTTGCTTTCTTGATGATGAAGATGAGATGAGGGGTGTCTTCAATGCTCCTCCCCAAGCTTGTATTTATATTTGAAATCTTGAGAATCCAAGGGTGAGGATTGCCCCAAAAATTGTGTGGACACCATTCACTTAAATTCCAACCACATGATCCAGTAAATTCCAGCAATTTACAGCTAGCAAAAATTGGATAATAGTTTTACCCAATGGTCCCTCTGGTGTCCACAGTGGGCAGACTGTGCCCACTGCGGAACAGTGACGTTTTTAACCCAAAAATGATGCGTTTAACCATAAAAACATTCCCAACAACTCCAAATGAAAATAAAATAATAAAAGGCAGAAAGACAAACAAACAAAAAGGAAAAACAACTAAAATGAAAGAAAAATTCACACAAATAACGTGTAAATAACGCTCAAAATGAGAGTTATCAAATATTCATCCTGAAGAGGGACATGTGGCGCATTGTGGGCGGTTTTTCAATGAAAATCTGGTTCTCAACCAAACTTTTCCTCATTCAATGATGATTGCTTGTTGTTGGTTGCTACCGTCGTTTACTTTTACATCCATGGGAAATAACAAAAAGAGGGTAAAGGAGTCGTCCTTATTGCATTTTTCTAAAAAGCATATGTAGGAGAATTAATGGGTGGTAAGTTTGATTGATGCAGGATCATTTGGAAGGAACCAGATGCAGAAGTCGTTTGAGGAAGCAACATACGCATTGAAAGTTGGTGAAATGAGTGATATTGTGGACACTGATCATAGTGGAGTTCACATCATCATCAGAACTGCTTAATCTCAATCAATATCTCTCTCTCTCTCTTGATTTTTGTTCCTAATTTGGTTGATCATGGATTTTACCTCTCGAGAGAGACATAGAATTGGCAAATGGAACCGATGGAGACCAGGTGTTTTCAGTGGTCCTAGAACCAAGAGGGGTATGGATCATGTGGATGAAATTCCCTAGATGGCCTTGAAAGGGTAGAGCAGAAGTGACTATAGAACTCTGATTGGCGGAGAGTCCATGTTCCATCATCAACTGCTCAAGCATGCCTGGGTTGCAAAGAAGCTGAATAAGCAGCTCGAGGTCAATTTGACTTCCTGGTTCCTTGGATTTGATCATGGCGACAAGTGCCACAGTCGTTCCCGTTACTTCATCTCTGTGTAAAAGAGGTTGACTTGTGGGCCTAGAGGAGGGATGGTAAGAGCAGGGTCGTGCCTGGGGAGGGTGAGTCGGGCGCACACCCAGGACCCACAAGATATAGGGGCCCATTTTTTTTAGTATATACTATATAATCATAGTTAAAAAAATTAATAAATAAAAGAGACACAAATTTTTTAAGTATCTAATTAATAGGCTACAAAGAAGAATTTAACATTATATTAAAGACCCAAACATGTATTAGTTAATTGCATTGGAGAATAAAATATGTAAAAAGTTCATTGATCGTTCATTTTATATTATTGCTTATTTGTTTATTGTCTCTCTATGTTTTTTATATTAAATACTAAAATATAAAACTACTTTGTCCAAAAAAAACTTGATATATTTTCTATCATTCTTCTTTTACTAACTCTTTTGATTATTCCATCAGTACAATGGCAGATCCACGATGCTTGCCTAGTAGGGACACTTTTAAGGTAGATTAAAGGCCCGTAAAATCGTCCGATGTGTCTTTAGCTTAATTCCATGATTTCGAGGGATTTATAAAGTTTTTTTTGTTTGATTTCAAGGGATTTTTAAGTTTTTTGTTGTTCCATTTCGAAGGACTTTTTCGTTTTTTTGGTTGGTGAGGGCACATATGGAAAATTACTGGAACTATGATGTGAAGTTAAAAAAATTTACTTTTAACCTAGGTAAAAGTCTTCTTTGAAATGAGGCTCATCCCCCCACCTTTTACATGCTACATCCGCCCGTGCATCCTCATGAATTCTATTTTTGTATTAGAATTTAGATTTCTTGTTATTAACTAACAAAACTCATACATTTTGAAATTTTTTACCAACAAAATGAGACGATCCAACTTATATCTATATATAGGATTTCAAAACTACCCTTGTTTTTCATACAATATTGACTCATATCTCTAAAACAAGAATAAGATATCAAACTATTAGCAACATGAACTTTAGATTTTAAGATTGATGGTTAATAAAAAGTTTATTTTTAACCTTAAATTAAATTTTAAAATGGTGATGAAAACATTAATATGAGGTGACATGAAAGCCAACTGATTTACATTGATTTATATAAAGTGCTACTCTAAATAGTCAAAACTCTGACCTAAAATGATGTCAATCTATATATTAAAGGTATATCATATGATGTTTGATGGTAGAACAAATTTACAACGCTATGTAAAAATGATATGATACATAATATTAATTTAGAAATAATTTTTGATTGATTTTACGTCTAGGAATATTCGGAAAAACGGTTTTATATGAATTATTAGTATTTTCTAAATTCGTTGTTAATCTGATGATAAAAATAACTTATTGAAATTATTTATTGTACTTATCGAGGGCCCATTTTCACATGTCTCCCAGGACCTATAGAATGTCAGGAACGGGCCTGGGTAAGAGATTGTGTAGTAGTTTCTTCTACTTTGATTAGAGAGATACCACCATCATCCGGTAATGTTTCCTCATTAAGGGAGGGCGTCCAAGGGGACGATAGGCACACGACTATCATCACCATAAAAACCCAGTGCATCTGATGCAACAGAGGGGCTACAAGAAAGTAGAGGAATATGAATGCATAGTAATTTAAGAAGTTCAACAAGTTCCCATTTCCTAGTATCAGTCTTCGTGTTAGTTTTCAAGGGTTTTAGCACTAATAAATTCGTCTTCACTTGCATATGTTGTATTAAACGGGTCGAAAACTCATTTCAAATAGTCAGCCATGTTTGGAGCATAAGCTAACTTATTTTTTGAAAAGCTACTTTAAGTAGCGTTTCATTAAGTTCAAGGGGATTTTCCACTACTTTCTAATTATGCGCCTTATATTTTTCTAATTAATTTCAACATGTCCTTTTAGGTCATTTTACATTGTTATAATTGAAAGATAACTTAATTTGTTAAAGACTTTTTTGTCCCCATATGAAAAATGTAAGTTTTATTATGAGTGAGGTTTTCTTGGTAATTTTATGTTACTCCAACCTATTCATCTCCTCTCTAATAATTGTTATTTTAATCTCTCAATAATTCTTCTTTATTTGGTTATAATTTACATCTTTTCCTCATGGTAGACCTCTCTAATAATCGCTCTCTTAATCTCTCAATTCTACCTCTATATGTGGCTATAATTTTGTGGAGGCGATTTGCATTTTTGTTGATTTGATGCATCGTTCAAGAAGACAAATCACGGTATGAGTTTTTGCTAATGTAAGTATAGTATTTCGTTTTTTAGATTCATTTCTATACAATGTGTCCACCCTTTTTGAAACCAAAAGAAATTTCAATGGGAGATATCTATACTATATTATAAAGCACGGATAAAAAACTCTTAAATACAAATTATTAGGCACAAGGTACCATCATTATATGCAAAATTTTAAAAATCACTTAATTTACAAGTATCAAAGCACAAGATACATATTACTACTGTAGGTTTCTAACACCCACCAATTTGGTATGTGCAGGGTCTTCCTTTTATGCAGACATTTCCATGTATCACTATTAATTAATATATTATCTTACTATAAATTTGTTTTAATTATATTATTAAATATGTAATTGTTTATTTTTTCTAGATGTCATTAAAATATAATTAAGATAATCATTGAATTCTAACAAAATACTTAATTTTTTTATATAAAAAACATTATATTATTAAACCTAAATTAAACAAATTTATATAAAAACATTATCACTTTCTCAAAACCATCCAAAATCGTACTGTAAATCGACAAAAAAATAAAATGAAACATTAAAATCGAGATGTATCTCGTTGCATTGCGCGAGTACGCTTCTAGTAAATATTAAATTATGTTTTTGTAAGCCTTTTTGAGTTATTGTTCAAAAAATACCCATAAACATTAAAAGGGTGTTAGCCTAGTGGTAAGGCATGTGGACTAGCTAGTAGCGGTCTCATGTTCGAACCCTGGGGGACGCATCCTGGAGGTACGGGGGCTTCGACCCCGGGCTGCATGCTTTAGCAGTCGGGCTTCAGCCCATATTGCCAGGGATTAGTCTGGGCCCAATGTGGTCTGGGATACCCTCTCCAAAAAAAAAAAAAAACATTAAATCATGTTTCTCTTTTATTTTTTTTATGGTAACCGTGGGTTTCCGGGTCAGCTTACGCGCACCGACTAATCCCCGGGTGACCACGAGTGGTGTGGAGTCATCGCAGGAGAATCTCCATGGCCACAAGGGCTTTGACAACGCTTAGATTTGAACCCTGGATAGATGATATTTTCCACTATATCCCAAAAAAAAATTGTTTCTCTTATATTTTGTCAAAAATATGTTGTTTCACATATCCTCTTCCTATTTTCTGTCGACTTCATCCCCATTGACAAAATCAAAACACCAATATAAAATATCAAACTTACTTAGATGACATCAACACACACATATATGAACATGTGAAACCATAGTCTTTATTGGTTTGTTTTATTGGTATGTTTCGATTTAAATTTTAAAAACAAATAACATTATACAATAATTGTAAAATAAGCTAAAAAAAAACTTTAATTATAACCTCAAAGTCAATCAGTAAATTTTCTTCACAAAACTAAAATCAAATAGTAATCACATCGAGGCCTGGCCCTAAGGCAGGGCGGCGAAGGGCGACTGCCCTAGGCAGCAAAAAAAGGTGAGGGCATCAACAACCCAAGACTCAAATATTACTTATGTGAGAGTGATTAAACATTTAACAATAATTAAGTAAAATTGGAACACACGAGTATTTTGGTTGAAAAGAAAGAGCACTACCACTAATATATATATATATATATATATATATATATATTTAAATATTCTACTCCTAATCCACACCTCTCCTCAAATAAGATATTTTTTCTGTTTTATAAAAGTTTAAAAAGTAAAAATTAATATAAAAATATGATTCAAATATAAGTAATATTGTTTATTTTTGATCTTATCGAGATAATGATTTTAAAAGTTCTCATTATAAATATAAAAGTCTTTTATATTCATTATATTATTGTATTTTTTGTTTTTGTGTAATATAAAGTTATAAAAACAAATTGTTAAAGTTATATTTGCATACAATCATAACTCAAGATAGACCGAACGAGTTTATTCTCAATATCGAAAATAAGTTTTTAGCAAACATATGATAAAATAGTTGATGTTTTTGTTGGTGATTTTAGTGTCATCGACCATTCAAATCTTTGGTCGACTACCTCTAGTTGGTCTCACCTATGGTTGACTATCTCTGGATAGGCTAAGTCTAATCTCTGGTCATACTTTGGACTTGCAATTACTGAACAATTATTGTCCACCCATAATCTTAGTTGAAACGATTGTAACCTGATACAGGGAGAATTCGTGAGTTAAGAAGGGTTTTCGCAAATAATTGGGAAAAGGAGAAACGAACCCGAAAAGAAAAACGAGCTCGAAAGAGGCTCGGGATTTGGCATCGAAAGAGAGGTAAAAATAAAGCACCGAATATAGAGAGAGTTGCGATAGAGATTGAAGAACGAATCGAAAACCGTAAACAGAAGCGAATGCGAGTGCCAAGCGACTTGAGCCGCATGACACCCGCATAACAGTGTCTCTCGTGACTTCTTAGCGACTTTCACTCACAGAGTAAGTCGCGTCGTTCACTGTTGGTTTTGCCACAATCACGTGACCACCCATTTTTCATCCACGTGACATCTTAATTTCCTTCTTTCATTCTAATTCTAATTCTTTTTGCTTTTCATTAGTTTTAGTTTAATTAAATAATTATTTTAGCTAGTAATTTAGGATTAGTTTAATTAATTTAATAATTATCTTTTCTAGTTAGGTTAAGATTAGATTTATTTTAGTATTTATCTTTTTTCCTAGTTTAAGTTATAAATAGGTTTATTTGTTATGAAGTTTAATCAAGTTATTATCAATAAAAGTTTAGTTTTTTAGAGAGTTTTCTCTTAATTTTGAGTTTTACGGTTGTAATTCTCGTTATCAAAAGGGCTTAGACGTTTGTCGATCATTCCGCAAACCTACGCTGCGTCAGTTGGTATCAGAGCAGGATTCGCATGTCTTTTCACTAACAATTGCAGATCGACAGCCGACTACCAAAGCGAGTTTAGTAGAGATGAATGTGGCCTTATCCACATCACTCACTAATTTGACAACGGCTGTTAACAGGCTTCAACCCAACATCGTCAACGACAATCGTCGGAGAAGAGACAGGTTTGAAGGACCGGATATGGCGCCATGCAACGGCAACCGTAACCGGGTCGATCTCTCGAGTTCCGAATCCGAAAAGGAGGAGGAAGAAGAAAAAATCCATATCGTACTTCAACGAATACTTCTTTCGTCAAAAGAAGAAAGCCAACACGAAGATTTTTTTCGATCGCATTGCTCCGTTCACAAAAAGGTATGTAACCTCATCATTGATAACGGGAGTTGCAAAAATCTAATATCCCAAAAATTGGTCGATTACTTTAATCTACCCACTCAACCCCATGAATGTCCTTATTCTCTTGGGTGGATCAAGAACGTGTTTCAAGTTAAAGTTACAAAAACTTGTCGAGTACCCATCTCAATTGGCAAATACTATCGAGAAAAGGTACTATGTGATGTCCTTGATATGGATGCTTGCCACATTCTATTGGACCGACCGTGGCAACTCGACAAGCATGCCACTTACAAGCGTCGATACGACCTCGTACTATTCCATTGTGGTGACCTAAAGATCGTCGTGACTCCGATTGATAGCTTCGATGTAGGCACCAACAAGAAGAGCAACATCAACAACCGTATTATCGGTGCGGTTACTTCTCTGGTCAGACAACCACCCATTCCGGAGGAGCTATCGAAACAAGACGACGAAGTCTTGCCGGACAAAGTTGAAGATGAAGTCGTGACCGAGTCACAACAAGAAATTGTTATCGAGGCCAAAGTGTCAGAACTAGATCTCGGACCAGTCACTGAAGACACCGAAAGCAAGATAGTGGAAGACATTCTCGAGCCAACGAAAGCGTTGTCACAAGAAGACAAGAACGGTGATTCCGAAGTTGACACTTCAATTATTACAGCACCTAAAGCTCTGGTTCAAACCGAAACAATTCCCGGTAAAGTTACTTTAATCTCTTACCCTTTCGAATTTGATAAAATATCTCTCGTATGGAGACGATCACGACAACTTCAGTTGGGATTTGAAGATCGATCAAATTTTTTGAATTTTGGAGGCCAAGTTGTGAATCCAAACGTTTTGAAAAAACGATTGTTCTACGGGTCGGATGAATACGTTTTTCAAGTGAACTCGAGGACGAGTTCTTTTCAAGTGAAGGTGACTGATACAGGGAGAATTTGTGAGTTAAGAAGGGTTTTTGCAAATAATTGGGAAAAGGAGAAACGAACTCGAAAAAAACGAGCTCGAAAGAGGCTCGGGATTTGGCATCGAAAAAGATGTAAAAATAAAGCACCGAATATAGAGAGAGTTGCGATAGAGATTGAAGAACGAATCGAAAACCGTAAACAGAAGCGAATGCGAGTGCCAAGCGACTTGAGCCGCATGACACCCGCATAACAGTGTCTCTCGCGACTTCTTAGCGACTTTCACTCACAGAGTAAGTCGCGTCGTTCACTGTTGGTTTTGCCACCATCACGTGACCACCCATTTTTCATCCACATAATTCTCATCCACGTGACATCTTAATTTCCTTCTTTCATTCTAATTCTAATTCTTTTTGCTTTTCATTAGTTTTAGTTTAATTAAATAATTATTTTAGCTAGTAATTTAGGATTAGTTTAATTAATTTAATAATTATCTTTTCTAGTTAGGTTAAGATTAGATTTATTTTAGTATTTATCTTTTTTCCTAGTTTAAGTTATAAATAGGTTTATTTGTTATGAAGTTTAATCAAATTATTATCAATAAAAGTTTAGTTTTTTAAAGAGTTTTCTCTTAATTTTGAGTTTTACGGTTGTAATTCTCGTTATCAAAAGGGTTTAGACGCTTGTCGATCCTTCCGCAAACCTACGCTGCGTCATAACCGTCCATTACTGCTAATCATTCAGGTTTCCATTTAAGTACCACATTCTATTATTTTAATGTATTTAATAAAAATCTTGATGAAAATGGACTACATGTTTGCCCTTTCGTTTGTTTCTTTATATTATGGGGGGCATTTTTTAGTTTTTTTGCCCTGGGCATAAAAAACCTCAGGACCGGCCCTGAATTCACATCCCTGTATCGTCGTTGGGAACCCTCATATGTGTCGAATACCATTGTGAAACCAACAGGAGGGTAACCGACGGTAATGCAAATATGGTATGAAGTATTATGTGAATACCAACGTATCACCATCGTCATGAACAAGGGGCGTTTGTCGTTGGGAACACTGAACCTTAGGTCCTTGTCAAGACCAGTCGTTGGTAACAAGCAGTGCTTATCGCGGTCGGGGGGGGGGACTCTCATGTGCCCATCGAGGAGTCATCATCCACCCTCATTTACCCTTCGTTCCCCTATCGACCCAAAGTTCCATCGATTTCAAGAGGTGCTCATCTAGAACCATTGTCCTCCCTTGTTTAACCATCAGGACACCATTGACCCAGATCTCCATCGTTTATATGAGACAGTTATAGGAGGGGTCGTAACTTCACATGTTGAAAGTAGAGGCAATATTTTGGTAATGAAGCAGAAAAGGGGGAGATGGCAAAGGAGGAGGAGGAAGCAGAGCTAGTGACGAAGGTAATGACGAAGACAGGTGGCGAAGGTGATACCCAGATGGCGGAGGTAATGACGAAGACAGGTGGCGAAGGTGATACCCAGAAACGGACTTAGATTTTTTTTTAAGTTGTGGCACAATTTGACTATAAGAAAACAAATACATGGATAATTTTCACAAAATCAATATTGGGTTGGTAGTTAGTTCATTGTTTTTCGTATGTGAGGTCTTCTGTACAACTCTTTTATTGCAAGTGTTTTTTTAGAAACACAATAAATCTGAAATTAAAAGCAAAAAAACTAAGAAATTCGACACTAACATGACTCAAACTCGGGCCTAGGGTGGAAGAAATACCTAGCAAACCAACTCTACCAAGGGAACCCTGTGTTCTCATTTTAGTTTCAAAATATATACGATGACACACAACAAATTGATACAACGACACTTTTTTTGACCCTATAATTTTTACACTATGACGGAGGAATGAATTATGAAGCGATGGCATGGGCCATAGTATGCTCTACACTAGGTCCGTCCATGGTGATAGCAAATGGTGGCTCGATGGATGTCGAAGAACTTAACGAATGGCGGAAGCCGATAAAGAGCTAGAAGGAGAGAAATGAAAAGAGCATAGGGTTTAAGGATTTTTTTTTAATAAATTACTTAAATTAATAAGATAGTTCTATTTTTTCAAAAGAATGGAAATTTTGGATCCAATTTTGATATATGACCCATCATGGGGGGCAGGAACTCAAATCTCCCTAATCTTATAATCATTCCATGTCAAACCTTTTAGATTGCTAACAAGAAAATTAACAGTAACATGTGTTTCAAGTAGACATAGCCAACCAGGGTTCAGGTTTGGTCCCGGGCTGATACAAATTAGAACCGGTAGAAACCGGTCACAGCACAAATAAGCACAATTGTTTGGGAGACTGGAGGGAGTTTGGGATTGCATATTTAAATGACTTATTGTGTTTTATTATCGCGGATAAATTATTTCTAATGTATGGATTGAAAAAAAAAGTGCTTATAGCTTTTTGGAAAAACTGATCAGGAGTTTTTAATAAGTTAGTCCATAATGATTTATCAACTTATTTGAAACAACTTATGATTTTTTTTGTTATTTTACATGTATAAGCAATCTCAAACACCCATAAATAATAACTTATTAGCTTATTACGTTTTAATACCACAATAAACTAATCCAAACACTTTTTATAAAACTTTTTTTTGTCATCACATAAGTTTATAACCACTTTTAAGAGAAAAAAAAACATATTTTCAATTTAAAAATTAATATTTGAAGTTTTTAATAAATCATAATACAAGTTCTTCAAAAAAAATATATATAATATTTAAAGTATATTTTGATACTTATCTTCAAAAATCATAATAATAAAACTTGTACAATATTTTTGTGTTAAAAGATATTTAAAAAAATGATTTTTTTTTTTCTTACAACCAAGGTGGACTCGGATTTGGAACTTGTTGCTAGGCCTAGATTACTTCTATTTTTTTTTTTTGTTCCATATCAGGATCAACCGGTACGAGTACAAGCCAACTTCTTCATGTAGGAACATATATGAACCGTCCATTGTCCCATCCGAGCATAGTTTCGAGAGATGGTGTGATTAAAACTGAGGGATATATGGAAAGTCATTTAATGAGATGGTGTGATTAAGACAAAGGATCGTGTGAGAAAAAAAATTAAGGTGAGAAGATGAAATGGGATCTAAACCCTTAACTATTATTAATCTTACATTCTTACCTCCACGGCTTCATCCCATGAATCGTGCTTGATACGGGAATTAATCCAATGTATCTCGGTGTATATTATCTTAATATGTATGAGTGTATCCAAGGGTTGAAATCCATTCTTTCCCTTCTTACTATAACTTTCATTTTCATCGAAACCAACCCTACTCATCTAAAATAACAAATGGAGAATTGTTTGCTTGTTCTTCTCTTTTGGTAATCAACCAAAGAATAAAACTAACAATTGCCTGCGTGGATTGGTTTTTAATTTCTTATATTAAATTATATTATCTACAAAAGGAAAAGAAAATTAATAATAACTCGTGATATTAGAGTTAAATGTGTTTTTTTAACAAAGTATTTGAATAAATGTTAAAAGAAAGGGAAAAGTTAGGGAAAACTCATCCAAGTATCCCATTTTAATGATTAAATATTTAAATCATTTTTTTTGAATGAAAAAACAATTAAAATTTTTCGTCTCGAGTAATTAAGTCCTTCAAACTATTTTTTTAAATGAAAAAACCATAACGAATAAATAATTAAACAAATAAACCATCGAACATTTAAATTAGTTACACACGTTCTTTTAACAAAAAAATGCTAATTGTAACGGACTAGAAATGTCTTAAAGTAAAAAAAAAATCAGTTTTAACGTTTCCAAACCCTACATCTTGCAAACAATGGTATTGCTCTCCCTCGTCAGTCTCGTTGCCACATCGTTGTTCATTCTCCCTCTTTTTGATTTATTTTTTATCAATCAAAAGTGGGACAGTCAAAAAGTATAATAAAAACAAAACAGATCAAAAGAGGGAGATCGATGGCAGGGCCAACAACGTGGTTGGCGATATGGAGAACAGACACAACGATGAGGCGACGAAGAGTAATACCAGTGCTTATGTGGGGTTTGAATGACGTAAATTTTGGTAACAATAAAACTAATTTATCTTTATTTTTTACTTTAAAATCTTTCTAGTCAGTTACATATAACTTTTTTTGGTTAAAAGAATGTAAGTAACCAATTTATAAAAGTTCAATGGTTTAATTTACTTAAGAAAAACATTCAGAGACTTGATCATTCAAAATGATATAGAATATTGTATTTCCAAAAAAGTAATCTTATATTATATAGAATATTGCCGAAATAATGGGATTGTCTCGTTCAGCCATCGAAAAGTCTTTAGAGCATCTCCAACAGCTATGCTAAAATAGAAAAAAAAAATGAGATTTTAGCAATTTTTTGGTCAAACAGCTATGTTATACCATCTGCTAAAATTGATAAAATAAGAGAGAGAAGGTAAAAATCTCCAAATTTGGAGAAATCTCTAAAACTCCTATTCAAGAGAGAAATAATATTAAATTCTTTTTCACCAATAGGAGACATTGAAATTGTGTGTTTATGAGAGATAAATAATATTTTATTAAATGTATTAAATACCTAGGTTTCATTTTTGTTTTGTTTTTTCAAAAGAAGGGAGGGAGGAATGATCCAATGACGGAAGGGGCAGTGATACTGGCGACGGAGGGGGCAGCGGTGTCGGTAATGGAGGGAGTTGTGGTTCCAACGAGAGATCGAGGGAGGGGGTCGTGTGCCAACTAAACCTGACAAAAAATGACACGACACGCTAACCCGACACGAAATAAACGGGTTTGGGTAATACATTTCAACCCGTTTAAGTAAACGGATTGACACGATACGACACGAAAATTAAACGGGTAAGGTTAGGGTCAAAATTTTCAACTCAAAAATAACCTGAATAACCATTTATATATATATATATATATATATTAAGTTTTCTTTTTAATTCTTTGGATTTTTTATGTTTTAGATTTTGGTAGAACTTTTAAAATTGAAATATAAAATTTGGATTTCTAATACTTTCATTTGAATTTTGGATTTGTATTATTTTGTGAATTTTCGATTTTTAATTTTCGATTTTATAAATGTTATACGGGTTAGGCGGGTTGTGTCGGGTTAGGCGGGTCGTGTTAGGGTTGAGATTTTCTAACCCGTTTATTAAACGGGCCGGGTTAGGGTTAGACACTCTCAACCCGTTTAACTTTGAACCCGACACGACACATTTGCCAGGTCTAGTGCCAACAAGAGATGGGTTTTTCTTTTTATTTGTCTGTGAAGTGTGAAGTGAGGGAGAAGGGTATTTTAGGGATGTATATGACTGAATGAATATAACAGATTCATGAAAGCTTAGCGATTAAGTCACCATCTATTTGATTAAGCCAGTACCAAACGAAACACCCTTACATAGTTGAGCGAATAAGTTGAAGCCCCAAAATGTAGCAGAGAGATAACTTTTTGTTAAACATATTTAAATATTTTAATAATATAATTAATGTTGTAATCTGTAAAATGAAGAAAATTGTTTGAATTGAACGTAATTTTTTAAAGAATTTTCCGGTTGAAGATGTAATATATGTATATGTATATATAATAGAAATAAGTAATATAATTCTATTTGATGTTAAAAATAATATAATTGAATTGGAAATTTATCATTGTTAAGGCCAGAGTTTACATTACTTTGGTGCAAAAAATAATAAATTACCTTTCAATAAGTTACCACATATTCATTATCTCTTTATCGATCACTAGAAGCGTACTCGCACAATACAACGAGATACATCACAATTTTAATGTTTCATTTTATTCTTTTGTCGATTTACAGTACGATTTTGGATGCTTTTTGAGAAAGTGATAATGTTTTGTTTTATAAACTTGTTTAATTTAGTCTTAATAGTATAATGTTTTTTGTATAAAAAAATTAAATATTTTGTTACAATTCAATGATTATCTTATATATTTTAATGACATCTAGAAAACATAACCAATTACATATTTAATAATATAATTAAAAAATTTATAATAATATAATATATTAATTAATAGTGATACATGGAAAAAATCTGCATAAGAGGAAGGTCATGCACATACCAAATTGGTGGGTGTTAGAAATCTCTATTAGTAATATGTATCTTGTGCTTTGATACTTGTAAATTAAGATATTTTTAAAATCTTGCATAAAATGATGGTACCTTGTGCCTAATAATTTGTATTTAAGAGTTTTTTATCCGTGTTTTATAATATAGTATAGATATTTCAGACATACACTAATATAACGAGAGAAGTAATAACAACCTTCAAGTTTTAAGCCTTTGGGATCATGACCGTGAGACCACATTTTTACACTTGAAACTTCATAACAAAATACTAACATTCACAGTACTTTTTGATGTGAATGTTCGATTTTTTTTTACCTTTACAGTGTTTTGCTGTGAAATTTTAGGTGTAAAAATATGATCTTACGAAAACAGACTAATCTCGCATGAAGTAAACCCAACCCTATAAATATATATGTATTTCCAAAAAAGTAATCTTATATTATATAGAATATTGCCGAAATAATGGGATTAGTAATTGAAATAAGTAGTAGTGTTGTACCCAATGTAGTACAGTTGGTACATTGAACAGCTTATTAGAAGGACACCAAAAATCTGAAACCACCAGATCAGACAAGAACCAAAAGCCACCCTTTTATGAAAAGTACCTTCATTCTATAAACAATTCAATTTATATCTAACAAAAATATCACACTATTATTACCATCAATTAACAAGTAGTAATTTTGAAAAAAGTGTTTGGGACATTCTAGTAAAAGGGTCACATGATCATTCTTCAAAACAAGAAAATTCATTCATATAACGCTTAAAAAGACCCAAAAAAACATCGAAAGTTAAAATAAAAATAAGTGATAACAGTTGTTTTTCATAACATTATAATAACTTGTTTTTGAGGCATAAAATTTTGTACACTAGTCGTTTGGAAACCCTCACTTGACTTGCTTACATGTGCACTATGGATAATTACCAAAACTTTCTATATATTTTTATGATTTTTTTGTGGAATTGGATTATCAAAAATTAACATACCTACTGAAAATAAAATTAGAAAAAAAAAAAAAAAAAAAGATAAATATTAGGGGTAAAATATTCCATCACCTGCGGTTTTCTTCTTGGAGGTTGGTGTGGATATTTCCTATTTTGACCTTCGCTTTGAAGGCACTGCTGCTGAGTTTGCGATTGATCGGTGACTCGACGACGACCACCCTACCAACGGCTCCACCACCGAGTCTCTGTATTTATACGGCAACACTTGACTTCTTCCTCGCTTTGATTTTACAACCGGAGATGTGTCCTCGAACTCCGCGTACCATTCCGCCTCCGCCGCCGCCGTCCAACATTGCTGCTTCCTTTTCGCTCCTCTTCTCGCCGCCGACGATGCCTCCACCTGTTTCCTCGCCGGAGATTTCTCAGGCTTCTCGGCCTCCTCGCCTAGAATCAATTGCGCCGCTTCTATTAACAAACCTAGAAATCCTTCATCTCTTTGTTTTTCTTCTTCTTCTTCTACTGCTTCAGAGACTCCATTGTAATCGATTCCCGAGCTTTGATCCCCTACATGCGAGATCTCCGAGTGCTCCGTCGCTCTCTCCTCCTCAACCGCTAACTCTGATTCCTCCGCTCCGAACGATTCGCTTTTGCGCCGATCGTCCATCTCTCGCACGCAATTTTCAGCGAATCCGTCCGCCGTGGCTAGAGTCTCAAAAGGCTCAACCTCTGTCGGCGGACGTAAATTGACGTTGATATCATCACCGAATCCTTTATTTTGACAAATCTCCTCATCGTGACCGAAACATTTCTTATCCGTGACGTCAGTGGCCGGGAAAACGGAAATTATGTGAAGAATGTTGAAGAAACACATTTGTGCTTTAGAGCAGCGGCGACGGCGATGGTTGGTGGAAAGCGGCAGGGGAAACGATGAACGTAGGTGATTCGGTTGATTATGCGGCGGAGCCATGGACGCGACGACGGAGAGAGCCGGTTAATCGGATTAGAGGAAGTCTGTGCTTGGGAAGGAAGATCTGTGACGGCAGAAAACCATGAGAGAGAGTATACGAGAAACGAAGACACAGTTTGCAATTGCAAAGGGATTTTCTGTTAATAGGCGAGTTTTTTATGCTTCTCGTTTTACTTTTTTCAGTTTTACTTTAATTTCCCCTTTTATATGAAAATCATAGGTGCTTATCTTTAACGAATCTACAAATTTAGTCCCTCGACTATTTATCAATCTGCATTTCTGATCTATGAAATTTTTGTTTTGTGTTTGATCTATTCATCTCTATTGTGTTCACGAATTTCTAAAGAAAACAAAATAACGAAGAGGAAGGAAATGTAGAGAAAGAAAAATATATAAAAAAAATTTGTTTGTGTTCTTAAAAAAAGGGAATGAACCATATTGATTTAAGCTCTATCGAGAACTTCAATGAACAAATAACTCAATAATCGAAACACTAGCCCACCCAATTAAACATTTGCAAAAATTAAAAGAAGTAGAGATGACGCTTTATTTGCATGAAAACTCAAAAATGGGAAAAACCACGGGTGGTTTAGACCACCAAGAAGTTCACTATATTCAATGTTGAGTAGAATGCTAAATAAAGATACAATGTAGATAAATCACAAAGCCTTTAATCTGATAATGTCGAACCTATTCTATATATTGGAAGAGAGTATAAATTTTAAAATATGAGAGAGCTATTTAAGATAGAGGAATTGTTGCTCAAAATCGTCACACTGACCCTGGTGTGACTTCCCTCGTGACTAAAGTATATGGGAAAGTCACACTGGATTTCACAAAACCACATTGTCTAAAGCGAGTAGACATGCGGGTATAGCAGTCTCCTAAGTCGCCTAAGCTTCTGTTTCTTCAATATTTGAGTTGTACTTTGGAATCAAACTTCACATAGGTCGTTTGTTTTTCAAGAGTTCTAAAGTCTGAAGTCTTATTTTAGTTATGATTAATAAAAGATGGTGTGTAAAAAGCCCTGAACGATTCAGACTTAAGAGCCACTAGAAGTGTACTCGCGCAATGCAGCGAGATACATCACGATTTTAATGTTTCATTTTATTTTTTGTCGATTTACAGTACGATTTTGAATGGTTTTGACTTTTGAGAAAGTGATAAAGTTTTTTTTATAAATTTGTTTAATTTAGGTTTAATAATATAATGTTTTTTATATAAAATAAATTAAGTATTTTGTTAGAATTCAATGATTATCTTATATATTTTAATGACATCTAAAAAGAATAACCAATTACATATTTAATAATATAATTAAAACAAAATTGTAATAATATAATATATTAATTAATAGTGATACATGGAAATGTCTGCATAAAATGAAGACTTTGCACATACCAAATTGGTGGGTGTTAGAAGTCTGCAGTAATAATATGTATCTTGTGTTTTGATACTTGTAAATTAAGAGATTTTTAAAATCTTGCATAAAATGATGGTACCTTATGCCTAATAATTTGTATTTA
The DNA here is from genome assembly GCA_954870635.1 of Arctium minus. Taxonomy (NCBI): domain Eukaryota; kingdom Viridiplantae; phylum Streptophyta; class Magnoliopsida; order Asterales; family Asteraceae; genus Arctium; species Arctium minus. Next base: position 119,392,623 of record OX941083.1, on the reverse strand, counting down.
AAAATTTTTTATCCGTGTTTTATAATATAGTATGGATTAAGAGATTTTTTAAAAAAAACAAACAACCCCATACTCTTTTGCTTTATAATTGATGTGTAATTTTATTATTTTACTAAGCTTTTTAAACGTTATCTTTTATTTCATTTCAATTTTTCAAATATTTGGGGAAAAAAGTTGTGATAAAATTTATTTTTATTTTGATTTTGATTTTCTTTTAAACCGAGATCACGAGTTTTTCCCCTGATTTCATAAAATATGTTTCCAGAACACAAAGCATGCATGCGACGACAAATAATTATTTTTGGATTATCAACTATTTTAATCAAAAGAATTACAAAACTACACTCAAGGCTCTAAAGTGGTGAAATTTATACCTTTATCTTGATATTCTAATTTGTTTTTTTTCCTCGTATATATATATGTTTTAAACAACGGAATTTTATAAAACTAGCAAAAAGCTAGAAAAAAAAACAATTACATAAAAGTAATGGCAAATGAATGATTAATAAGTCAACCAACCCAATTAATAGACAAATTGCTACTATATGATTTAGGGAGTGTGTGGGATTGCTTATTTGAGGTGTTTTTTAGCTTATTGCGGTGTGACACCGGAGATAAGCACTTTCTAGTGTTTGGATGGAGAAAAAATCAAAGTACTTATAGCGGTGCCAAACCGGAGATAAACACTTTTTCATAAGTCATTTTGTTTTAACTTATCAACTTATTTGAAAAGTACTTATGATTTTTTTGGTTATTTTATATGTATAAGCAATCCCAAACACCTTTAAATAACAACTTATTAGTTTATTACGTTTTGCTACCACAATAATCTAATCCAAACACTTTTTAGAAAAAACTCCGGTTTGACACCGCATAAGTTGATAAGCATTTTTCAAAATAAGCATAAGTTATTTTAAATAATGAATCCCAAACACCCCCTTACCCAAAAGTAAGCACGGATTATAATGTTCTCAAAAAACATCGCCTTCCTTGGCTTCAGGTTGCCAAAGAGAATATCATTCTGAAACACCCATATAGACCATAAAGTGGTAAGCGTAACGACCTCAAAACACAAAAACACCTCACTTTTCAACTGAATTGAGTCAATCCAAGAGATCCAATCCAAATAAGTATGGAGATTCGGAATATCCATACACCACTAGCGACCGATAAGAGCTCATAAGTCTTTAGCGACAGGACATGAAAAGAAAAGATGATTGCGGTCCTTCACTCCTATATCACAATTAGGACATAAAAGAGACGAAACATCGATACCTCTTTTATCCAAATTTATCCGAGTAAGGAGCCGATTGAGATGCAAGCGCCACGTGAACACATTAACTTTGATGGGAACAAGTCTATTCCATCTCATAGGATAAGAATCGACCTCCAAATTACTAGAATCAATTAAACGCCTAGCTGAAGCCACTGTAAAATCACCCGACCCTTCTAACAACCACACCCATCTATCCTTTTGACTGGGGGTACAAAGGTAGACAAAACATGTAGTAGTTCACTAAATTGGACAACCTCAACCCCACCTCTCGGTGCCCTTCGAAGACACACATCCCAACACCCTAACTCCAAACGAGACATGACATTCGCCGATTTATTCAATTCTAAAGCGTAAACTCTAGGAAATTGAATTTTAAAAGAAGAATCCCCAAGCCAAACATCATCCCAAAAAGCGGTCAGAACACCATCGTCCACCTTTTTCTTACAGAAAGTGAAAAGATCAATACATTTGTCCTTTAGAGAGTTGACCGATTTTATAATAGAGACCCAAGTTGAGTTCGAAAATTGCCTAGACATATTCGAACCAATTAGACCATTCTCGACATAGATGGATTTAATAACTTTAACCCACAGTGCCTCATCCTCCTCATATTTTTAATTTGATAAATATATCATTATATTTATTTATTTGTAATCTAATTACATATTTGAATAAAAGATCAATTATATTCTTATTTTTTATAAGAATGTTTTTTTTTTGAAAATTTTTATAAGAATGTTAATTACATCATGTTATGATAAATTTTAATTAAATCCTTTGAATATATCAACTAGATTCTTATTATGTGTGAGTTGATTTTCATTTTTTAAATCGTTGTTTAATATTCATTTACTATCAAAGTGTTGGGTTACGGGATATCAAGCACATCGGAAAATAAAACCGTAACCCTCTAAGGACCCATACGAACCGGAATAAATCGGGTGTTTCGAAATTATATCTCACAGTTAACGAGACTTTGAATCACAGCAACAAAGCAAGCTTGATGCTTCCACGGTATCCACGCAAAATATCCAAATCATTTGCCTTCTCGTGATGCTAGTCACTGTTTCAAAACTTAGAAAGGAAAGAGAGCATATAGTTGTAGGTGATTTTAAAGAGAATTTCAAGAACAAAAATCTTGCATACAATGTCATACATTATATATGGACATGAAAGCACCACCATCCCTACACCTTACTTGAGTGTAGAAGTATCCATGCACCATAACTCATCTTTTCAAAACCATACATAGCTATCTTTATTTATGTCTAACATAAATAATATCTGATTTTATTTAATCAGATTAAATCAATACAAATCAAATATAATAATTAAACGTTTTAATTATTAAAACTCCTTATTCAAATATGTTCAATGCGTGTGACCCAATGTGTTATCGACATGTTGGTAATAAATATAAATATCATGTTTATAGTTATAAACAATGAGCGGTATCTAGCAATACATCATCATTACCCAAATGACGAGAATTTGTGATACAACAAATTACCGGTATGTAGTCAATTTTAGTGTACATATTTAATTATTTTGTCTTTGATGTCCAGATTGAACACGAGACATTGAATGTGTCATTCTCGTTATGTCCAATCTCTAGTTTCTTGATTTCCTAATATACTAATAAAAACATAAATTGATATCTCATATCATTTATCCGAGCATTCATGCATTTCCTTAGTATATGTTTATCAAGGGGCCCAGAGCCATCACTCCCGTCATAAATGACGGGCAAATCTTATCTCGATACATGCTAGTTCTACCATGTGATTTATAACATATCCAACAATTATGTCACTCAGTTACGGAATGATTAGAACAAATGTCAAAATACATTACTCAGACATAACAAACTCCATATTTCTCAAGTCAAAGAATTACATGTACATTGACCACATGAGAAACACTTATGACACTCACATGACATCCAATGAAGTGTTCTCATAGCGAGTCACGTCCGATACACAAAATCTCCATTTTGTACCCATATGGAGATTCAATATCTCTATATGAATCCCTACATATGCCAGTCATTATCATATTACTTCAACCTTAAAACCCAAAATAATATTTAACTAGGGACATTTAGAATACATTATTCTAAGGTTATTTATTATGAATAATTAAAAACACATAATATAACATAGACATAATAAATTGGGCAATGCCTTTTATTTATTTATTAATTTCATGAAACAAAATTCAAAATTGCAATCATCTTATGATTAGTTTTTGGGCATTCACTAACAATCTCCCACTTGCACTAAAGCCAATCATCCATGCATCGTATACCAATGGATCTACAGTGGCCATCATGTTTCTGCTGTGTTAACGGCTTGGTTAGAAGATCAGCAACATTGCTGTCAGTTGACACTCTGCTTATACTAACATCGCCTCCTTCAATAATCTCTCTAATGAGATGATATCTTCTAAGAATATGTTTGGATCTTTGGTGAGATCTAGGTTCCTTGGCCTGTGTTATAGCTCCATTGTTGTCGCATAACAACTCTATAGGACAATCACTGCTAGGAACAACTCCAAGTTGAGAAAAAAAAAATCTTGATCCGAACGGCTTCCTTGGTTGCATCTGATGTTGCGATGTACTCAACTTCCGTTGTAGGATCAACTATTGTTTCTTGCTTGGAACTCTTCCAGCTCACAGCACCTCCATTAAGACAAAAGACAAAACTTGATCTAAAATCATCTTTATCCGTTTGGAAACTTGCATCAATGTAACCCTTTACACTTAACTCTTCTTCACCGCCATATACCAAGAATGAATCCTTTGTTCTTCTTAAGTATTTTAGGATATTCTTGACGGCAATCCAGTGACCATCACTTGGATTGGATTGGTATCTACTCGTCATGCTTAAAGCATACGATACATCAGGTCGAGTACATATCAATGCATACATGATAGATCCAATTGCCGAAGCATAAGGAATCTTACTCATTTGTTCACTCTCTTGAGATGTAGTAGGGCACTTCATCTTAGAAAGTGATATGCCATAAGACACTGGTAAGAACCCTTTCTTGCTATCAGACATGTTGAACCGTTTCAACACTTTGTCTATATATGTACTCTTACTTAAGCCAAGTAATTTTCGCGATCTATCTCTATAGATCCGAACGCCTAATACATAGGCAGCTTCACCTAAGTCTTTCATTGAAAAACATTTTCCTAACCAAGCATTTACAGACTCAAGCGTCGGAATATCATTTCCAATGAGTAGTATGTCATCTACATACAATAAAAGAAATGATACAGTGCTCCCACTAACCTTTTTGTAGACACAAGGTTCATCCTTATTTTTTGAGAATCCAAACTCTTTGATCGCTTCATCAAAACGATGATTCCAACTCCTTGAAGCTTGCATCAATCCATAAATAGATCGTTGCAACTTGCATACCATATGAGATTTTTCAGGAGCGACAAAACCTTCGGGTTGTATCATATATACGTCCTCAAGTAACTTTCCGTTAAGGAAAGTTGTTTTGACATCCATTTGCCAAATCTCATAATCGTGATATGTTGCAATGGCTAGTAAAATTCTAATAGACTTAATCATTGCGACTGGAGAGAAAGTTTCATCATAATCAACACCTTGAATTTGTTTGAAACCTTTTGCAACCAATCGTGCTTTATAGGTAATCACATTACCATCCATGTCGGTCATTTTCTTGAAAACCCATTTGCACCCTATAGGTCGTACCTCGTTCGGTGGATCAATTAAGTTCCAAACTTGGTTTTCATACATGGAGTCCATTTATATTCTCATAGCATCTGGCCATTTCTCGGAGTCAATGCTTGCCATAACATCTTGGTAACTAGCGGGCTCATCATCCATGAGCATCACATCCCCGGTATGAGTGATGAGAAATCCATATCTCTCAGGCTCATTCCGTTTTCTACTAGATCTACGAGAACTTTGTGTTACGACATCAGACTGCCTTTCCACATCGCTTTGTGGATCCACAATTACTTGTGGTGTTTGTGTTAGTTACATCTGTGTTGACATATTTTGATCTTGAACAACTTCAAGTTCTATATTCCTCCCACTAATACCTTTGGAAATAAATTCCTTTTCCATGAAGACACCAGTACGCCCAACAAACACTTTATTGTCGTGAGGATGATAGTAGTAGTATCCCATAGTTTCCTTGGGATATCCTACAAATATGCATTTATCAGAATTTAGTTCTACTTTAGTTGTGATTAGACGTCGTACGTAAACCTCACAACCCCAAATCTTCATAAAAGATAATTTAGGACTCTTCCCAGTCCATATCTCATATGGTGTCTTTTCAACAGATTTTGATGGAACTCGGTTTAGTGTGAAAGTCGTTGTCTCTAGAGCATATCCCCAAAAGGATGTCGGAAGGTTATCTTGACTCATCATAGATCGTACCATGTCCAACAGTGTACGATTCCTCCTTTCGGAGACACCATTCCATTGTGGTGTTCCAGGTGGAGTGAGTTGTGATACAATACCACAATTTCTAAGATGATCAAGAAAAACATGGTCTAAGTATTCACCACCTCGATCAGATCGAAGAATCTTAATACTCTTTCCAAGTTGGTTTTGTACTTCATTTTGAAATTCTTTGAACATTTCAAAGGACTCGGACTTATGTCGCATTAAATACACATAACCGAACCTACTGAGATCATCAGTAAATGTAATGAAGTATCTATAACCACCTCTAGCATGTATGTTCATTGGACCACATACATCACTATGTATGATTCCCAATACATCACTTGCTCTCTCACTTTGTCCAATAAAAGGAGCCTTTGTCATATTTCCAATTAAACAAGCTTCACACGTCCCTATATGATTCAAAATCTAATTTGTTCAGTAATCCATCTTTATGGAGTTTGGAAATGCGAGTTTCGTTTATTCGTCTCCAAATATAGAGGGTTACTGTAACATCCCGAATTTTGGGTAAGTAACTCTCGTTATTTTGATTTTAACTCTAGAACCGTTAAACCTTTGGTGACATTTAGATTTATATAATTACGTGTATGGTTGTGAGAGGTTATGCCTTTTTCTTCATAGGACAAAAGTATTTAGGATTGATAAAGGTTGAAATGGATATTCGGGAGGCTCGGGACACTCTAGGAACATGAGAGTGCCATTGGCATTCTCGTATTGTCACTATCGCGGGAGAAGAACCCATTTTGGTACAAACTCGATGAGAGTGACCGACGAGTATGCATGGGTCACTCTCGTGTGTCATAGACGCGAGAGATCTGAAACTCTCGATACCATCTTGACGAGAGTGCCCGGTGAGAATACCAGGGGCACTCTCGCGTGTCACAATCACCCGAGCAGTCTTCTAATAAATGTCATTTTTAAGCAGAAAATCTCATTTTCTCATATTTTTTGAAGGATCCCGATTTCTCTCGCAATTCTAGGCGGTTTCTTCCCTTCCATACCTCTCTCTCTTGATTGATTGCAACTAGAAGGCTCCAAGGGTAGTAAATGCTCTTCTAGGGTTATATCATCTTCAAGAGGAAAGCTTCATTTATTGTTCAAGACTCCAAGCCAGTATCTCTATCTTTCTAGGGTTTCACACCTTTTAGAGTTTTCACTTTACAAACCCATTAGGTGAGTTTCTATACACTTATGACTTTGTAAATACGTATAACTTGATTTCTTCCTCTTATGTACTTGTGTTTTTGACCTAGAGATGATGTTTATAAGTATTTTTCTTCCACTCACATTTTTTAGATGAAATGATCCTAGTATTTCAACTAAAAAATTGCCAACATTTGCAGTTTTGACTGTGAAACACAGGATAATTGGTTTGCATGGTGAACCTGTATGATTCACATATGAATTATATGTTCATATGTGAACCCGTGTAATTCATATATGAGAAGTAATCATAACACTTCATACGACCAAGATCAGATTTGAGTTATCAATAATTGTCGCTTTGACTAGTCAAAATTTGCGGCTATGCCAAAATAGAGGGGTAGTTTCGTAACTTTTATAAATAGGCGGCATGTAATTCACATATGAATTATTTTAACTGGTTAACGTATGAACATTTGTAATTCACATATGAACTAATTAACTGATTCACAAATGAACTTGTAGGTTCATATGTGAATCATATGAACTAATTACATATAGACTAATTAACTGATTCTCATATAAACAAACTAATTGATTCACATATGAACCCGTAGGTTCATATGTGCATCAGTTAAATAGTTCACATGTGAACTAATCAACGAGTTCACATATGAACATATAGTTCATATGTAAATTACACGTGTTTACATATGAACTTGTTTGCCTTCTATTTGTGAAATTTACGAATCTACCCATCTATTTTTTACAGACCATGTGAGGATTTATTCAGTGTTTCACAGTCAAATCAACAAATATTGATTAGATGAATGACTATGATCATTTGTCTACTTCTTATACATTTAACACTTCTCATTTGAACATTTCCCAATATATATATATATATATATATATATATATATATATATATATATACTAGGTTCGATCCCGTGTATTACACGGGGTAATTTAAAAAAAATCATGCAGAAAACTTATCTTACATACCAAAAGGGTGTTAGCCTAGTGGTAAGGCATGTGGACTAGCTAGTAGCGGTCTCATGTTCGAACCCTGGGGGACGCATCCTGGAGGTACGGGGGCTTCGACCCCGGGCTGCATGCTTTAGCAGTCGGGCTTCGGCCCATATTGCCAGGGATTAGTCTGGGTCCAATGTGGTCTGGGATACCCTCTCCAAAAAAAAAACTTATCTTACATTTATGAATGATCATCGAAAGTACGATACTTCTTTTCCAATGTTTTTTCCATTCACGGTTGTTTTTTTTGCAGCTGGTTAAAAAATGTCCTTATTTTAGGCAGTTTTTACAAATAATGTAATTATTTTTGAATTAGAAATGAAATTATATCATTAATTAGTCAAAATGAAGTTAATCCTAGAATAAAATTAAATTTAAAAATGAAACTATATCAGTAATTTGAATTTAAACTTAGAAGTAAATCCCGTTTTTTTTCTTGGGATTACTATACACGATGATTTTTTTAAATTTATTATAAGTATAGATATGTACGTATGTGTCTAAAGATAATTGTAAAAGTATAACTCTTGAGAAAGATATACCATATCTAATTCTTAATTTTTAATTTCTCTCTCTCTCTCTCTCTCTCTCTCTATATATATATATATATATATTATAAGTTAATCTAGATAAAATGGAAACATTTATAAATTTATAATAAATATTTTTTTTCGAAAAATAAAAAATATAAACTATGGGTTAGATATGTTATTTTGCTTAAAATAACTTTATAAGTAAAATATTTTTTTTAAATAATATATTTGGTTGAATATGATGATTAATTCATTATATGTCAAGCTTTTTAACGAACTATATGTAAAAATTTGCTAGAAGATAATTATAAGAAAATAAAATACAAAATATTGTGAGTTTTTAAGTTTTGAATCGATGAGGTCGGTATTTAATCATCCACAAATTAGCAAAAATACATAAAAACGCTTGATTAAGGTGTCGTTTACCCGAACACTTACCCGTTAAACGCTTATTGATAAAATCCAACGTCACTTACTTAACGGGTAAGATTTTAGTCCACCAAAACGGCATTGTATGTACAAATTACCCGGTAAATGCTAATTGTGGTAAGATTCTTGGTCCTTTTATATTCATCTAGTAAGATGATGTAACTTGGTAAGCATGACGCCTTAAATGTAATAAGCAGGTTCAAAGTTGATAACTTTAAAGTTTGGGTGTGAAGAGGTCAAAGCTCAATTTTAGATGGGGGCTAAGTGTAAATTGGTAATAAAAAGGTTTTAGTCTAGGGTTTTTGGTTCATTCTTATTGTGGCAGCTAGAGAAAAGCGGAAAGAAAGATCAAAGCAGGTGTCGACTTGGGGGAAATCGAGATTTTGAAGCTTCGATTAGTAGCATTCTTTAAGGTAAGATTCTGAATCCATTCCTTCCGTCTAAGTTTTGATGATAGTATTTTATCTCTTTTATGGTTGAAGTCTGATGTTTGATAAGGCTTGGTCTTAGTTGAATAGAAGACCATGTATTATTCCTTAGAATCGATTCAATGTTAGTTAATGATAATAGATTGATTAATGTGGTTTAGAGTTCAAAAACCTATTTAAATGGGTAAGTTTTATCCATTCGATTGATGATTTGGGAGTTTGGTTCGAATTCTGAGGTTTACGCAGACCCTTAATCGCCTCCGGGCGATATTGGGAGATCCCGGGGATTGGTCACCCCGGGCGTAGGTTGGTTCAAGGGGGACCCGGGGGAGTTATATCCCGGGCGAAGTGGGGGACCGGAGGAGTCCTGGTCGATGAAACCCCGGGAGGCAGGGGACCCCGGGAACCAGGGTTTTTTTTGACCCGGGCCGTGACCCCGGGAGACGGGGGAGCCCGGGGATGGTGTTGTTGATCCGGGAGCGGGCTGATCCCGGGGGTCGGGGTCACTCGGGGGTATCTGATAGGAAGTCCAATAGCTGTAAGGGGAGGTTTGAGAGTTTTTCATAGCGGGGTGTCTTACCGATTTTTCCGATGTTGTCGTAGGCCGTGAATCATTAGAACGTGGATTGTGAGCAAGGACCAAAGGTGAGTCTTTTCCAACTAAACTCCCATATGATTTTGCAAGCTATTGATGTACGTGAGATTGCTAACTAAATGTTTATAGGTTTCTTTAAAGCCGTTATTATGTGCGGAAGTTATTTAAAGCATGTCTTTCTTTACGCGAGCTTTATATTTGCAAGTACTCCTTATCATATTATATGATTTTTATTTAAGTGTTGAACAACTGTATGCATACATTGTTGAGAGCTATATGGCCAAAGTCGGGGGTGTGGCCCGCCTGTGCTCATACCGGGGTGTGTGTCCCGTTTATGCCAATTGGGAGGTGTGAGCCAGACACGCTGTTTCCTTTAGGCAACGGTAGTCTGTGCCAGAAGCGAGTTTGTTTCTTAAAGTATTTTGCTTTTCAAGCTGAATGGGTTAAGTTGATTTCCTTTTATATATAAACTCGTATTGCTTTGGATTTTGAACTGTTTTGAGGGAACTCACTAGACCTTCGGTCTAACCCTCGCTCTTTCAAAAACTAAAAACCTTTTCAGGTCGTCGAGATATAGGCAGCTCTGCCAAGGGTAAGGAGAAGGTTTGATCGGGTACCAGAATAGAAGACTACCATTTAGTATGTTTTTATTTCACTTAATCTCAGTTGTAATAGGTTGCCTTATCGCAAACATGGTTTACTTTTAAAAAGTTATATTGTTGTCTTGGGCCGTGTTTGGCGAAATTTCCTTATATTAATAGATTGCTTTGCAGATTCTGTTTGAGTTGTTATATTAAATATCTATATCAATCGTATACTTATATTTTATAATAATATCAATCAAATATTTTTATATAATTATAACCAAATCAACTATTATGAAAGATTAATTTAAAGTGAATTGAACGGGAAACATAACAGTTTGACTTTTCGAAAATATCATTACCTAACCATCTGTTGATAACTGATATTATGTAGTTTAATTAAAATTAGAGGGAATAATATAATCATGATTAAGAAAGTATAAATAATCAAATATACTATACTAAAATATTTGCATATTTATATTTTTTAAAAAGGTTCGAACTTGTAACACCCCGAATTTCGAAAGGTATCATTTCAAGTTAATGCAGAAATCAGGAATTTTAAAGGGAAAAATAAGATATAGGATTTTGGACTTGCATCCTAGGTTTCATAGTCTTAATGGATGAAGGATCCAATTACGAGTCCAACGGTCCTTTCCGGAGCAAAAACGGAGCTATAACGAAGAAGTTACGACCGAAACAGTGAACGAGAAAAAAGCTGGGAGAACCAGCGACAATGACCAGCTGGGCATTGTCGCATGGCAAAGTCGCCCAAAGTGGCCAGACTGCTGTTAAGTCGCGAAATTCAGTCATTTTCCTCATTTCTTCTCATCCAAACTTCTTCTACTCTCTCCCAAACCATTTTCCTTCTTTCCCCTTCAAACCTAACTTATTTTGGCTCAAATCCTTGGATTTTGTGGAGGTGAAACATCATCAAGTGGTAGGATTGAAAGCTATGGTCAATGATTCACCATCTCCATCTTCATCTTCAACCTCAAGCTTATTTTTGGGTTTTCTAGGTTTTCATCAAAACCTAAGTGGTAAGTATATACCTTCCATTTCTAAACCTTAACATAAGTTATAAATGTTCCATTGATGATTATCCTAGTGTGTGATTTATTAATTTCGGGTTTGATGGTTTTGGAGAAATCTAGGTCGAAATTTGGGTTGGGACCAAAATGGAGATTTTGATGTGTAATGTTTGGAAAATGTTTCTATATGGTTGAATGTAGTTATTTACGGTTGGAAATGTATGGATCTAGGTTTTTGGAGACTTTTGGCTTGGATGATTCAAGTTTCTTCAAAGGAGCTCAAGTTGGGGTAAAATCTAGATTTAGCCTAAATCTAGCAAGGTGAGTTCAAGTTGATTTATGAAAACGGTATACATGCTAAAATAGTTATTTTAAAGTGTTTTACATCTTACATGAAATTGTTAACTGCTGATCAATTTGGTTATTTTGAAAGTGCTTAACCTTATAAACTTACATAACACATATCCTTGTGATTTTTGGGCATTTTGACAAATGAGTCATAAATGGATGTGTTTGGTAACTTTTTGCATAAATGAGATTATTTGTTAAAAGACATTTTTAGTGTTGTTTGGATAAAAGGTCTAATTTTACGTTATGGGACGTTTTGAAGGGATAAAAAGCATAAATCTATTTGGGAAACCTTTTGTCCCGACTTAAACCGTGTTGGAGTCCATTCAAGTGACGTGTGGTGTGGTTGGTATATGTATAATATATATACATGCATATATGCGTATGTATATGCATGTAAAGGTGTGGTTGGTATATGTATAATATATATACATATATGTATGTTAATACATGTATATATATAATATATATATATATATATGGCTACGATGACGTGTGCAAATATGCATATATAGACTATAGATATATATATGTTATATACATAATTTATTTTATATATTATGTTATTCGAGAAGTCGGTAATTAAGGAGTGTAGACAATATCCGAGTTAAGGTGTCTAAGGTGTTAAGGAGGTTAAATAAAACTATTACGAAAATATTCAAGGGCTCGTAAAGATGACATTTATTTTTAAGAAATGAGTACTTAGAAATTATTACGATTTATGTAGGATTCAGGAGCTACTTTGTGAAGGGTGAACCTACAATAAATCGAGGTGAGTCTTCATGAGACTTTTTCTGGGATGCATACATACGTAATTAAAATTATATTGGCATGATAACTATTTGGAGTACGTATATGGTGTAAAATGATACATTTTTATGTGCATGTTTACGGTGTATTGTTGCATGTATATAAATGTGTTATTTATTTGGAGTACATATGTTATGCATGATAATTGGTTTATGTACATGTTTACGGGTGAATGTTTCATGTACATTATTTTATAAAGAAGATTGCATGCTATTGTTTTGTTGGTTTATAAACATTCTTAGCATGTCATATTTATGGGATGATTTCATGTGACACATTTTGGGTGTCGATATTGGGTATGGGATCGGGTTCGATATGTCACATCTAGGGGTGGCACGACCCCGTAATGGGTGTCGGACGGGTGTGAGCCGTGCAACCCAGGGAATGCCAGTGACAGGGCGGACCTACCCGGTGAGGCAGTTAGGAGATCTCATTGGTGTCAAATATTTTCTGAAAAAAATATGCATACTATTTAATTGGTGTTTAATATTTTTATGCTTGATGGAGTGTGTATTTATGTGCACGTAAACCATGAACTCACTTAGCTTTTTAGCTAACTACTAGTATGCATCTCAGGATCCGGTGGTTCAGGTGTGGACAAGGGAAAGGGCAAAGCGTAATTAGATTTACTTTTGTTATGTTCTTTAATGCTTTGCTAGTTATCAACTTATTTATTATGTATTTGGAGCGTTATGTAATATAGTCCGGTATGGGACGGACTAATGTTGGAGACTTGTATTACTTTAAGTTAAGACTTCCGTTGTGATGGTGATTTGGTTATATCTTGATGTCATATTCGACGACATAAGGTAATATTTGGGCTGAAAGATGTGACATTACCCAAGGGTGAATTTGGGGGTGTTACACGGGCCTTCGGGATGGAGTTCTTCGGAATGATCCATCAAGGTCAACCGACTTGGGGTGACACTTGTAAAGAAGTCGTAGGGACACTGAGTTGTGATGTCGGGAGGTGTCATGCGATTAACGTTGCTTGGGTGGTATACTTTTGTGTTTCCTCCACTCTCAACGGATGCGGGTCTCCCCCGTTGTCGGCTATCAGTATTTCAAATAAAAGGATGTCTTATTTTATTGTCATTGGTTCTTCACGGCCGCGTGAGTATTGGACCTAGTGTCCATGTTTTCGGACGTACGACATATGGGGTTTTGGTGATGATTCATGGGTCGAGTGTTTTGCCCCCACCCGTGTTTGGGTGTTTTAGGACATAATGTTTTATCCGCGTTTCTTAAATGGGAGTCATTTCATATTCATGTTTCGAGTTAGTTTAAGTTGTATCAATTTATAAAGCATGGTTGAAATGAGAGTCCATCTTTGAAAGTGCATGACATTGGAAATGAGTTATTCTACGCTTAAAGTACATCAATTGGAAGGTTATGATTTTAAGCAAAGTTCATTATTTTTAAAGATAGTTACTCATGTAAAACTCTTGAGCTCACTAGGCGTTAAGCCTAACCTTTTTATTTGTCGGCATGTACATCAGGTTCCAGAAGGGGGTTCGGTTCTAGCAGTCGTATGAAGAGATGTGCTTAGTGGTTCACGAGTGTAAGTATTTGGTGAAGTCTTCCGTAGTTTGGAGATAGTGACACTTTTGGGTTTTAGTAGCACCCGTCCTCATTATAGACTGTTTGTATAGAATGAATGTGTGTATTGAGGTTAAATATTAAATTGTGGTTGTAGATGATTTATTTATTGGTGTATTTAGAAAATTTTAAATTAGTTGCTATTTCCAGATTTGAGGGTGTTACAGAACTCATAATCCAAAAGATAGTTGATAAGTGATATTTTTTTTTTCCAAATAATTAAATCTCTTATGATAATTTAAGGGTGTTTAGTTGACAGAATGAAATTTGATAGTATTGTAATTCGTCGAAAGAATTCGACTTTGAAGTAAAAATTGATATGAAATTGAAAAAAATTAATCACGAAAAATTAGTGATTATTTGTATCAAATCTCATACTAATTTCAACAAAAATAATATACATTATTTATGTTTATATGATAAGAGTCTAAAATGAAAAATAAAAAAGTATTAGACTCATTTTGAAGGTATTGACGAAACGATTACAATGATATAATTTATAAAAAAAAATAATGCATTTTAGTTCATATACATTATTTATGTTTATATGATAAGAGTCTAAAATGAAAAATAAAAAAATAAGGGATTAAAAGTAAATTACACACCTAATTATAAGGGTAATAAATGTAACGTATGAATTAAAAAATTGAATTAAGGAAATATTTAAAAGTAAATAAATGTGGATGTGCTAAATGAATTTCTAATGTAAAATACGTCTAGATACATGTTTAGAAAGAAAAATGAAAAAATGGGCTCACCAGAATACTTACACATGTCCTTCTAGTTACTTATTTATTGTATGTGTATATATATATATATATATATATGGAGGACTGTGCAAGAAGCAAACTAATTTAAGAGAATGCGAGAAGGAATAAATCCTAAAAAATTTCATTATATATTTTAGATTTATTTATTTTTTAATTTCAATTAATTCGTAAACTTTTTATTAAGTTATATATATATATATTTTCTAGATACAGTTTTTAATAAAAAAAAATTCACATTTTTGATCAAATATCATATGTGATGTCACTATATGAATTTTTCTACATATCATATATTATCACATATGATAAATGTAGATATTTTTATTTAATCATATATAATTATGTTTATTCATATTTATAGATCTTTTGTGATATAAATATTATCGCATGTGATTATGTGTTACTAATTATATTCAAACGTATATTATAATAGGTGATATGTATAAAAATTCACATAGTAAATCATATGTGATACATAATAGATATATGTTAAATGAAGCTAATCACATATGATTTAAAACGTAGATAAAAAAATAGATAAAAATGGTGAAAAAAATGATGAATTGATTATGGATATCACATGTGATAGTTGATGAAAATTATGATATTTTTTTTTATCAAAAATGAATCTAGAAAAAATTATATCAAATTTGATAATAAAAAAATCATGAATTTATTAAAATTAAAAAATAAATAAATTTAGAAGTCATAACGAGATTTTTAAAGATTTATCCAATTAAAAACGATAATTATTCTAATTTATAATTTTTTTATTTATATGGCTCATATTCCTTCTCGTTTTCTCACAAATTAACTGTCTACTCGTTTAAACCTGCCCTTATAGGGTTATTCAAATGAGAATTTGGTTGTTTATGTAACTATAAAATTCAATCTCAACCACCCATTTTTAATAACCAATGACCATTATTAAAAATATTAATTTTGATAATTGTCCATTAATTTTCTAAAAATTAAAATTTATAGATAATATTTAAGGATAACTTAGTGTTTTGGTAATTATCAAAAAATATTATTTTGGTAATTATCTTCTTTCTCCTCTTTATTCTCTCTTCTCTACGGTCGACGAATCTTACTTCGACCAAACTATTCTGGCATACACCAATGTGATACCCAATAACTTCTATACACTAAAATGCAAATCCACTATGATACCCACTGTGATACCTAATGTCATATCCACTATACACGTTGTTAACACCTTTCAAATCGTAATATTAAGGCTATGTTTGGCAAAAAAAAAAACTAGTTTTTTTTCCTGGTACATGTTTGGATGACTATAAGCTAGCTTATTGAAAAGCTACTCATAGTAGCGTTTTGAAAAGCTAGCTTATATGCTAGTTTGCCAAACAATATCTAAATATTGCAACTTTAAATATAATATTTTGTAATGTTTCATTCACTGTGATACAAGTTTGGATACAAATATATGAGTGGGGTAACGTCATTATTAATGGATAAGTACTAAAAAATTAATTATAGAAATTAATTAATTAATTTCAAATTGTAATCAGGAAAATTATTAAAACACCTTTTATTCATTAATTAAATAAAATAATAATATAAATAAAAAAATTGATTGAAATTGGATCTCATATTCTCATTTATTAGGTCCCTATCTCATAGTTGCTTTTTTTCCCCCAAAATATGTATAATATGGTGGTGGGCTGGTGGCGGGCCAATGTGGAGGTTCTGTGTTTTTTTTTTTCAAAACAAAAATAACTCAATCTTAAAAACATTTTCCCCAGTTATTTCTTTATTTGAAATATTTTAATATTAATTATAATATTAAAAATATTTAATATCACTAACATTTTTTTTCCATCTGGCATTATTACGTTATCTCTTCCCCAAAACTAATAAAAATAATTAATGTATATTTTCTCTCATCCAAAGTTTAGTTTTGGAAATTCAATCTCTCTTTCAAATATACAGAAATAATTCTATAATTTAAAGATGCAGTTGAAACAACAAAAACTCTAAAATCCTCAAAAGAAATTTGGATTTCATTAAAGTATTTGGATTTGGAAGAATTTGGTTTGATGAATGTTGGTGACTTTAGTGTCATTGGTCATTCAAGTGATATTGGATATAACACGAGTATTAATGAGTTTCAAATTGTGATCTAATACAAGTTAGACGGTGTGGAATGTAGATTTGTTATAAGACGAGTTTGATCCCGAACACGAGAAATGGCGGGGGTCAAGGGGCAGAGCCCCTGGCAGTGGTCCCGCTGAAAGACATAGGAGAAGCTGATGTTATCCTTGGTATAAGGATTAAATGGGTTAACAAAAGGATTGTTATGACGCAATCGCATTACATTGAGAAAATTCTCAATAAGTTCAGTTACCGTAATTGTTCACCCGTAAGCACTCCCATGGATCCAAATTTGAAATTAATGCCAAATACGGACAAGGCTATTTCACAACTTGAATACTCTAAGGCCATTGGTAGTTTGATGTACGTCATGACAAGCACCAAGCCTGATATAGCTTATGTCGTGGGACGATTGAGCCAGTATACTAGTAATCCTAGTACTCAACATTGGCAAGCGGTTCAAAGAGTATTTAAATATCTTAAGGGGACCAAGAATTATGGTTTGAGTTTTTTAGGATACCCTTCGGTTTTAGAAGGTTATTCGAATGCAAGTTGGATATCCAACATGGAGGATCATTCATCGACCAGTGGTTGGGTATTTTTGCTTGGAGGGGGTGCCATTTCTTGGGCATCCAAAAAGTAAACTTGTATTACAAACTCAACAATGGAATCTAAGTTTGTTGCACTAGCCGTCGCCGGTAAAGAGGCGGAGTGGCTAAAAAATTTAATTTATGAGATTCCATTGTGGCCAAAGCCGATTACACTTATTTCAATCCATTGTAATAATGCGGCCACTTTGGCTAAGGCTTATAGTCAAGTTTACAATGGTAAGTCTAGACACTTGGGTGTTAGACATAGTATGATTAAAGAATTAATCATGAATGGTGTAATTTTCGTTGAGTTTATTAGAAAGCAACAAAATTTGGCAGATCATTTAACTAAAGGTCTGACAAGAGACTTAGTGCACAAGTCTGCGATTGGGATGAGATTAAAGTCCTTATAAATTTATAAAGGTGAGACACCCAATTCCCTTTTAATATGACATTATAAGTTGAATTCAATGTGGAAAGCTCACACTTATAAATTGGAACACAAGTTGCATCATCCTGGGTATGTGTTAAGTCCTACAGTGAGTAGGTCGAAGTTTATCTTCTTAATAATTCACTTGATAAAGTGTATTTGCAGGTACATGAAGTAAATGAATTACCTATGTGATTGTGAAGTGTAGCCGCGTTTCAAAAGGTTGGGGACTTGGTCTTTATACAATCATGAGAGGATACGACTTTATAATTGTGTCATGTTTATTTTACTAGACGAGAATGGAAAACTTGTATGTATTTTATCTTCAGGTATTCAAATGAGTTGATGGGTTCAATCCTTGGGACACCTTGATTCTCGAATATTTGGAACGTGTAAAATACTAATATGGAAATTCAATCGTTTCAATATTTTCATTTATGTGCAAGTTTGGTTTGTTCTATTTAATTTGTTATTTCATGGGTTACACTAAAATGATGGAGGATTGTTGGTGTGATTTTAGTGTCATCAGTCATTCTAGTGTATTTGGATATAACACGAGTACTAATGGGTTTCAAACTGTGATCTAATACAAGTTAGGCGGTGCAAAGTGCACACTTGTTATAAGACGAGTTTGATCCCAGACACGAGAACTGACGGGGGTCAAGGGGCAGTGCCCTTTGTGGGGACCAAGAGGCAGAGCCCCTGGCAGTGATGGCTATCTCTGCAGAGGCTTTGGTGGCTATATCTGGACCAGAGGCTCTGGTGGGTATCTCTGGACCAGAGGGTCAGGTGCCCATCCCTGGATTAGCTATCTGAACATGCAATTACTGAACATTTATTGCTCAATTATTTCCAGCCCATGATCTTAGCTAAAACGATTGTAACCAACCATTATTGCTAATAAATTGCCATTATTGTCATTTCAGTCATTTACCTATTTTTATGAATGTGACTAGTATATATACCATATATATTTATATTTTAGCACTCACGATTCTGAACAAACTTCATATACTCTCCAACAATTTGCTCTCATTTTTGTGCCTTAAAAAACGAAAGTGGTCTTGAGCCTTATCCCATATTGGATTTCGTGCAACCCATGCATAGGGTCTAAATACCAATTCAAAAAATGAAATTACACGATTCTCAAGAAATCCAGTCATCTGATCGATTGCATTGCATTACGTTTCTCTAACAAAGAAATGTTTTACATATTATGTTTGGGCCGTTAGTTTGATTTATTAGAATTTGAAATTAGGAATGTTCGCGGTGCGGTTTGGTGCAGTTTATGGTCAAACCGTAAATCGCACCGCATATGCGGTTTGAGCGTTTTCTCAAATCGTAAACCGCACCATATAAATCTCAAACCGCACCAAATAAAATAGATATATTACCACTTGTTTTTTTTAAACGGAGTCTGGATACTATTTTTGGGGCACGACAAAATTTTTTATTCACAAGTAATGTCAGAGATATCTTCAATCATTATGGAAATTTCATTCGGCACCGTAAAATGCGGTACGGTGCGGTTTGTCCTTATTGCATTTATGCCTAAAATCCAAAACTTATAAGTTTAAAAATACATTATAAAATCACGATAAAGCGACCGCAATCCAAAAAAATAAAGAATTTAAATACATCCGATTCCAAATACATATTGCATAATTAAAATTAGTTTAAGCAGTAAAAAATAAGTTACAAACTAAATTAGACGTGTGAATTGTGACATGTCTAACTTTTTCTTTCATCTCGATCCTTAAGCGGTTAAGCCTCAACTCCAGTTGACTAAGGGGCTGTTTACTAACTGCTGACCCAGCTGACTCGGTCAGCACATCTGACTCGGTCAGCAGTCAGAACGTTTACCAAATACCAAAACTGACCGAGATCTGACCCGGGTGCTGACCGAGCTCTTACCGAGCCAGATCTAAAATCATGCTTACCCGGTCATTTTTTGGACAGATCCATGTTTTCCAAGCATACCCTTCTCAAATGTGCGACCCTTCTCAAATGTGCAACTAGGGTTTTCACAGATCGACGTCTCCTCTGTGCTGAAATACAACTCACAATAATATTTATGAATACGATTAACCAACGAACCCATAATTTTGGGGGGAAATCAGATGAATTAAACGTGAAGAAGTTGCTTCGATTAAACCCAAATAAGAACGCAAAAGAAAATTAAATTCAAATCGAAGGGTTACCTGTCAAAATCAAGAAACGATAGAGAAAATGATTGGATAAATTGGGTGTAATCCAACTATTTATGGTTTATTTTAAAAGGAGAGACAGAAATTGGATAGGAAATACGTAGGTTTTGGGAAAGGAAATACGCAGGTTTTGGGATTTCCCAATCCTACAAGAAAGCTATTTTTGATATTATTATTATAAGGAACAAAAACGTGTATGATATATATATATATATATATATATATATATATATATATATATATATATATATATATATATAGGGTTAGGTTTAGGAGAAAACTCTAAATAAATGGAGAACCGGAAAATCATGAAAAAACGAATGAAAAAATATATGAATATGGATGTCAAATTAACGAGAAAAATATGATCGTTTATCTGGTGTAATTTATTTCGCTCGAATTTCGTTCATTTTTCATATTTTTTCGAATAAAAAATATGGGTCAAATGTTTTTTTAATTTAAAAAATATTATTGTAATCGTCCGTTTAATTATATCCATCAGATCATCTAATTTAACGGTTGATAATGTGTTTTTTTACTTTTTCATTTATTTGAGGTTTTCCCTTGAACCTTCGTCTCTCTCTCTCTCTCTCTCTATCTCTATCTATCTATCTATATATATATATATGGGCTTAATCAAATGAAAACTAGGTAGTTTGTGGTAACTGTGAGATCCAATATGATCCACACATTTAGAATAATTGATATTAATTTTAAATAAATAGAAAATGATATTTTAGTAAATTTGTTTAATTCCTAAAATATAACCTAATTCCTATATTTTCTTATTTTCTTTTACAAAAAGGTATCACAGTGTGCTATCACATATTTTTTATTTTTACAAAAGGGTGTCTAATTTGGCAGTTAATTATATAAAAAAAGATTATAATGTTGATAAGCAGTTGTTGAAGTATGAAATTTGTTTTTTTTCTTCCATTAGATGATTGATAATAGAAATAATTACATTTTATTTAGCATATAACTATAAAAAAGGTTAAAATGGTCATTTTGTTGTTGGTAAGCGCTTACCACAAAACACTTGGTAAACGCACTTACCCGGACAACACTTATCAGCTTCTTACCCTGGACAACACTTACCCGGGTCAGCACTCTTACCCGGACAACACTTACCCAGTAAGAGTTAGTAAACAACCCCTAATTGTTTATTCAAGATGGGACTTTTGGCCAAAAAACAAAGTCCAAAAATATTACATAAATACTAAATTATTCTATATATATAATTAAAAAATAAAAAATTTCAAAGTGTGCAATGCAGTTTGAACCGTGATTTAATAACTCAAAATCGCAAATTACACTGCATAGTACAATTTGATAAAATATAAACCATAAATTTCACCGCAAAAATTCCAAACCAAACTTTGCCATACGATGTGTACGGTTTGAATTTCTATTAAATTATCCATATCAAATGGAGCCTGAAATCTCCGTTTTGATTTTTGAATATTATATTTGGAGACACTCTTAGGATTTTTAGGCGAATATGATTTGTTTTAACGATTTTTGTGGGTGCCATCTAGCTGTGGTGGCAATTATGTTTCATAATTTTCATTAGTTTTCATATTATTGCTGAAATGGGAAGATGGGTTGGGTTGTTGATACTTAATACCGAAGAAATGGGAAGGGATGTAATTTACACTTTTTATTTTATAGAATGATATAAAATTTTAGTTGTCAAATGAAAAAAAATATATGTTGTAAGATTATGTGTCATTATTAAAAGGAAGTGATTGATATAATATTTTCCTAGTATTATAAATTACCATAATGAATGTTTCATTTTCTTTGTAAATTTCTCCCTATTTAAAGGGCTTATGATTAATGAGAATTACAGACTTCTTCTCTCTGTCTTATTGTTATTCTCTCCATATTGTTGTTCTATTTGTTTTTCCTCTTTAACACGTTATCAGCACGATGCTCGTCTGTGCTACTGTTTCATCAAATGAATTACAAGAATGACAAAACCAGAAACAAACTCGAATCATGCTTTGAAGGATGAATGAAAAAAAATCCATATGACGAGGTAAAAAGTTTTTCTGTATTCTTGAGTTTTTCATCTTTATCATATGCATGATTTTCTTTTGAATTTGCTTAAATATATGAGGATGAACGGGGCATGACCTTAAGCATGTGTATGAACCTAAACCATATAATTGTGTATAATTTTGAACTCATGATATACTTACTCTATGGGTTAGATATTTGTGTTCCTTCAGTTCTCATTATAAGAGGTAAAAATAATAATAATAATAACCATTATTGCTATGTTAACCTGTATCTTATGCAATAAGGATTGTACATCTTTATATGTAATATATATATATATATATATATATATCCTTATGTAATTGATATTGAAAAAAAAAAGATATTTGATTCATTTATCTTTTTCTTATTAATTTATATCATGATTGATTAACATATTTAGATGTGATCCAATTATTTTAATTTTGGATACTATTGATTTTAATTGTTAATGTTAATTTATTGGTTCAAAGTTTATTATAGGTGTATATTTATGACATTTACATATTAAACTTGTTAATTTTTTTTAATGGAATATGTTTATAAAATGTATTGGATTATACTTAAGGCAATTATTATGCACGTTTTGAAGGGTCGATGTGTGAGGAAAAAAAAACTATTGAATTTAATTCAATGGGGTTGTTTGTTTTTTTTAAAAAACCTCTTAATGACTCTTAAGTCTGAATCATTCAAACATTTTTACACACCACCTCTTATTAATCATAACTAAAATAAGACTTTAGACCTCTTAAAAAACAAACGGCACCAATATGTTTTAGGTCTTATAAAATTATTATAATTGCTTGCCATATATGTTTTGTTACTAAATATTGGAGCAAAATTATAAGCGTATCATAGTCAGAATAAATTCCTAATAATGACGATTGCATTGCTTATTACCAAAAACATTATTCTTATATTAGTTATAAATCATCCCCATGTTATAAATTTTTTTTGGAAGTTACACTTCCAATCTCCATATATCCAAAAATGTTAGTAAGATATTAAACATTTGAATTTGACTTAATGTCAAAACCAATATTTATTTGGCTCATAACAAAATATCCCAAAATACCATTAAGGTATTAAAACATTGAAATTGGCTTCATATGCCAAACTCATATCAATTTTTGGTCTCATGCCAAATGCTCTATAATTAACAATGTTATATTTAAATTAATTAAATCACAAAATATCGACTGGATTTTGTCAAACAGGTGTAAACATCCCTAAGGTTTTTAGGGACTTAAGAAATCCATGTGATTCCCCTACTACCTGAAAATCCAATAGATTGAGTGATTTCTTTTTCGTAAATTGAAATATTGATAAAGTATTATCAACAAAATATAAACATACAAAAATCCAATATTGTTATGATAATGAAATTTCATAACCATATCCATTTTCTTATAAAAAAGAAAATCATATATTAACCTTTATATATGTAAATGACTCATCATAAAATCAACGAAGTAAACTCAAAAGAATTTGAGTATCATAAATGAGTATATAAACCTCATTCTAAAAAGGTACAAGAAAATACCTAAAGTCCATCAACTCCCCAATTGACTCTTAAACCAACCTCTTGAAAAAGTACAAACAAATATCCTCATGTTTTGAAACGACATATAAATCCTAAGTTTCATAGGAATACCTTTACTAGAAACCCCCAAAGAAATGTGGGATGTCCCGAAAGGGATAATCGGGAGTACTCATGAATATGTACTTCCCGAACTAATCGTACAGTGGAATGAAACTCACTTACTCGGTTACAAAAAGGTAACTGATTTCAACAAAGAAATGCTATATCCAAAACCCGTATCAATCTCTGTGGCAAGGAACTCACAGAAGATGACATGACTCTTAACATTATTTCCACCTTTCATATATCAAAAATATTAATAAACTAATATAAGTTGGAAAGTAACATTTAGACAAACTCATCAACCTACTGCAAGTGGTTGAGAGACATAACAAGATTTTTTGGAATAATAACACCACATATGTCGAGACAAAGAAAATATTCGAGATCAATAATGAAAGTATTAAAGGTGGAAACAACTCCAAAGAACGGACAGTTAAAAACAATTTCACACATGTGACATTTATCCACTATGTGGACGAAACCCTAGAATGGGGTCAGGGTCTTGGTAAGAGTTGGGAATAATTTTTCAACATCTGGAGTAGAGATACAACTACTGCCCCATGTGATAATGGACAATCAAATAAGAAATGAACTAAAGAGTTCTCTTGTCAAAAAGGAAACACGTTGAAAATAAACTATAACATATTAATTTAATATTTAATATTTATTTGAAATTAATTTTAAGTATCAAAATTAATTTCTTTGCTAAAGTAAAATCGAATATGTAACCATTATAGATGTAAAGAAATACATCTAAATAAATAACAAAACTATTAATATTCTCCGTTCCATGTAGGAATGTATCGAGGAGAACTTGAGTTTTTGTAGAATATTCCACAATCTAAAATGATAGACAAATACATATTACTTAGACGATGGACTGTCACTTTCTTGTTGGTATAAGATTAATAGGAACCTTGTAAGATATTCGTATCAAATGGAAATGGAAATGAGCATATATATATAAGTTCTAATGAATATGAAAGTAAACATATCATGGAAACTAATGTGTCAAACTAATAGATTATTGGGTCATCGAAACATATTTTGTCACCAATAAAGAACTTTGGGGGAAATGACACATATATGTTTCGACATGACCATGTGGGACACCATGGTTATGACATAATGATCCGTGTATTGCAAAATACACATAAACACATTCTCTTTCGAGTGAAAGGCGGAATGAGGCAAATTGCAACTGTTGACTTCTACAGCATAAGAAACAACATTGCCATCATAATATGCCCTCTCGAATACCTAAAACTTTTATATATACCCTAATCCTTGGCCAAGATAGGAATGAGATTATCCTAAACTAAGGGACATAATACAAAAATATTCCATTGTTACAACGAATACAAGGTGATATTTATGGACATAAACATCCAGAATGCGGACCATTAAAGTACTTTATGGTTCTGGTTTCGACACGATGAACGCATGTCGTATTATTGTCCACATGAAATACTGCACTCCTAGCACTAGCTATACGTTTAAGGGCTCACCACTCTGATTATCTCATCAAGTCTACATGACTTGGAATGCTGGAGAATTTACATCATAAGGATTTGATGTTAATTGCATATGTATGAGGATCAATGTAGAGTTTCCTATACCCCATGTGTATATATAAAATGGTCTCATAGAAGTTGTTATCAAAAGAATATGATGACATCTATGGTATTAGTAATGCGCACCAATTTACCCATATCTACCTGGGGTTATGCAATTATTATATGCAGTTTTTTTTCTTTTCGTTTTTAGACCCACTGCTTGCTAACCAGCCTCATGCGTACCAGTTGGTAACTGGATATAAGCCTGATAGTTTACATTTACGCATGTTTGGTTCTGTAGTATATGTGCCAATTGCGCCCCCACAGCGCATTGAAATGGGTCCGTAAAGACGATTTGGTATATGTTGGACATGAATCCCTAACAATTATCCGCTAATTAGAATATTTGACTAGTGATCTCTTTACCGCTAGA
Organism: Arctium minus; assembly: GCA_954870635.1. NCBI lineage: Eukaryota > Viridiplantae > Streptophyta > Magnoliopsida > Asterales > Asteraceae > Arctium > Arctium minus. The sequence goes on along the minus strand of OX941083.1, from coordinate 119,366,572 downwards.
TTTGCGGGTTGTCACTTTCATGAGACAGTATTCCCGTCGTTAGGGGGAGATAGGAAAAATGATTTTTCCATGGAAACGACAGGAAGTGTCATTGAATATTCCTACTCTGTCTCATTTTGATCCCCAAAACTTCACAACATAATGTTGAAGTCAAACGAATCAGACTCGATACCTGATACGTTTAATGCTATTCCAAAAGTGACAATATCACATATACGAGCTGCAAATATACTCACAAAGTTAAAAAGTCCCCAATAGGGGCACAACGCCATTGGAAAGTGCGTTGCAATCACACATAGTGGAGGTGTGGTTGAGGTCGTAGCTACCAAATGGAAGTGGTGGAAGTTACTTGGTTCGATGGATACTATTCTAAAGGAAGAGAATAGTTAGGCACATCCATTTATCATCAATACACAAAACTCTCATGAGATTGTCTCTAATTATAATTATGTCCATGAATCATCACTGGAGGACGCTCCGAAGTTAATATGATTCTAGAGATGAAAGAAAATCTCAAAATGAACTATGAGAGTACATATGAGTCGATGGACAGTTCATATATACGCATTGATGACTTATTCATATATACTATTGCTCATAAGATGATAGAGCACAACGACATCGAACCACGCTCAGTTGAATAATATCAACAAAGAGCATATTGACCTAAATAAACAATCCAGAAAGAATTATGTTCTTTGACAAAGGATCGGGTATTTGGTCTGGTTGTGCTAACCCACCAAGTATAAAGCCCGTAGGACATAACTAAGTCTTTGTCATACAGCGTAATGAGAATAATGAAGTTGTCAGGATCGAATTCTCAACAAGAATTAATTCTCAAAAACAATATCAAAGAAGTTTGCGGAATAACACTTTGATATCCAATGAAATAGTAAATCAATACAGAAAATATGAGGAACAAACTGTAAACTTGTATTGAATGCTTTGAAGTTACAGAATTACACACTCAACCTCAATATTGATGAACAGGCTCACCAATACGAATTCTACTTCTCTAGAATTAGGATCTATGCCTTGAGGTTGATTTTCTCTAAAAGAATGAAAACTAAAAAATTGTTATCACCTATTCTAAACAATACTATATATATATACTGAATACAAAGATAATTACAATGAATAAAATATCTTCAGTATATCTTCTATGTATATCTCTAAGCTTCCATGTATATCATTTCATATGAATCTTCATCATATAAGCAGTATTAATCTTCAGCAGCATTAACTTCCTTCTAGCAGCATTAACTTTATGTCTTCTAGCAGCATTAATATTGAACTAGCAGTATTAACCACACTTGATGAATTCTTCAGTTCCCAACAATCTCCCCCTAACTTGACTTTTAAGAAAAGAAGTCAAGTTCTTCAGATCTTCTTCAAGATGCTCCCAAAACTTTATTATGGTCTAAATTCCTGTGTTTGCATCCAATCCCAAACTCTGATTGATGGTTCTTTGAATCAAGTATTTAGCCATTTCTGAATCTGGAACACACCTTAACTTTTTCTTCAACATGGCATGTAGCTTCAATCTGCTATGATTATATACTCTATCCACTAGGAAGTATTCAGTGTGATTTAAATCCAAAGTCACTGTATATACTCCACTAATTTCATATAGAGTCCAACTGTTTACTGATTTGAAGACATCTTTGATCAAGTGCTTTACTTCTTCAGGTTTGAACATCATACACAGATACTCTATCACCAGTTTTGTAATTGAAATCCCTGGAGCTTTCAACTGATCTGCATACAACTTCATCCCTATATCAAACATTTCTTCAATGTCAGACCTTGAGCATGTTCTGACAATTTTAGCCCAAGCACTGTAGACTTCATACTTTTCATCTTTTCTCTTCAGTCTGATATACTTCTTGCCATCTACTTCCAAAACATCCCAGTGAATGACTTCAGGAGGTTTAACTCCTACAGGTTCTGCTGCAATTGGTTCAGGCACTTTGTCCATCACAACCATGTACATCTTGACATCCTCAGTACTTGCAGGTTCTTTCATTGTAGATGACTCAGGTGCCTCTTCTTCTTCAGCAACCTTTTCAGCCTCTTCTTCCACTAATCTAGGCTTCTTTGTAGGCTTTCTCCTGGCAATCATCTTTGTTCTTTTTAAAGTCCTTAGACTTTCACCAATTGTTATTTCCTTCTCTGGAGTTTCTTGCTCATCAGGGAATGGTTTTTGTAAGAAATCATTGCTTTCTTTCATTCTTTTCTCCATTTCAACCCTTGCACGATCATCCCCTTGAAGCTTTATTCTCTCAGCATCATACATCTTCTTGAGATTCTCAAAAGACATTTTTGAAAACATCTCTACCTTGACACCTACTGCACCCTTGAGGAAAGTAATCATTTTCTTTCTCTCTTGAGCACCCAGGTATGTCTTTGAAGGTTGTCTTTTCTTTGTAGCCATTTTGATCTTTTCAGACTTCCTCAAAGATGTGGCTTTTTGCTTGGCTTGTTCTGTGGCTAAGCTTTGTTGATAGGCTTTGTTTAACTCTGCAGCCATTGCTTTAGCTATCTCTCTATCTTTTAGCACTTGCATGGTTTCTGCTTCTTCAAATTCAGCCTGTATCTTTCTAGCTAGAGCTTCATCTGACTCAATCAGCTTCTGCTTTTTGATTGGTTCATCAGATTCAACTAACTTTGCCTTACCTTTATCTTTACCCATCTCCTTCTCAATGCTAGAGTTCTTTGCTGCATCACCTCTTTCTTTTATGACAACTCCTTTGGCCTTTGAGGTGACCTTGGGAGTATCATGTTTTGCTTTGATGAGTGTTTCTGCAACCTCAAGCTCTGTAAGGACCTCTTTTACTTGTTTTGCTGCTTCTTTCAGCTCAGCAGTATTAACCATTTCTGCTGCTTTACTTGAACTGGCAGTATTAATGGTTTCTGCTGCTGGCTCTGTTTCTGCTGCTTGCTCATTCTCCCCCTCAACATTATGTTTTTCCTCTTGCTCCCCCTTAGCTTTGGCATCAACTTCTGACTCCCCCTTTTTGGGAGCATCAGTCACTGGTCTCCTCCTTCTGAGCACAAATTGTTTCTTCGTCTTTTGCAGAATCAGTTTCCTTACCATTTGCTTCAACTTGATGATTTGTTCTTGTTGTGACAGTACTATGAGTTTTAGCTCTTCTATATCTTTTCCCTGTTTGAGTACATCCATGTTGATGTTGCCCATTGCCTCCATCAATTCATCATAGTTATATCTGTCCTCACCTTCTCCAGGAGTGTTACCCCCTATTGAAGGATCATTGGATCTTTTAGTAGTGGAAGTCTTCTGCCTAGCAGAAGCACTATCCACCCCTGTGGTTTCTTGGCACCAGGGACCTTCAAATGATTGCTCATTCAAAGTTGCCATGGGGGAGGTCTTATTGATGTTACCACTTTCCTCCTCTGTGCTAGCAGGAGTAGTGGAAGCCTCATCACCCATATGCTCTACCTCCTCCTCAGAGAGCACCTCCTTTGGGTTGGGAGACACCCTTGTGGTTTCCCTTTGGATATTCTCTAGGGGAGAATTCTCCCTTAGAGGGCTTAAAGGCTTAGTTGGTGATGGTACAAGAAGGGAAGGAGCCTTCTTTACCTGTTTCCTTGTATAAGTTTGGGTAATTTGAGAAGTGGGCTTATTCAGAAGGGACTGTGGAATTGATTTTGAGAGGGAAGGTTGGGCTTGGCTAGCAGTGGGTTTGTCTAATGGGGGCCTTGACCCTGCTGCCATACCTTCATTGGTTTGGGACACCACCATCATTGTAGAGAACAATAGGGTGTCAACTCCTTCAGAGTCCCCAGCAGATCTTCTCATATTTGAGAAAACCTTGCCTTTGGGGGGTTTAGGTACATATACCCCAACAGGTTGAGGTATATCCGTCAATTGATTAGTAATAACTTCTTGAACAAATCTGGGATACATAAAGAAGCTCTTTTTGTTTCCCATGTTTGAGACAAGATCATTGAAAATCATTTTAGAAAAATTGTACTTTCGGGCAGTGGCCAAGCACACCAAAGCATAAGCAATAGTGCTGCTGAACTCACTCCATCCAGTAGTCTTTTTGGATATGCAATGCATAAGAGTATGGACAAAGAAACGCCATTGGGGTGAGAATTTAGCTTTAGAAAATTTGAAAACACCCAATGGGCCTCCATACCCCATTCTTGTAAGATTTGAAAACAGTTCATCATTTGGGATAGAAGTTATACCAGATGCATCGTCTAGACGTAGACTGATGCGAATAACTTCTTCAGTAACTGTAAGTGAGTGATCACAGATTCTTGTCTTGATCATTTGCACACCATTTTCCACAACAATGGTTGCATTAGCCCAGAACTGCCTTTGGTGCTCAATGTAGATTGTAGGGGATACAGTAAGAGCATGAGCAATGTGGCTTGACTTGAGGAAATCCACAATCTGATGAAATCCTGAAGCTTGCTTTGGCTTTTGTAGCATCGCAATCTCGTTGTGCTCGTCGATGAACGTCATGGATGCCATTGATCGTAGTGAAAACTTGCCTGAAAACTTCGAACGTGAGAGAGAAAAGGTTTTGAGCGCAAGAGAACAGTATGCAAAGAGTCGTTATGAACTTTTAGGCGGGCAAAAAGTATTTATAGTATTCGGAATATAAGCAGTATTAACCTAGAGCAGTATTAACTACTAGCAGTAGTAACGGCTAGCAGTATTAACTAACTAGCAGCATTAACTACTAAGCAGTATTAACCACTAGCAGTATTAACTGAAAGCAGTATTAACCACTAGCAGTATTAACTGAAAGCAGTATTAACTACAAGCAGTATTAACTGAAAGCAGTATTAACTGAAAGCAGTATTAACTGAAAGCAGTATTAACCACTAGCAGTATTAACTGAAAGCAGTATTAACTGAAAGCAGTATTAACTGAAAGCAGTATTAACCACTAGCAGTATTAACTATACTTACTCCTTTTCAACTTGCTAAATACTGAGTACTGCTTTGCATATCCTGAAAAAGAAGATTAGTAACACCAAGAATAAAAATATACAGGTATAAAACCACTTTTTGAGAAGAAGATTATTCAGAGTTTATCATTCCCACACTTGTTACCAAGAAAGTGAATCTACCCACATCAAAAGCTTTAGTGAATAGATCAGCAAACTGATTATCAGTGTGAACTTTGACAACTTGAATAAGTTTCTTTTCATTACAATCTCTTATAAAGTGATACCTGATTTCAATGTGCTTTGTCTTTGAGTGCTTGACTGGATTATTTACAATGCTAATAGCACTGCTGTTGTCAATAAAGATTGGAGTGTGTAGAAAGGTTACCCCATAATCCAGCATTTGATTCTGAATCCATAAGACTTGAGAACAGCAACTTGCAGCTGCTATGTACTCTGCCTCTGTTGTAGATGTGGATACTGTGGTTTGTTTCTTGCACTGCCATGAGACTAGTCTAGCACCCAAAAACTGACATCCTCCAGAAGTAGATTTTCTGTCCAAGTTTGCTCCACCTAGATCACTGTCTGAGTATGCTATTAGGTCAAAAGGTAAGTTATGAGGATACCAAAGTCCCAATCTGGGTTGCCCTTTGAGATATCTGAATATCCTCTTAACAGCTTGAAAGTGAGATTGCTTTGGCCTAACTTGAAATCTTGCACATACACAGACTGGAAACATAATATCTGGCCTTGATGCTGTTAGATACATGAGAGAGCCAATCATGGATCTATAAAGATGCACATCCATATCCTCCCCCTCAAGATCTGCTGTGATCTGCTTGTGTGTTTCCATAGGTGTGCTGGCAGGTTTTGATTCTGAGAAACCAAACTTGGTTAGAATATCCTGCACATACTTGGATTGACATATAAAAATGCCATCTGACTTCTGTTGAACTTGGAGTCCAAGGAAGAAAGTAAGTTCCCCCATGGAACTCATTTTGAACCTTTGATGCATTAAATCCTCAAACTCCTTGCACATGTTGTTTCTTGTAGAACCAAAAATAATGTCATCAACATATATTTGGACCAGCAAGATATCCTTCTTCTTTCTTTTGATAAATAGAGTCTTATCAATGACTCCTCTTTCAAAGTCATTTTCCAAGAGATAGGATGACAGGGTGTCATACCATGCTCTTGGGGCTTGATGTAGTCCATAAAGTGCTTTCTTTAATTTGTATACTCTGTCTGGATAGCTTGGGTTTTCAAACCCTGGTGGTTGACAGACATATACTTCTTCTTCAATTGACCCATAGAGAAAAGCACTTTTTACATCCATTTGGTAGACTTTGAAGTTCATGTAAGAAGCATAGGCTAGGAATAGTCTGATTGCTTCTATCCTAGCTACAGGTGCAAAAACTTCTTCATAATCTATGCCCTCTTCTTGAGTGTAGCCTTGAGCTACCAGCCTTGCTTTGTTTCTTATAACAATACCTCTTTCATCTCTCTTGTTTCTGAAGATCCATTTTGTGCCAATTGCTCTGTGACCTTTAGGAAGGTCTACTAGATCCCACACATCTTGTAGCTTGAACTGTAACAATTCTTCTTGCATTGCTTCTATCCAGCTAGATTCTTTCATAGCATCATGTGCCTTTTTAGGCTCAAGCTGGGATAGAAAACATGAGAGCACTGTATGCTGTTGATCTTGCATTTCCTGAAGCCTGCTTTGATGTCTAGTCATCATGGGAGAAGAGACATCACCTATTATCAACTGTGGAGGATGATTCTTTTGAACTCTTGTGTTATGACTAGGTTCTTCATTCAGTCCAGCCTCTAGATTAGAGTCATGCAATTCAACTGAAGTGTCTTCAGATGTCACTTCTGATTCTTGAGTCTCCTCATCTCTAGTGTTTTCTTCATTCTGACTTGGTTCAGTAAATGATTCCTTTTCACAGTCTTCATTTACTGTGGGTATGGGAAAAATCACAGATTTAGATATACTTTCTTGAACTTGTGTGATCTCTGATTCTCCACCACCTGTTCCTGTATACTCATTACTGAAACCAAAAGAGTTAGTTAGTGAATCAATGTCAAATAGCCACTGAGGTCCAGACCCAACAGGATTTGGTGTGTTCTCATTGCATTTGACATTGTCACTTTCTTCAATTATTCTAGAAGAAGAGTTAAAAACTCTGTAGGCCTTACTCTGAGATGAATATCCAACAAGAAATCCATCATCTGCTTTGCTATCAAACTTACCTAAGTGAGATTTGGTATTTAGAATTGTACAAGGACACCCAAAAGGTTTGAAGAAACCAATAAAAGGTTTTCTTTGATTTAAAAGCTCATATGGGGTCTTGTTCTTTTGATTGACCACTAGAACTCTGTTTTGGACATAACAAGCAGTATTAACTGCTTCAGCCCAGAATGTAATTGGCAATTTTGAATCAGCCAACAGAGATCTAGCAGCCTCTATTAGTGTCCTATTTCTCCTTTCAGCAACACCATTCTGTTGAGGAGTCCTAGGAGCACTATATTGTCTCTCAATACCTTTTCCTTCACAAAAGGTGTTTAGATCATGATTTTTAAACTCAGTTCCATTATCTGATCTAATGACTTTTACTCTTTGATTAGTTTGGTTTTCAATTCTTAGAATAAAGGATTTGATAAGACCACTTGTTTCATCCTTAGTCCTTAGAAAATATACCCAAGTAAATCTGGAGTAATCATCAACAATAACCAAGCAGTAAGATTTCTTGCCTATACTCATAACATTTGTAGGACCAAACAGATCCATATGCAATAACTGGAGACAAGAAGAAACAGAGTTTAACTCTTTGGTCTTATGAGAAGTTTTGTGTTGTTTGCCTTTAAGACAAGCAACACAATGATCATCACATGAGAAGACTTTTGAAGGTAAACCTCTTACAAGGTTATTTTTAACAAGATTGTTCATAGTCTTGAAATTCATGTGACACATCCTTCTGTGCCAAAGGGAGGATTCATCTATAGAAGCTTTTGAAACAAGACAATTTAAAGATGAATCACTATCAACATTGTCCAAATCAAGACAGTAAACATTGTCCTTCCTTGGAGTTCTAAGTAGTATCATGCTTTCATCAACTACCTTGAACCCTGGAGCAAGAATCATACACTCAGTATTAGTAAATAATATACTATGTTGTTTGTCACAAACCTGTGATACACTTAACAGGTTGTACTTTAATTGATCAACATAGTAGACATCCTCAAATGTCATCTTACCTTTGGTGACATTACCTTTTCCACTTATCTTACCACCAGTAAGATTGTCTCCAAATGCAACATGTCCTCCATTAATGTGCTTGAAATCCTGAAGACATGACATGTTGCCAGTCATGTGCCTAGAGCAACCACTATCAACATGCCATATGTTCTTTCCCTTGAGCTGTTGGTTGCCCTGCACATTAAATAAATCAATTAGTATGATTGGGGACCCAAGCCAAAGTGATCTTGGGTCTTCCTTTCTCATCAAAGTATTTACATTCCTTTTTAATGAGGTTTCTAAACTCAGAGTACTCTTTATTAGAGTACTTTGTCAATATGATTGGCTTAGCAGAATCAACACTAGAAGCAGTACTAACCTTAGAAGTACTAACAGAGTTAGCAGTACTAACAGGTTTAGCAGTACTAACCTTGTTAGCAGCATTAACATTGTTAGCAGTAGTATTACTTCTAGCAGCACTATCATTGTCAGCAGCACTATTTGTGGTAGCAGTACTAACAGTTTTAGTGCTTTTAGGAATCCACATATTGACACTTTCTTTAAAAGAATACTTTTTCTTCATGTGGCTTTTAGTTTTAACAGTTTTCTTAGCCACATGGTTCTTTTCAATTTTCTTATAACCAAAGGGTTTTTGCATGGATCTTTGGAAATTCATTCTTTGGTTCATAGGATTGAAATAACAGAATTTTGCAAGATGATTCAATTTGCCACAGATAAAACAAGGTTTTGGTCTATTGATTTTACTCAGATCAACTCCTTGTTTATGTGCCCATTGATTATTCCAGTTTCTTTGATTTCCCCTCTTTTTGTCCTGTTTTTGGGGCTCATTCTTCTTACAAGCACACTGTTTGCAAGGACCTGGATTCACAACCGTGGTCTGTTTATAATGGACCTTACCAGACTTTTCCTCTGTCTTCTCTATGTTCTTGGATTTGATCCAAGCCCTTCCACAATCCTCATTGGTGATAATGTTGTTTTCTATAGTAATCTCACCACTCACCTTGTTCTCCTTACTCTTGCCAACCTCTTTCTCAGTCTTATCCTCAACAATTTCCTCATCTAAGGGATCTATTTCAGTGGCTCCCTCAGGCAAGTCCTTCCTATCTTTGGTGTCTAACAGGTCGGAAGTAGGAGGAATGTAATTGTTGTTATATGGTGGAGGTGTGGCATTATACCCAATTCCTCTTCTTAATTTATCATGAATCTGATTCTGCAGTAAGGAGTCCATTGCTTTAGAAGCATTGGAAAACTTTTCTACATCAAGCTTAACCTTGGTTAACTCCTCTTTCAGTTTTTCAACCTCCTCTTTAGATTTGGTCAGTTTAAGTTCTAAATCCTTTTTCTCCCACTGCCAGTAATTGGTGTCATATGAGTGTTGTAGTTCATTGGCTTGAAAACCTTTGATTTGATCTTCAAATCTCTCTACTATCCTCACATAGTCTTTTATATCCTTTTCTAGTCTCTTAAGGTCATCACTCATCTTCTGATTGTGATCCCTGTACCTTTTAACAGTGTCTATGCAAGTTTTAGAGCAGAGATTAGAGCTTACCTCATAAGGGAGATCAGATACTTTAGCCATAAGAGCTTGATTCTGAATAGCTTCTTCTGCTTGATCACTCCAATCAAACCCCATTCCTTGTTGAGAAACAAGGGCTTGAGCAGAGTTTCTGTTGTTATTGAAGCTTCCAGATTGAGCTTGTTGATGGTTGTTGTTGTGAGATATTCCACTTCTGCATTCTCTAGCAAAATGTCCCTTCAGATGGCATTTGTAGCATTCTACCTTTGATTTATCAAACCCTGCTCCATCTTCTCTTCTTTGTGAGAAGTTGTTTCTTCCAGTCCTCTTTATAAACTTCTTAACCCTCATGGAGAGCATGGCCATCTGCCATTTAATATCCATCTCTTCTAGATTATCAGGATGAAGTTGTTCTAAGTCATCATTGATCAAAGAAGAATTTCCATGATTAGAAAGAAGAGCTTCAAATACATGATCAGTGCCTTTATCTAGATTTGATCCATTAGCAGCATTAACTGATTCAGAGTTAGCAGTAGAATCAATTGATGCTGATAGGAGTGCAGCATTATGAACATATCCAGAAGGCTTCTTCTTTGCCTCCACCTCAGCTTCAAATACTCTAAGATCATTGTACAGATCATCAAGTTCTTTGTCTTCCAACTGATCATTCTGTCTGAATGACACAGTGTACATGGTCCATTCATCTCCAAGGGACCTTAAAAACTTTCTGTTCACATCATCTTGATCAATCTGTACTCCCATAGTAGCTACTTCACCAATTAGTTTATTAAACCTGTCAAAAGTTTGAGTCATGGACTCATTCTTAGTTGAGATGAAGTTTTCATACTGTTGTTTTAAGATTGCCTTTTGATTTCTCTTGGTACTTTTAGTACCTGAGAATCTCTTCTCTAGAGCATTCCAGAGCATCTGTGCATCAGTACAATTGCAGAATTGGTGTTGATACTCATTTGGAATGGCCAAGAGCAGTGTGCTCAAGGCTTTCATCTCTGTCTGTCTTGATTTCCTGTCTGTATCTGTCTTTGGAGGGGTTCTTTTGCCATCTTCACCAATCTTTCCTGCATCAGATGGACCATTCTCAATGATGTCCCACATAGAGTAATCTGTGAGGAGAATATATTGCTTGATTCTGATTTTCCACATGTCAAATTCATTGGATCTGAGCATTGGAACTTTTGATACCAAAGTACTGCTTGATTCTGTAAGATTTTCCATGATGAATAGTTTGTTTCTGAGAAATCTTGCTCTGATACCACTTGTCAGGATCGAATTCTCAACAAGAATTAATTCTCAAAAACAATATCAAAGAAGTTTGCGGAATAACACTTTGATATCCAATGAAATAGTAAATCAATACAGAAAATATGAGGAACAAACTGTAAACTTGTATTGAATGCTTTGAAGTTACAGAATTACACACTCAACCTCAATATTGATGAACAGGCTCACCAATACGAATTCTACTTCTCTAGAATTAGGATCTATGCCTTGAGGTTGATTTTCTCTAAAAGAATGAAAACTAAAAAATTGTTATCACCTATTCTAAACAATACTATATATATATACTGAATACAAAGATAATTACAATGAATAAAATATCTTCAGTATATCTTCTATGTATATCTCTAAGCTTCCATGTATATCCTTTCATATGAATCTTCATCATATAAGCAGTATTAATCTTCAGCAGCATTAACTTCCTTCTAGCAGCATTAACTTTATGTCTTCTAGCAGCATTAATATTGAACCAGCAGTATTAACCACACTTGATGAATTCTTCAGTTCCCAACAGAAGTCCTAATGTTTAAGGCTCTCCTTTGGCGCAAGGTTTCTCATAACGCCCTAGATTGACCATGATGAGACTTACTCTCTCATGATGGATGTTATAACATCCGAATAATTTATTAGTCTAGTAGTTTTCGAAGGACTGGAAATGCAACTCATGGATGTGGTTACTGCATGTCTCTATGGGGATCTAGATTCAGAGATATATAAAAGCATTTGATGATATTACATTATCAAAATCAAGTAACTCTAAACCACAAAATGCTCTTGCAATAAAAGTAAAACGCTCATTTTATATAGTGAAGCAATCTATATGAATGTTCTATAACCACCTAAGTAGATACTTGATTGGGAAAGTATATAATAACGATGAATTGTGCCCTTGTGTATTTATTTAGTGTTGGGAACTGAAAGAATTGCTTAAGTACGGTTAATGCTGCTAATCAAGATTAATACTGCTAGATGAAGTTACTACTGCTAAGCAATTTTAGTACTGATAGTAGTTAGTACTGCTGAACTTAATACTGCTCAAAGTATTAATGCTGCTAAAGACTTAATACTGCTTATGAGATGAAGACTTCGTATGGCAAAGATGACAGCTGTACTGAATGGAGATATTCATGGAAAGCTTGGAGATAACTTTAAAAGATTATACTGAAGATCTTTTATTCTTTGTAAACTCGTATTGCTTTGGATTTTGAACTGTTTTGTGGGACATCATTGAGAATGGCCCATCTGATGCAGGAAAGATTGGTGAAGATGGAAAAAGAACCCCACCAAAGACGGATGCAGAAAGAAGGACAAGGCAGACAGAGATGAAAGCCTTGAGCACACTGCTCTTGGCCATTCCCAATGAGTATCAACACCAATTCTGTAATTGCACTGATGCACAGATGCTCTGGAATGCTCTAGAAAAGAGATTCTCTGGTACCAAAAGTACAAAGAGAAATCAGAAGGCAATATTGAAGCAACAGTATGAAAACTTTATGTCAACTAAGAATGAGTCCATGACTTAAACTTTTGACAGGTTTAACAAGTTGATTGGTGAACTTGCTACTATGGGAGTACAGATTGATCAAGATGATGTAAACAGAAAGTTCTTAAGGTCCCTTGGAGATGAATGGACCATGTACACTGTTTCATTCAGACAGAATGAACAATTGGAAGAAAAAGAACTTGATGATCTGTACAATGACCTTAGAGTATTTGAAGCTGAGGTAGAGGCAAAGAAGAAGCCTTTTGGATATGTTCATAATGTTGCACTCCTATCAGCATCAATTGATTCTACTGCTAACCCTGAATCAGTTAATGCTGCTAATGGAGCAAATCAAGAAAAAGGCACTGAATCTGTGTTTGAAGCCTTTCTTTCCAACCATGGAAATTCCTCTTTAATCAATGATGATTTGGAACAACTTCATCCGGATGATCTTGAAGAGATGGATATTAAATGGCAGATGGCCATGCTTTCCATGAGAGTGAAGAAGTTCATAAAAAGGACTGGGAGGAACAACTTCTCCCAAAGAAGAGAAGATGGAGCAGGCTTTGATAAATCAAAGGTAGAGTGCTATAAATGTCATCTGAAGGGACACTTTGCCAGGGAATGCATAAGTGGAGTGTCTCACAACAACAACCAACAACAAGCACAGTCTGGAAACCTCAACCATAACAGAAACTCTGCTCAAGCCCTTGTTTCTCAACAAGGAATGGGGTTTGACTGGAGTGATCAAGCAGAAGAGGCTATCCAAAATCAAGCTCTTATGGCAGAAGTATCTGATCTCCCAACTGAGGTAAGTTCTAATCTCTGTTCTAAAACTTGCATAGACAATGTTAAAAGGTACAGGGATCACAACCAGAAGATGAGTGATGACCTTAAGAGGTTAGCAAAAGGTATAAAAGACTATGTGAGAATTGTTGAGAGGTTTGAGGAACAAATTAAAGGTTTTCAAGCCAATGAACTTCAACACTCATATGATACCAATTACTGGAAGTGGGAGAAAAAGGATCTAGAACTCCAACTGACCAAATCTAAAGAAGAGAGTGAAAAGTTGAGAGAGGAGCTAACCAAGGTTAAGCTTGATGTGGAAAAGTTTTCCAATGCTTCTAAAGCAATGGACTCTTTACTACAAACTCAGATTCATGACAAATTGAGAAGAGGAATTGGGTATAATACCACACCACCACCATACAACAACAACTACATTCCTCCTACCTCAGATTTGCTAGAAACCAAAGATAGGAAGGACTTGCCTGAGGAAACCACTGAGATAGATCCCTTAGATGAGGTAGTTGTTGAGGATAAGACTGAGAAAGAGGTTGGTAAGAGTAAGGAGAACAATGTGAGTGGTGAGATTCCCCTAGAGAATCACATCATTACTAATGAGGGGTGTGGAAAGATTTGGGTCAAATCAAAGGACATAGAGAAGACAAAGGGAAATTCTGGTAAGGTCCATTACAAACAGACCACAGTTGTGAATCATGTTCCTTGCAAACAGTGTGCATGCAAGAAATATGAGCCCCTAAAACATGATAAAAAGAGGGGAAATCAAAGAAACTGGAATAATCAGTGGGCACAAAAACAAGGGGTTGATCTGAGTAAAATCAATAGACCAAAACCTTGTTTTATCTGTGGCAAATTGAATCATCTTGCCAAATACTGTTATTTCAATCCTATAAACCAAAGGATGAATTTTCGAAGATCTATGCAAAAACCCTTGGGTTATAGGAAGAAGGAAAGGAACCATGTGACTAAGAAATCTGTTAAATCTAAAAGCCACATGAAGAAAAAGACTGTTAAAGAAAGTGTCAATATGTGGGTTCCTAAATGCACTAAAACGGTTAGTACTGCTGCCCCAAATAGTACTGCTTACAATGATAGTGCTTCTAGAAGCAATAATACTGCTACCAATGTTAGTGTTGCCAAGAGTATTAGTACTGCTAAAACTAACATGGTTAGTACTTCCTCAAATGTTAATACTGCTAACTCTGTTAGTGCTTCTAACAAGGTTAGTACTGCTAAACCTGTTAGTGCTGCTAACTCTGTTAGTGCTGCTAACTCTGTTAGTACTTCTAAAGTTAGTACTGCTCCTAGTGTTTGTGCTGCTAGACCAATCATATTGACAAAGTACTCCAATAAAGAGTGCTCTGATTTCAAAAATCTCATCAAAAAGGAATGTAAATACTTTGATGAGAAAGGGAGACCCAAAACCACTTTGGCCTGGGTTCCCAACCAATACTAATTGTTTAATCTTATGTGCAGGGCAACCAGCAGCTCAAGGGGAAGAGCATTTGGCATGTTGATAGTGGTTGCTCTAGGCACATGACAGGGAACATGTCATGCCTCAAGAATTTCAAGAAAATTGATGGTAGGCATGTTGCCTTTGGTAATACTCCAGATGGAGGTAAGATAAGTGGTAAGGGGGATGTAACCAAAGGTAAAATGACCTTTGAAGATATATTCTATGCTGAGCAGTTAAGGTACAACCTGTTAAGTGTATCACAGGTTTGTGACAAACATCATAGTATATTATTTACTGAGTCTGAATGCATTATCCTTGCTTCTGGATTCAAGGTAGTTGATGAAAAGATGATACTACTAAGAACTCCCAGAAAGGATAATGTATATTGCTTAAATATGGAAAGTGTTTCAACTGATTCATCCCTAAACTGTCTTGTTTCAAAAGCTTCTTTGGATGAATCATCAATTTGGCACAGAAGGATGTGTCACATGAACTTTAAAACAATGAATAAACTTGTTAAAAACAACCTTGTAAGAGGTTTACCTTCCAAAGTCTTTTCATGTGATGATCATTGTGTTGCCTGTCTTAAAGGCAAACAACACAAAACTTCTTATAAGTCCAAAGAGTTGAACACAATCTCTAATTCTCTTCAGTTGTTGCATATGGATCTGTTTGGTCCTACAAATGTTATGAGTATAGGTAAGAAATCACACTGCCTAGTTATTGTTGATGATTATTCTAGATTTACTTGGGTAAATTTTCTAAGGACTAAGGATGAGACAAATGGACTGATCAAATCCTTTATTCTAAGAATTGAAAACCAAACAAATCAAAAGGTAAAAGTCATTAGGTCAGACAATGGTACTGAATTGAAAAATCATGACCTAAACACCTTTTGTGAGGAAAAAGGAATTGAGAGGCAATACAGTGCTCCTAGGACTCCACAACAAAATGGTGTTGCTGAGAGAAGGAATAGGACACTGATTGAAGCTGCTAGATCTCTGTTAGCTGATTCCAAACTACCAATTACTTTCTGGGCTGAAGCAGTTAATACTGCTTGCTATGTCCAAAACAGGGTTCTAGTAGTCAAGCCTAAAAACAAGACACCATATGAGCTTTTAAATAACAGAAAACCATTTATTAGATTTTTCAAACCTTTTGGGTGTCCTTGTACCATCTCAATACCAAAACTCACTTAGGAAAGTTTGATAGCAAGGCAGATGATGGTTTTCTTGTTGGTTACTCATCTCAGAGTAAGGCTTACAGAGTTTTTAATTCTTCTTCTAGAATAATTAAGGAAAGTGACAATGTCAAATGCAATGAGAATACACCAAATCCTATTGGGTCTGGTCCTCAGTGGTTATTTGACATTGATTCACTAACTAACTCTTTGGGTTTCAGTAGTGATAATCATACAGGTTCAGGAAGTGGAGGATCAGGGGATGAACAAGTACAAGTACAAGACATTATTCCTCAGTCTGTGATCTTTCCCATACCTACAATAGAGCATGTTGATGTCTGTGCAAATGAAATTATGACTGAACTGATTCTGAGTGAAGAAGAAGGAAGAGATGAGGAGAATCAAGTGCATGAAGAGCCAGAAGCAGCTGATGAGATCTCCTCAGCTGACTTAAATGACTCCAATCTTGATGTGGGAATCAATGAAGAACTTAGTCATCAGACTAGAACTCAAAACATCCTCCAGAGCTGGTCATAGGAGACATCTCTTCTCCTATGATAACAAGGAATCAAAGCAGACTTCAAGAGCTGCAGGATCAGCAACACAAAGTACTCTCTTGCTTTCTATCTCAAATTGAGCCTAAGAAGGTTTATGATGCAATGAAAGATTCCAGTTGGATAGAAGCTATGCAAGAAGTATTACTGCAGTTCAAATTGTAAGAAATTTGGGACTTGGTGGACCTTCCAAAAGGTCATAGAGCTATTGGCACCAAGTGGATTTTCAGAAATAAAAAGGATGAGAGAGGAATTGTGCTCAGGAACAAAGCAAGGCTTGTGGCACAAGGGTACACTCAAGAAGAAGGCATAGACTATGAAGAAGTGTTCGCTCCAGTGGCAAGGGTAGAGGCAATTAGGCTATTTCTAGCCTATGCCTCATACATGAAGTTCAAGGTATACCAAATGGATGTGAAGAGTGCCTTTCTTTATGGTACAATTGATGAAGAAGTATATGTCTGTCAGCCCCCTGGATTTGAAAATCCATCATATCCAGACAGAGTATACAAACTGAAGAAAGCACTTTATGGTCTTCATCAAGCCCCAAGAGCATGGTATGATACACTGTCTACCTATCTCTTGGAGAATGGGTTTGAAAGAGGAATAATTGACAAGACCCTCTTCATTAAAAGAAGTAAGAAGGACATCCTACTTGTTCAGATCTATGTGGATGATATCATCTTTGGATCCACAAAAGATCATATGTGTAGAGACTTTGAAAAGTTGATGCACAAGAGCTTTAAAATGAGTTCAATGGGTGAACTTACTTTCTTCCTTGGTCTTCAAGTGAAACAGAAAAAAGATGGGATATTCATAAGTCAATCAAAATATGTGAAAGACATCATGTTTCCAGTGTGTTTGTGTGCCAGATTCCAAGTCAAGCCAAAGCAATCACATCTTCAAGTTGTTAAAAGGATTTTCAGATACTTAAGAGGGCAGCCTAGATTAGGTCTTTGGTATTCTTATGAATCCAACTTTGACTTGATTGCTTATTCAGATAGTGACTTGGGAGGTGCTAACATGGACAGAAAGTCTACTTTAGGTGGATGTCAACTTTTGGGTGCAAGACTAGTATCTTGGCAGTGTAAGAAGCAAACCACAATGTCCTTATCAACAACAGAAGCTGAGTATATTGCTGCTGCAAGTTGTTGCTCTCAGGTTCTATGGATTCAGAATCAGATGTTGGACTATGGGGTAACCTTTCTTCACACTCCAATCTTCATTGATAATAGCAGTGCTATAAGCATTGTTAACAATCCAGTCAAGCACTCCAAAACAAAGCACATTGAGATCAGGTATCACTTTATTAGAGATTGTAATGAAAAGAAGCTAATTCAAGTTGCTAAAGTTCATACTGACAACCAGTTTGTTGATCTATTCACTAAAGCCTTTGATGTGGGTAGATTCACTTTCTTGGTCACAAGTGTGGGCATGATCAACTCTGAATGAGCTCATGTCTTAAAAAGTGTTTTCATACCTGTTATTGGTTTATTCTTTGGTGCTACTAACATCTTTCTCAGGAAGTTATTACCTTGCTCAGAGTACCTCAAGCTTCAAAAAGTGTAAGTATAGTTAATGCTGCCAGTGCAGTTTTAATACTGCCAGTGCACAACTAATATTGCTCTCAGTTAATACTGCTAGTCAGTTAATACTGCTAGTTAGTTAATACTGCTAGTGGTTAATACTGCTCTCAGTTAATATTGCTAGTTAGTTAATACTGCTAGTGGTTAATACTGCTTATGTCCCGAATCGTATAAATACCCTTTTTGCCCGCCTAAAAGTTCATAACGACTCTTTGATTTCTATTCATCTGCTTTCTAACCCTTTTCTCTCAAGCACCAAGTGTTTCAGTCTAGAATACTCAAGCTTGATGGCAGCTATGGCATTCATTGATGAACATAATGAGATTGCAATGCTACAGAAGCCTAAACAAGCTGCTGGATTCCATCAGATTGTGGACTTTCTCAAGTCCAGCCACATTGCCCATGCTCTTACAGTGTCACCAACAATCTACATAGAGCATTAAAGACAATTTTGGGCGAATGTCACTGTAGTCACAGAAAATGGTGTGCAGATAATCAAGACAAGGGTGTGTGACAAACCCTTGTCAGTTTCTGAAGAGGCGATTCGCATTTGTCTACGTCTAGACGATGCTGCAGGTATTACCTCTATTCCTAATGAGGACTTGTTCTCTAACCTTTCAAGAATGGGGTATGGAGGCCAATTGGGTGGTTTCAAATTCTCAAAAGCTAAATTTTATACCCAATGGCGTTTTCTTGTTCATACCCTGATGCACTGTATTTCTAAAAAGACTATTGGATGGAGTGAGTTCAGCAGTACCATTACTTATGCTTTGGTCTGCTTGGCCACTGCCAGAAAGTACAACTTTTCTAAAATGATTTTCACTGACCTTGTGTCAAACTTGGGAAGCAAAAAGAGTTTTTATATGTACCCAAGATTTGTCCAGGTAGTTATAACCCATGAATTGACGGATATGCCTCACTTTGATGAGGTATATGTACCAAAAATCCCAAAAGGTAAGGTCTTTTCAAATATGAAGAGATCTCCATTGGACTCGGGAGGAGTTGACACCCCATTGTTCTCTACAATGATGGTGGTGTCCCACAATGAAGAAGGTATGGCTTCAGGGTCAAGGCCCTCATTAGACCATCCCACTGAAAGCCTATCCCAACCTTCAATCACCATATCAATCCCTCAGTCCCTTGTTCAAAAACCAACTTCACCAATAACCAATACATACAGCAGGAAAAAGGTAAAGAAGGCTCCTTCCCTTCTTGTACCTTCACCCATAGAGCCTTTAAGCCCTCTAATGGAAAATTCTCCATTAGAGAATAGCAACAGGGAAACCACAGGGGTGTCTCCCAACCCCAAGGAGGTGCTCAATGAGGAGATGAATGAGCATATGGGTGCAAAGGCTGCCACTACTCCTGCTAGCACAGAGGAGGTCAGTGGTAACATCAATAAGACCTTCCCCATGGCAACTTTGGGTGAGCAATCATCCAAAGGTCCCAGGTGCCAAGAAACCATGGGGGTAGCAGGTGCTTCTGCTAGGCAGAAGACCTCTACTACAAAAAGATCCCATGATCCTTCAAAAGGGGGTCACACTCCTGGAGAAGGTGAGGACATATATGAATATCTTGAATTGATGGAAACAATGGGCAACATCAATATGGATGTAATCAAGCAGGGAAAAGACATAGAAGAGCTGAAACTGATAATTCTGTCTCAACAAGTACAGATTACCAACCTGAAGAAAATGGTGAAGAGATTGGTCCAGAAAAAGAAAAAGAAACAGTTTGTGCTCAGAAGAAGGAAACTAGTGGATGATGCTCCCAAAAAGGGGGAGTCAGAAGCTGATGTCAACATGGAAGATGATAAAGACAAGGGGGAGCAATTTGATTTTGAGGGGGAGCAAGCAGTGGAAACTGAAACAGAGTCTGTACAAGCAGCAAAAATATCAAGCATAGCAGCAGTAAAAGAGCAAGCAGTAGAAAAAGAATCAGTTTTTGTACAAGCAGCAATAACAGTTAATGCTGCTGAAACAAGTAAAGCAGCAAGAACTGTTAATACTGCTGAATTGAATGAAGCAGCAGAAATAGTACAAGAGGTATTAACAGATCTTGAGATAGCAGAAACTTTGATCAGGCTAAACATGATACTCCCAAGGTCACCTCAAAGACCAAAGGAGTTATCATCAAAGAAAAAGGTGAAGTGATTAAGAAAGCAAGTATTGAGAAGGTGGTAATCAGGGATAAAGGCAAAGCAAAGTTAGTGGAATCTGATCAACCAATTAAAAAGCAAAAGTTGGTTGAGTCAGATGAATCTTTGGCCAGGAAGATTCAAGCTGATCTTGACCAAGCAGAATTAGCTCAAGTGGACAAAGATAGAGAGATGGCTAAGGCTCTGGCTGCAGAGTTAAATGAAGCTTATCAACAAAGTTTGGCAACTGAAACAACACAGAAGAAAGCTGCAACCCTGAAGAAATCTGTGTTGGTTAAAATGGCTGCTAAGAAGAGACAACCCTCAAAGACCTTCCTTGGTACTCAAGAGAGAAAGAATATGATTACTTTTCTCAAAGGTGTTGTAGGAGTCAGAAAGGAGATGTTCTCAAATATGTCTTTTGAACAGATTAAAGAGTTGTATGATTCAGAGATGCTAAAGCTTCAAGGGAATGAAAAAGCCAGAGTTGAAATGGAAAAGAGAATGAAAGAGAGTAATGATTTTCTGATAGAAAAACCTTTCCCTGATGAGCAAGAAACACCAAAGAAAGAAGCCACACTAGGTGAAAGTCTGAGGATTTTAAAAAGAACTAAGATGATGGCAAGAAGAAAATCAACCAAGAAGCCTAGAGTGGATAAAGAAGAAGCTGAGAAGGTTGCTGAAGAAGAAGGGGCACCTAAGGCAATTGAACAGAAAGAAGCATCAAGTACTGATGATGTGAATCTGTACATGGTAGTGATGGACAAAGTGCCTGAACCTATTACAGCTGAACCTGTTGGTATTAAGCCTCCTGAGGTCATTCTCTGGGATACAATGAAGGTTGATGGCAAAGAGTATATCAGGCTCAAAAGAAAAGATGAGAAGTATGAAATGTATAATACTTGGGCCAAGATTGTCAAAACATGTTCTAGGTCTGATCTAGAGGAGATGTTTGAAATAGGAATGAAGTTGTATGCTGATCAATTGAAAGCTTCAGAGATTTCAATCACAAAACTTGTGATGGAGTATCTGTGTATGTTGTTCAAGCCTGAAGAAGTAAAGGACATCATCAGAAATGTGTTTCAAAAAGTCACCAACTGGACTCTATATGAAACTAGTGGAGTATATGCTTTGACTATGGATTCAAATCACATAGAAAACTTCCTAGTGGATAGAGTGTACAACCACAGTAGATTGAAGCTGCATGCAATGTTGAAAAAGAAGCTTAGATGTGTTCCAGATTCAGAAATGGCAAAGTACTTGATTCATAGGATTATCAATCAGAGTTTGGGGTTGAATCCAAATACAGGTGTATGAGCTATGAAGTTTTGGGAGCATCTTAAAGACCATCTGAAGAACTTGACTTCTCTTCCTAAAAGTCAAGTTAGGGGGAGATTGTTGGGAACTGAAAGAATTGCTTAAGTACGGTTAATGCTGCTAATCAAGATTAATACTGCTAGATGAAGTTACTACTGCTAAGCAATTTTAGTACTGCTATTAGTTAGTACTGCTGAACTTAATACTGCTCAAAGTATTAATGCTGCTAAAGACTTAATACTGCTTATGAGATGAAGACTTCGTATGGCAAAGATGACAGTTGTACTGAATGGAGATATTCATGGAAAGCTTGGAGATAACTTTGAAAGATTATACTGAAGATCTTTTATTCTTTGTAATTATTTTTTATCTTCAGTATATGTATAGAATAGTTTGTATATTTTTAAAAAAAAGGAGAGAATTAATTCTGAGTTTTTGTTTTTATTGAGAGAATCAACCTCAAGGTTTATAGTCCTAGTTTTAGAGAAGTAGAATTCGTATTGGTGAGCCTGTTCATCAATATTGAGGTTGAGTGTTGAATCTTGTAGCTTTACAATCTTTCAATAAAAGTTTACAAGTTGTTATTCTGATTCACTGTTTCATTGATATTTGAATATTAAAGTGTTATTCCACAAACTTCTTTAATATTGTTTCTGAGTGTGTATTCTTGTTAAGAATTCCGATCCTGACATTTAGGAAAACAAGTTCTAAATTTTCAGTGTAGCTCTATATGTCGATGTTATGAACATAATAGGCACTCTTGATGAAATAAGAGAAACAACAAGCTACTTGAAATCTGAAATTGAGATGAAAGATCTTGGGAAAACTTGGTTTTGTCTAGCTATTTGAGCTAGAACATCGAGTTTGTGAAATATTAATTCATCGATCGCATATGTCTAGAAAATAATCAGGCAATTTAATATGGACAAAGCGCATCCGGTTAGCACTCCCATGATCGGTCGAAGTGTCGGATATAAGGAAATATCCATTTCGTCTAAAGGATGGTGACGAAAAAAAAAGTGTTGGGATTTGGAATTCCCTATCTAAGTACAATATGCCCATTATTGTATTTAGCGCAATACACTTGACTGTATATTCTATTTCTCAGTGAACTTGTTAGCTAGATTTAGCTCAGCGCAAACACAACGTTATTTGGAATGATATCAAGTAAATCTTTTAGAACCATTGACATAGGCTTATACTTTCCCTATAGAAAGAAAAATGGGATTGATAATGGAACTTCAATACCTACTTAGAATGTAAGCAGTAAAAGTACTAGCTCTTATAGAAAAACACTAAACAATGTCTTGGTATGTGTGTGTTGATATTAGATATATGTATGACTCATAGAAAGGTTGTTCTCAAACTGGATAAGGAATCTCCAAAGTGAACACCCAGATTGCTTGAAAGTTAGCTAAGCAAACCCTTGTAACTACCTCCTTGAACTATTCCAAGAATATTACTCTCCATGAGATAATTAAAGAATGTATATGATTAAGGACTATCATTACATATATTAGAGGAGCTAGTAATTTTGGGTTCAATCAGTATCCTATTTGCATATATGGAAATAATGCATCATGTATAGAAGAAATGAACATAAGATACATCAAGGGTGATAACACAAAGCATATTCTGCTTAAGTTTTTATACAATCAGAATAAAAGACTCTCATTTAGATTCAAGTGAATCAAGTAAGGTGTCAAAAGAATGTGACATATTTTACCAAGTCATTACCTAAAACCATATATTGGGAAACATGTAGAAAGCAAGTACAAATGTTTTCCAAACTCCCTTGATTAATGCATGAATCAGGGGGAGTAGTAGACAAAAGGGGGAGTCTACTATATTTGTGATATTGGTATGTTGTGCTATTTCCTTCAACCAAGGTTTTATTTTTCCCATTGGGTTTTGTTCCTTGGTGTAAGGTTTTAGTGAGACAACTGTTTATATACCATCATGCTTTCCTAACTTTCATGATTAATGTACGAATCTAAGAGAAAACTAGACTGAAGGAAAAGTCTATATATTGCAAAGAAACTGGTGCGTTGTACTCTTTCCTTCGTCATATTTTTTTTATCCCACTGGGTTTTTATTTTGGCGTAAGGTTTTAATGAGGCAACAATTGTGCACATCACTCCTTTGACTCGGCACAAGGGGGAGTGTTGTAAGATTATGTGTCATCATTAAAAGGAAGTGATTGATATAATATTTTCCTAGTATTAGAAATTACCATAATGAATGTTTCCTTTTCTTTGTAAACTTCTCCCTATTTAAAGGGCTTATGATTAATGAGAATTACAGACTTCTTCTCTCTGTCTTATTGTTATTCTCTCCATATTGTTGTTCTATTTGTTTTTCCCCTTTAACAATATTTATATTATCGATGCCAAACCATTTTTTTAGATTTAGGGGTTGTTTAGCAGTTGACAATTGTTGAATGATTTAATGTAAAATGATTAAGAGACTCTAATAATATAGTGCAAAATGAAATATGATTTTTTTTAATACAATACAATACAATACAACATTTCCTTTTTTAAAAAGTTATAAACCTATTTTATTTTCGGATCCTAATATTTGTTACTTAAATAAAATAATTAAATTAAAAAGGTGTTGATTAATTTTTAAATTATTATATGTTGCCACTTTCATTAACGTGGCTTATATATATTCCATCTTTGACCACTCATATCAACGTACCGAAGGTATCATTAAAATATAATCGGATTAAAGTGGTCCAAGTACCAAATACTAAAAAAGTACACTCAATTCAATTCATAGACATGAGGTTGTTTTTTCTATTGGATTTAGAAAGGAAAAAAAAAAGTAGCAAACAACAATTAGTTAAATTATCCACAAGCATAACATATGGTCTAGAAAAACAAAACTTGAATCATATAGAAATCAAATGTTTCGTACGTTGACTTCTAATGTTAATTTAATTAGTTAACATCTCATGATGTTTTTTTTAAACCTAAGTAACAAACAATTTTAATTAATTAGTCAGATTCATTTGGTTAGCACAAGCTTTTTCTTTTTGATAGTAAATTAGGACTGAATCTGAAACCTAAGGGGGCGTTTGGTTCGCAGAATGATTTATGATGGAATGGAATCTGTCAATGGAATTGGAATCTGGAAGGAATTGGAATGGAATGTTTTCAGGTTTGACCAACTGTTTGGTTAGCAGGAATTGAATGTAATCAGTCAAATGAATTGGAATATGTCTGTTTGGTTTACAAAGGAATTAGAATGGAATTTTGAAAAATGACAAAAATACCCTTTCTTTTATTTTTTTTAAATGCCAATAGTGAGAGAGAGAGAGAGGAGAGAGAGGGGAGAGAGAGGAGAGGAGAGAGAGAGGATAGAGAGAGAGGAGAGGAGAGGAGAGGAGATAGGAGAGAGAGAGGAGAGAGAGAGAGAGGAGAGGAGAGAGAGGAGAGAGAGAGGAGTGAGAGGAGAGAGAGAGGAGAGGAGAGAGAGGGGAGAGAGGAGAGAGAGGAAACCAAATCCACATCTGATGGGTTTTAATTTTGTTACAAAAGGTTTGGAGGGTATTTTTGTCTTTTTGAAAAACCATGATGGAATGGAATTCAATTCCATCCATTTTCAAATGGAATGACCAATTCCTTAACCTAAGGATTTCATGGAATTCAATTCCATTCCCTTGGCAACCAAACAGCACGATGGAATTCGGTCAATGAAATTGACCATTTCAATTCCACCAGATTCCGGCGGAATCCAGCGAACCAAACGCCCCCTAAGTCTTTTACAAGTTAATTATTGGAGTCAATGGCATTAGGTTCTCTTAATGATATATTATTTTAACAATTAAACGATCGTCATATATATATCATTGTGATATTTACATATTATTTAAGCTCCAAAACATAAATTTTTGGACATTAAATGCATACATTTTTATGTAACTATTATTACTTTGTTCATTTCTTCTACTAAAGTGTTTAAATTAAAGGTTTTGATTCATGTCTTTGCATGTACAATATTTTGTTAAAAGATCTAACAAAGATCATGTTATGAAAATTGTTCAACTTAGATCAAGTATAAATTACAAAGATCAATTCTTTCAATACTAAATCAAGATGTTACTAAGAAATGTTATTTATTTAGATATTAGGATAGCAACAAGTCGCCCCATCTAAACCTTTAATGCAAAGACATGAATCAAAACCTAATGCCATTGAGAAGGAATTGGCGACATTGAGAAGGAATTGGCGAGCAAAAAGGAAGAGGTAAGGAAATGGGAGGAAGAAGCCGATGGGAACCGGTTGACGGACTACGATAGACAAAGATGGATCGAAGCTCGGTTCAAGTGGCTTGATTTGGAAACAAAGAGTATGGAAATGGCAAAACAAAGGGCGAAGGTAAGATGGGCTAAGGAGGGGGACGAGAACTCTAATATTTTCCATGCAACTATAAAGAATATAGAGAGGAGGAACTGCATCCGAGGTCTCAACATTGATTCGGGATGGACGGAGGACCCGGGGAAAATAAAGGATTATGTCTTTGAATTCTTTAAAGGAAAATTCTCGAATGGAAAGAAAGGTGGCCATAAGCTTAGCTCGGGTCGGGTGAAAAGACTATCGGTTGACGAGGTCGCACATCTTGAAAGAAGAGTAACGGAAGAGGAGGTGTGGAATGCGATAAAGGATTGCGAAAATAACAAGTCCCCGGGCCCAGACGAATTCACAATTGGTTTTATAAAGGACTTTTGGGATGTGATTAAAGGGGACTTGTTGGCCGCGATAGATTGGGTCTTGGAAAAAGGGGAAATAAGTGAGAGTTGCAATGCCTCATTCATGACTTTGATTCCAAAGATTGCAAACCCGATCGAATTAAATGAATATAGACCAATTAGCCTCCTTGGGATTTTCTATAAAATTGTGTCGAAAGTGTTGGCGGAAAGATTGAAAGTGGTAATGGGTAAATTAATTAGCAAGGAACAAAGATCTTTTATAAAAGGAAGATTCATTCTTGACGGAGTGCTTATAGCCAATGAAACGGTGGCGTTCCTTAAAAAGATGAAGAGGAAAGGGTTGATTTTCAAAGTTGATTTCGAAAAGGCGTATGATACGGTCGATTGGTTTTTCCTCTTGGATATGATGAAATAAATGGGATTTGGAGATAAATGGAGAGGGTGGATCAAGGCATGCCTAAGTTCGTCAAGAATATCTGTATTGGTCAACGGTGCGCCGACTAGTGAATTCCGAATGGAAAGAGGGCTGAGGCAAGGGGATCCACTTGCACCATTCCTGTTCTTGGTGGTAGCTGAAAGTTTACACATAATGATGGAAGAAGTCGTGGTGAAGGGGTTATTTGAAGATATAAAAATGGGAAGGGATGAAGTTGTGGTTTCTCATCTTCAATATGCGGATGACGTTGTTTTTTTCGGAGAGTGGAACATATCGAACATAAAGAACCTTTTAAAGGTATTGAACTGTTTTTATCTAGTCTCGGGCCTAAAGGTCAATATGTGCAAAAGTAAGATCTTTGGGGTAGGAGTGTCGGAAGAAGAAACTCAAGCATGGGGAAGAGGACTGGGATGTGGAAGTGGTACTATTCCATTTATATACCTAGGATTACCGGTCGGAGCGACAATGAGGAAACTTGAGCACTGGAAATCGGCAATTGATAAGGTGATAAATAAATTTGCATCATGGAAAACAAGATTGATATCTTTTGGAGGATGATGGACTTTGATTAGATCGGTTCTTGGTAGTATTTCCTTATACTTCTTCTCGTTATTCTGTGCCCCGCAAGGTGTGATAAAAAAACTTGAGAGTGTGAGATGTCATTTCTTTTGGGGGTGAGGGGGGGAGGTGGTAAAAAAATTGTTTAGCATGGGTCAAATGGGATAGGGCGTTGGGGAGCTTCAAAAGGGGTGGTTTAAATATTGGAAGTTTGAAAGACGCAAATTGGAGGCTTCTTGGCAAGTGGTGGTGGAGGTTTCATGGTGAGAGTGATTCATTTTGGGTAAAAGTAATTACGAGTATCTATGGGAGGGATGGGGGTCTAGTAGAGGAGCCTCAAAGGGGCACGGGAGGGAACTCGGTTTGGAAGAATATCGTGAAAGTGGGGAGAGAATTAGATAAAGAAGGCCTATCCTTCTCGGAATCTTTCGGTAAGGAAATCGGGGATGGGATGGATACGAGTTTTTGGGAGGATAGATGGGTCTCTAATTTTAGACTCAAAGATGAGTTTCCTCGACTCTTCCAACTTGAAATTTGTAAAAATGTTTCGGTTCTTGAGAGAGGGGTGTGGAGAGGCGAGGAGTGGGTGTGGAAGTGGAGTTGGAGACGGGAGCTAAGGGGTAGAGAATTAGGTGAGTTGAACAGATTGAGTTCATTAATTCGAGAATCCACTCCAAAAAGGGAGAGTAAAGATCGGGCGAAATGGAACTTGGATGTGCAAGGAGGGTATTCGGTATCGAAACTAAGGAGCTTATTAGAAGAGAGAAGAGTTAGTGAGGGGGTGCTAGCTGAAGAAACTTTGTGGCTTAAGGCGGTCCCAAAGAAAATAGGCATTTTTGTGTGGAGAGCGAGACTCGGGAGAATCCCGACACGGACGATTTTGGATAAAATGGTCATTGACTTAGAGTCCTTGTTATGCCCAAGGTGTGGGGAGGCAGTAGAAACGGTAGATCATGCATTAGTGAACTGTGAAGATGTGAAGAAAGTCAGAAACTGTGGCAATCAACCGGTAGGTGGTGGAACATTAACCTAGATTCGGTTGTTTCCCTTAGAGATTTGTTCGATATTGTTGGCCATTTGAGTGATAATTCGAAAGGATCACGGAGATGGGAAGCGGTTGTTTGGTGCCTTCTATATCTCACTTGGGCGAACCGTAACAAAATGGTTTTTTGACAAGGACTGTGGAAAGATTTCGGACCGTTTTTTTGAGTTTCAGTTAAAGATGTTCGAGTGGATTACAAGGAGGGATGGTGAGCTGGCGATCGACTGGGTAAGTTGGTTGTCGAATCCTGGACTAAGGTAGGAAGTTCCAATCAGCATCGGGGGTCGGGTGCGGCCTGACAGATTTTGCAGTAACAGCAGTCTGACTGATTACAGTTGTGTTCACTGTTTGGTCGATATATAGTTGTTGCTCGGTTCACTCAACGGCGGGGATTCGAGTGCGGTCTGACAGAATGTAACAACGGTTGATTGGCTGCTGCTCCTAATTACTACTCACAAACAGAATGACGTTGACGATGTCTGTGTTTGGAGTTCCATTTCGTTCAGCAGTTCCGACTGTTTCGCGTAGCGGTTTCGGTGTTGTGTTTTAATTTTGCTGTTGTCCGATTTAAGGATGTTGTTGTCCGAAGGACTGTTGGCAGATTGGTACGTTGTTGAGGGTGATTTATTTGCGGGTAGATGGGCTCTCGAATCCTTGATGAAGTTAGATAATGATCTTATGGAAGAGCGGTTCGTGAAGGGACTGTCCAGAAAATGATGGTTGGACAGATTAGCCACTCTCATGCATGTGGGTGGTTCTCATATTACAGCGTCGGGATGGTGTGGTGCGGTGGTGCGTTGGTATTTCGAGAGTTGTTGGCGGCCACTACGTATCATGTCCAGGCAAGGTTCGAAGGCAAGTATCTGCAAATAAGCATGGGGGTTGCTTGAAAGGATGTTTCGGGTCTGTCCAGAGAAGTTCGTGAGCTGAATTTCGGACGATTAGTCGGGTAATCCCGGTCTTTTGCGGCTGTGATAGTTTACTGCTCGCAAACTACACTCCCGTTCGACGATTCATGATGTTTGCTCGTGTGTTGGGTAACTTTTGTTGTGTTCGTTTGTGGTGTTTTGTTGGGTTTTGTCTTGACCCGGTGTGTCCTTTGTACTCTTATTTAAACTTATCTTGGTTGTTTGGTAATATAAAGGTTTTGTTGCTGTTCAAAAAAAAAATCAATTATTAAACTAATTTTTAAGACGTAAAGTTTTTATTTAACATCTTTATTACTATTTTTTTAATCAATTATCATACTCTCTTTGTGGATCAAATTGTCAATGGTTGATTTTTAGTCAAAGTTTCTATGATCGCATAGCCCAAATCACTCACACTTAAGCGACAAAAAAATACATTTCACAAAGCACATGGACCTGGATGTAAAATTATGTCATATAGCTAATGTAACTTGAGGTGAGTTACAATAAACATCCCTCTACTATTTATAACCTTCACACTTAGTCCCTAACTTATATTTGTCAGTGTCGAGCACTTTTATCGAGCATATCACAGATTCACAAGAGGGTAATTTTGCAGGAAAATTTTGAGAGTTCATATATTCGATGAGGTCTCCGATATCAGGGTTGGATTCCGGTGAGAAGTTGAGGTTAACGTGAGAATCGTGATAAATGGTTATCAACCGTTGAATGAGAAATAGATGTGTATTAGAATAAGATGCACCGTGATAAGATGCACCTGATCAATTCTCTTCTAAGCCGCAATTCATGGGAGGGCAATTGATTAAAAGTGATCAACGTTTCAGATCCACTTCTCATATTAACCTCAACTTATCACACGATCATTCGCCCCGATATCATGTGTATTTTCTTTATTGACGTTTGAAAAAAAAATCAATTAAATCATGTTTAAACCATAAATTTAAAGTCTAGTAAAAAAAACCTACAAAACTAAAGTAGTATTAACATTCGATGTTTATCATTGAAAACCATAGGAAAACATTTAAATTTGATATTCTTGTTACAATTTAGACATCGAATGTTAAGCAAATTCTTTCTTATTTTAGGGAAAAATTATAATTGATTAAAGGTTGTAGTTAAGGGTTGTTAAGTATTTACTGTGTGTCACTTACCAAATGCTTGTTGCAAGAACCGAAAATCTTATCCACTAAAAAACATAGTAAAAATTGAGAATTTTACTCGATCAGTTTTTTTTTTTTTTTTTGGGGGGGGGGGGGGGGGGGAGAGACTTTTACCCGGTAAACAATTACCTGTAAAAGATGTTTACTAACAATTTATTTTGATGGCAAAAAATGTTAACAAATTAAGTAACAGAGAGTGATGACTATCGTCAATAAACGTTTATCTGATAAGTGTTTAATAAACGACATTTAAATTAAATAACAAAATAAAATGAATGTTTCATTTTAATGAAATTTTGTAAAATGTAAATAGTCAATAGAATAAATGGTAATAATTTCTTTTTGTTAAAAAAAATGGTAATAATTTCTTATAAAGCAATAACAATACTTTATGATTTTACTATTCTGAAAGTTTTTTTTTTTAAATGTAGTAACATTATTTAAGAAAATACTTTTAAGGATTAAGTTCGTATTTTTTTTTAAATTTGAATTATATAAGTTCTTGAACTTTTTTTAATAATAAAAATCGGTTCCTTAAAAAAAATTTAATCCAAAAAAGCTATATATATGAAACCATCTAGGATGGTTTTAAAATAAAATAAAAAAAACTAAATCAAATATACCATTTCTAAACTCTACGTCATTTAAACCATTTGTCATCCCTTCTCACCTCATCGTCATCCACTTTCTATCACCATTGTTTTTCCATCTCTTTTCCATGTCTATATGTGCTCTACTAAATTGTTGTAAAATAGAGAATCAAAAGGGAAAAAAAGATAAAAAAGTGATATTGATGCCGGAGGACAACAACGGTGATGACCAATCTGGAGAATGGACGGAGAACGCACAACGATGCCGTTGTGTGCGAGGGTTTGAAGGGGGTAGAGTTTCGGAACAATACAAATAATTTAGTTTTTTTAAACTTTAAAACATTACTAGTTAGTTATAAGCAACTTTTTTGTTGGGTTAAAAAGATGTAAATAACCGATTCTTAAAAGTTTAAAGGGTTATTTATTAAAAAAAAAAAAAAAATGTTCATGAACTTAATCATTTGAAATAAGAAAATTAGTTGGGTGAACTTTTTTCCTATTTCAAAAGATAACTTACGTAAAATATAAAAAGGTATTTTGTGTTAATTAGTGTTGTAAGCAATTTACTTTTCGTTTAAGCAAAAAATAAATTTTACTTTTGATATCATCCTTTTTTTTTGAAAGCCAACAAACCACCTAAAACTTACAAGGAATACTACAAGAGACAGAAAAGAAACCACTCCAAATAAAACAAACCCAAACAAAAATGAGTTGTACAACAAAATGCAGCGAGCCCAAGGAACAAGAACCCAACTAAGAACACGATAAAAAAAAGGGAAATTAGTTAGCCATTTACACCTTCTAGCCATTTCTTTCCGGTTTTTGCACATTTAGCCCTAGGCCCGCAATTGTGAAACTGTAGGTATGCAATTGCGGAGGTGAACCTGCATGATTGATCTGCCGTGTGTAAGTAGGGTTTGCTCCCGTGATGCCATGTGTTGGGTATTGCGGATTGCGGAGGTGGGTCACCTGACCCATTGCGGACCTGCCGCAATCCGTGATATTTTTTTGTCATTTAGTGAGTACATTGTGGACCTACAGGCAGGGACGGGTCCAATTTTTTTTTTCATACGGTGGCACCATATAATACAGACAAAAAATAATTATAAAAAGCACGATTTTTATCGACGTGTCTTCATCTTTTTACCGACGTTCAATATTGTCCGATGTGTTTTTAGCCTAATTCCACAATTTCGAGCAATTTTTAAAGTTGTTTGCTTGATTTTGAGGGATTCTTAAGTTTTTTTTTTATCGATTTCGATAGATTTTTTCGGTTTTTTTGGTTGATTTCAATAGTTTCTTTTTTGTTTTTTTGGTTGATTATAAGGTACGGTTACACATTCTTGAAGTTTCCAAAATAATACGGTAGTACCTTCCAAAATGATATGGTTGCACCTTTCACGAACCTAAATTTTTTTACCCTTCGTCAGAGAAATAATACGGTAGCACGTGCCACCGTATTCAACAAAGTAAGTCCGTCCCTACCTACAGGTCCGCAAGGGCTAAAATTGCAAAACCAAGAAAGAAATGTCTAGAAGGTGCAATCGATTGTATGCTTAGGCCATTTGTGCCAATTCTTATAAAAAAACATTACCAAAATAAAACGAAAGTACTCTAGATCGAAATCTAGTCGAGGACCCAGACAATAAAGAAGAGTAGGAGTTAAACCTTCAAAACCAAATTTAGACAACTGAATAAGTGAACATGCCTACTAGTTTTCTGTTGATGATTTGTTGCCAGATAAGATGACATGCCACTGACCGGTTGACGTGAAATAGATTTCATTTAAAATGTAAAATAGAATTATTAATTTTAATTCATTTTTATTTTGTTTTTTACTAAATACTTATTACATTTTTTATTTTACATAAATTATTAGTCTTGTTGTATAAGTAATACACTATCTATGACTTTCTTTTAAGGGTGTTTGATTTGTAAAATGTAATTTGATGGAATTGAATTCATTAAAGAATTTTTAACTTTGAAAGAAGTAATGAAATTTCACCGTGCATTTGGTTGGTAAGAATTGAACTGTGTGGAGATGTCGGTCGGTGGTAAGGGGGCACGACGTTAGTGGGGTTGACGATGGGGGTGGTGGTGACAACGATGAAGGATCGAGAGTCCAAATGTAACAAGCCTACGTAAATAGTAGAATAGGGTTTTTGGGGTAGTTTTATCTTTTGAGAAAATTTGATAGGAATGGAATTGAATTCCATCACATATGTAATTGAATGATAATATTTATGAATGGCGTAATTATGGAATTCATTTCCATTCCATATGCAAACCAAATTGCTAGAATTAAATTTGGTCAACGAATTTGATCATTCCAAATTCTTCAGATTCTATTAAAATCATGTGAACCGAACCCCCTCAGAGTGTATATTCGTCTTCTTCCTCATGACTCTTTGTACTTTGTATAATAAGTCGTACATATGATGGTAAGTTTTTTTCTTCATGACTTGTAAATAGTGCATCTAAAATTGTACCTTCACAACATATTTTGTCCTTTTTTCTATTTTTTAAATAGTAAATTACGTTTTTCGTCCCCGTGGTTTGTTAAAAATTGTTGATTTCGTCCCTATGGTTTCTAAATTTCGTTTTTCGTCCCTTTGGGTTGTAATTCATTTATATTTTCATCCCTAAGGTCAAAACACTACTTTTAAGTACAAAATATTAAAATAAAAATGAATTGTAAACCATAGGGATGAAAAAAAAAATTAATCATAAAAATGAAAAAGATAATGAATTATAAATCATAGGGATGAAAATAGTAATTTCAAAACCATAAGGACAAAAATAAAAATTTCCAACAAACAACAAGGACTAAAAATGTAATTTACTCTTGTAAATATATAACAACTATAAGTGTTTGTATCAAGAAATGACCAAGCACGCAATGAAAGGTATGGTCAATGACCAACCACCACAAAAGCTTCACAATTCTTTGACTTTCAATTTGAGCTTTTTTTTTACTTGTCATTGGCATTATATTGTTAATTATCAAGGAAAATAATTATTATATTGTCATTTGACTTGTCAATGGCATTATATTGCACATTGGGTGTGTATTTTTTCCCTTTGATCATATTGGCATTTTGATTTCGTTCTTGTTAGCTGCTTATTTATCTTAAGCTAATTTCCCTCTGCTTTCATTTGTTCAACCTTTTCAAGATACTGGCTCCGGTACCATGTCCTCTTGCGGGTTCGATGTTTATTCCTCTAGCCGTATCTCATCCAATGATTTATGGTAGTGCCATTGGTCTTGGTAATCTCTCAATTCCAGGTTAATATGTTGCACTTTGCTGGTCTGAAACCGATTATAGATAACCTATTAACACTTGTGTTATTTCATTTAGCTCTACAACTGTTTTGAAGTATCCAAGAACTCCAATGAATTATTCTTTGGATTTCCCATCTGTAGATTCTGATCATATGAGCAAAAGAACAGGGTCTATGGGGATAACTGATGAGGTGATTTAGTTTGATTTAATTGTTGTAAAAGCATTTCTCTTTCAAAATGACGTGCTTACTATTGATGTCTATGAATATGTTGGTTCATCTCATAGGTAAATTTGTCAGTTAACGTGTTTCCCGTGTCATTCACTGGGCATGTGTGCCATTGTCAGGCTTTTAGTGCACCTGATGACTTGCCCAAGACAGTTGCACGTAATCTAAACCAGGGTTCATCTCTTATGAGCATGGACTTTCATCTTATTCAACAAACATTACTCTTATGTGGTTATTTGTTTTTTACCTTTTCTTTGTGTCCCTATGGTCGATATTGACTTTGACGCATCAGCTGCAACAAATGTGGAGACCTAGGACTGTGGGAAGTTGGTTCAAGGGAAAAATCGGTTCTCAAAAATTTCTAACTTTGGAATCTTGGTGCATGTTCAATGCTTCTGTAGGTATGTAGAGATCTTTAATTAGTCAAAATACATTATTTGTTCGTAAATATTATATCTTCAACATTTTACCAAATACAGGAGACTCATACCTTGCGGCCTCTTGGCAATGCTAGTTTATAACTTGATGAGTCAACAGGTGAATTATTTTCATTGTTATTCTGCACTTTTCTAGTACTAATTCTTACCTCGATTCAACATCTTTTTAGTATCTATTCTAACTCGATTATTTGATTCTAGCGTTGGTGTCTTCTTCTTTGGCTTATTGGGCATCATAAGGTTGTAAAATATATGCGAACTCGAGGTATGTTCTTGATTTCACCTCTTTTATTCCATTTTCTTTTGTTCGGAAAAATTTGGGGATGAATGTTTTAAAAATGACTCAAGAAGCCCTTGTCATGTCTTGATTTTTCAAATTAAAAGGACCAATGGTTCAACATGTTTTCTTCTTTATTAGAGATATATCACATAGTTACAAGTTAGTGATGGTTGGTTTTGCATTTTGCTTCAACATGTATCATATTTGCTTAAACGAATCATGTGTGTTTGTTGTCTAAATATACTTTTTATTTTGGAATTCTTAATTCCTTGATTGGACGGCATTGGTGTTTGAAGCATGAAGACTCAAGTATATAGAGATTTTATGCCTATTGATACTAGCAGAGTATATCTTGTAATGGAGATAATGTAACACCCTCAATTCTGAAAATAGC
This sequence comes from Arctium minus, assembly GCA_954870635.1. Classification (NCBI taxonomy): domain Eukaryota; kingdom Viridiplantae; phylum Streptophyta; class Magnoliopsida; order Asterales; family Asteraceae; genus Arctium; species Arctium minus. The sequence continues at coordinate 119,331,006 of OX941083.1, read as the reverse complement.
AACTTAATTAAAATTTTCTAAATACATCAATAATTACTTTGAACTACAAACATAAATTGAGAATCAACCTCCAAACTTCCATTTATCCTATACATACAATCTATGAAAAGGACGAGTGTTACTAAACCCAATAACGATTACTAACTCCAGCCTGCGGAAGGCTTCGCAGACTACTCACTCTTGTAAGGCTAAGACTCAACTCTTCATAGCCCCGCTAGAACCGAACCCCTGCCAGGAACCTGATGCACATGCCGACAAATAAAAAGGTTAGGCTTAACGCCTAGTGAGCTCAAGGGTTTTAACATGGGTAGATACTTTAAAAGATAGACTTCTCTTAAAACATGATCTTTCAATTGATGCACTTTAAAACGTAGTAACAACCCTTTTTCAATGTCATGTGCTTTCAGAGATAGACACCTCATTTCAAACATGCTTTATAAATGGATGCAACTTAGACTAACTCGAAACACGAAACGTTAGTAAACCATGCATACCGTACGTCCGAAAACATGGACACTAGATCCAATACTCACGCGACCATATCAAAGGGGATCGAATTACCCAAAACACGGGGATGACATATTTCATTCAAACCTTAATATACGAGGAGGAAAGTCCAATATTAAGGTCCTCATTCATTGTCGACCAAATAGAACAAATGACACTAAAGTAAAACATCTTTATATTTAAATTGTTGATAGCCGACAACGGGGGATACCCGTATCCGTTGAGAGTAGAGGAAACACAAAAGTATACCACCCATACAACGTTAATCGCATGACACCTCCCGACATCACAGCCAGGTGTCCCTACAACTTCTTTACAAGTATCACCTCAAGTCAGTTGACCTTGTTGGCCTATCCGAAGAACTTCCACTCAAAAGGCCCGGCGCGCTTAAAGACTACCTGTCCCAAGCATTACTTCAAGTGGTGGAGGTCCTAGTGCCTACCGTCCCGGCAGCACTAACAGACTCAACCCTCCTGGCGATCACTTGTAAAGTTTCGGTCATAAAACATGAGCCCCGGAGTCCAACCCCGTGCCACTCAATTGACCATCAAAATAGACTGACTTACGTGTCTATGGATCCAATACAACACAGTCTAACATTACATGCCTGTCCCGAAATGACCAACGCACTCGAACATGTAACCAACGCCAAAATGCAATAAAATACATTAGTACGAACGTCATAATTGGGCTCTACATCGAGCCATTAAAACCGGATAAATGTCCTCAAGCCCCTTTTAAGCCATCACCGAGCTAAAATGCTCAAAATCCATTTGACCAATAATCACCGGTCCCCCAAATAATGAAATGTCTTTAAACAACGTTTATGAAGACACATATCTCAAAGACGAGATTACCCCAAAACTCCACACGAGATGGGACTAAAGATTTTCCAAAGGGTTTTATGAAGGCAAATATACCCAAAATACATATAACATGAAATGAACTCCATTTGTACAAAATCATCAAAGATGCATAAATCATGAGAATAACTTTTACTTGTACAAAATCACCATGAATATGAAAACCATGCTATTTACTCGTTAGAACCTTCGAAACCCAAAGATGAGCATTTTAAAAGGTTAACACAACCCAAGTTTACCAAATATGAAAACTTATCAAAATACTCACACATTGATAAATAACCAAGTAAAACATACTTTTACTTCAAAATACATATTTTGGCATGTACACCGTTTTAACAAATCAACTTGAACTCACCTTGCTAGATTTAGACTAAATCTAGGTTTTACCCAACGAGCTCTTTTGAAGGCCACTTGAATCCTCAAGCCGAAAGCTTCCAAAAATCTAGATCCATACATACCAAATCATTAATACCCATAACTAACCATTAAAAACATTCTCCAAACATTATATACCAAAATCCGAAACAAGATCAAAACCCTAATTTCTCCTATACCATCAAATCCGAGATTTAAGAATTCAAACACTATGAAATCATCAATGGAACATTTATAACTCTATTACAAGAAAACTTACCACAAAGGGTGATGATACTTCCGAGGGCACCCAATCCAACTCTTCAACCCGAGCTCCCAACCGATGAACTTGATGAGGAAGATGAAGATGGGGGTTTTGTGGTTCAAGATCCCAACTAGATAGATGATGAAGAATCATGGTGTTTTTTGGAGGAGAAACCCTCAAAATAGGTTACGGTTCGACTTTGAGATTTGGGAGATAAAAGGGGAGAGGATTTAGGGTTTGAGATTGTGAGAAATGAGGATAAATGGCTGAAAATCGACTTTTAGTTCAACCAGTGCGTTACGCGGGTTATGTCATGACCTTAAGTCGCGACATAAGTCGCCCGTTTCCCCAAACTCACTTCCAGTGAGTTACGCGGCTTGTGCCGCGACCCCAAGTCGCGCCACAACTCGCAGCAGTCCAAAACTCTGTTTTCTCGCCTGATTCGACCCTCGATGATTCCATAGTAAAACTCATCTGATTTCTCGACGCCTTTTCGTCCCAATAGACAAACGACTCCCAAATTATTACTAAGGCAATCTCCAATTTACGGGTGTCACAGATAAGTAGGCAATTGACATGTACGTGGCATAGTTCGATATAACGACAAAGAAGGTGCCCAATCTACATCTATTTATCTAGCTTGTGTTGGTTTCTGTTACTATCAACATGTCGCAGTAAGTTTCAAAGATAAGCACAATGAGAAAAGTCATTTTTTTTCTTCTTTGAGCATATGAGAACTTTTATGCTTCTTATAACAACAGTGATGTTTTGTTTTTCACTCCAAGTGGTTTTTAGACAATAACATTCTTCTCTCTGCAACATTTGAAATCTGTAATCAAAGCAAAAATACCAAGCATCACTTCATTGATAAACAAAGGTGTTGATGACATGGAAGCAGAGCTAGACCATCTTGGGAGGCCTATTGCTGTAGATGCAGAGGTAAGCTATTTCTATCTTGTACAATTTACCATGAAATGTGAAAATTTCTATAACTGTCTCCTGTTTACCTAAATGTTATCTTTCAGGCTCAAATGTACACTATCTTGGAACTTTGTCGTGCTTTTGACAAAATATTTAAGGAGCATCTAGATATTTGTGTTAAATCCTCAGTGAGGAGTTAGAGATATTTGTGTTGAACATAATTTTGGTTTTTTAAAACAAATAGTTTACGTTGCGGCACATTGTGGGTACATAATTGGCTTGGTAAAAGCGAGTTTATACATTGCATTATTGTTTATATTTGTTCAAATTTTATATTCCGTTGCATTGCATCGGACACATAACTAGGCCAAATAAATATTTGAAGTTGAGAAAGAAGCAAATAGAACAAAAAATGAAACATGACTGTCTGTTTCGAGTTATTGATTTCGATTTCGAGATGTCGAGACATGGCCATTATAAACAAACAATTAGGTACAATGCATGCCTCTTTCCTTGATTGTTTTTAACTGCACGCAAAGTAAATTTAGGCAATTGCATTTACATCTAATACTCTGGCATAACAAATGATGTACCATCTATCAAATGAAGATGAGATATTGATTAATTATAGACCATCTATTCTTTTAGATGTTTTCTTAAAATGACAATGGAATGGCATGTTGGGATCCAAAGACATCGTTATGGGACTTGCTGGAATCGACCCTTACGTACCAACATAGGACATATGCGGAAGCAATGAAGCAATCGATTGCGAAAGTTGTACCCGGTTAAAAAGATGGAGAAGGAAAGGAAAGTCGTTGTTGTGTACTTTTGCTTTGTTCTTCCATGTCCAAAAAAGAGAGTTGTTCTTGATAGTTTGCTAAGGGAGACTTAGACCTTCTAATGTGTAGTAGTAAGTAAGTGAATTGTTGCTTGTATAATTCAATTCTGTGTAACACCAAAGATTTGGGTTACCTTTCCTGGCAGTGTGCTAAGGAGATATTGGTTTTGCTTTTCGTTTGCGATCAAGTTATCGGTTCAATCAGATACTTCGCGCCGCATCGCGCACGAGTATATAACTAGTATAAATATATAACAACTATATACAACAAATTAAACTTACCCAAACTCTTCATTTTTTGTAAGGCATGAAACTTTGACATTTAAAAGCGTTAAGTTACCAAGTGCTCTAGGCCAAGGGCTATTTTTGGTAACATTTTTTGTGTTCTTATAGCATCTTCAAAACATTTCCAAAATTTCTCTTAAATAGAGAATAAAAAGTTATAGAAAAATTACATTCAACTTAATCAGTTTCTTCATTTTAGAAATAACAACATTTAATATATTCTTAAAATATTCAATATAATTAATAAAATATTATTTCCCTATCCTAAAATTTTAATTTCAAGAATTATCATTGTAGGATTAATAATAAATCATTTCTCTCCCCCTTTTTTTTTGAAAAGAAATCATTTCTCTTTCCTAAACAATCATTTTAAGGGACTTTCCAAATCTGGATAAGAGTCACATCGTCGATGTTAGTTATAAAGACAGATGAATCATCTAGGAGAAGGAAAGAACCAATAGATATTAGAGGAGATTGTTGACAAGACACATCTATAGGCAAACGTGTCAAGCTTTTGCTAAAAATATGTTTGTTTTACGACAACAATATTTAATTTCGAGAGAGATATTACAACCTCAAAGTCAATCTCTATTTTCTCTACTACATGAGACCAATTAGTTAAAGTTCATACCAATACATTATTCCATTTTGCTCAGTAAATGATTTAGGCATTCAACCCTATAATTTGGGTTCCTAATAAGTTGATAGTTTTACAAGATTCAGAACCTACACATATTTGGTTCATGAGATTATAATTCAAAAAGAATTAGGGGTTGTTTGTTTTTTTAAAAAAATCTCTTAATGTCTCCTAAGTCTGAATCGTTCAGACCTTTTTACACACCACCTCTTATTAATCATAACTAAAATAAGACTTCAGACTTTAGACCTCTTAAAAAAACAAACGGCACCTTAGTATACTACCGACCCTTTTAGATTATCAATCTATTATCAAATTGATTTGAAAATTACTATATTGTCAAATATCGACACATTTGCACAAGTTGTCCTACAAGAAGAGCACATAACGCCCATTGAAGATGTCATATAATTTGTTGATGTCTCTATTCAATTTGTCAATTAGAATCTAATTGTATGAAAAAATTATATAAACAAAAACTTCTTGAGTATGTTTTATTGATATATGTTGTAAATTAGTTATTGTATCTGAATCTTGTTGCAAGTTGACTATTCTATGTGTTGTAATACAAAACAAATATTATACTGCATCAAAGCTAACAATTGTAATGATCATACTTGTAATTTTATTGAACACAATAATCGTATATAGTCTAAAACCGCTCATTACAAATCCTTGTGATGTCTTTTCTTTATGCTTTTTTAATATATATATATATATATATATATTAATTATTAACACTAAAACCACAAATGCAAAGCTTATTTTGCTTATATTTATTGTTAAATAATCAAAATGAAAAAAAAAAAAAAAAAACTTGTCGTTCTCCTCGTTCCATATGCTCCTTTAATTGTAAATCATTAAAATTAATTAAGATTTACAAATTATAAAAACTTATCCATTAATAATTATAACTAAGATGTTTTGTTCTTACATTAATAATAATGTATCTTGATGCTACCTAAATTTGCTAGTTGTCATGATTTGCACTTAATCATCCTATTTTATAATCGGTAAGATCAAACTGTAATTTTTATAAAATTAAAATATGGAATAAATGGTCAAAATCATAAATTTGGTGCTTTAGGTTTTATTAGAGATGAAATAGGTATTTTAAAAAGTCCAGAGGCACAACTGTATCTTCAACATTTTTTATAATCGCGAAGCTATCATGAAAACGTTGGAAACGTATTTAAATTATTAGATAAAAATATTCCATCAAGACATGGATCAAACAGCACCGGGATTTGGCCCACTGTCAGCCCAGCTTAAAGCCCAAAACGCAAACGATGATGCTGTAAAGGGTAGACTCTTTCATGACCCACTTACGTGTGGCCCATGAAACGGGGGATCTAAAATCCAAATCCAAATATCAAAAACAAGGCCGAATTGGTTCTTTTTTTTCTTTTCTGAAATGGGTGTCTCATGTTATGTCATGACTAAACTCAATAAATTACGATTGTAAGACATCAACTATGATAAATTCAGTGGTCATAGTTGTTATGGATGCATAGAATTGAACCCACGACATATGAGATATTGCATCACATCCAAATTGGTTCATTATTGTGAAGATTTTTATCGTTCTAAATTGTGTCTTTCATTTGATAATTAGTGTGACAAAGATGGTATTAGCTATATTGATAATTAGTCCATTATATTTAATGGAAGTGGATTATTAAAATGCTTATAAAAATATAAATATCATAATTCATGGATTATAATCGATTATTGAAGAAAAGGGAGGGTGTAAGTTAGAGATGGCCAAATTGGGCTATGGCCTGATGCTCTAGAACCGGTTTAAATCTTGTGAAATTAAGGGCTTTGTTCGGAACCAGTTATGTGTATAACTGATTTTCTTAAAAATTTAAGTTTTATAAATTATAATACAAGTATTTTCAAAATTTAAAAACAAGATTTTCTAGTTTTTTTTTAAGTTTTTCAAGGTTTTATCTACTTAATTGTATTATTTAAAGTGTATTTCAATGCTAAATTTCAAAAATCGTAACTATAAAAACATATATAACATTATTTTGTAAAAATTATTAAAAAAACATTTTTTTTTCTAAAAACCGGGCCGGGCCGGGCCCGGGACCGGGTCTGGGACTGGTCCATGGGATTGGGATCGAGACCGGTAACTATGCCTAAATTGGTTGTAGGATTTTTTTGATAGGTCCAGGAGCGGCTGGCACACTCTTAAGGGAACCAACTTGGGTCGAACATTTTTCTCAGTTTTGGCTCTTGGCTGGCACATGTTTTTTTAAGAATCATTATATCTTGCTTATTCATTTAAAACATACAATGATATGAAAAGCAATCATAATTACAAGAACAAACCAAAGGTCAACACAACGAAGATGAGATACAACACAAGAATGGTGAAAAGGAGATTAAAAAGAACGTTAGGATGCCCTGGGGGTTGGGAATCCAACAAAAAAAGTACTTAACTTAGTTGGTTCCGGACCATCAACCGGTAAAGATAAAAACTTACGATTAGATATTTAATTTAAATTATTTTTAAAATAACCCGGAAATAAGAAAAAGTTTGGAACTTGATTATGAATATATTGTTGATGGCAAAAGCTCAAATTGACAAAATAGGGAAGTAGACCCAATGGAGGATCTCCATAAAAAAGAAAAGAACAAATTACCCGAAAATACAAAATATTTTAACCTGATTTGGTTTCTTTTGTAACATACTTTCAAAACATTGAAATTATTATCTCAAATGTGACGTACACAAAATAAAAATCAGGACAAGTAGCATCTGGATCACTTGCAGTTGTGGGCCGATAGCACTTCGGGTACGCAATTGGGCAAAGTGCACTTGGCGGACGAAGATGGTATGGGGTGATCCGATGGTTTGGAAATTTGCATTTTCTTTTAATCCCTTGAGTTTAAGATTTTATGTTTCAGCCACTACTTAATTTAATTCGATTTGGGAAATTTTAGAAACATCGTTCGACGTTATAAATTGCACTTGTTGCCTTTGAAACATAACATTTACATATTTAACCTACTGTTTGACTTGATTAATTATAGGAACCCACAAAACTTATGTTTGCTATATTTTAACCCCGTATGGATAGAAAACTCTCTTCATGGGTGTGTGCACGGTTGGGAGTGAATCTGTTTTAAGGACACGTGCATAACACATGCCTCAACAGTCCACTCAAATCTATGTTCAAATTCGAATTTTTTATTTCTGATTTAGAACATTTTATATAACATATTCGTTTCATCACCATTTAGCAACCACCAACTCCATAATCCACCAACCACAAAACTTCCTCGCTGAAACCTATGAAAAGCTAGAAAAAAGTACGTACACCATCACCATCATAAACCAAAAAATTCATGACCTAAAAAACAAGAAAGATCTTCTTCGAAACCTAAAGAAAAATAGAGGAAAGAAGAAGATGAAGAAAAGAGATAGGCGATAGGCTGCAAATTCGAAACCCAGAAAAAGATTTGATTCAAGAATCTAAAAAATTAGACAAAAACATTTTTAAAAAAAAGGAGAAGGACGAAGCATGGCTGCAAGGGAGAGGGCAAAGACAACAACGTTAAGGGAAATAAGGAAGGAGAATCATAAATTAGGGTAGGATTGGAATTCAAGAAATATAAACAAAGATTTTAGGTTCATTTAAATTTTAACCAAACATTTTAAAGTTAATGACACGTATTTTTCTAATGCCCATACAACTTACATCGACATTGTTCTCATGATCGAACCTAAACCCAAGATTGCCGCCAAACTAGACATGTAAGTTGATCAACCGCATAGAGAGTGTAAACACCCATATAGCTGTGAGGTAACAATGATCATTTGAACTATCTTTTTTTTTGTTGGTAACCGTGGGTTTCCGGGCCAACTTACGCGCACCAACTAATCGTCGGGCGACCACGAATGGCCTGGAGTCATTTGAACTATCTTAGTTTCTACTATTATTGTTTTTCATGTTGTATATACTAATTTGATCAACAAGGCATATTCCCTGACAAATCTAACATATTTCTTGTAAATGATATCATATCAATTTGATCAATTGAGTGAACCATGTTCATATCCCTACAAATCTTTGTATCATCGGGTGCAAGTCATAAATGCCTTTTGTAAGGTGTTACAAGGGTCGGCCCAATTAGAGGGCAAAGTGGGCCACTGCCAAGGGCAACAAAGCCCAAGGGCAACAATGCCCAACATACATATAGGCTTGGGTAGGTTCAATTTTGAACTTTAAAAAACATCGTTTCTATCTTTTTTGAGTTCTGCCATATCGCACCAACTACGCACCCTCGTTAGGCTCTCAATCTCTCGTCTCCTTCGCTCTTAGACTTTCATTCTCTCGGTCTCCCTCACAAGTACGATTGGTTCTGTAACACCCTCAATTCTGGAAATAGCAACTAATTAAAAATTTTCTAAATACATCAATAAATGATTCATCTACAACCACAATTTAAGATTTAACCTCCATACATACATTCATTCTATACCTACAGTCTATAATAGTGTTACTAAAACCCAATAAGTGTCGCTATCTCCAAACTGCGGAGGACTTCGCCAAGCTACTCACTCTCACGCAAACTAGTGCTCATCTCTTCATAGCACCGCTAGGACCAACCCCAACTGAAACCTGATGCACATGCCGACAAATAAAAGGTTAGGCTAACGCCTAGTGAATTCAAGAGTTTTAACATGAATAGATATATCTTTAAAAGAAAGGAAATCAGTTCAAATCAAGATCTTTCAAACTAATTTACTTTAGAAATAGAGACGACTCGTTTTCCACAGTTTGCACCATTAAAGACAACATTCCAATACAACCATTCTTTATAAAACGATGTGATCCAAAACTCACTCAAAACGTGAATATAAATCGACTCCCAATTGTGATACAGTGAATAACACTTCACATCCCAAAACACCCAAAACACCCAAAGCACGGGTGGGGCATAACACTCAACCCATAAATCATGGTTAATAAATCTCATATACAATATGTCACCGAAAACATGGACACAAGACTCAGTACCCAAAACAACACCTTTCGGTGACGGGGAAGACCCGATTCCATTGAATGTGGCGGGTACACAAAGTTAAGCTACAGATGTATGTTATAAGTGTATCTTCAAGGATAAACAACCATTGACATCAACCCTATCTAGGTCTTTAGTCACGGTAGACATCAACCCTATCCAGGTCTTTAGTCACGGTAGACATCAACCCTATCCAGGTCTTTAGTCATGATAGACATCAACCCTCTCTGGGTCTTTAGTCATAATAGACATCAACCCTCTCTGGGTCTTTAGTCATAATAGACATCAACCCTCTCTGGGTCTTTAGTCATTTGAACATCAACTCTATCCAAGTCTTTAGTTCCAAAGAATCACCAAGTTCAATCCTATCCAGATCTTTACCTTGGGATCTCTCCATCCTTGACACACTTGATTATGTAGGACTTACATCGTATCATCAACGCCTATTTCCAGATTAAAACACAGGAATCTTATCCCATTTACACGATAAAAACCAACCTCTATGCCTATGGATCCATTGCATTACAACCTAACACGTTACATGACTCCAACGGATGAACTAACGTATCCAATACACGTAACTCACAAATTAGATGCAACTAGGTACACCATACGACAAGGCTCCTTAACAAGCTACCAAAACTGAACAAATGTTCCAAAGACTCATTTGAGTGCAAACCAAGCCCCAAAAGGCATAATGTACGTTCGGCTAAAATACGAGAGCCAAAGTGGTTACATAAACAAAAATACATCTTTCCCAAAACTTTGTTTCTCAAATCACAATTGGCCTTCGGCCCAAAACCCAAAAAGGATTATCATTTTCTAAAACGTTCCCAAGGTCGGGATCGACCCAAAACCAAAGGACTCACACCTTCGTACTTTTCAAAGTATCTCATTTCATGAATGATGCATAAAACCCGACAAACATTTAAAAGTGCATTTTTGACCAAATACCTATTTATGCAATAAATCACCAAGTCACATTCCTTTGTGACACATTTACCAAAATATCCCAAAATCCCAAATGTGGTGTTTTACATGGTTTAATAAGCTAAACACTTCCAATAATCAAAAGTTACCAAACAACTGAACAATTGATAATTTCATGTAAAACGCATAGATGCTTTAAAATAAACATTTTGGCATGTACAACGTTTTCACAAATCAACTTGAACTCACCTTGCTAGATTTAGGCTAAATCTAGATTTTACCCCATTTTGAGCTTCCTTGACGAAACTTGAATCCTCCAAGCCAAAATCTAGATCCAAGCATTTTCAACCGTAAATAACCATATTCAACCATAAAGAAACATTCCCCCAAATAACTCACATCAAAATACCCACTTTGGCCAAAACCCTAATTTGACCTAATTTCTCCAAAATCACCCAACTGACAACTTAAGAAATAAAGCACAAGAAAGTCATAAATAGGGCATTTATAACTTGAATAAAGCATTAGAAGGAAGAAGGGACGAACTTACAATAGTGGGTTTTGATAAAACTCAAAACCCTAGGATTTTCTTGGAAGAAACAACAATGAAGATGGTGGGAAGTTGACCCTAGCTTCCAAACTTGATAGAGACACAATATCTTGAAGTAAGTTTATAACACCCGAAAATTCGTAAGGTAAGTATTTTGTCTTCTTAAATGCATTTATTTCGCTTATGTGAGAATATGTGTCTTGTTGTACATTTCATGATCATTATTATGTCTAAATGTCATATAATTAAATTACCTTCGTTAATCGTTCAAACCTTGTGCTCGTTATAGTTTTCGGTTGAGTTTTGGGCTATTTTTGGGTGACTCGCGATTGTGCCCCGCGATTGCGCCCTTGCACTATCGCGGAAGGCACTATCGCCGAAGTTGTACCGAGAGTTCGGGGTGGGTTGCGATTGTGCCCCGCGATTGTGCCATGGCACTATCGCGGAGGGCACTATCGCGCGGTTTGTACCGCAGGTGGTATGGTGCTCGCGATTGTGACTCGCGATAGTGCCAATGGCACTATCGCCGGGCACTATCGCCGTCGGGGGCAGTGTCTTAAATGAACCCTTATCAGATTTCAACCTCATTTCTCTCAAACACTATCTTTTGGTTGCGATTTTGGAGCTTCCATTCCAGCCTCCATTCTCCACTTTCCAAACCCTAGCTCTCATTAATACTACCTCTCATTAATACTACCTTTTGGTGGTTGGGTTTTGGATTCAAGCATTAAACTCACCTCAAGAAAGATTCTAGGGTTTCTGAAAGTACATCTCCTCATCTTCAAGTCTCACCTTCTCAAATCTAGGGTTTTCATCTTTTCTTAGATTGTGAGTTTACTAATCTTTTGTTAAAACTAGATACACATAATTATCTTCTACTTGTTGATGTCAATGCATATCTCAAATGTTCATATTTAATGTTTCAAGTATTTTGGGGGTTTTTATCCATGGATTTATGTATATGGAAGTTACCATGTGTTATATGTGTATATCTTGGTATGTTGATGATTCCTTTTTGGAATGCCTTTTAGCAACCTTACATTCTCACGAAGTATTTGGATGGATATTATGTCATATGTTGGATTTACATGATTAGGATGGTTATAGTGTGTTCTTGGTGGATATCCGAAATGTTGACGGATTGAAACACATCTTGAGACCTCCTAAAAGCATTATGTGGACGAACCAAGTCTATGATTCACTACAGGAATGTAGGTGGGTGACATTTGGAGAATTTCCTAAGGCGGTAGTCTCCTATGTACCTAGACCTCCGTCGTCGGAGAATTTCCTAAACGGTAGTCCCCGGTGCGTGTCGGGCCTTTGGGTTGCCAGAGAAAGTGGCTTCAAGGTGCATTGCCTCCTCGGGTGAACCGGATTGGAGATATGGGTCGCTCACGTTGACTCCACATCTACGTGATTAATTGTTTAACTGCTGATAAGAACTGGAAATGTTTTATGGCATGTTTTTACTTGTTCAACTCACTAGGCTTTTAGGCCTAACACTTATTTGGTGTCGATGTGTATCTCAGGTGTTAGCGGTGCTACTCCTAGGCAAGTATAGATGCTTTAGGCGAGAGCTTGGGGATACGGCACTTGGATTATTTTGAGAAGCCTTGGGTTTATAAATGACACCTATTTTTGTAATCTCTTTTCTAGATGTAGAAATTAGATTAGTTGGTTGTTGTTTATTTATCCGTTAAATTACAATTGTGATTAAACAGGTTTATTTGTATTATTCCCATTTTTGGGAGGCTCTTGCTATGGCAATCTATATACCACTTCTCTTTTGGAAAGTTTTTGTTATCCCTATTTTTAGGGTGTTACAAGTTGGTATCAGAGCTTTAGTTTAAGTGAACTAGGTATTGTCTAACATATCTAGACTTAAGCTTTAGACGTTATGACTTCACTGTCCATTTATGGGGTAGAAATCCTAGGTGGGGAGAGCATTAGGATTACGGAATTACTTTAATTGAAAGTTGTGATGGTGGTGACAAGAATTCTTGTGTATGGTTCGTTCATAATTTCACTTAGCTACTGCTATTATGAATGCATTGCTACGTGAGCATGCTTGGTTTACTATTATTATGATAATTGATGAAGGTAGTAGTAAGTACAATGAGTTCAACTCGCTTAGTCTTTTCTCATTCTATTTCTCGTTTGCGCATGACAGATTTAATGGTAAACACTCGAAGTAGATTACCGGACATGCCAGAGGGGCAACCAAAAGTGGAATCTGCAGCAGTACGACCCCCGGTGGGGGCAACCTCCGATGACATTCCTATACCCAGAATTTTGGGAGGAGGGCCCAAGAATATTCCTCGCCGGAACCTCAACACGAATAATGCTATCTTGGAAGAGGTGACCATGGAGACCAGGATTCGGGATAGCATGATGCTGGCTATGAATTCTGCCATGGCCCAACAACAAATCCAACAACAAGAGTTTTTCGTGAAGCTCCTAGAAGATCGATATGCTAGTCACCGCCAACCCGAGACTATGGCGGAGAATATCATAGTTAGGTCGGGTGGTGGACCTGAAGTGGTGGTGACCGAAGAGCAACCGAGCAACGTGAATCAAGAGAGGGCTAAGGGATGCTCCTACAAGGCTTTTCTGGGGTGCAACCCTAAAGAGTTTGCGGGTTCCGACAACCCGGTTGTGTGTATGTACTGGCTCAAGGAAGTGGAAATGGCCTTTGAGTCTAGCGAGTGCGACGTCTCGCAACGGGTGAAGTTTGCTTCTCAATTACTCCGGGGAGAGGCATTGATCTGGTGGAATCTCACCCGGTCCGCCCTCACCCCCGAGGTTCTAGCAAAGCTGACCTGGGCAGTCTTCAAGAAAAAGATAATGGACAAGTATTGCAGCGAGCGTTCGTTGGAGAAACTGGAAGCTGAGTTCCGGAATCTGAAGAAAGGGAATTTGTCTGTAGCCGGCTACTCCAAGATGTTTCTGGAGAAGTTGAACTTGGTGGGATATCTGGTCCCAGACGAGAGATCAAAGATTAAGGCCTTTCATCTTGGCCTACCGGCCGATATGCGGACTGACGTGTACAATGCCGGACGGTCGACTCTTCAAGAAGTCATTGAAGAGGCCTTGCTTGTGGAAGATGATAGGTTGGCTGAGAAGGAAGAAAGAAGTGTTGCGGGTGAGAAGAGAAAGTGGCAAGGGCCATCTGGGCCCGTTTATGAGTCGAAGCCTTTTGTTAGCGGGAGAGCTTGCGACTCTCGTAAAAGCGATCAATGGTGCCAAAAGTGTAGGACCAAACACTCGGGCGCGTGTGCTCCTAAAACCTACGCAGGTCCGGTAGGTTGTACCAAGTGTGGCAGGAAGGGCCATGTGGCTCGGGATTGCGCTACTCATCCGACGATATGTTTTGAGTGCCAAGAGCCGGGGCACGTGAGGAGAAATTGTCCAAAGTTGACGGGTTTTAATCAAAACAGGTATGTTGGGTCGACGGCTAGAGTCGACCAATCACCGAGGGTGCCGAGTCGAGCTTTTCGGATGACTACCGAGGAGGCGAAGGAGACCGCTGATGTTGTTTCGGGTACGTTCTTAGTAAACTCTTTGCCTGCTCGTGTATTGTTTGATTCGGGTACGTGTTCTTTTGTATCGGATGTTTTCTGTAAGCAATTCATCACTCCTATTAGTGTCCTTTCCGATGCACTAGTAGTAGAGATAGCCAACGGTGATAAAGTAATTATCCGAGACCGTTATTGTGATTGCACCATAGAGATCAATGGGAGTCCTTTTGGGGTAGATTTGCTACCTATGGCCATCGGAGGGTTCGACGTGGTCATAGGAATGGATTGGTTGTCAAGGCACAAGGATGACATCTTTTGTTCTAAGAAGATGATCCAAGTGCCTTTGACGGAAGGCGGCGTGGTCATCATCTATGGGGAGAAAGGAAAGGGGTGCAACCCCATTATTTCCTCTCTCAAAGCGCGGAAGTTTCTAACGATGGGTTACCCTTCGTATCTAGCGTACGTTGTGGACACGAAGAAGGAAAAGAAGACGGTGGAAGACGTGAGGATCGTGCGGGATTATTCGGATGTCTTTCCGGAAGACCTTCCCGGATTACCACCGGAACGTCAAGTGGAGTTTCAAATTGACCTCACTCCGGGAGCGGCTCTGATAGCCCGAGCTCCCTATCGTTTGGCCCCGACGGAGATGAAGGAGATGATGACGCAACTTCAATATTGAAGTTGCTAGAGAAGGGTTTTATCCGACCGAGTTCTTCACCTTGGGGAGCGTCGGTGTTGTTCGTGAAGAAGAAGGACGGATCGATGAGGATGTGTATTGACTACCGTGAGTTGAATAAAGTCCCGGTAAAGAAAAAGTACCCTCTACCTTGCATCGATGATCTCTTCGATCAACTTCAAGGTGCGGGATGTTTCTCGAAGATTGACCTCCGATCCGGTTATCATCAAGTGAGAGTGAAGAATGATGATATTCCGAAGACGACCTTCCGAACGCGTTACGGTCACTATGAGTTCTTGGTGATGCCTTTTGGGTTGACCAATGCGCCGACCGTGTTTATGGACTTGATGAACCGTGTGTGTCGCCCATTCTTGGATAAATCCATGATCGTCTTTATCGACGATATTCTAATTTATTCTAAGGACGAATCCGAACATGGGAAACACTTGCGGGAAGTCTTGGAAGTCCTAAGAAGAGAGAAGTTGTTTTCAAAGTTCTCTAAGTGCGAGTCTTGGCTTCGAGAAGTGCAATTCTTGGGGCACGTGGTGTCAAAGGACGGTGTTCAGGTGGACCCGGCGAAGATTGAAGCTATGTTGAGTTGGGAGCCGCCGACGAATCCGTCGGAGATACGGAGTTTCTTGGGCTTAGCGGGTTACTATAGACGCTTCATCCAATACTTTTCCAAGGTAGATACACCTCTCACATCCCTCACAAGAAAGAACGTCAAGTTTCTTTGGACCGATGTTCAAGACCAAGCCTTTCAAACGCTCAAGAGGAAATTGTGCGAAGCTCTGATCTTATCCTTGCCTGAAGGATCGGAAGACTTCGTAGTGTATAGTGACGCTTCTAAGATGGGGCTTGGATGTATATTGATGCAACGAGGGAAAGTCATTGCCTACGCGTCAAGGCAATTAAAGGACCATGAGAAAAACTACCCGACGCATGACTTAGAGTTGGCGGCAGTAGTTTTTGCTTTAAAGTTGTGGCGGCATTACTTGTACGGGACCAAGTGTACTCTCTTCACGGATCATAAGAGTCTCAAGTACATCTTCGATAAAAAAGAACTCATTTTGCGGCAAAGAAGATGGCTTGAACTTCTAAAGGATTATGATTGTGATCTACTCTACCATCCCGGTAAGGCCAATGTGGTGGCAGATGCTTTGAGCCGGAGGAGCCATGATGGTGGCGTTAAATTGTCCCTTACAAGAATCGACGTGATATCAAGTTTGGTGGAAAGCATCAAGACGTGGCAAGTGGAAGCGCTCAAAGAACAAAACTTCAAGTCCGAGGTCATGGTGAAGAAAAGGGAACTTTTGACGGAACATAGTCGCGGGCTTAAACTATTTCAAGGTCGTATTTGGGTGCCGAAGTTGGGTGGAA
This sequence comes from Arctium minus, assembly GCA_954870635.1. NCBI lineage: Eukaryota > Viridiplantae > Streptophyta > Magnoliopsida > Asterales > Asteraceae > Arctium > Arctium minus. Next base: position 119,314,239 of record OX941083.1, on the reverse strand, counting down.
ATCGAGAGTTACTTCTAGAAGACGCGCACAAGTCGAAGTATTCTATACATCCCGGTAGTACCAAGATGTATAGAGACTTAAAATTAAATTATTGGTGGCCGGTGATGAAGTTGGATGTGGCTAACTACGTGGAGAAGTGTGTCACGTGCCTTCAAGTCAAGGCGGAACATCAAAGACCGTATGGAAGTTTACAACCGTTGTCCATTCCCGAGTGGAAGTGGGACAACATTACCATGGATTTCGTGACTAAGCTACCGAAGACCTTGCGAGGTCATGATACAATTTGGGTAGTCGTTGATCGACTAACTATAAGCGCGCATTTCCTTGCAATGAGGGAGACTTTGCCAATGGAGAAATTGGCCAAGCTTTACATCGATGAGGTTGTGTCCAGGCATGGGGTTCCACAATCTATCGTGTCGGATCGAGATAGTCGTTTCACGTCGAACTTTTGGGCAAGCTTGCAAAAGGAGTTGGGTACCCGATTGAATTTGAGCACGGCGTATCATCCTCAAACGGATGGTCAAAGTGAAAGAACGATTCAAACACTCGAAGACATGTTAAGGTCATGTGTTATTGACTTTGGAGGTAGTTGGGACTCACACCTGCCGTTAGTGGAGTTCGCATATAATAATAGCTACCACTCTAGCATTGGCATGGCACCATTCGAGGCGTTGTACGGGCGAAAGTGCCGAACTCCAGTTTGTTGGTTAGAAGCGGACGAAAAGCAATTCGCCGGGCCGGAAATAGTGCAAGAGACGGCGGATAAGGTGAAAGAGATCCGAGAAAGGCTAAAGGCGACACAAGACCGTCAGAAAAGTTATGCGGACAAGAAAAGGAGACCGGTCGAGTTTCAAGTGGGCGACCGTGTCATGTTGAAAGTGTCACCATGGAAGGGAATCATTCGGTTTGGGAAGCGTGGGAAGCTCAGCCCTCGCTTCCTTGGTCCATTCGTCATATTGGAGAAAATTGGATTACAAGCCTACCGGTTGGATTTACCACTGGAGATGGATGGAATACATCCTACATTTCACGTATGTTACCTTCGGAAGTGTCTAGCCGAAGAGGAAAGCGTGATCCTTTTGTCGGAAATTCCGGTGGACAATGGGAATCGTTGTGTAGAAGAACCGGAATCTATTTTAGAATCGAAGGTGAAGAAGTTGAGTCATAAGGACGTGGTCATGGTTAAGGTTCAATGGAAGCACCATCGGGGTGCTAACATTACTTGGGAATCGGAAGATTATATGAAGAAGCGTTATCCTCACTTGTTTAATCTAGAATGAGATTTCGGGGACGAAATCCCAATTAGGTGGGGAGGATTGTAACACCCGGAAATTCGCAAGGTAAGTATTTTGTCTTCTTAAATGCATTTATTTCGCTTATGTGAGAATATGTGTCTTGGTGTACATTTCATGATCATTATTATGTCTAAATGTCATATTATTAAATTACCTTCGTTAATCGTTCAAACCTTGTGCTCGTTATAGTTTTCGGTTGAGTTTTGGGCTATTTTGGGTGACTCTTGATTGTGCCCCTTGATTGTGCCCTTGTACTATCGCGGAGGGCACTATCGCCGAAGTTGTACCGAGAGTTCGGGGTGGGTTGCGATTGTGCCCCGCGATTGTTCCATGGCATTATCATGCGGTTTGTACCGCGGGTGGTATGGTGCTCGCGATTGTGACTCGCGATAGTGCCAATGGTACTATCGCCGTCGGGGGCAGTGTCTTAAATGAACCCTTATCAGATTTCAACCTCATTTCTCTCAAACACTATCTTTTGGTTGCAATTTTGGAGCTTCCATTCCAGCCTCCATTCTCCACTTTCCAAACCCTAGCTCTCATTAATACTACCTTTTGGTGGTTGGGTTTTGGATTCAAGCATTAAACTCACCTCAAGAAAGATTCTAGGGTTTCTCAAAGTACATCTCCTCATCTTCAAGTCTCACCTTCTCAAATCTAGGGTTTTCATCTTTTCTAGGTTTTGGTACAAAACCTAGATTGTGAGTTTACTAATCTTTTGTTAAAACTAGATACACATCATTATCTTCTACTTGTTGATGTCAATGCATATCTCAAATGTTCATATTTAATGTTTCAAGTATTTTGGGGGTTTTTACCCATGGATTTATGTATACGGAAGTTACCATGTGTTATATGTGTATATCTTGGTATGTTGATGATTCCTTTTTGGAATGCCTTTTGGCGACCTTACATTCTCACGAAGTATTTGGATGGATGTTTTGTCATATGTTGGATTTACATGATTAGGATGGTTATAGTGTGTTCTTGGTTGATATCCGAAATGTTGACGGATTGAAACACATCTTGAGACCTCCTAAAAGCATTATGTGGATGAACCAAGTTTGTGATTCACTATAAGAATGTAGGTGGGTGACATTTGGAGAATTTCCTAAGGCGGTAGTCTCCTATGTACCTAGACCTCCGCCGTCGGGGAATTTCCTAAGCGGTAGTCCCCGGTGCGTGTCAGGCCTTTGGGTTGCCAGAGAAAGTGGCTTCAAGGTGCATTGCCTCTTTGGGTGAACCGGATTGGAGATATGGGTCGCTCACGTTGACTCCACATCTACGTGATTAATTGTTTAACTGCTGATAAGAACTGTAAATGTTTTCTGGCATGTTTTTACCTGTTCAACTCACTAGGCTTTTTGGCCTAACACTTGTTTGGTGTCGATGTGTATCTCAGGTGTTAGCGTTGTTGCTTCTAGGCAAGTATAGATGCTTTGGGCGAGAGCTTGGGGATACGACACTTGGATTATTTTGAGAAGCCTTGGGTTTATAGATGACACCCATTTTTGTAATCTCTTTTCTAGATGTAGAAATTAGATTAGTTGGTTGTTGTTTATTTATCCGTTAAATTACAATTGTGATTAAACAGGTTTATTTGTATTATTTCCCTTTTTGGGAGGCTCTTGCTATGGCAATCTATATACCACTTCTCCTCTTTTGGAAAGTTTTTGTTATCCCTATTTTTAGGGTGTTACAAAGTGGGTGTGGATGAACACTTGGTGACTTCTAAAATCGAATTCAATGGGATGGAGGTTTGAGAGAGTTCTTGAAGAAGGTGAATGAATAAGTGAGTGAGAATGAGTGTGGAAAGGAGTTTAAAAGCATCCAGGGCCCGCAGGCGATTGTGACACGCGACTATGCCCTTGGCATAGTCGTCGGGCATAGTCGCTCGCTCAAAAGGAGTCGCGGTACATAACCCGCGAGTATGCCTCGCGATAGTGACCCTGGCATTATCGCCGGGCACTATCGCCCAAAGTGTACCGAGAGCAGGGAGGGGTCGCAATTATGACACGCGACTATGCCAGAGGGCATAGTCGCCGGGCACTATCGCCCTGACAGTACCGAAGGTTAACAGATCCGATTTTTCGACCGACGAGCTCTCTATACGAAACTCAACATACACCAACACGACTTGGGTAGATTTATAATCATAACTTAACCAGATAAGCGAGAGTTAAGAGTTTTCCAAAATCACGGGTGTTACAGGTTCTGTCGTTGATCGGCCACCGACTACCATCGACATCTTATCCCCACTTTTTACAGCCACCGACCACAAATTCCGCTTCTGTGATTATCCTCCAATCTGATTTTTGCACTTCGAGTCTTAGTTTCTCACCACTCTAGGTGTTCTCTTTCTTATTACTTATCTTATTGATTTATTGTTTAATGCTTATTGATTTCATGATATGCTTATTTTTCTTGAGACCTAAATCTTGATCTTTTGTTGATGTTTAATGTGTATATGCTGAAATCTGAATGACTGAATGCTTATTTGAGTGATTCCCTTGAGCCTATTTGATATTCCATTTGGTTTATTGGTAATTTGGAGATTTGGACTTCGGTTATTTGGTGATTGCTTGATTTAGTTGCTTATTTATTTGGACCATTTGGTTAAATATGTTTCCTTGATCACAACCATCCGGTGCTCAAAATAGAAAAAGAAGGCAAAAACAACAAGAAAATGTTCAATTTTTACATGGATTGTTAGATACCTTTTTTGTTAGACAAGAAAAACTCATTGAAAATCCTAGCGAAGGGTTTGTCAGTCACGGTGGCATCCGTCAAAATAAGTTTTTCAAAATTAAAGTTATTTGAAGTTATATTCACGGACTACCATGAGTCAAGAGAAGCTTAACACGTTAGCAATTTTTAGCAAATGTCAACTATGATAGATGAATTGAATATTTTGCTTCATGAAATGCACAAATACATCGTTTTAGGTGATCTTATCTTTGTTTGTTATTTAAGGTTTTGGTTTAACCCCCTTGGTTGTAAGTTTCTCCTTTTTCAATAAAAAAATGGCGTGGGAATGAGCCGCCTATTTGACTAGGTTCCAAAGCCCTTAAAATTTTGTGTGTGTTTTGTTTATTTGATTATGGATTACGGGCATATTTTTGACTCTCCACCCAGACTCATCTAAAACCATGGAACCGACCCCTGGGTGTTACATTGAGACATATATATTAAGAGGGAGGATCAAACGAGAGCAGTAACTATTTAAAACAACATGAGAACTAACAAAAACATTAGTGATTTTACATTAACGCTCAAAAAAACCACGCAGACCTGAAGTCGGGGCCAAAGTCGTTTTTTCGTGTGTTAATGTAAAATCACTAATGATTTTGTTAGTTCTCATGTTCTTTTAAATATGTATTGTTCTTGTTTGAACCCGACTCTATATATTAATTACCCAACTTCAAACATATTGAATAACATATAACCTTCTTACTTTATAATCTTTCTTGCTAAGCTTCTTATCATGTATTATATCTCACAATGATAAATTTAGGGGTGTTCGCGGTGTGGTTTGGGGCAAAACCGCAAACCGCACCGCATATACCTCAAACCGCACCGCAAAATGCGGTGCGGTGCGGTTTGTACCTTACGCATTTTACACCTACAATGCAATAATTATAAGATCAAATTTTCATTTTAAAATCAACGATAACGTGATCGTAGTCCCTAAAAATGAAAATATTCAATACGTCCAATTCTAAAATACATATTATATAAATATTGCAATTATTTTATATATACATATATGTGTGTTTAATATATAAAATTAAAAATATATACATGTATATAATGTGCGGTGCGGTGTTTGAACCGCGGTTTCATAACTCAAAACCGTAAACCGCACCGCATAGTGCGGTTTGGTAAGAATGCAAACCGCATCGTGGACGTTCTAAACCGCGTTTTGCGGTGCGGTGCAGTGCGGTGTGGACAGTTTAAATGATAATTATTTTGAAGTCGAATGCAGTCATACGACGTGTTCATTTTACATTTGTTTTATTTCAAGTCAGGCTTATAACATTAATGATCAACTACAAAAAATATGTATTTGGCAACAAGTTAAGAAAATTTTGAAATACAGCTAAAAGTCCAAACATATCAATTGATATTAAAAAAATAAAAAACAATTACCATAACAAGAAAATATACGGATACGAAATTTATTAATAAAATTTAAAACGACAAAAAAATTTCGATTAATAAGTTAGTATTAAAACTTTAAACAAATAGTTTCATCAAAGAAGGTTACTAATTATGTTATCACATTCACACCAGTAAGTTTTGTCCAACTTTGGCTTATTTGACAGGCTAAGAATTAGTAAGGAATATTAATCGGACATCAATTTCACACGTCCGAAATGTCCAACAATCATATTTCAGATTTTTACATAATCTTTTATTTAATAGTTATTTAAACAAAAAATTATATATCTAATATTGTTTAAAAGGGTATTTGAATAATAATTAAATATTAATATAAGAAAAAAATTTCAAAATTTTATATCCTCATAATGTTTTATATGTTTTTCAAACATAGAATGTTAGTTTAAAGATTTTAATATTCAATCTATTTTTCTCTTTTTATTTAATGTTTATAATTTATTATTATTTCTAGAGGATTTAAAAGTTTCACTTGATCTTGTCTAAATCATTATAGTCTCATTTAATTACGATAAGAAAATGTGTATGTCATACTTGGGGGGCTGGGGCCTCGTTCTAGAATTATTGGGATTCAGATCATTCAATGATAAACAAATGAAAAATATAAAATATTTTCTGTTTGATTTTCTTTGATCTCTTAAATGAAATGTCTAACAATTCATAGTTAGGCAGCGTTTGTTTTTTAAAAGGTGATAAAGTCTGAGTTCACTCCTGATTTTTAAGAGGTGGTGTGGATGTCTGAAATCTGAATTAACAAGATTGTTTGTTTTTGTAAACTGACAAACATATGAATATATAAAATTGTCTATTTTATCCCTAAAAAAATCAACTTAAATACGTCAATTGAAGTGATCATCGATGATTGAAGGACGGAACGAAAAAAAAAGGATGCTAATAGATTTGCGAGGTTGTGGAGTTTTAATCATATCTCAAACACCGAAACGTCGATTTAAGCGATTCAAGAAGTTTTGGAAAGCTAACACGCAAATCTACAATATTCATGTTTTGCATTTTTGCAAATTCGGGGTTCATTTGGGTTAAAACCGATGTTGAAATCGAAAGCATGATGTTGGACGAAAATAAGAGGTAATTAAGTGGTTGGGTTATCACTTAATTATTCAGAGGACAATAAGGGGTTGTTTGGTTCGCAGAATGTTTTTAGATGAAATGGAATCTGTCAAAGAAATTTGACTTTGAAAGAATTGGAATGGAATGTCATCAGGTTTGACCACCTGTTTGGTTGACAGACATTGGAATGGAATTTGTTAGAGGAATTGGAATCTGTCGGTTTGGTTCACATAGTGTAACTTTGGAATTGGAATGAAATATTAGTAAATGACCAAAATACCCTTTTTGAAAATTTTGTAACCAAAATCCAACTAACATTGTCCAGGTCGGTGGTGGTTTAGATTGATGATGAACAGTGATTCAGATCGGTGATCGGCGGCGGTGGTTGACGGTTGTCCAGATCGGTTGTGGCTAGCGGTTGTTCAGATCGGTGGCGGTTGACGATGGTTCAGATTGGTGGTAGTCGACGGTTGTGGTTGGCGGTTGTTCAGATCGGTGGTGGCTGACGATGGTTCAGATTGGTGGTAGTTGACGGTTGTGGCTGGCGGTTGTTCAGATCGGTGGTGGCTGACGATGGTTCAGATTGGTGGTAGTTGACGGTTGTGGCTGGCGGTTGTTCAGATCGGTGGTGGCTGGCAGTGGTTCAGATCGGTGGTGGTCGACGGTGGTTCAGATTGGTGGTGGTCGACGGTGGTTCTATCGATAGTGGTCGACGGTGGTTCTATCAATGGTGGTCAACGGTGGTTTTGATTGATGGCGGTCGACGGTGGTTCAGAGCAGTGGTCGACGGTGGTTCTGATCGGTGGTGGTCGACGATGGTTCAGAACGGTGGTCGGCGGTGGTTCAGAACGGTGGTCGACGGTGGTGGTGGGTGGTGGTTCAGAACGGTGGTCGACGGTGGTTCCGTCCGGTGGTGGTCAATGGTGGTTCAGAACGGTGGTCAACGGTGGTTCCGATCGGTGGTGGTCGTTGTGGTTCAAAACGATGGTCGGTGGTGGTTCCGATTGGTGGTGGTCGACGGTGGTTCCGAACGGTGATCGGTGGTGGTTCCGATCGGTGGTGGTTGACGGTGGTTCAGAACGGTGGTCGGTGGTGGTCGTCGGTGGTTCAGAACGGTGGTTGGTGGTGGTTCCAATCGGTGGATCTACGGAGCTTCATATGGATCTAGGTAAATGGGGATAGATTTGTCTTTTTGGGAAAATGAGATGGAATGGAATTGAATTTTTTCTCAAATGTGATGGAATGACCAAATCCATGAATGGTGGAATGAGTGGAATTCAATTCCATTCCATGGGAAACCAAACGCCTAAAAGGAATTTAGTCAACGGAATTGACCATTACAATTCCTTAAGATTCCATCGGAATCCTACGAACCAAACGCCCCATAAGGGTTAAGAGGCTCTGAAAAAAAAGAAAAAACAAACGGTCTGAATTATCTTATCTGAATCAGACATAAGTAGCAATTAAAAGCTTATTTTGAAAAAACAAACACCACCTGACTACAATTTTATCATTTATCAATTAATTAATGCATTATATTAATTTATTCTACAAGGTTAACAAAAGTTTATTAGAATATATGTCATATTTTATTGAATTATATGTTTTTATGATCAATTAAACATGCACCTACGATATATTTTTGAAAGAAATAAGTGTTGACTTCAATTGTCTCAAAAAAGCTAGCAGTAGGTTAAGAGCTAGAGTTGGTCATGCTTTCAAATCGCTATTCTCCTATAACTTGAAAATTAATATAAAAAAAGTTTATGTAATAACAACAACAAAGTTTCAATAAAGAAATAAACTAATATAATTTAAGGGTTACTCGCTTTGAAATATTTTTTAGTCAATCTCTTCATAATTTAGAAGCAAACTATTTTAATCGGGTCAAATCAATTTGAATTTTCAATAACCCAACCACTGTAGTGTTTTAGTGTTGGGTTGGATATAGGAAAAAAAAAACTAATTTTTTTGTTTTTGGTGTTTTTAGTGTTGGGTTGTAGATGGTCTTGGGGAGGTTTTGATTGTGGGCTACCGGGTTCTTAATTCATATTCACTTACAATATTGTTTTTGTATGAATTTAGTTTAAGTTCTAAAATGTTTTTAACGGTGGATAGTGGTTGGTGGTGGTGTGTATGATTGTTCATAAATTGAGGGAGATAAGAAGATGAAGGTAGGGACGAAGAAGAAGGGTAAAAAAGACTAAATTTCCCTCGTGTGAGTGACACATAATGTATTTAACGAAGCTTTTTTAACAGTGTGAAATGGAGGGATTAGTTTTGGGTTCTAAAACATGACAAATAGATTAGAGGTGTACTTTACAAATTGGAGGTACAAACCAAGAAAAACATTCATAAACGAAAAAGGAAAATGTAATTCACTCTAAAATAATAATAATAATAAGAGTAAATTACACTTTTGGTCCCTGTGGTTGCCATCTACTATCAAGAGTAGTCTCCATTTCAAACTAATTACAATTCTGGTCACTGTGGTTTCCATTCCTTTTCAATATTGGTCCTTATTGAAATAGACTCCATTATCTCCCGTTAAATGGTAACTCCATCCAGGGACAAATTTGTCCAACCCCCCCCCCCTTTTTTGAACAACAAGTTAACACACGCACACGTTCCCGGGGTATCTAGGCTCCCACTTAAAGGTGCCACCCGAATAATCCCCGTCGATCACGACCCAGACCAATTAAGGGTACCACTATGTGGCAGACCCATGATCATGGATGTCACAGGATGCTCACCACGGGGTTCGAACCTGGGTAGTCAGGGATACCATCCACTGAACCCCCCCCCCTCAGGATGTTACCTTACCACTGGTCTAATAAACCCTTCCACCTTCTACGGTGACTCTCCCTCGTCTTCTCCTTTCCCGACGCATCTTTCCATTCCCCGACAGTATTCAACGGACAAAATTTTTGATAAAACAAGGTGGAATGGTTTATTAAAAACAAAATGGGTTGGACAATTTTTGCCCCTGGATGAGTTACCATTTATTCATTTAACAGGAGATAATGGAGTCTACTTCAATAAGGACGAACATTGAAATAGAAGGGAAACCAAAGTGATCAAAATTGTAATTACTTTAAAACAGGGACTACTCTTGATAGTAGGTGGCAACCATAGGAACCCAAAGTGTAATTTACTCTGATAATAATAATAATTGGAAAAACACATTTGGAAATAGTTATTTGTCTTTAGCTCACATTTCCACCTACCACCCCACAACCCTCACACATGAACAAGATTCCTCTTTACAAACTTTCAACTCTCACCTAACACCCTTTTTGGTTAATTAATTCTTAATCACCTTAATCCCACATCATTACCAATTTAATCACTTCTCACCTACTTGATACCACAACTAGCTAAAAGCAAAGAAAAACAATTGTTTTTAATTTAATTTATTGTTTTATACCATATATGTTATTATTATATTACGTGTTAAAATTAGGGGTGTAAATAGGTCAGGTTGGATTGGATTCGGGTTCAACCCATTTATTAATTGGATTGAAAATCTCAACCCAACCCAACCTGTTTAATTAAATGGGTTGAGATTTTCAACCCAACCCAACCTGTTGGGTTGATGGGTTGGTAGCGGGTTGACCTGTTTATGACTATCTCAACCCAACCTGTTAATTAAATGGGTTGAACCTGGGTTGACCCATTTAAATTTAAAATTGTAAATTCAAAAAGTCGTGGAAGTTGGAACAATGGAGGTCTGGAACTCGTCGTGGTCCTCGTGGAAGTGTGGAACAATCGAACAGAGGGAGAGGACTTCGGCGTATGAGGAGTCGACGAGTCGTCGTTATCAAAGGGAGAGGAGAGGACGGTCGGCCGCCGTGAAGCGTGAACAGAGCCGAAGAGGGAGGAGACTAGAGAGGAATGGTTCAACGCCTAGAGGAACTGAGGAAGAAGAGCGGCGCCATTTCTTTTTGTGATTTAGGGTTTCAATTTTAACTTTCAAATTTTAATATAGAAATTATATTATATTTATTAATAACTAAAATAAAAATATTAGGTAATATTATAAATGGGTTAGAAACAGGTTATAAATGGGTTAGTAACAGGTTGTAAATGGGTTAGAAACAGGTTGTAAATGGGTCGAAATGAGATTATAAATGGGTCGAAATCAGGTTATAAATGGGTCGAAATCAGGTTGAAAACATGTTGGAAATTTCAACCCAACCCAAACCCAATTAATAAATGGGTTAGGCGGGTTGACCCATTTAACTTAAATGGGTTGAAATTCTCAATCCAACCTACTAATTTTGGGTTGGATTCGGGTTGGGTTGACGAGTTGGGTCACTTTTTTTCACCCCTAGTTAAAATATTGATACGTAACAATGAATTTAAACTTCTTTGTCAATACATTACATAGTTGAGATTGTGCCTATCATTAATGATCATACATCCTAAATCCATTCACAATACAAGAAAATTTGTAGGTCCTAAAAATGTATATATCAGGGATATTATTTTGAGGACTTTTTCTTTGTAAATACTTTTATTAAAATTCTAACTTTTCTCAAGATTTTGGTTAAAATACAATACTTGTTAACATTCATCTAATTATTTATATATTTAATCAATCTCGTCAACCATAATACTTTGTCAATTGTAAATTGAAATCACATTGTTAGATTTAAACAAATAACAATTATATAAAATAAATATAATATTCATTATTTGAGCAAAGATTTCAATCAATTTTGATTTATCTTTTATCTTTTAATAAATAGTTAATAAAAAACAAGAATGTTGGTGTAAATATTTTGTTAATACTAAAAAATACCTAATTTTTTTATTCATCATTTTTGTGAAGAAAGAAATGAAAGCAATAATAAAATTGGAGATTGGGAATATATGTTGGAAATGCGAAGGACCACACCACATGGAACATGAATTATTAAAAAATATGAGGACGGGTGGTGGTATGTGATTTTGATAAGGACCATCTAATTTTATTATTATTTATTATAAAAGAAGGAGTGTTATTACATATATGCATTTATAAATATATTAAAATCAAATTTAATTATATATTAAAAATGTAAAATATAAATATAAATCTTAATATTAATGTATGTTAAAAAAATTAATAAGTATATTTATATTTAACAATAAATAGATATGTATTTAACGTGCCTTGAAAAAAAGGTATTGGTATCCTTACCCCTCCTCACTCACAAAAGTCAAAACTCCCCATATCCCTTCCTATCTCACTTACATACCCTGTATAGAGGGGTATAAATAGAATTCACCTTACAAAAATTGTTTAAAGTTAGGAAGAAACGGTACTCTATGAATTTCATAACCTGCCCTCATCAACCTTACAAACAAGCACACCTATCAACACCTACACTACTACTTATCTCATCATTTCTAATTCGGGTCGGTAAGCCGACTTCATGGTCAATTTTCTTTCATTCAATGAGAATTTTTATTCGAATTTTCTCTATTACTTTAATTTAAAGCATAGTTAGTAAATGTCAAAAACGAATATTTCGTATTAATATGTGTAAGAAGAAATGAATGAAAAAAAATATTCAAATAAAAAGTAAAATTATCATTTAACTAAGTTACAATATTAATTGTTTGTATTAAATTAGATTTTAATTCACAAAAACTCCCAATTATATTACGATTAAAGTATTTCCAATAACTACTATATTTTAACAATTCTATCATTAACTGTATTATTTAAATATTCAATACATTTAATAAAATATTATTTCTCTCTGTTAAACACTTAATTTTAATGTCTTCAAAAGAATTAAATATTATTTATGTCTCTTAAAATGTGAATTTTGAGATTTCTATCTTTTCTCACTTTTTTCTTTATTTTAGCATGTGGTATAACATACTTTTGGAGAAAAATATACCTTAAATCTATAAAATCACTATTTTAACATAGCTATGGATGTATTTAAAATAATAGGTTGAGACATAAAATAAACGACAAGACGTAATAAATTGATTTGATCAAAAATAAGTAAAACATACAAAGTCTGTATTAGAAGTTTGGGATTATTAACCCATCTCTCTCTCTCCCAAATGGACTTCATGACGATGGAGTCCAAACCATATTTACGCACACATTAACCCATGTTTTGTTCCTTCACAAAATGAAATAAAAATACACAATTTTAAAATTATAACTAAAGATAAAATGACGTCATAAATCACAATCATTGAGAAGGTGACCAAGGGGTCATGTCCATGGGGTAGCTACCCAACACCCTCAGGAAAGATGTGAATTCCTGAACCTCTGCCAATGCGTTCTGTGCCCTAACGTCCGCCATTGAAGCATCGAAATCAACGTAGAACAGGTACTCGAAGTGTTTTGCGGTCCCAACGTTCTCGTCCCCCACCAGCCTGATCGGACGGTTGCGATGTGGCCGGCTTTCGATTTTTGTTAAGCTGATGTTCCGGAATGCGAACGCCGATAGAACTTTGAACAGAACCGACGTTCCTTTGTCGTGAGCGAATACGATGCTTGTCTTGAACGGGATGTCGATCCGTGGTATGATTGGCTCACGAGCCAGCATCACGAACCGTGTAACATTGCTTGAATCGTCCTGGATTCCATCCGCTAGGATGTTCATGCCGTACAGCTCCGCGGCGCGTGCAGATGCGATTGCTGCGGTGTCGCGGAGGTTGTTTGCCGCAACGAATTCGGCTGCTCCGGCGGTATCGTCGACGGCCTCGCGCGTGACGTTCAAGCCGAGTTTTGTGAGAGTTAGCTCGCACTGAGCCAGAGCTTGCGGATGGCTTATCACGCGGTTCAGGTATTCTTTCCGTACGCCAGGTAAAGCCAGGAGGCAGTGGTGAACCGGAAGCTGAACTTCTCCAACGATGTGGAGACGGTGGCGCAGAAGCAGATCGTAATTCCGATGTATGCTGCCGCCTAGCGAGTTTTCAACCGGCAAAACAGCTCGATCTGCAATCCAAAGCTCCACCGTTTGAAATGCGACCTCAAATTGGTCACAAGGAATGGCCTCACAATTCGGATAAGCTTTACCGGCAGCGGCCTCACTATACGCACCAGGTACACCTTGATACGCTACTCGCAGCTGCGAACCGTGCATCGGCGCCGGTGATAAGTCAGCGATAGTCAGTGGCTTTGGCAAGTTACCAATCGGAACTAGATCTAGACTGCTATGTCCATTGACAACGGTGATATTATTATTATTGTTATCAGTGCCGCTGGATTTGTCGGTGTTCTGCTGCTGCGATTCCACCTTGCTAGCTAAGATAGCACATGAGCTCTGCCAATCGGCGCGGCTCTTACCAACACCGCCAGATGCGAAGTTACTGGTTGTATGCGTGGGCGCCGATAGGGGAGGATTAGCTGGATTGGCGGCGGCGTCAAAACGGCTTGCAACACATTGAACGGTGAGATAAGTCGGTTGAGCGAGCCGATGAGAAACGGTTGGTAAGGTTACAGACTTGAAAGCAATACTACCAGTACCAGATGGAGGAACAACACAATGCATATTTGCAGATGAAGATTGAAATAAACAAAGAAGTAAAAGAAAGCTTTGTTATCCGGCAAAGCTGAGAAAAGAAGAAGGGAAGGGGAGGGGTTTTATATCGGTGGTGGTGGAGACGATGGCTTTGAGTGGTTGGGTCAATCTCACACCTACCCCCCTCTTTCTTCCTCTTAGTGTTTCTTTGACTTTTTTATCCATGGCATTTAATTTTCATAAAAAAATATATATATTTTTTTAATATAAACTGTATTCTAAAGTAATAATGATATCTCATATTTTTATTTTGAGTAAATTAAATTCTTTGTCCCTATGATTTACACGAAATTATAAGAGGCGTCCATATGGTTTGCATTTTAGCATGCTTATAGTCCCTTTGTCTTAACATCGTTAAAAACATCGGTTAAATTGGTTAAGTCAGATGACATTTTGGTTTACCTATTTTTTTCTTTTTTCTTTAATTAATAAAAATAAATGTACATTATATATATATATATATATATATATATATATAGCGAGAGAGAGAGAGATAAGATCATACGAGAACAATTACTAAATAAGAGAATAAGAAAGCAATCGAATCACATGTAAAATCATATGTCATTCAGTTGCGGGCCACGTTGTTTGCACACCTTTGCATTGACCGATAGTATAAAATCACATGTGATTTTGCGTGTAATTTGACCGTTTTCTTATTCTAATATTTTGTTATTGTTTTCGTTTGAACCCTCACTCTCTCTCTCTCTATATATATATATATATATATATACATGTATAGGGATAGGTTCAAACGAGAAGTTAAATATTTTGCGAGAAGATGAAAAGTGTTTAATCATATATGATACACAAGCTTAATCATATATGATTAAACACATGTTATATTGACAATACATAGACGTTTAATCATACATGATTAAACACACTTACAAGCCGTGTAATCATATATGATTAAACACTTCTCGCAAAATGTTTAACTTCTCGCATGATCCTCCCTCTACATGTATATATTACAAAAGGTAAATGTATATTATATAATCATATGTCATTTCTCTATATGCAGACTAAGAGTTCTTTTAATAAATATTTACCCGGGTAAGCGCTTACCGGTATTACTTACTTTACGGTCCTTATCTATTGAGCATGAAAACTACCTAGAATCTTACAGATAAGAGTCATAATAAGGACCTAGAGTCTTAACCAGTAAATGAGAGAAATGATTCTTACCCGGTAAGTGCTTACCGAGTTTAAGACGCTTACCAATAATTAATTTTGATGGTCGGGAATGTTATACGATAATGTAAGTGAGGGTAATGTCCTTGCCGGTAAGTGCTCACTCGGTAAACATTTTGGTAGACGGCCCCTAAGATAAGCATATTGAGATGTGCAGATAACCAACCATGACAACCGCCCCTCCTCCCACGGGTTCCTCCTTAGCTATCATGACCCTTTCCCTTCTCCAATGGTGAAACCACCACACAAACTGTATCCCTTACACCACAACTCCAACTACCCTACAAATAGTATCCTGATCTCTAAACTTTGTTTACCTTATTCTTCCCAATATTCAAGCAGAAGCATCATAAAGCAGATCCAGATCTAGATCCCCACCGAAGACCCCCCTTGGTCATATTTTTAGCAAATCTTGATCGGGGATCTGGCCTTCGAAAGGGTTTCTACATGAATTTTTGGTTTGGGTTTTTGATAAGTCCCTTTATCTCATGTTCAGATTTCTACATAGATTTTTCTTTTTTTTATATATTGGGTTATAGATTTTTTTTTATAAATTAGGGTTTAGATTTTTTGTATATATCAAGTTTTCGTTGTAATCGTTTGGATGTATTCTTGATTTAAGATCATATTATTTTGTGGTTTTGATCACCTTATTTAGGTGAATTGGTTTTGATTAAGATTTCATTTATTTGTCTCTTTTATTTATTGATGTACGAACAGTGGAGACAGAGATGAAGACGATTACTGGAGTATATTTTATATTTTGTTTAACATGGAGAGAGAGAGAGAAGGAGGAATGTGTGGCATCATTTAATTGGTGTTTGGAAAACTATTTTTTATATTTTAATAGAAAAAAAGGTAAATGAGCAAAATTACTCAAATGCCCTTCTGAGTAAAATGAGAAAAATGTTAACTAAGGGACATAAGGCGTGTCAAATTTGATTTAGAGAGACACAATATAATTTTGTGTAAACATCATGGACCAATAATGTAATTTACTCTTTTACTTTTATTTTGTTCAGCGGATTTATTATTTCATTATATCATCTTATTCAAAAAAAAATTGATTTTATTTATACGATTAATTTGTCTATTTACATAAAGGAAGATTTTTTACTTATATCATAATTTCTAAAGTGTCAGGTTGGTTTTAGAAATTTTATATTCTAATTAGTTTTCATTGAATCTTTATTTAAATAGTCAAGTCTATAAAAAAATATATTTTAATCAATTATATCTAACAATTACATGAACCAAAAATATAATATATATATATATATATTTTTAACTAGCTTATTAATTTTTTAACATGTTTTTTTTTGTCATTTATATTTCTTAACTAGCTTATTAACTAATTTTTGTTAAAAATGATTAGTTTATCGGCTAGTGTATCAAGTATCAACTAACAGTCTGTTTATTGAATTATTTGATAATTAACTAGTTTGCTAAACATAACCTAAATGTAAATCCCTATAAACCATTATTGTTTTTTTTATTTTTTTATTCTTAAATTTTGTATGAGTATTATTATTTTAACTAATGTAATTTAAAATTTAAATTAATTTCTTAAAATTGTTTTACAAATATTTAATACTTTTACTTTATTTTATTTACATTTAACATAATATTTGATACGTCTATATGTTTTGACATTTTAAATATTTAATTAGTTTATTAATATTGTTTTAACATAATATTTAATACATTTTATTTTTGTTGTTAATTTTACATTTTAATATTTGATAAAATTAATTATATTTTTTTAACATAACAATACGTTTTCATTTTTAGATTTTTTTACATTAAATGTTTAATTTATTTATATGTTTGCAAAAAAAATATTAATCAATCTCATACTTATATTTTTAAAATCACAAAAATGTATAATTTTGTTTATTTTTGCAAACAAAAAGTTATTAATCAATCTTTATATCTAAAATATAACTACTTTTATTTTCTAAATATTTGGTATATTAATTATTAGTAATATCCATATTTTAAATGTATACTAAAGATATTAACGATGAATATATAATGAAGTAGCATGTTAAGAAACATATTTTCCTTTATATCTACTAAATTAAGTTAAATTATTAATATCATAATGGTATAAAATAAAAAAGATAAAAGAAAAATAGATGAAAATTAAATAACTATAAAACTTTAAGGATAAATTATCTATACTATAAAATATATAAGATAATCATTGAATTATAACAAAATGCTTAATTTTTTATATAAAAAACATTATTATTAAGCCTAAATTAAACAAATTTATAAAAAAAAACATTATCACTTTCTCAAAATCATCCAAAATCGTACTGTAAATCGACAAAAAAAAACAAAAAATAAAATGAAACATTAAAAATCGTGATGTATCTCGCTGCATTGCGCGAGTACGCTTCTAGTATTATAAAAGAGACATAAAAAACTTTTAAAAAATAACTCATTAAGCATTATGTATCATTATTTAATGCTAATCTACTTAAAATCTCTTAAAAAACAACTAATAAAGCAATATGTACTACTTTTAAATGTTTTTAACCATAACTAATAAATTATATCCTTATCCCCCAAAATCCTTATCTCTAATCCCCCAAACCCTAAAATTATGAAATTTGAATTCTGAAAAACATAATCAAAACAGAATAAACATCTCAATTTAAATACAAAAAATTTAAAATATATAAGATAATTAATGAATTTTAACAAACTACTTATTTTTTTATATATAAAAAACATTATATTATTAAGCCTAAATTAAACAAATTTATATAAAAAAAACCATTATCACTCTATAAAAACCATCCAATACTATATTATAAAAGAGACATAAAAAACTTTTAAAAACAATCCATTAAGTATTATGTACTATTATTTAATGCTAATCTACTTAAAATCTCGTAAAAAACAACTAATGAAGCAATATGTACTACTTTTAAATGTTTTTAATTCTAATTAATAAATTTAATCCTTATCTATACTATATTATAAAAGAGACATAAAAAAACTCTTAAAAATAACTCATTAAACATTATGTACTACTAGCAGTGTACCCGTGCAATGCATCGGGGTGAGCAATTGCAAATCATATATTTATAATTTATGTGGCATTAGTAGTGATAAACGCATAACTTGAGTTTTTTTAATCATGAAGCATTAAAAAATTATATTAAAGTAATCGTTAAATGTATATTTGAATTTTAAAAACATGTATTAATCAACGATATCTAACGAATGATAATATTTTTTCAAAATACTGAAATATAGAACAGGTAAAAATAACAAATATAATGTTGGATAATATTATTTTGTATCTAAACGTATATATAGGTTCATTATTAGTTAGTTTTATAGAATTCAAAAGGCTTTAAAAACTTGTATACATGAAGAAAATACATGTACTATTATAATTAAAGAAATATGTTAATTTGAGCAAGTAAATAACTTTTCTTCTTTTGGAGAAACCCTAAATGAAAGGGGAAAAACTTGAATATAGAATGTAGTGAAAAAGTAAAGTTTTGAATTTTTTTCAAATGATTTGTACCTTATGCATACTAAGTTGTGAATTAAGAGATTTTTGAAATGTATGCATAAAATGGTAGTACCTTATGTTTTATAAGTAGTAATTAAGAGTTTTTTATTCCGTCTTTATAATATACTAGTGTTGGGCCCGTGCATTGCACGTGACGATAAATTTTTTGTTGGAATATTGAACCAAGTTAAAATGAAATGTAATTTCTCTGTTAACAGTTAATGAAATACAATGTGAAAAACGAATGTATTTTCATAAGTGGTTAACTTGCATATATTCTTAATCGTTTGTTGTTATAAGTTTGTGCAATAATATTGCTAATAGTTTTGTATTATATTATTTAAAACTCAAACGACATGTATCACAACATATTTATCTGACTATTGACTTCAAGACCTCATAGTATTAATCGATAAAAATAAAGATATGTATATATATCTTATTCCCCTACTTCGAAAAATATGATTGTGGATTTTGAAAAATATAAACAAATCCTCACTAAATAAAATAAAATATAAAAAAATAGTTTTTCAAAGAAACAAAAATATAGTGGAATACATTTTGTTCAGTTGCAGGTTCCGCCATTGACACCCGACCGTTCGTCTTCTTCTTGTACTCGGATGATACATAGAGAAGCTATATATATTTATAATGAATGTAGAGAATATTTTAAAATCTTTTATTTTCATTTTCGATTTTATATTTTATATTTAAATGTAAATATATTAAAAATATGGAAGAATATTTTTATATCTACATTGTTTCTATTTTATTTTATTTACAATTGGTTAATTTGGAAAGTATTGTGGAATATTTTTATTTTAAAGAATACGATAATTTATTAGTGTATCTCGTTATTTTTTATTTTTAATTCATATCAATCTTTTTTTTTCTTCTTTTAATGCTCGTGAAAAAAATACGTGTAGATTTTATATTATAAAAAAATACGTGTAGATTTTATATTATAAAAAAAATACGTGTAGATTTTATATTATGCTAATATAAAATACGTGTAGATTTTATAAAATAAAATAGATTTTATATTAGCAAAAAAAATACGGAAGAAAAAAGAGTTTATATTACATCTAGTAAAAAGATTTTATAAAATAAAATATGGAAAAAGATTTTATAAAATAAAATATGGAAAAATCATTATGAGATGTAATATAAAAAAATACGGAAAAAAAAAAGATTTTATATTACATCTCATTAATATAGATTTAAATGTAAAATCTACATTTAAAATAGATTATGCTAATATAAAATCTATTTTATAAAATCCTCCACAAAAAAAACAAATAATTATATTAATAAATGAGTATCCATTCCACAAATAGATGATTATGTGAGATACTGTGTTTGGAAAGGTTGTACCAAAACATTAAGAAATTGTAAATTAAGTAATTGGCTTTAATTAGTTGTAACTTGTGCTTAAAATGTTGTAATTAAGAGTTTTTTATACCGTTTTTATAATATAGTATAGATTATAGATTATAATTTATTTAATGTTAATCTACTTAAAATCTCTTAAAAAACAACTAATGAAGCAATATGTACTACTTTTAAATGTTTTTAACCATAATCTATACTATATTATAAAGATGGTATAAAAAACTCTTAAAAACAAGTCTTAAAGCTTAATGTACCGCTATTTAATATTAATTACTTAAAAAACAACCATAAAAGCTGTATGTACTACATTTAATGTTATTCATTAATTTTCAATCATTATCTCTAACCATTTTAACTCCCCTAAAATCATTTCCCACTTTAACTCCCCTAAAATAACTTTCACCATATTTTAGATATAAAAAATCTAAAATATAATTAAAAAATCTTACAGAATATTTTATAAAAAAAATTATATTATTAAGTCTAAATTAAACAAATTTATATAAAAAAATCATTATCACTCTCTCACAACCATCTAAAATCGTAATGTAAATCGACAAAAAACAGAAAATAAAATGAAACATTAAAATCGTGATGTATCTAGCTGCATTGCGCGAGTACACTTCTAGTTAATAAACTATATTCTTATCCCCCAAAATCCTTATCTCTAATCCCCAAACCCTAAAATTATGAATTATGAATTCTGAAAAACATAATCAAAATAGGATAAACATCTCAATTTAAATATAAAAAGTTTAAAATATATAAGATAATTAATGAATTTTAACAAACTACTTAATTTTTTTTATATAAAAAACATTATATTATTAAGCCTAACTTAAACAAATTTATATAAAAAACATTATCACTCTCTAAAAACCATCCAATACTATATTATAAAAGAGACATAAAAAACTCTTAAAAACAACCCATTAAGTATTATGTACTATTATTTAATGCTAATCTACTTAAAATATTTTAAAAAACAACTAATGAAACAATATGTACTACTTTTAAATGCTTTTAATCCTAATTAATAAATTCAATCCTTATCCCCCAAAATCCTTATCTCTAATCCCCAAACCTTAAAATTATGAAATTTGATCTAAAATCGTACTGTAAATCGAGAAAAAAAAACATTAAAATCGTAATGTATCTCACTGTATTGCGCGAATACGCTTCTAGTAACTTTAAAATTAAAATTGAAAAATTCTTATTAATTTTGGGCTCATAGGGATGTGTGGTAAAAAAATGAGTTTATGGTGAGTTTTTTTTATGGCCACGATATTACATCTAGTAAATTAATGGGTCATTTCGATATGTATAAGCCAACACAAAAAACACGTGCTTAAATTTTTAAAATATGGATTTGTCTTTAAACAATGTTATAATAATAAACAATATTAAAGAACATATGATAAAATAAGCTTAAAGATATATCAAAGTATAAAAGAATATACAAAGCGTACAAGGCATCATATTAAAAGTTTCTTCAAAGTCTAAATCTAGTCTTAAAAATTATTTGATCCGGTCAAAATCATATTACCAAAAGAATTGGATGATACGAGAAGCGTAAAGTTGGATCTTACGTTTGGAGATCATATCAGCTTTCCATACGAGTTACTTCTGTTCCTAAACATCTAAAAACTGGATTTTGATCTTAATTGACTAAACATCAACTTTTTTGTACTGATTTGACAATGATTTGTTTGTTGAAGAACAATCATTCTCGTTTTGAATACTCATTACCTGAAAATGAGTTTTAGGTTATGTTATTTAGTTTCAATGCAAATTAAAAATTGTATTCGACGAGTTATGTCTTTCAACATTTAATTTGTGAACTGTATTTAATTACTTTCTCTATTTTAACATAAATACACTAAAGAACGTAAAAAAAGAAAATTTATATTGCTATTTTAAAGAAAACATTAGTTGGGACTTAGGAGCAAATAAAAGGTAGAGTAAACTATGATTTTCGTCCGTGTGGTTTGTTGTTTGTAACGATTTTTGTCCATGGTCTTTAAAAACTGTTTTTTTAGTTATTGTGATTTCTAATTTGTTTCCCTTTTTGTCCTTGAGACTGAGAACGTTACAAAAAGTTATTTAACTTTGGGGTATTTTGGTCTTTACCACTTTATTTTAGTTTTCTATTATAACTTTAAGAAAATATATGAGCATGCACCCTAGCCCGTGTTCTTCGCACCATCAAAAACCTCCACCTCCCTTTCTTCGGTTTTCCCCCTATGACAACCACTCCACGTCTATAACCCTTTTCCTTCATCGATGAAAAACGACCCTCCCCTTTCTTCCTTCACCTTCAGCTTCCTTCTCTCCATTCAATCCCCTTCCCGTTCTCCCTCCCGGCGACCTCCATCACTAGCCCGTGAACCCTATCTTCTCCTGGGACCTTCCCTCACCTCGTGTCCTAAAGCAAAATACAAAACTGTAATCAAGATCAACCATAAAAGCATCCATCAATGTTGTAACACCCCAAAAATGGGACAAACAAGAATTTCTGGAAAATAGAAATATGGTAATCAATTTAATACCAAAGCATGAGCTCGCTCAAAAAGAACGATATACGCATGTATAATTACAAGTTTGTAATAACAAAGCAATGAGAATAACAACCTCTCAATCTAATTCCTAAACGAGAAATAAGATTACAATTGGTTGTCATCTATGACCAAAATAAACGTCTTCTATAATGACGTCCCAAAAGCTCCCAAGCTCACATTCTAAAGGCCCGCTAAACCTTCTTGGCGGTCGCGCCTCTAGAACCTGAGATACACATCAAACCAATCAAGTGTTAGGCCAAACGAGCCTAGTGAGTTGAACAAATAATCATGGCATAATCATTTATAGACATAAAGACGAAACAGGAATCAATGGGGGAGACCCATCACACTAATGAGTTCCACCTCAAGTCAATGCACCTTGAAGTTAACTCGCTTGAGCAACATCCCGAAGGCCCGACACATTTAAAGACTACCTCCCAAGCATTACTTCAAATGGCGGAGGTCTAGGTGCATACCGTCATGGTGGTACCCTAAGACTACATCCTCCTAGCGTATACTCATAGTTCATCCGACATACGTGAAATTCCCATCCACTATCATAACCCATGTCAACTAGATGCATGTATAAGACTTCACATAGTCTCAAACACATTTTAGGTACAAAACTTTAAAATATGTAAGTTCAAGAATGATATACATAAATCCCATGATACTACACAATCATGAACAAACAATGTCAATAATAATCCCATCAAAGTCCACATGATGAACAATAGCCAAAATACCCAATAATCACAAAAGTAGCAGTTAGGTCAAACTTATTAGGTGATCAGATTTATACATGTATATGAAGTGATGACAAATAAACACCCAAGACATGTATCTCATTTGAAAATGGTTAGAAGAAACTCACAAGTTAGGTTTTGGTTAAAAACCTAGAAAAGTTACCAAGCCCTAAGAGTTGAGGAGATGAGAAGTTGAGGAAAAATCCCCACTAGTTAGCTTTAAATGAAGCCTTGAATGGTCCTCCCAAAATCCACCAACCTCAAGAGCTTGAAATGAATGTGGTTAGGGTTTTGTGGAAGAAAATCGCCCCCAAGCCCTCTACTATCGACTCTCAAGTAGAAAAAGTGAAATAAATGCAAGAAACTCGGCTGGAAGGTGTTTTTATACCCACAATGCTCGTCGGCGACAGTGTCCGGTGACAATGCCATTGGCACTGTCGCATGGGGCATAGTCGTACCCAAGCACCCACCTACGGTACACATCGGGTGAGAATGCCCTACGACTTTGCCCAAGGGCATTGTCGCGGTGGCAAGGTCGCACCCCGACCCCGACCTTCTGTATGTTCCCGGCAATTGTGACTCGCGATAGTGCCCATGGGCACAATCGCTTGTCACTGTCGCACCAAGTCCCCGAGGCCCGAAAATCTCAACCAACCCCATAACAGACCTCTTATGATCGACTTATCAGCAATTCTTATATGTGTAGTTGAGTTATAACAATTATTAGGCCAATAACATTCACATCTACCATTTTAACATAGAATTTCGATATTACGAGAATGAGCGTTTACCTGAATTTCTCGGGTGTTACAAATGCCTATATACAGTTCAAAGTATTAAACTACAAGAACCCTAAAACCAAAATCAAAATCAAAATCAACCAAAACCAAAACCATAAATTAAATCAACCAAAGTCAAAACCATAAATCAAATCAACTATAAACTACAATTTCCTTAACTTGTGCTCAGACAACCAAGGGGTTGTTTTCAACTTTAATGGGAAGAAGAGGTGAAGGCTGAGATGTCATCCCCCATTTTGTTCACAATGGCTAACCCTCTATATTTCTTGTTGCAGTCTGCTCCACAATAAACTCAAAAGCCATAAAGTTGGTGTTGATAACAGTAGAGACACTGAAAGAGAGAGAGGGTGGAACATGAGAAAAAAAAGTAAGAACAAGGAAAATACATACGGGGAGTTGGTGGTGATCAAGAAAGAAAATAAATAACGAGCTAGGGTGGTGGTTACCACTTACCAGTGACAACAAAGGAACACATGCAGAAGGTGCTAGTGGTTGGTTTTTGACTTCTGGTAATAGTGGAGGAGGGGAAATGGAGTAATGATAGGGTGGTTCTTAAGGAATAAAGAGGATAGTGTAACATCCGGAATTTCATGTAAGTATAAGGTTTTGTTAATATTATGTTTATGAGTTTATCAAAGTAGAAATTATATGCTTAATTGCTATTTCTGTTTAAAATGGTTATTTGGTGTTGATTTGGAAGTTTTAGACCAGCCTTTGTTTGGCAGTGAGTTACGCGACTTACGCCGTGGGTGCAAGTCGCGACACAAGCCGCGTAACCCACTGGAGTTCACTTGGTTGAGCAAGTGGGTGACTTATGTTGCGGGTACAAGTCGCGGCATAAGTCGCGGGGCGACCTGCACACCCCAAAACCCCCTTTTCATCCGATTTTCTTTCATAACTTTCTCATCCCTCTCTTTCTTGGCAATTTTAAGAGCTCTCAAATCAGTTCCCTTTTCTCACCAAACCCTAACCCTCATAAATACAACATCCATTGGTGGTTGGATCTTTGATTCTTGCATTAACTCCTCTCAAGGGATCTTTTCTAGGGCTTCTCAAGTCTTCAAGCTTCATCTTCAGGTCTCATCTTCTTCAACTAGGGTTTCCATCTTTTCTAGGTTTTAGTCAAAAACCTAGATTGTGAGTTTACTAATCCTTTGTTAAAACTAGATACACATCATAATCTATTATTTGTTATCATCTTGCATCCTACTTGAAATGTTCATATTATATGTTCAAGTATTTGGGGTTTTTCCTTATGAAACCATGTGTATTTGCATTATACATTGAGTTATTGGGATATGTATATGTGTATCTTGTTATGGAAATGATATCTTATTTGGGACTCCATTTTATGGGTCAAAAACTACATGGTTAAATTGTGGTTATATTGGTCTTGTTATAGACTTCATATTAAATGGCTTGTAATATTGTACCCATGGTTGATATGGATAATATTCTTGGTCATATTGAGCCTTGAGGCCTATTAATAAATTATATTGGACGAACCAAGTCAGTAGACACTAGGAGGATGTAGTCTTGGGTGCCACCGTGTGGGTATGTGCCTAGATCTCCGCCATTCGGGGTAATGCCATGGTTGTAGTCCTCGGATGTGCCGGGACTTTCGGATGTCACTCGTAGTAGTTGGCATCAAGGTATATTGACTCTTTGGGTGGAACTTGATTGGTGCTATGGGTATCCCCCGTTGACTCCACATTTAATGAAATTTGGTTAACTGCTGATAAGAATTGTAAATACTTTAACATGCTATTTTCTTGTTCAACTCACTAGGCTTTTTGGCCTAACACTTGTTTGGTGTCGATGTGTATCTCAGGTTCTAGTGGCGCCGCTTCTAAGTTGGCGTAGTTGCTTGGGGTGAGAGCTTGGGGAATTTGCACTTGGGCATATATTTTGGTGAAGGCATTTGGGCTTATAGATGACACCTTTTTTGTAATCTCTTTTCTAGATATAGAAATTAGATTAGTTGGTTGTTATTTATTGTCCGTTAAATTACAACTGTGATTAAACAAGTTTGTTTATATTTCCCCATTTTGGAAGGCTCTTGCTATGACAATTTATATACCACTTCTCCTCTTTGGGAAAGTTTTTGTTATCCCTATTTTTAGGGCGTTACAGATAGGTAGGGAGTGTGTGGCATTATAAAAAAAATCCACTTGGGTTGTGGCGCACTAGTTAAGCCTTAGGGGGATGTAGTGGAAAATATCATCTACCTCATGTACAAATCAAGGCGCTGCCAAAACCCCTTGTGGTCATGGAAGTTCACTTGCGATGACTCCAAACCATTCGTGGTCGTCCGGAAGATTAGGTGGTGCGCATAAGCAATACCGGAAAACCACGGTTACCCCAAAAACAAGTTATAAAAAACTATTATTTGTTCTCATCCATCACTTAAAAGTCGAAGATGTCTTCAATAGATAATGATAACCTAGCTTGGGGTAAGGTGCAAATATGTACTTCAATTTTGTCTTCAATAGATCAATTAATCAATATAAAAGTCAGCAAGTTTTTCTATCGTATCAAAATTGAGGAAGAGGACAGCTCTTTCTCTTCGTTCTTGGAGGATCAACCGTTGGTGCAAGAGGAGTTGGGGATCGACAGCAGAGAGGAAAACGTATCTCAATCATTCGGATCTGAAGACGATGGGGTTAGTGAACCAGAATGGGGGGAAGAGAGTCAGTTCGGAGAGGAAGAAGATCGATCGGTCAACGGGGGTAAAAGAGATGACCAAAGTAACGTAGTCGGGACGGAAGGGTCGACCGGAAATCTGGGGGGCGCTCCGGCAGCAAACATGAAAGACGATCAGACCTTGGGTAGTGTTAATGGGTTCGCTTCTCGAAAAGAATCAGGCGGCTGTGGTTTTTACGAGGAGGCAACAGCTTTAATTGAGGAAGAAAGTAATTTGAATGGGAATGGTGAAGCAACGTATAATAAGTTTGTAACATCCCAGGCCAACCGTACCAGATATTGTCCGCTTTGTCCACACACCCGGACTCACGGTTTTAAAACGCGTCTGGTAGAGGAGGTATCCAGTCCCTTATAAGGCAACTTTTGTTCCCTTCCCCAACCAATGTGGGATCTTACAATCCACCCCCTTGGGAGACCAGCGTCCTCGCTGGCACACTAGTCCGGCTCCCGGCTCTGATACCATCTGTAACATCCCAGGCCAACCGTACCAGATATTGTCCGCTTTGTCCATACACCCGGACTCACGGTTTTAAAACGCGTCTAGTAGAGGAGGTATCCAGTCCCTTATAAGGCAACTTTTGTTCCCTTCCCCAACCAATGTGGGATCTTACAAATTTGGGCCAAGGCAATATGGAAAATATAGAGAAGGATAATCAGGCCCATCTAGCAAATGGAGGAGGGATTTATTTTGGGTTGGGTGGTGAATATGTGGGAGCCCAACAGGTTGGGCTTGATGGAAAAGTCGTTGAAATTACCTCACTTAAAACTATTATTGCGTTTAAGTTTTTTGATGTATGGCTTAAAGAAGATGGAATCGAAGATGTGGTGGGTGAGGCGTGGAGATGTGAGGTAATTTCATCCCGTCCGGATTGTATGTTTAGGGACAAATTGAAAAACGTTAAAAATGCGCTCAAAAAGTGGAGTAGAGAAAGATTGGTTAACTTGGAGAAGGAAATTTTCCGGGCTAAAAATGAATTCATCCATTTGGAGCCGAAGGCAGAATCGAATAATTGGGAGGAATCGGAAAGGAATAATTGGTTGTTAGCTAGGAAAAAATGGCTAAATCTTGAAGAGAAAAAAACGGGATGGATAGACAAAAAGCTAAAGTGAAATGGTTGTTAGAAGGTGACGAAAACAAAAAATTGTTCCATGCGGCAATGAAATGTAGAGAACGAAAAAATTTGTTAAGAGGTTTGAACATCAACAGGGAGTGGGCGGAAAATCCGGTTCTAATTAAAAATCACGTATTTGAGTTTTTCAAGTGCAAGTTTGGAGGTGGAAGTGTCAATGGCCCGTCTCTTGATAGTGGGAAGTTTAAAAGAATCTCGAGTGAAGACGCAAAGTTCTTGGAGAGACCGTTTGAGGAAGAAGAAGTATGGAACGCGATAAAAGGGTGCGGAAATAATAAATCGCCCGGACCGGATGGATTTACGTTTGGATTCATGAAGCGGTTTTGGGGAATTATAAAAGAAGATTTGATGGCGCCGGTTCATTGGTTTTGGGAAAAGGAGGTTATAAGTTCTGGGTGCAATTCGTCGTTTCTCACTTTGATCCCGAAAATTCCTAATCCGGATAGGCTAGAAGATTTTAGACCGATTAGTTTGATTGGCGTGTACTACAAAACGGTGGCAAAAATTCTTGCGGAGAGATTAAAAAGGGTATTGGGTAAAGTGATAAGCAAAGTTCAAAGCGCGTTCATTAGAGATCGTCACATCCTAGATGGCATTCTTATTGCAAATGAGGTGGTGGAGTACGTTCGGAAAAAGAAGAAAGGTGGGTTGATTTTTAAAGTGGATTTCGAAAAAGTGATATGTATTGAGTTTTCAATACATATTGCGTAGTTTTCTTTTCTTTTAGGATTTAAATTTTCTTTATCCCAAACAATTGAGTCATTTTCTTATCTTATTTTATATTTTTTTCTCATGCATGGAACTAAGTATAATATTTAACTAATTGTTGCTATTTTGCGTAAAAAGGCCTAAAATCCTTTGTTATTTGTAATGTCAGGTTGAATGCTGGAGCATTAGGCTGTTTGGAATATGAAGATTAAAGAGCACTTTTTGGAAGCAAATGAAATCTTTGACTTGTGTTCTTTCCAAATCTTTGTATTATTGTAAATCATTTTTGGCTGGAGTTAGAAACAAGTGGTTGGACAAAAGTGTGGGTATAACTTTAGTTGGTAGTCCTTTTATATATTTTTTAAGTCTCCTAAATTTACCATTTTGCCATCATGGTTTGGTATAAAAAGGAGTTGTGTTTTCTTGTTTTAGGATATCCTTTGTAATCCAGCAGTAGGGAGAAATTGACAACTTGAAATTCTCTCTACAAAGTTTAATATTAAGTCTTCATAGTTTTATAATTTGTTTTCTTCATTATTAGTTGCTGCAGCATCACTGCAGCATTGCTTGTCTTTATATTACATTACTTATTGTATTTACTTTATGCGATTTACATTTCCGTCATTTAATTTCTGTCATTTATATACCGTCATTTACATTATGTCTTTAATTTATGTCATTTACTTTTATTGCAATTTATATTACGTAATGAGTAGCTAATTTTATAGTTTGGGTGTGAGACGAAAAGGGAACCAAAAACTAGTGGACTTTATTCTTCAATACATTGTTCCACTATGTCATTTTAAGTTTTATAAATCCAAAAGCACTTCTTGACGAATTGATCACTTCTTAAAGTGTGAAAGTGTCATGGACTTAGGAATAAGCCATGAAAAATCACGTCAGTTTGAATGATACGGGAAGTATACTTGGAAGAGTTACTAGCAAGGGAACTTGCTATCTTTGTTTTTCAAACCGATTGATTCTTGACGGGTTGATCACTAGTCAAAGTGTTAAAGTGTAGTGGACTCAGGAATGAGCCACTAAGAACACGTCAACTTGAATGATATGGGAATCGACTCGGAAGAGTGATTTTTAAACAAAGGCATTTGTTTTTCCATATACCTTAAAGAAACCATTTGACACTCACACTGGTCCGGACATTTGCATAGACATATGTTGATTGAAGGCTAAACAAAAGTGCAATGGTAGATATCCGGAAGGATACTCTTTAAAGTACATGGTGGAACTTGTTGTTGATGAACTAATGCTATAGTATCCCTATAGCATTGTCCTCCAAAATTTGTGTTTACTCCTCACTTTAAGTCTTGCACGCATTCTATCTTTATATCTCCTGTTAATCATATCACTGTTAACCAACTCAAACAAAGTCTTCAAATTCGCCATCTGAAATCTCTTCTTTTACTACACTTTTATTACGCTTTTACACCAATCTCTGTGGGACGATATTCGGTATTTTACCATTTTATTACTTGAACAGACGATATTGGATTCCATTGTATACTTGCTTTAAGGTTCAATTATCACGTGTCTTAGAGGTGTGCAAACATCCGTATCAAGTTTTTGGCGCCGTTGCCGGGGATTGGCTTGCTAAAAGTTTTTAAAAGTATTTTAAAAGATTTGATTTTTCTAACACCTTTGGATCTCATTTTGGAAGTGGTGTATGCCTAGAATACCACGTGGAGAATTATTTGAATTTGACCCGGACATTGAAAGAACATTCCGAATTAGAAGATGGTCACAAAGAATTTCATTAATTTTAGACCCTCCCATCATGGAACCACCACCACCAGGATTTGAGAATAGGGAGCCTAGACAACATCTTCTAGAAAACCCACAAAGACAACCAATATTTCACGATGCACCACCCATTTTTGGAAATCCACCAGAACACCCTTTTCGGCAGAATGAACCAATTAATGGAGTTAATAATGATGAGGATACATAGTCAAATGGTAACAATGAACATAGGGATGAGATTCCAAACATCATTAATCTTGAAAATTCCAAAGAAGGAAAAATTATGGACTATGCTATACCTGATTTTGAGCAATTAAATTCAGGAATAGTTAGACCCCATATAAATGCCCTCCATTTTGAACTCAAACCTATCATGTTCCATATGTTGCAAACAATTGGACAATTTGCCGGAATGTCATCGGAGGATCCTCATTCTCATTTAAAATCTTTTATGGAGATCACCGATGCATTTCTGATCCCTCGGTATCTAACGATGCCTTGAGACTCACTTTATTTCCATTTTCTCTCAGGGATCGAGCAAAGTCATGGCTTAATTCATTGGCACCTGGTTCTGTACCTTCATGGAACAACATGGCTGAAAGATTTTTGCGAAAATATTTTCCACCTACCCGAAATGCTAAGTCCATAAACGAAATTTGCATGTTTAAACAAATGGACGATGAAACAATTCCCGATGCATGGGAAAGGTTTAAGGAATTGTTAAGGAAATGCCCTCACCATGGCATTCCCTACTATATTCAACTCGAGACATTTTACAATGGGTTGACTTCCATGGCTAAACAAATGCTCGACGCGACATCAGGAGGGGCCTTTACAACCAATACTTACAATAACGGGTATGAAATTCTTGAAAAAAATTCCACAAACAATGGACATTGGGCTGATCCACGAGCTCAAACTCAAAAGAAAACTGCTGGAATTCATGATGTAGATGCATATACTGCATTAACAACACAACTCTCTTCCATGGCTAACATGCTTAAAAACCTATCTTCAAGCCAGGGAGTGCAGCAAACTGTTACTACACCTATTGCAACAGTCCTCTCAGTGCAGTGTGTTTGTTGTGGTGGGGAACATGCTTATGAACACTGTCCTCAAAACTTTGAGTCTGTAAATTATGTTCATAACAAGCCTGCTCCCTACGGCAACAATTACAATGCCAGTTGGAAACAACACCCAAATTTCTCGTGGAACAGTCCATGTTTAAATCCATCTGTACAAAAGCCACAAGAAAATTCAAGTTTTCAAAATCACGCTAGTAGTTCACAGCATAACCAAAACCAAGGTTCTCATAACCATCAGAACCAAAGTTCACAGCATCATCAAAACCAAAGTTCACAACATCATCATAATCAAAGTTCTCATCATCATCAAGGTTTTCAAAATAACCAAACACCTTTTCAAAACAAGCAACCTCCACAGGGTAACTCATCATCTTCTTTGGAATCTATGATGAGGGGTTTCATGGCTCAAACCCAAACAGCACTACGGAATTTGGAAACCCAAGTCAGTCAAATCGCGCAAAACCAGAACAATAGGGCTATAGGCACTTTACCTAGTGACACAAAAATCCCAAGGGCCCCCGGAAAAGAACATGTAAAAGTTGTGACCCTTAGGAGTGGTAAGGAATTAACAGAGACAGTGCCAAAAGAATTTGGACCAATGACTAAATCAGAATTTGAAAAAACCATACAGTCAGAACCCAATGCTACAGCATTGCCCCCTGTTGATGAGATACTTTCCGAATCACTTGGAGGACAAAAGCCGGTTGTCATCAATAATATCCCTCTTAGGACTGATTATCCTACATTATGTCCAGAAGATGACACCAGGGAAAAGACAGTAGAGAGTAGTATTCCAATCATTCTACAAGAAAGTACAACAAAAGGCATAACAAAACCATCTTGTTCAACACTTGCAAAAAAAGCTGTTATAAAAACAGTTCCTCCATATGTACCTTACCCCCAAAGGTTGAGGAATCAAAAGGAGGAATTGCAATTTAAAAAATTCTTGGATGTGTTTAAAGAATTGCATATCAACATACCACTTGTTGAGGCAATTGAACAAATGCCTAGTTATGCCAAGTTCCTCAAGGACATCCTCAGTAAGAAGAAGAAGTTGAATGAATATGAGACTGTAGCTCTTACTGAGGGATGTAGTGCTCTCTTGACCAATAGAATACCCCCTAAGCTGAAAGATCCTGGGAGTTTTACCATCCCATGTTCAATAGGTGGGAAGGAAGTTGGAAAGGCTCTTTGTGATTTAGGAGCCAGTATCAATCTCATGCCGCTGTCTGTTTTCAACAACTTAGGGATAGGAGAAGCCAGACCTACCACAGTCACAATCCAATTGGCTGACAAGACCATTGCCTACCCAAAAGGAAAAATAGAGGATGTCTTAGTTCAGGTTGACAAGTTCATCTTTCCGGCAGATTTTATTATCTTGGATTTTGAGGCTGATAAGGATATTCCCATCCTCTTGGGAAGACCCTTTCTAGCCACCGGAAGAACTTTGATTGATGTTCAGAAAGGAGAGCTAACCATGAGACTCCAAGACCAAAAAGTCACATTTAATGTTTTTAACTCCTTAAGATACCCTGAAGATGTTGAGGAATGTTCAAACTTAAGTGTGACTGAATCATTGTGTCATAAGGATGGACTTAGAAAAGCCTGTAAGTTAGAAGAGGATGATGATGATGTAGACCTAGCTGTCAGTGATGACCTTTCCTTAGGAGAGGATGTTACTGTCCCAGTGAATTCTGTAGCATTTGAACCCTTGGAAAACAATGAACCAAAGCCTTTTACACCATCCATTATATCACCACCTGACCTGGAGCTGAAACAACTCCCATCTCACCTAAAGTATGCTTTTCTAGGAGAAGAAGGCAAATTGCCTGTCATCATCTCATCTACCCTAGAATTGCATCAAGAACAAAAGTTAGTGGATATGTTGAAATTGCACACTAAAGCCATAGGATGGACCATTGCTGACCTTAGAGGGATTAGTCCTTATATTTGTCAACATAAGATCATCTTAGAAGACAAGAATTTCACATCCATTGAACCACAGAGAAGATTGAACCCTGTCATGAAAGAGGTAGTGAAGAAGGAAATCTTGAAATGGTTAGATGTAGGAATTATTTTCCCAATAGCCAGTAGTTCATGGGTAAGCCCAATCCA
The DNA here is from genome assembly GCA_954870635.1 of Arctium minus. NCBI lineage: Eukaryota > Viridiplantae > Streptophyta > Magnoliopsida > Asterales > Asteraceae > Arctium > Arctium minus. The sequence continues at coordinate 119,280,435 of OX941083.1, read as the reverse complement.
ATGTGTTCCAAAGAAGGGAGGATTTACAGTCATATCCAATGAGAAAAATGAACTCATCCCCACTAGAGTAGTTTCCGGATGGAGAATTTGCATAGACTACCGTAGACTGAACAAGGCTACCCAAAAGGACCATTTTCCATTACCTTTTGTTGAACAAATGTTAGACAGACTGGCCGGTAAAGAGTATTATTGCTTTTTGGATGGATACTCCGGATATAATCAGATAGCCATATCGCCAGAGGACCAAGAAAAGACCACATTTACTTGTCCCTATGGTACTTTTGCATTTAAAAGAATGCCATTTGGACTTTGTAATGCACCAGCAACCTTTCAAAGATGCATGATGTCCATATTTTCTGACATGCTTGAAACATCCATTGAAATCTTTATGGATGATTTTTCTATTTATGGCTCATCCTTTGAGGATTGTTTGAAAATTTTGAAAAAAGGACTTGAAAGATGTGAGGAAAATGATTTGGTCCTCAATTGGGAAAAGTGTCATTTCATGGTTAAAGAGGGAATTGTTCTTGGACATTTAATTTCAAAAAGAGGAGTGGAGGTAGACAAAGCTAAACTTGAAATAATTTCAAAACTACCTGAACCAACCACTGTTAAGGGAATCAGAAGCTTTCTTGGTCATGCTAGATTCTACAGAAGATTCATTAAGGACTTTTCAAAAATCTCAAAACCCTTATGTCTTTTGTTACAACATGACCAAAAGTTCATTTTTAATGAGGATTGTAAAAATGCATTCCTTATTTTGAAAGAAGCTTTGGTAACTGCACCAGTGGTTGTTGATCCAGATTGGAACAAACCCTTTGAAATTATGTGTGACGCAAGTGATTGGGCTGTAGGTGCAGTACTAGGTCAAAGGAGAGAAAAGATTTTTCATTCAATCTATTATGCAAGTAAAACGTTGAATGAAGCACAAATCAACTACACAACAACAAAAAAAGAACTTTTGGCTGTGGTTTTTGCCTTCGAGAGATTTAGATAATATTTAATGGGAACAAAAATCATTGTGCATACTGATCATGCAGCCATTAAATACTTGGTCTCAAAAAAGGATGTTAAACCTAGGTTAATTAGATGGGTTCTGTTGTTACAAGAGTTTGACCTAGAGATTGTGGATAGAAAGGGAGTAGATAACCAGGTAGCAGATCATCTGTCCAGGCTAGAGAACCATGAAACAGAGCAAAAAGAAGGGGAAATAATTGAAACTTTCCCAGATGAGAGAATCTTGATGCTACAACATTCAGTCATGCCTTGGTATGCTGATATTGCTAATTATTTAGCTTGTGGCATCAAACCATGTGATTACACCCACCATATGCTCAAGAAGTTCATCCATGATACCAAGTTTTATCTGTGGGATGACCCTTACCTGTTAAAAATTGGAATAGATAAGATATTGAGAAGATGCATTCCAGAAACTGAGGTGGCAGCAATACTGCAACATTGCCACCAGTCACCTTATGGGGGTCACTTTGGTGGACAAAGGACAGCAGCAAAAGTATTACAATCTGGTTTTTATTGGCCCACTCTATTCCAAGATGCCCACAATTTTTCAAAAAGGTGTAATGAATGTCAAAGAAGTGGTTCCATTTCTCAGAAAAATGAAATGCCTTTAAACGGGATATTGGAAGTTGAGTTGTTTGATGTGTGAGGAATTGATTTTATGGGACCCTTCCCACCATCTAACAATTGTCAATATATACTTGTTGCTGTTGATTATGTGTCAAAATGGGTAGAAGCTTTGGCTTGTCCTGCAAATGATGCAAAGACTGTGGTTAAGTTTCTTCAAAAACAAATATTTACAAGGTTTGGTACCCCCAGGGCACTAATTAGTGATGAGGGTACCCACTTTGTGAACAATCTGTTACATGGAGTTTTGTAAAAATATAATATTAACCACAGAGTTGCAACTGCTTATCACCCACAGGCAAATGGACTTGCTGAACTATCAAACAAGGAAATAAAGGGAATTCTAGAGAAAATGGTAAAGCCAAACCGGAAGGATTGGGCTTTCAAGCTAGACGATGCTTTATGGGCATACCACACCGTTTTTAAAACACCAATTGGTATGTCCCCATATAAGCTAGTCTTTGGAAAGGCTTGCCATCTTCCTCTAGAACTTGAGCATAAGGCATATTGGGCAATCAAAGAATTAAACATGTCCTTGGATAGTGCTGGAAATAAAAGGAAATTACAACTCTGTGAGATGGAAGAACATAGAAATATCTCATATGAGAATGCCAAGCTCTATAAAGAGAAAACCAAAAAGTGGCATGACAAAAGAATTCATCACAGAGAACTCAAAGAAGGACAACAGGTTTTATTGTTCAATTCCAGGCTAAGACTGTTTCCAGGAAAGCTCAAATCTAGGTGGCCTGGCCCTTTCAAAATCCATAAAATTTATCCCTATGGTTTTGTTGACCTTGTGAACCCAGAAACAAATAATGTGTTCAAAGTCAATGGACAAAGAGTAAAACTTTATCATGATGTTGTAGCAATCCCAGAGCATTGCTCTGTGGATTTGGCTCCCACCCTCTAGAAAATCTCAAAGAGGAAATGTGGACTCTTTGGAGCCCACCAAAGTTTGTATATAGTTTAATTTCGATCATTTCAGTATGTACATAATTTTGCATTTTACTCTTTGTGCAGCAATGAGGGAATCTGTTTGAATGCTGCAGCATTGGGGGGTTATAAACCATTGTTCATTTACATGGATTAAAACCATAAAAGTTTTCAAGAAAAAGAAAATGAGGGAAAAGTGAAATTTTCTGATAAGAAAAGATTGAGAAGTTGCTTTTTGGAAAATTTTAACAGGTACAACTCACCTTACTTGTTAACTTTCTAAAGACACTTTCATCATTGTACTTTATCAACCACATCAACTCTTAACAGTGTACAGTGACTGAAAGGTACAAAAAATCATTTTCTTTGGGTAAAACCATACCGTGAACTTTAGTGGGTAGAAGAACATATTTGAAAAAGATTTCAAATTGAATCCAAGAGATTATAAAATTGATTTTTTGTGATCTCTCTTTTACTCAGTTTTAGAAACCCACTTCTCCAAATAACTCTCTCATTCACTCACCTTTTCATCTCCCTCTTTTTCTCGCTTTCGAAAAAACCACCCCCGACCCCAATTCCCCGTGAAAAAAAAAACTTTCCTCGAGTTCTCTCAAGAAGCAAACTACCACTGAAAACTCTCACCATTGTTAATGGCGAGAGTCAAGAGACCAGTACGACGAGACCCGCCGGCGGCAAACCCTCGCCGGAGCAGAAGACAACCTGCTGTCGCCTCAACCCCAACAAAGGGGGAATCATCGGCGACTGTGACGGAGCAAACCACACCACCATCGACGCCGATGGTATCCTCTGGTGCCACCACGGTTCATGATTCCTCCCCTACACCCACTGTAGCCGAAAACCCCAAAATGGGGGAATCATCGGCGCCTGTCGAGAAGGTGGCCGAAGAGTCCACAACTCCGGTGGAACACCCACAAAGTGCTATCTCTACTAAAGCACCCTTCACACCCTTTCTATCTATCTATATACCCTCTACTGAAAAGACACCTTCTAATCTACACTCTGATCATCTTGCGATGATCAGTGCAGAAAACCTTCCAAAATCCCAAAACCCCCTTGTGCCAATCCAACCTGATATCCCAATCCAAAACCCCGAAGGTACTAACACTTTCACTGAGAAGAGCCCTAACACCGACCCATTAATCGCCGAGCGCAGTAGGGCACACGAAGGAGAAGGAGAAGGCGCTAATGTTGCAGAAGACTCACAGACTGCGGAAGAAATGGTGCAAGATAAGGGAGTTCCAGACCTTAATATTAAGGTCCCAAGTGAGGTATTTTCTGACTTTGAGAATAATATTGAAAATGAAATATCCTCTAAGTCCAAAGACAAAGAGGAGTTCTCTACTAATTTCTCACAAGTAACTGAAACACTAATACTATTACCTTGGTATGACTTTGAACAACCTTCTCTGGCCTCTCACTCAAGCCCGAATGTGGACGTGAGTGAAAACAGGTAGGAAGATGACAATTTTGATATGGACATTTCATTGGAACTCTTGAACAAAACTGGGGATGATGTTGTAGCATCCCAACAACACACAATTGGAGAAACTGAAAACCCTCCTTGTGAGGGTACTTTCCAGAAAAAGAAAACGAAGAGTTTGGGAAAAAGAACTCGAGCTAACGTTTCAGGAAAGGAGCAGCAAAGAAAAAAGGGGAAGAAGACGGCCGCACCATCAGAACCACCAAAAAGAAAGTCCTCAAGGATCTCACAGCTTGATGCTGGAGCATCCTCGCAGCATCAGAAAGCCCAGTCTTCAGGTACAGGTTTTCTTCCACGACCTACGCTACCTCTAGATGGTTTCAGCAGTTCCAAAGCCAGGGATATGTATGATAGGTTGAAAGACAAGCCATGTGTTATAGATAAAGGATTTGATGTGCGCAGCATGAGTGAATTAGACTTTGTGAGAAATGTTATCGAAAGCAAAAATTGGGTACAATTGTGTCAGGTAAAAACAGATTACAACCTCACTCTCATAAGAGAGTTTTACGCAGAAGTCAGTGTGGCAAAAACCACACTTCTGAAATTACGAGGGAAGGAAGTCAACATCTCTGATGAAGCCATTAATGAATTTTTGGGCCTCCCCTCTCCTGTCAACTCTGAATATTCTTATCTATTGCACAAAGGCACTAGGGAGCAGTTAGATGTCATTGCACGAACATTAGGAAAACCAGGATGCACTTGGGAACATCATGCTGATTACACTCTTCGTAGGTTTCGATCTTGCAATCTTTTGCCCAATGCAAATGTTTGGTGCAATTTCATTAAATCTTCTTTGAATCCCACAACCCATGACACTTTTGTTACACGGGAAAGAATGATCATGCTTTATTGTATAATTGCTGATAAATAAATTAATGTTGGGGAAGTGATTTCAAAGTCGATTGTATACTGTGCGGGTCGAAATCAAGGAAAACTGTTTTTTCCTGGCTTGTTACATGATTTCTTGATACATGCGGATGTTCCTCAATATAAAGTGGATGAGACTGTGAATGCAAAAGCTGGTGAGGAGAAGTGGAGTATCGACTTAAAATATGTTTTTCGAATGAGGCAAGAAAGGGGAGGAGTTAGTGATGTGGTGGGAATGGTACAGGAATTACTTAAGCAGAATAGTGATATCCTGGATACTGTGTTGCAGCAAAGGAATGAAATTTTAGGTAAGCTTGAGGAATTGAAGACTGATGTGGCCAAGCGGTTTGAGAAGGCAGGAATGAATAGGAGGGTAGAACTGATAAGGTTGAAGGCTCGCATGAAGGGACAGCTGAAAGTTGAAAAGAACAAAATGGAGCAGCGGTTAAAGGAGCTCACGACAACAAATCAACAGCTTCAAGAAAGGAACCAACAACTTCTGCTAGAAAATGCAGAGCTGTTGAGGAATTTAGCAGTGGTGAATGCTGCAGCATTGCCTTCTGCATCCACGGCTGGCACAGCGCACCTTACTCCTCATGAGTAGGCCAGGTTTAATCGTTTTCCTTAGTCTCCATGTTTTACATTTCAGTTTTTTGAGTCTAGGATAAATTTTTCACTTTTTAGGTTTCTTTTAGTTGCAAGATTACTTGTGTAGTGTTAATATCTTTTACATACATAGCCATAATAAATTCATAGTTGCTTGACATTTCACCTAGTATTGGGTTATTGCTAGAACTAGAATTACTTTTTTTGGGACACGCTTTGGTTAGCACAAACTTCACTTATTTAGGGAATGATCTAGGCTTTCTTTGCATACACCATTTTAGCCACTTGTAACCCTTTTAAACACAATTTCGTGCTTCATTCTAAGACAATGAGGACATTGTCAACTTCTAAGTTTGAGGTTGAGGGGATTACAAGTTACCCAAAATGGGAAAAGCACGTCAATACAAAAGAGCAAAGCTCTCATATGACAAAAACACCACAAATACCCCATAGGGGTAAAGGTGTACAAATCTCACATGTCAAAAACACCACAAATACCCCATAGGGGTAAAGGTGCACAAAAATTGAAAAAAATACCCCATAGGGTAAAAGAGCATAAAGTGCCAAAAATTGAACATTTTGGTGAATATTGGTGTGAGAAAAGGCTTGGTGAGAAAAGATATGCCATAAAAAGAGTGACCCTACAAGTCCTAGTGAACCTAAATGAAGTTTGTGTAATGGTTGACAAAGAAAAGAGTCTTGCTAGCATATGGTCCATACGCATAACTATGTTATGAAGGTCTCATTTTGGATTTATGAAAGGCTATGAATTGTATGTGATACAATCTACACATTGTGCGCACTTATTGCTATTATCTTGCAATCACTTTGAGTCATTTTCTTAGTTTATTTTTATTGCTTAAAGACAAGCAAAACTTTAAGTTTGAGGTTGTGATATGTATTGAGTTTTCAATACATATTGCGTAGTTTTCTTTTCTTTTAGGATTTAAATTTTCTTTATCCCAAACAATTGAGTCATTTTCTTATCTTATTTTATATTTTTTCTCATGCATGGAACTAAGTATAATATTTAACTAATTGTTGCTATTTTGCGTAAAAAGGCCTAAAATCCTTTGTTATTTGTAATGTCAGGTTGAATGCTGGAGCATTGGGCTGTTTGGAATATGAAAATTAAAGAACACTTTTTGGAAGCAAAGGAAATCTTTGACTTATGTTCTTTCCAAATCTTTGTATTATTGTAAATCGTTTTTGGCTGGAGTTAGAAACAAATGGTTGGACAAAAGTGTGGGTATAACTTTAGTTGGTAGTCCTTTTATATATTTTTTAAGTCTCCTAAATTTACCATTTTGCCATCATGGTTTGATATAAAAAGGAGTTGTGTTTTCTTGTTTTAGGATATCCTTTGTAATCCAGCAGTAGGGAGAAATTGACAACTTGAAATTCTCTCTACAAAGTTTAATATTAAGTCTTCATAGTTTTATAATTTGTGTTCTTCATTATTAGTTGCTGCAGCATCACTGCAACATTGCTTGTCTTTATATTACGTTACTTATTGTATTTACTTTATGCGATTTACATTTTCGTCATTTAATTTCTGTCATTTATATACCATCATTTACATTATGTCTTTAATTTATGTCATTTACTTTTATTGCAATTTATATTACGTAATGAGTAGCTAATTTTATAGTTTGGGTGTGAGACGAAAAGGGAGGTTATAAACCAAAAACTAGTGGACTTTATTCTTCAATAACATTGTTCCACTAAGTCATTTTAAGTTTTATAAATCCAAAAGCACTTCTTGACGAATTGATCACTTCTTAAAGTGTGAAAGTGCCATGGACTTAGGAATAAGCCATGAAAAAGCACGTCAGTTTGAATGATACGGGAAGTATACTTGGAAGAGTTACTAGCAAGGGAACTTGCTATCTTTGTTTTTCAAACCGATTGATTCTTGACGGGTTGATCACTAGTCAAAGTGTTAAAGTGTAGTGGACTCAGGAATGAGCCACTAAGAACACGTCAACTTGAATGATATGGGAATCGACTCGGAAGAGTGATTTTTAAACAAAGGCATTTGTTTTTCCATATACCTTAAAGAAACCATTTGACACTCACACTGGTCCGGACATTTGCATAGGCATATGTTGATTGAAGGCTAAACAAAAGTGCAATGGTAGATATCCGGAAGGATACTTTTTAAAGTACATGGTGGAACTTGTTGTTAATGAACTAATGCTATAGCATCCCTCTAGCATTGTCCTCCAAAATTTGTGTTTACTCCTCACTTTAAGTCTTGCACCCATTCTATCTTTATATCTCCTGTTAATCATATCACTGTTAACCAACTCAAACAAACTCTTTAAATTCGCCATCTGAAATCTCTTCTTTTACTACACTTTTATTACGCTTTTACACCAATCTCTGTGGGACGATATTCGGTATTTTACCATTTTATTACTTGAACAGACGATATTGGATTCCATTGTATACTTGCTTTGAGGTTCAATTATCACGTGTCTTAGAGGTGTGCAAACATCCGTATCAAAAAGCGTACAACTTGGTGGAATGGAATTTCCTCTTACAAAGCATGGAAAATATGGGGTGCAGAAAAAATGGATCGGGTGGATTAAGGCATGCCTCAAGTCCGCCGCGATGTCGGTTCTAGTTAATGGTGCGCCATCAAAAGAGTTCATGATGGGTAGAGGACTAAGACAAGGAGATCCACTTGCTCCATTTCTCTTTCTTGTAGTGGCGGAAAATTTGAACATCTTGATGGAGGAAGCGATGGAAAAGGGACTCTTCGAAGGTATCAAGATAGGGAATAAAGAAGTGTTGGTATCTCACTTGCAATACGCGGACGATGCGATTTTTTCGGAAAATGGAGCTTACCAAATTTAAAAAATTTGCTGAAGATCCTTGATTGTTTCCGAGCCATATCGGGTGTGAAAACAAACTTGAGAAAAAGCAAGATATTCGGAATGGGTGTTCGGGAGACGGAAGTTCAAGATTGGGCGAGAGGGGTTGGATGTGAATGGGGAACGCTCCCTTTTGTGTACTTAGGCCTTCCGGTTGGAGCATCGATGACAAAGTTAAATAGTTGGAGCACGGTAATCGAGAAGGTAAAATCAAAACTAGCGTCTTGGAAGGCAAAAATTATCTCAAGTGGTGGTCGATTAACGTTGGTTAAATCGGTCCTTGGCAGCGTGTCTTTGTACTTTCTGTCCATGTTTCGAGCCCCGAGAGGAGTGATCTGTGAGTTGGAGCGGATACGAAATAGATTTTTTTGGGGAGGAGGGTCGGGGGAGAGTGGAAAAAAGGGAATATCGTGGGTCAAATGGGAAAGAACTTTGGGGAGTTTTAAAAAAGAGGGTCTAAATATCGGTAAACTTCACGTGATGAATAGGGCCTTAGTGGGTAAATGGTGGTGGCGATTTCTTTCGGAAGAGGATTCCCTTTGGGTGCATGTCATCAAAAGTATTCATAGGGAGGGTGGAGGGATTATAGGGGGGAAAGGGAGGGTCTAAGGGGGGCTTCGGTTTGGGATAATATAATTAAGGTGGGTAGAGAGTTGGATGCGGATGGGGTTAACTTCTCGGGATCTTTTAAAAAATTAGTAGGTGACGGAATGGGGACAAGTTTTTGGGCAGAAAATTGGGTGGGAAATAATCCGTTACAAATGGAGTTTAAGAGACTTGTAAGGTTGGAGGTAGATAAAAAAGCAAGGATAGCGGATAGAGGTGATTGGGTAGCGGATAGATGGGTGTGGAGATGGAATTGGAGAAGGCCTCCGAGAGGGAGAGAGTGTGGGGAGTTGGAGGAGTTGTTGAGGAAGTTACAAGGTTGGGAGCCTTCGAGAGGAAGACGAGATAAAGGGAATGGGTGCTCGATAAACCAAATGGCTTTAATGTTAAAAAACTCCGGGAAGTATTAGAGGAGGGAAGGGGGGATGGGGTAGAGAATATGGAAGAAACGTCGTGGTGCTCAGTGGTTCCTAAAAAAGTGTGTGTATTCATTTGGAGAGCGAAACTTGGGAGGATTCCGTGTAGGTCGGTTATTAGTGAGATGGGTATCGATCTTGATTCCATCCTATGTCCTCGATGTGGGAATGCGACGGAAAGTAGGGATCATGCTTTAGTAAGGTGTGAAGAGGTGAAAAGATTGTGGGAGAGAGTAGGGAGATGGTGGAGTAAACCTTTAGATGAGATCGGTTCCTTCCAAGAGTTATTGCAAGGGCATTCGGGTGGGGGCGGGTGTCTAAACGGTAGCACGGCCTGGACGGGGGTGAAGTGGTCTTTTTTATACCTGATTTGGAATCACAGGAACAAAATTATCTACAAAGCAAATAAAAGTCGGCTGGATGAGCTATTTTTCGAGTGGCAAAGGGTTATGTTTGAATGGGTAAGTAGAAGATCGAAGAAACAAAAAGTGGATTGGATCGCTTGGTTGTCGGGTAACATAAACACAGTCAATGAACAGACAGTCGAGTAACGAGGAAGTGGGTAGAAAGAGAGGATCGATAAAAAGATGCGGGTGTAATGGGTGTTGTTTCGAAGGCAAATCAATCAACCGTTTGGATCATCACAGAAGGAAGATCGTCCGGGTTCGTGGGATTTAGCGCAGATCAGAGGACGGGTCTGTTGGGGATCGATGAGAAGAAGGAACGAGTTGCAGGTGATGAGGTTAAGAGTGTCTCTTCTCAAGCACCTAAGATGTGGGGCTGCTGTGTTTGGAGAAGAACCGAGTAGTATCCGTGGTGATTGCGATCAATCTATCAATCTGAGATCGGATTAAAAAGTGGCAGGAGGGAGCTGTCCGTTTCGTTAATGGGTGCAGCTTGATTCTGTCCTGCGTGGCGCTGGTTGTGGTCTTTGACACAGGGGTTTTCGGTTATTATTCTGGGTTTGGTTTGGGGTCGGTTTGGTGGGCTGCAACTATCTGGAATTGGAAGGTTTGTACGATCGGGTGGTCGTTGGTCCCTCGGTTGTTCCTTGTTGTTTTTGTTGAGGTTGCGCTAGTTTGCTCCTCGCAAGCTTCACTCGCTGCTGGAGGTTTAAGTGGTCTCATTTTTGTAATCCACGTTTCGTTAAATTTTCGTTAGGATTCCGGCCTGTTTCGCTCTGTCTTTATGGGTTTATAATATTTCTTGCCTTTCAAAAAAAAAAGCAATTTGAAATCACTTATCGAAATATCCTATCAATCTTTAAATTTGAAATTATCACAAATTTTCTTCAAAATTAACGATTTCTTAATGATAGAGATGGTTTGATAGGATTTTTTTACGCTTTATTTTTTTTTATTTTTTTTTTGCCATAGTCACTTATACTTTATTTTTTATTTATCTACCATCCCCTCAAGCCAATTTTTTTTATTAGAAAACACCATGTTCTGTTGAACATGTTTGAGTGTGGATTTGTATGGACTAAAATATGTTTTTTTTTAATCTAAAAACGAATAAATTTTAATTCAAACAAAAACAATTTACAAAAATTTTCTTTATAGAAGTTCGTCCCAACATTTTTTCTCAAACTTAGTGATTAACACAAAACATTGGCGCCCTCATTTCGCCATTTGTCACGGAAATAAAGGAGTCTTTAACAAGAGTTAATTGCGCATTTACAAACGAATGACACATGATCATTTTTTTAGAGTAAATTACATTCTTGGTCCTGTGGTTTATGTGTTTTAATATTATGGGTTCCAATTTTGAAATATCTATGGGTTACGTCCTTGTGGTTCATAATTTATAACGCATTAGGCCTTTTTCACTAATGTTTTTTTTTTTTTTTTGACGTCGTCGGTTTCTCATTCCTAGCGCCTCCCTCCCCATCGTTGGTAACAACCTCTTCCCCCTCTTCAAAAACCAGACTCCCTTCTCATCCCTGTTTATGTCGGTGGTATTTAGGTCGCCGGAGTTGGTAGATGATTTGGCTTCTTCGAGCAACACCACCCTCTTCCCATTTTCTACAAATAATTACGATCCAACTTTTGCAACTTTCTCCATTTCCACAAGAAATCTGCTCCTCCAGATCTCGTTTTCCCATTTTATTTAGATTTAAGGTTTTGATTAATTGGTTTGGAAAAATTCATATGCAAAAAAGATTTTTTGGGTTTTTCTTGTTTAAGGTTTTGATTTGTATGAATATGTTTTTGGTGTATGATTGATTTTGAAAATAAAAAATAAATTAAATGTTCTTAGTAAGTTGGAGATTAAGGGGCCGTTTACCCAAATGTTTACCCAGTAAGCGCTTACCAATAGTACTCAACATACTAACTTGCTTTACCGGGTAAGATTTTAATCATCACGATGGTATCTTATACAACAATTTACCCGGTAAGTACATACCCGGGTAAGAGTTGTCACTCTCTCTTATCGGGTAAGACTCTTCATCCTTATCCTCCCTCTTACCGGGTAAGATCCTATCCTCTTGTTATGTTCATCCGTTATGGTAAATTCCACGGTAAACACTTACCGGATAAGAATTTTGTAAACGGCCCCTAAGATGGAGGAGATGATGAGGAGGATGAGAGGGAAAAAGATACACTTGGCACTATTTAATTGGTGAGAGAAATAGGTGAGCCCAACTATTATTAAAAATTAGAGTAAATTACATTATTGGTCCATGTGATTTTAATTGAAAGTTAAAAATTAGATGACCAAAATACTCCTCTAAGCTAACTGAGTTAACAGAACTGTTTGGATGGAGTTTGATTTTAGGGACCCAATATGTTATAAATTGCAAACCATAGGGATGTAATTCATAGATGTTTCAAAATACGGACCCGGTGTGTTAAAACACATAAACCACAGGGACCAAGAATGTAATTTACTCTTTTTTTATATAGTAACATCCTAGTTTCCTATGTGAGTGAATATTGTTGCTTGAGTAACTTTATGGATTCTATGTGAATCAATACTTGAATCATACAATAGTACGTTCATGTATTATTAATAAAGAATCAAAAATTTTATATAGTAACATATTTTATTCATATGTGAATATTGTTACCTTAAATAACATTATTGATTCAAATGTAAATAATACTTTGATTCATATGTGAATGAATCGATGTGGATTATATGTTGAATTGTATTTAGATATTGACATATGAATATTAAGAATCAAGTTTGTTATATTGTAACATTTACACATGAATGCGATGGTGAAACATTTTAAAATTACCCAGTTTATCGATTTTGTAAAACGAGTAAAGTAATCATTTAAATCAGAAAGCCAATTGGGTCATTCGAACTTTTCCTTGACATCAAAAATATTTTCACCATAAATTCGGTTACAGTTCATTTTTTAGGTTAAGGTTGTGTTTGACAAACTAGCTGATAAGCTAACTGGTAGCAGATAAGCTAACTTTTTAAAACGCTACTATTAGTAACTTTTTTATAAGCTAGTTTTTGGTCATCCAAACATGTACCAAAAAAAAGTTAGCTTATAAGCTAGCTTTTTTTGTCAAACAATACCTAAAAGAATCTATTTAATCATTTTTAGCAAGTACAATAATTTTAATTATTCAAAAAAAATTGTCCAAAATCCTAACGGTCAAAATCGAAAAATCTATCGAGTTTCTAGGCCGTTCCAATTACAACTATAAACTGTTTTTTTTCACGTTAACATGTCCCAACATATTTATACATGAATACTTGCTACTTTTAACGAAACAAATCAAATGGTTACCAGAACACAAAGTAGTTGGGAAAATGTGGCCTCAATTGAAACAAAAACAAAAACAAAAAACCAAGATTTTCCAACTACAAACTACATACAAAAGCATCGACAGTTTTAACATTACAACACAGATCCTCTCTAATGTACACAATCCACCTACTTTCATTCTTCCCTTTTCTTTCCCACTCCCAACCCCCACAAACCTGGCTCAATTCCTCATTACAATCTGTCATTTGTTTTCCGATATGGCCTGAAACGACTGACCACTCTTTTCGTGGCAAAACTTTCATGCTGCGTAATCCGACATCTCTACACTCCAACCCATCTCACCCATCTGAACATTTTTCCCACTCTGAATGGTAACCCATAGTCTTTAGCAACAGCAGGCTCCCTTTGAGCTGCCTCTGGTTCAGACCACACGTACACCCCTCGTTCCTGCCTACTCCCAGGCACCGTGTTGTCCAAAACTACAGCTACTAAGAATGCTACCACCATGTGGAACGACAACAGTGTGTTCATCACATAATTTAACTGTAAATATTAAAATTGAAGGTTGATTAAAAAAAACATAAAAGCATATGATGAAGGCTCTGAAAGTGGAGAAAAATACTTACTCCTCCATATTGCGAGCGGAAAGGGCCATGAGAGGCAACAATGTAAGGCTGGAAGTAAGCGGGAACAGGAGAATTGGAATTTGGTGAGAGACCGTATTGTTGAAAGTAGGCTGGAACTGAAAGGGAGAAAAACAGAGAAAGCCCGATGATGATGATGTTCCGGGAGCTTCCAGCCTCGCTATAACGTAAATTTGACAAACCCAATGCTGCGAGCATGGCCCACATAATGCATAGCAAGCCTGCAACCATCACTTGAGGGATTGATGCAATTAACCCTCCTACTTTACCTGCCAGTAGATGTACACGGATTAGGGCCGAAAATATATTTCAATTTGCCATGTACTAAACAAAATTAAAATATAGGACAAATTGCATGAAAATGCAACATACTTTGATCTGATTCCTATTTTGTGTAATGTACTTTCAAAGCCTTCATTTTGGTATCTTAGATGTGACATCTCAAACAATTAGCCTTCATTAAGAATGCATGAAAACACAATTTACTTTAGTCCGATTCCTATTTTGTGTAATGTACTTTGGTGTAAATGTTTGAGATATCACATCGAAGGTACTAAAATGAAGGGTTCGAAAGTAAGTTACACAAAATAGGAATCAAACCAAATTACAATGCATTTTCATGTAATTTGCCTGTCAAAAAACTACGAGTGTTCTTAATGAAACATGGGCAGCATTTTTCATCCAAAACACCACTAGGGTCAATGTTAATACGAAATAATTTTTTTACAACTAGATAGCTTGAAAACTTTCAATCATAAAGACATACCTACTAGGGATAATATAATCAAAACACATGCTCCCAACTCAACGGCTCTGCGACTCCCCATTTTAGTGACGGCAATTGTGTGCACATTTTCAGTCAGAGAAGTTGAACCTGTTCCAGTTCCCCACAAACCAGCCAAGATGCTAGATAGACCTTCAAGACCAATCCCACGACTTACAACACCTGGAGTGGGAGGCCTAGATGCCACCAATAAAGATGATGCATGGTATGAGCCAACCTATATGACACCACAATTTCAGAAATCCTCTAACCACCAAGAATTACTTGTTAGGTCAGATAAAAAGATCTTGCAACATGGTGGAAACATCAGCTTAGGGTAGTTAGATGTTTCCTGCTTATTATGCACAACAATATTATGAATTCCACACATGCTACTCTTCCTGTCCATAGCAGATTTTATACTCAGTTTGGGATGCTGTAAGCAATATGTATATTCCATCTGTTACCATTTAGGAAACATCACATCTCATAATTATACGGAAGGCATAATGAAACAAAAGTCTGAAAATGGATATATATATATATATATATGATATTTTTAGCATGCCCTTTCTCAAAAGATCTAGTCACCTATGGGTCATACAGACAAAATACACATGTAATATGATTCTGAAGTTTTTCTTATAACATATGCTACAGTTACTTGAACAGACAAAGTGCATTGTAAGAAAAGGATAACGCGTACACAAAATATTTTATTAGTTCAGGAGCTTAGAGAGGCTGGTGCATACAATTATTCCGTGTTTCCTCTCTCTGTTATTCTTTTCTTTTCTTCTATGTTTCGATGTATTAAGTTCTTGGTTTGATTTTGGGGTGGTGCGGAGTAGGATTGGTATGCACTTAAAAAAAAGGGTAGACGCCACCCTCTGAGGCCCCTCCACCGCATCGGTCCCACGGTCCTCATGAGGGATGTAAATCAGCGCATGCATCCCACTGGCAAAGGAGTGGTGCCGAGGCTTGAACCCAGGACCTCACACATATGGATTACACCCACACTTCTACCGATGGGACAGATCAGCGGGGACTTGGTATGTGCTTACATATCTTCACAATCCGGCTTTTAGAAACCATTTGGCAATTTGTCATTCTTCCATGAATATATGTAATTATTATACGAGATCCCACATTTTGTTTAAGGCAGTATGAAAAGTGAAGTTCTTCATAGCAAAACTGCCACAGTACAAAGCTTAGCACAGGTGCAGTTGAGAGGAAGCTTACAGAGTCCACCGAAGAAATAACAGACACCATGCACATTACAAGAGCCATTTTCCAGTTGAAAACAGGTGTGCCCCATTGTAGCGGGTATGGAAATCTAAACCATGGGGAAGATTTCAAGGCATGGGAAGTATCAACTCTGCAACTCTTCATCCTGGCAACATGTTTTCTGCAATGATCCGATATCATATTTGAGGTTGGTATGTTTACATCACAACCATCGTACTTATAGGCCCCTGCTTCGGTCAGAAAGAAAGCCATAGCCCATGTAATAACCAGACCCAACGGTACCTGGACACATTAATTAGAGATATATTACTATGTCACTTGAACGGAATTAGTGAAATTCAAAAACAGAAGAAAATAACATTGTGTTTCTTTCTTTTTTTTGGAAAAAGGGGACGGAACCCCAAGGAAAACTTTATTCAGAACATTGTGTTTACTTACAGCATAAATTAGAAATATGCGGTGCCCCAAAAGAGATACCTTGCGTAGGTACTGAAAGACATGAAGGAGAAAGTATATTAGAGAACACATGACGTAAACATTAAGAAGGGATGATCTTATAGGATGCCCAACTTCAAATCAGCAATTGCAGTTCTTAAGACAGCATGTCAAGTAGAAACGGAAGATCACCAAAGGGAAAAAAGGAAATACTGGAAGAAAACCTACTAGAGAAAACATAATAACCAATAGAATCTGCACCATGCCGATCTCAAGACATGCACCCATTTGCGGGAAACCATAACTGTAGAACGAAAGTCCAACAGCAGCAATAGTTGGGGACACAACCACAGGGTTAATCAATCTGAAGGAGCAAGACACAAGTGGTAGTTAGTTTCATAGCACATGGTGCATCGAATACAAGCGGCAGTGAGTGTGCTAAATCTAGAAAAATAAAAATGATACTCGTTAGCATCTTGCATATCAAAGTCGGTACTCGGTATCCACACAAAACAATGACCTTGAGATATAGTGAATAACGATCTTTCTCCCATCCACAAGAGGTCATTAAAGCCACAAAAGTATGTACAATCTAGAACTGGATATGAAACTTCCAAGAAACTAAACAGATCAAACAGAAGAAGATAATGCAGTGGAACCAGAGTTTTGCTGAGAGAATCATTTAAGGCTATTTGATGGATACATGGAATCTCATTATGCCTATGTATGGGCTACATGCCATCTCATGACTTCAATATAAATCCACAAACACGTCATATAACACAAGCCATGGAGAGTTTTTCCTGCATCAATTCCTATGTACAAGAAAACGAAATGGAGGCTACAGAGAACCTCATCCCAAGTTTGTTTACAGTCTTGGATTTGGAAATAAAAATCAGACTTAGTAGGGTAACAACCCAATAAGTTGAGCATATGCTGACTTAATAATAGAAAGCATTTTAACTCATGATAGTTCAAACAATCCCCTTGTCTGCAAATAAACATAAAGAAAACCATTTGTATAACATTTTTAAATTTGTAGCCACGGTTTCTGACCCACATTATGCTCAGAGAGAACAACAACTAATGATAACAAGCAATCCACACCTCAAGAGTAGTGTCATCAGTCCACTGTATCCAAGTAATGCTTGAAAAGCTGATGCAATAATTATAGCCCCCTGTAGCTCCTTCATTATATGCTTGAAATTCTGTAGTATCAAGGAAGTAAAAGTTCACCTGTGTGATTATTCATTTCACTAAAGCATGAAATCTCAGGGCAAGAGGTTTCTACGGATAACTGAGACACCAAGGACAGGGTAGATTAATGTTTTTGTTATATAAATTATAGACAGCAGAAGATAAACATATTATAATAAGCAGAAGCTCCACTTAAGGAGAGAAACTTAAGAAATAAATATGGTTCTTATTACATAATAAAATGGTCCAATATCATGGACAAACAATAGTGTCAAGCTTGCAAGGCGTGAAGACTTCCGCAATATTTCTGGCATGGTTAATAAATAAGAAGCATATTTATTTTCATCTTAATAGTTGCCGTTAGATGGTAATGCCAGTAAGACATTTCTTTCTAATCATATGACATACAAATATGGTAAACAATTGGATCCAAATTTTCAGCTTCCCTCATGGAACTAACAAGAGCCAAGCACAAAATATGGCATATTACAGAAACTCAATCTTCTTTGTACTTGGTGTTTCTTATTTGTTTTTGTTCCTAGTCTCCCAAACCAACTTGATCATTTGAGAATAATAATCTTATAGTAGTGAAATACAAAAGACATACATGATCTGAAAGGGGCTTAATAGCAGATTATTCTACAACTAATCTATAGACACTTTATTTATTATTGTGTTGATACACCGATAGCAACCACTATCATGAACTCCTAGGACTTGAAGGATATAATTGACTCAAAGGTTGTGAAGATGAGGAATGGGTATTGATTATGCCAAGAAAAACTGCTTGTACACAAGGAGGTAATGTTAACGAGAAAAATCCTGTGCCTTGTAATTGTCAAAATTGTGCCCATGCCAAGTAGGGGGCTTCACCTGGCAGAGGTATTGCCAGATGGAAGGCCTGAGGGGTGCATACTTGTGTCACCTTTTTGGGTCCCCCTTGAGGATGCATGTTCAAGGTAAAGCTTGAATTTGGTAGTAAAGGTTAAATAATCACATTATAATGTATGGACCACTTGCAACCTCTTTTCTTCTTGGGTTCAATTGATTATTCTTTTTTCTTGTTGTAGTTTTACTTCATAAAGCTGAAGGGAACTGCCAATTTTGAAGTATATGTCAAATAAATTGATGACTGAGAGTTTTAATATAAAAGGCCAATCAGTTGATAGTAACGACTATGTATATGTAATCAATTACTAGATATATAGTCGGTGTTTTACTTCCATAGGCTACCTAGAGCTAGAGCCGCACTCTAGAAGACTTTTTGGCCTAAGAGTAATGCTTACGGTCCTACTTAGAGTTGTAATCTTCAAAGAGTTTATAGGAAAATAAGCAAATGTCACTAAAATACGTGAAGGTCATGAGCACAGAAACCATAAAACTTCTTTTATGTCCCCCTGAATGACAATATACGTGTACCTTTTTATGATGCTAAGGTGGGTTTCTCATTCAAATTCACCAAGCATAAACTACATACCAACAGCTCATTTAAGCAAATACTGATTCATTTACTAAAGAATGTTTATAATTGTTTACCTTTAAAGAAGGCTATGATTTGTCATGCTGTTAGAGTGTTAGGTAACATAACAAAAATACATAAAAACATTTGCTTGAAACAAACTGGGTAAGGAAGGTAGAGCTTACATTTCCATTCAATCCAAGGAACTCAGGGGATTTTATTATTGCAAGCGCAGGAGCAAGAAAGACAAAAGATGGACCTTGTATGAGAGGTAATCTTGATCCAAAATTTGCTTGTAGAAGTGTGGTTATTCCCGAAACAAAAAGCACAGTGGAGACCACCATAGACATATCCTCCTACACCCACTAATTTCCATCAGACTATTTCAAGTGATCATACCGACTTTCAAATATAACTTAGCCTGACAAGAAATTCAATTGCTTACATGGTCGCCACCCATTGCCGGAACGATCACTAGCGGAATTAAAATCAGCGAACCCAGCATCGATAGATAGTGCTGGAATCCATAGAAACCAATGGGAACTGAAGACAATTCACAAAAATCAGTGCAGACTATTACACACATGTATTCTGTAAAATATTAAGTCATTAAGGCTATAGATATCAATACAATTAGCAACAAATACTTATGTTAAACCCGTGAAAGTTTACTAGGCATTGAGGCTGCGATGTTAAGACAATTGCACTCACGAATCACACTGCTCTTTGTTAGGATGACAAATATACTCTGCTAGAGAACATACAGTTGCTAATGCACAGGCAAAGCAGGTATCAATAGATAACACGTTTCGAACACATGGCAAAATTTGAAATTTGGAATACATTAAGGAGCTTGATAATATTTACCTAGACCAGGAGTGTCTCGAAGCTCATACTTCATATGCGAATGACGAGACACGAATTCATCATCAACCGTTTGTGGCAACACATTCTCCACAACCTCATTCCTAGCCACCCTCTGACTCGGCTGTGGAGCCGCTGGCGTCTCAGCAGCTCCACCATTATTAGCCGGCCTGTTTACCCCGGGCTTCGGCGGTAGCCGAGCAGGACCAACCTCAGCCTCCCTCGACTTCTTCACCGACTGATCCTTATCCGATTGCACCTGCACGTTGGCGTTAGCCGGCTGCGGTAGTGGAGTCGTGCCGTTCACGGCAGGGGTCGGACGTACACGTCCGGCCTCGAGATCGACCGGAGGCCTGGTAATTTGACCCGAATCGCTAGCATTGGTCTCTCCAGAGAACCTAGGGCGAAAGCCAGTGCGTTTGGCCCAGGAAGAAGGAGGCATTGCGGGTGCATCGTTGGAATCTCGACCAGGAGGCCATGGACCTGGTTTGGGACGCTTGGTAGGGTCTGAACTCTGCGCCATGCTTGCTTCCTTGTTGTAGCTGTTGTTAATTCATAATAGTAGTAGTAGATCTGGAGTTAGGGTTTTAAGCCAGAACAGAGAGATGTCGGTCCACAAATGGAGTGAACTAAGAAACAATAGAGCAAATTGTCGCCATTGTTGTTGAAGAAGTTGAAGATCCCAATTCCATGGTGGTAGAGAGATGAAGATATATGTGTGTGTGTGTGTGTGTGTGTGTGTGTGTGTGTGTGTGTGTGTGTGTGAGTAAGATTTAAGTAGAGTGTGTGTGTTTTTGGGAGAGAGAAGAGGACAGCTAATATAACAAGTGATTACAGAGAGAGAAGAAAACGGTGTGGAGCGTGAAGGAGTGAGTGAAGGGGGAAAACCGCGTTTTATGTATTAGTCCCTGTAACATGTTTTTAATCAATGTTCACCCTCTATCTTTTAAACTTTTGTATTAATAGTCCCTATGGTATTAAGTCTACGTAATTTAGTATTTTTATTTTATAGTTAAATCGGTCCAAATAATATCAACTTTATTTTCGTTTCTATTTTAAAACAAACTTTCGAAAAAAACATATTTGGTAAACAAATTTTAAAAACATTTTATTTTAGGGAACCAAAATAAAACCAATTTTCGTTCTTATTTTTTGAAACATAAACTTTGTTATTTGATTTTTAAATTAAAAGGTTTAAAAATTAGTTATCGTTTTGAAAAATAGTTACCAAAAATAAAATTAGTTTTGTTTTTATATAACTTATCTATAATTTATTTATTCCATATATTATGAGGATTGAGGAGAATATATAAGTCGTTTTCAATATTATTTGTTATATTATAATAAAACAAAAAAAAACTACAAGCTCGTCTAATAAGTACCAAGCAAGCAACATTTCAAACTAGTATTTTGTTTTGAACGTGTGATTCAATCATTATGTTCTTTAACAATTCAAATGGAAGACATTATGTTATATGCAATGAGGGTTGGATTCCAGTGAGAAGATAAGTTATTATGAGAAGCATAAAAAGACATATATATCTTTGGATTCACATTAGGATGAGATGCATCACAATGCATCAGATCAATTCTTATATCAAGGGTATCAAAGAGGTGTTAGCCTAGTGGTAAGGCCTTAGGGGGATAGTGCATGGTATGTCTATCTACCATGGTTCGAATCCTGGGGGATGCACTTCGGCGATACCCAGACCTTGGGTCGGCCTTCGGGTCCAGGTTTACGGGCATACCAGTCTATGGGTATGCGGGTTCGGTCTTGACCGGGCTTAGTCGTATCTGGGCGGGTCCAGTCGATTTGGCTGGGTCGGGTCGCCGCGGATTAGTCGGTGCTGCCCAATTGGATGCCCGAATACCGCGGGTGCGTGTGTGTGTGGACATAGCCCAAGTTGCCGTACAAAAAAAAAATCTTATATCAAGGGTATGTTTCTTACTTTTAACTCTTCTTCTCATACGATCCTTCATCTATGCAAGAACACACAAAAATGGACAAAATTTAATAAGAAATTCAGGGACTATTATACAATTAATAAAATCGGAGGGGCCAATGATGTAGTTTATCAAATAGTTTTTTTTGTCGTGGTCTGTTTCATACTTGCCCTATCTCTAGCTATCGTCTGTTTGTATGGATGATGTCATGTTATCATGACATGTAATGATCCATGATTCCATACATCGCATGTTATTTTTTTGTCACATTCCATGACAATAAACACCCCAAAACAACAATTTCTTTTTCAAACTCAATTTTGCATGTGTTAATGTTATTTTAATATTGTTTAATACCCTTTTATTCTTGTTATTTTGAATTATATAAAAATGTACTAACTTTTTGTATGGAAAGATCGTTTAAAAATATATATTCTGCTATTAACGATGTCAATCAATTATAATCTTCGAGTTTTTTCAACTTTATTTTTTTAAGAGTGTTTTAAATATAAATTATTAGTCAAAGTTCAATCATATGGTTGTTTATTTTTAAAAAAATTTAAATGACAAGAAAGATTAATGTGTATGATTGTAACAATTGTTCATAGTGTGATTTTTTATCTAGAAGTACAAAAAAAACAAAGAGTTTAATACATTTAGCCATTATTTTCGACCATAAATTTTTAAAGTTTGCATTAAAATTTCAATCTATAAAAAAAATTATAACCTTGCCACTAGTATTAACATAATGCAAACTTCTATATAATGTACATTTAAGTTATTATTTTATAATTTTTTTTACAAAAATCATTCATTTTTTCATCTTTTAGTTTCAATAACACTACAACCATTGTTGTCATCGTCCCTGTTGTCATTACCTACACTGGCCACCATATGTATTGCCTCCCTAGTTTTTTCCCCATCTACCCTATCTAGTTGTTGCCACTCACTCTAGTCGTATTATTTTCACCTTTCAATACCATTACTTTTACCCTTTATGATTTTTCTTAATGCATAAAAACATTTACATTGATCTCTATGCAATAATTAAATATTCAAAGTGGATTACCTTTGACTTGGTAAGTTTGAGTCCCAAATATTTATGATATTGATCATTTTAATATAAGATAAAAGATTCATTTTACTTTTCATTGTATCACATGTTTTGACACTTATATTTGAGTTATAAATATGTATTAGTTATATTAAATGCCCATAATAATCTAAAGTAAAATTACAGGTATCAAAAGCTTTACAGAAATCTTTTTTTTATACATTGAACAAAAATGTTAACACGACAAGATAAATTTACAAGACCGGTTAATCATTAATATGTTTCACACCAGTCTATCACTGCATTTATCGTCTTTTCCCTTTCACAATCTTTTTGCATAGATATAAATAGATTTTCCGCCCCTATTTTACGATATTGAATTATTTTGCAAGTCTGTAAATTTGGTGCTTATTCATTGTCTTTGGTAATATTGATGTACCTTTCAACTAGATGTTTTTTGTTATATGTTAACATTAAACACCTACTATGATAAGATGTGCACCCTACGATTGCAATGGCTCTACTACAAGATAGATAAGAGCTTTACGACTTGAGCAATATCTTACACGATTAGGCCTAAGAAAACAATGCTTTCAAGATTTTAGGTTTTAGCAAACAAACAAGACTTTAACCATCAGAGAATAAACGGGTACGAAGAAAAACAATACATTTAAGAGTAGTTATATAAAACCTGTTAATCTCTTTAATGTGTCACATAATTAAAAGTGACAAAATAAAAAAGATGAACAAAATGAATAATAAAATTGAAATAATTAATGAATTAAACGATACGAGTAAGATGGATGTGTTTTCAAAGCTAATATGGATCAAATGAATTTGGTATCCAAGTCGGATCAAAACATTTTCTTTAAAGGTCTGTTTGGTTTGCGATATTTGATAGGATTTGCATGATTTAGAATTGGATTTAATTCAAACCCCATATTTGGTTTAAATGAAAGTTTGGAATTGAAATCCCACAAACATGATATTTAGAAATCTTATGGGAGTAATCAACATTTCACATATTTCATAGGATTTGTTTGTAATAATATTTTAAAAAGTATGTTAAAATACTTTTTTTTAATGATAAATCAATAAAAAGATAATTTAATTATTTTCATATATTTTTATAAATTATTTATAAAAAAATGAAATTCAATTCGATTCCAATTTTTACGAACGAAACACATAAAGATTTCAAATCCTTTTATATCGAAATCACTCCACGAAATTAAGATAGCTCATATTATGGCAAACCAAACCCCTTGTTGGTTTCTCTAAACTTAATAAGAGTAAACTTCAATGTTGGTCCTCAAAGTTTAAGGGTTGTTTGACAGTTGCTAAATGGTTTGGTGTAAAATGATTAAGTGGTTAAAATGATTAAGAGACTCTTATGATATAGCGCAAAATGAAATATGGTTGTTTGGTAATTATTTAGAATGAAATTAGGGCGTTGAATGGTGGAGACCCAATATACAAAATGATTCAGAGGGTTTTACAACAATTAAGAGACAAACTCTTTTTATTCACAAACAAAATTCACTTTTTAACGATTCAGATATTACCTCTCAATGGAACTATTAAGAAATAAACAAACCGCCCTTTAGTTTTGTAACACCCTCAAATCTGGAAAGAGCAACTAAATTAAAATTTCCAATAATGCCTCAAAAAAATAGATAAGATCGCTTACAACGAGTTCATGCTTGAAATATTAAACTAGGTCTAACCATCAACGAAGATTGATAAATTCTTACACAAAGACTAATTAGAGATCGGTTGATATTAAAACTCAAATACAAGTTGCTATTCCCAAGCCAAGACGAGAGACTTCACCAAACTACTCACCCTCGAGTATACGTCTAGCACCTCTCTCCCCAAGATGTCCCTAAAACAAATCCCCAAAAGACCTGTTGCACACGCCGACAAATAAAAAGGTTAGGCTAACACCTAGTGAGTTCATAAGTTTTACATAAACAAATATATCTTTATAGGAATGAATCCCCAAATAAAATCGTGATCTTTCAAATGGTTTACTTTAAACTCGAAGACGACTCTTTTCCAATTTCATGCATTTTTCAAAGGTGGACACCCCACTACAAAACATTATTTATAAAATGTTGCATCACAAAACACCCAAACACGAGTTGGGTAAAATACTCAACCAACACTACGTGGTTAAAACCCGCATGTACAATATGATACCAAAAACATGGATGTTAGGCCCAATACTCACGCGACCATAAATTGAAAGGAAACCCAAACACCCAAACGTGGGGCGACATACATCATTCAAACCTTAATATACGTGGAGGAAGGTCCAATATTAAGGTCCTCATTTACTGTCGACCACATATGTAACACCCGGAAAATTAAAAGGTAAGTTTCTGTTCCCTTAAATTCGTTAAATGTGTTATTTGAGATTCTGAGACCTATTATGTGCACATACTCACTTTTATAATGCCATAATATTATTTGAAATGGTTATACTTGTACCCGTTTGAACCTTGCGCTCGTAATCGATTTTGGTCAAGTTTTCGGGCTGATCTGGGTGTGGCGCGATAGTGCCACGCGACTGTGACATTGTCACTATCGCCGGTCACTGTCGCGTGGAGTATACCGTAAGTGTTGAGCCTCGCGCGATTGTGACACGCAACAGTGACAATGTCACTGTCGCCGGGCAAGGTCGCGAGCGGGCACTGAGGGTTAAATGAGTTCCTTAGCCGATTTTGTTCTCATTTCTCACCTCTCCTTCTTTCTCTTTGGCGATTTTGGGGCAACCAAAGCCAACCCTTCCACCCCAAACACTAAACCTCATTTATTGCAAATCATTTTGGTGATTGAACCTCATTGAGTGCATTAAATCATCTCAAGGAAGATTTCTAGGGTTTCTCCAAGTCAACCTCTTCTTCTTCAAATCTCATCTCTTCAAACTAGGGTTTCATCTTTTCTAGGTTTTGGTCAAAAACCTAGATTGTGAGTTTACTAAACCTTTGTTAAAACTAGATACACATCATAATCTTCTATTTGATACTTTATCTCTATTAATGCAAATGCTTGGGGGTTTCTTCATGAAAATAGTTGGAAGAATTATATTTGTGGGTGATTTGCATTGATTATGGTTATGTGTATTATTGTTTGGGATTGTCTCATAAATACATAATGTGGATACCTTGATATGTTAAATATATGCATATATGGGTATCATGATGATTCTAGTTGAAACACCACTTTGGTGATATGTGTATATGTATGAGGAGCATGATTTACATTGTGTCTTTTGTTAGACATCATGAGGATAAGGTGGTAATATTATACCCGTAGTTGGTATTGATTTTGTGGATTGAAATATATCATAAGGACCCCTTATAAATGTTATGTGGACGAACCAAGTCGGTACACTAGGAGGATATAGTCTTGGGCGCCACTGTGATGGTATGTGCCTAGACCTCCGCCACTCGGGGAATTTTCTTAGCGATAGTATTCGGGTGGGCCGGGACTTTGGGGTGTTCCTTGTTAAGGGCATCAAGGTATATCGACTCTTGGGTGGGATTTGATTGGTGCTTTGGGTCTCCCCTGATGACTCCACATAGGTTGAACACTGGTTAACTACTGATAAGAATTGTATATGTTCATGCATGCTTATTATTATTCAACTCACTAGGCTTTTTGGCCTAACACTTGTTTGGTGTCGATGTGTATCTCAGGTTCTAGCGGCGGCGGTCTTAAGCAGGTTTAGTTGCTTGGGGGTGAGAGCTTGGGAAAATTGCACATGGACGCGTTATACTTTTGGATATAGACCGTTTGGGTCTATAGATGACAACCCTTTTTGTAATCTCTTTTCTAGATGTAGAAATTAGATTAGTTGGTTGTTATTTACTGTCCGTTAAATTCCAATTGTGATTAAACAGGTTATTAAATTTATATTCCCCATTTTTGGGAGGCTCTTGCTATGGCAATTTTAGCATACCTCATGTCCGTTTTCCGGATTTTGTTATCCCTATTTTTAGGGTGTTACAACATAAGACCAAAGATGATAAAGTGAAATATCCTTATATTTAAAATGTTGATAGCCGACAACGGGGGAGACCCGTATCCGTTAAGGGTGGAGGAACACAAAAGTATGACACTCATGCAACGTTAATCACATGACACCTCACGATATCACAGCCAGGTATCCCTACGACTTCTTTAACAAGCGTCACCCCAAGTCAGCTGACCTTAATGAAACATTCCGAATAACACCATCCCGAAGGCCCGACACACTTAAAGACTACCTCCCAGGCATTACTTCAAGCGGCGGAGGTCCTAGCGCTTACTTCCCCGGTAGCACTAACAGACTCAACCCTCCTAGCGATCACTTGTAAAGTTTCCGGTCATAAAACATGGGTATCGAAGTTTAACCCCACAATACCCAATTGACCACCCAAAACATATTGACTTACGTGCCTATGGATCCAATGCAACACAGTCTAACATTACATGTCTAACCCGAAATGACCAATGCACTCGAATGTAACACTCTAAATTTTGTTTAAGGAAAAAGTGCAAGAACAGTGCCCCGCGCGAGTTACCGCGCAGGTTAGGCCGCGGCACAAGCCGCGCAGTGCACTGTCCGCGGGAAGGAAGCAGTGTGTGGCGTGAGTTACTGCGCGGGTCAACCTGCGCCACAAGTCGTGTGATGGCCCTGACGAATTTAAAAGGGGTTTTCAGCACCATTTCACTTATCACACTTCAACCTCATTTCTCTCAAACTCTCTCTTCATTTACTCCCTCCCAAAACCGAACCCTAACCCTTTCAACCACTAATCTTCCTCATTTATTGCAAGAATCAAGCATCCTCAACCCAAGGACTTCAACCAAGGATATCAAGCTTCAAGATCATCTTCCTCCTCCATCCATTTCTAGGGCTTCTCCCAAGTTTCTATGGTTTTGCTATAAAACCTAGATTGTGAGTTTTCTTTACCAAAAATCTTTAAATGGGGTACATATCTTAAGTGTTTACTTGTACTACTTGTCATGTATGCACAAATCTGATCACCTGATAAGTTTGACCTAAATGTTATTTTCATGGGGATTTGGGGGTTTTGACTGTTGAGATTTATATATGGAGTCGTTGTGTTGTTAACATCGTTATTATTGGTTATGTTGGTTAATATCATAGATTATGTGAAGATTGTTGATTAAACCTACATGCTTGGGTGTTTTGGGCCTAACATGGGATTGAAGTCATGCAAATCCTTATATATGTTTCTTGTTGATGCGAGATATGTACGGAAATGGAATATATATATATATATATATATGTATATATGTTGGAGGAACCGTGAGTATGTGCCAGGAGGATGTAGCCTTAGGTGCCACCGGGACGGTATGCGCCTAATTCCCCCGCCACCGGGACGGTGTGCCGGGCCTTTAGGTGTTGTCGGAATAACAACACCCAAGGTGCATTGACTTTAGGTAAAACTCATTGGTGTGATGGATCTCCCCCATCGATTCCAGTATGACCATGTGGACCGAGTCGTTAATTATGCTATTTCATGTTTATCGAATGTCATGCCATGCATTTGTACAACTCACTAGGCCCGTTTGGCCTAACACTTGTTTGGTTTGATGTGTATCTCAGGTTTTAGCGACGCGACCGCCAAGAAGGTATAGATGCCTTAGATGCGAGCTTGGGACATTTTTGGGATGCTTTGCTTATAAAGCTTATTTTGGATTGGATTACAACTTGTATTAATCTTGTTCCTAGTTAGGATTTAGATTAAAGGGTTGTGTTCCCTTAGATTGTTATTCATTACAAACTTGTAATTTTAACAGGCGTTATTGTCTCCCCTTTTTGGGAAGAGCTCATGCTATGGCATATTGATCACCATGTTTCCCTTTTATGGAAATTTTTGTTTATCCCAATTTTTGGAGTGTTACATTGAACATGTAACCAACACCAAAATGCAACAAGGTATATTAGTACGTACGTCGTGATAGGGCTACTTGAGCCATTCAAAACTGGACAAGTGTCCTCAAGACTCTTTTAAGTCGACACCGAGCCAAAATGCTCAAAACTCCTTTTGTGACCAACGATTAACGACTCCCCAAAAGAATAACGCAATTGACTCACTTCATGCAGACACACTCCCAAAATACGTGTGCAGACTCCAATGCAGTTTAAATTGGGACAAATTACTTTCCAAATGATTTTATGCCAGTTACTTCTTCAAGACGACCCATAACACGAAATTAAGCATTTCTCCAAAACAAACACTAAAATGCCTTTTTAACCAAATAATCTCACTTGTGCAATAAATCACCAAACACACCCATTTATGACTCATTTATCAAAATGCCCAAAAATCCCCAATATGGGTGTTTTACAAGGTTTATAAAACCAACCTTCTCAAATAACCAAAACCCATCAAGTAACTCCACAAATGATAATTTCATGTTAAACACATAAATACTTTAAAATAAACATTTTGGCAAGTACAACGTTTTCACAAATCAACTTGAACTCATCTTGCTAGATTTAAGCTAAATTTAGATTTTCCCCAACTGAATCTCCTCTGAGGAAACTTGAATCTTCAAGCCAAAACTTTCCAAAACCTAGATCCACAAGTTTCCATCCATTAATATCCGCATTCAACCATTTAGAATCGTTCCTCAAACATTATACACCAAAATCACCATTTTGGCCAAAACCCTAGTTTTGACCTAATTTATCCAAAACCATCAAACCCGAAATTTGAGAAACATAAACACTAAGAAATCATCAATGGATCATTTTATAGCTTATAATAAGGTTTAGAAGTTAGGAGGATGAACTCACCACTTAGGTTTTGGTGAAAACCTAGAAAACCCCAAGATTATTGAAGATGGAGGTGAAGATGATGAGCTCTTGAACTTTGCTTCCAATCCACCACCCAAATACTCTTTAATATTCTCAAAACTAACACTTTAACCTTGAAAAGATCTCAAAAACGAAACCATAGCATTTTGAATCGCCCAAAACGGAGTAGAAATGAGCAAGATATAACCAAATGAATAAAATCCCGATTTTATGCACTGTGAGATTGGCGCGACCCTGACATGCTACAGTGCCATTTGTCATTGTAGCGGGCACTGTCGCGCTAGATGGCGCGACCCTGACATGCTACAGTGACATTTGTCACTGTAGCAGGCACTGTCGCGCGAGATGTACCGAGAATTTTTCGACCGTTCTTCGACCGCTTTCTCAACGACTTTCCCGACCGTTTCCCGACTATTTTTACCGACCGTTCCTCGACCGTTCTTTCGGACATTCCTCGACCGTTCTCTCGGAACAATTGATGTTATTATGCTAGATATCCTGCCATTGTCATAATTACATGGCATATTCGTTGGGACGACCAACCACTTGGTAATCGCCGTTGCTATTGTGACATATGTCACAACTGCATGACATTATAGCCGGGACTACCACACTTTAAGTACCATTGGTGCTATTGTGACAGATGTCACAACCATATGTCACTATAGCTGACGACCATACTCTTAGTACCATTGGTGTTATTGTGACTAATGTCACAACCACACGACACTATAGCCGAGACGACCATACTCTTAGTACCATTGGTGCTATTGTGACAGGTGTCACGACCACTTGACACTACATCCATACTCTATATGTGGTTCTTCCTTTACCTATTCACCCAGTTCAACACTTTTCTTCAATTGGGATAGAAATCCAGGGTGTTACAAGTTTGAAAGTGAACCTCAACTTTGATAAGTCTTAAAATCATTTTTATGGTTTTCATTTTACTCTGGAAATGGTACATAACCGTTAACTTTGTTTATTTCCTCCATTTGAGCAAGGAGCGTTTCAATCTTTTCAGCAAAAAAAAAATTATTTTCTTTTACAAAATAACATATTACTTATTTTATATTTTGTATTTTATTTTATAATAAAGTTTTCACTCAATCTAAAATTTGTTATTTTTTAAAAGAAAATAGAAAATAAGATTTTATGTTATTTTTATTAACAAAATTAAAGATCTTGATGAAAAGACTAAAATGTCAATTGTTCTAACAAAGAAAATAAAGAAAAAGTTTGTTTACCTCTTAATGATGCCATTAAGAGGTAAATATATGAATCGGTCAGACATTGAGTTGTTTGGCTACACATTTTAACAGGTCTGAATCGCTCAATTAGGTCTGGATCGCTCAACTCCCCCTCCCTCCCCTATCCCATTCAGACTTCTCCTTTTCCATGGTTGCCCCTCTCTCAACGACGTTTCGTTGTTACACACCAATTCTCCATTCGATTCCTGTCTTCATGCACCAGTCTTCACCATACGCCTCATCCTTCACCATCAATTTCTGCCTTCACGCACCAGTCTTCAGTCGATCGCACCTCTCGATTTCTCTTTGATTTTACCGATTAAAAGAGGTAAACAACATTTTCTTCTCCAAATTGATACCTGCAATTTTACCTACGATGTTAACCCCTTTCTTCTCCAAATTGGTACCTGTGATTTTACCACTCAAATCAGTTTAACCCTTTCCTTCTTTTCTCCCCTCATTACGATGAAAGGATATGTGGGGATTGATTTTTTCTTGACGAACACCATGTTTTTTTAATAGTTTAGCTCCTTTCATTATGTGATTCTTTGACCACTACTTTATTTATATGCTCTTTTACTGCTTTAGGGTGCTAATTAGCAAGAAATTGATATCCTGCATTTCTTGATACTTTTGAAAGTGGCAAGAAACATAAAATGTCATATTTTTAGCATAAAAATGATGTCAAGAAAGTAAGGTATTATAAGACCCACTGTTTGAACTCCAAAATTGGTACATGTGCATTATAAAATCCACTGTTTGGTAAATGTAGAAAATTTGGTACCTGTCCAAATTGGTAAGTGCCAACTCCAAATTGGTTTTGTTTGTATGGTTTTGTTCATTGTTGTGTTTGTTTAGATCGATAAGAATCATGTATTGGCTTGGACTGTTAATTATTTTATAGTTTTCATTTAGAAATTTCAGTCATAACTTTTGTTAAATGTTATTTTTCATTAAACACAAAACTGGGGGTAAAATGGTAATTTTATGCCATTCAGACTGTTCATTCAGAGCAGTTTCCAAACAATCATTTTTTATTTGACACTAAGGGTGCGTTTGGTACACAGAACAGGGTAGAACAGGACAGAACAGAACAAACTTGTCCCATGTTTGGCATGATCATATGTGGGACACGCTAGAACTAAGTGGAACAAGCATGGGACACACTTGTTGTAACACCCCAAGAATAGGGATAACAAAAACTTTTCAAAAGAGGAGAAGTGGTACATAATTTGCCATAGCAAGAGCCTCCCAAAAAGGGGAATAGTACAAATAAGCCAACCTGTTTAATCACAATTGTAATTTAACGGATAAATAAACAACAACCAACTAATCTAATTTCTACATCTAGAAAAGAGATTACAAAAGGGGTGTCATCTATAAACCCAAATCTTCCAACAAAAATTCAAATGCCAAAATCCCCAAGCTCTCGTCCAAAGCATCTAAACTTGCCTAGGAGCAGCGCCGCTAACACCTGAGATACACATCGACACCAAACAAGTGTTAGGCCAAAAAGCCTAGTGAGTTGAACAAGTAAAACATGCCAGAAACAGTTACAGTTCTTATCAGCAGTTAAACAATTAATCACGTAGATGTGGAGTCAACGGGAGCGACCCATATCTCCAATCAGGTTCACCCAAAGAGGCGATGTACCTTGAAGCCAAATAACAAAGGCAACCCAAAGGTCCGACACGCATCGGGGACTACCGCTTAGGAAATTCCCCGACGGCGGAGGTCTAGGCACATAGGGGACTACCACTCAGGAAATTCCCCAAATGTCACCCACCTACATCCCTATAGTGAATCACTGACTTGGTTCGTCCACATTATGCAAATAGGAGGTCTCAAGATGTGTTTTAACCCAGCATATTCGGATATCAACCATGAGCACAACATACCATCCCAAGCATGTAATTCCATCATATGACCTAGTAATCATCCAAATACTTCGGGAGAATATAAGGTCGCCAAAAGGCATTCCAAGTAGGAATCATCATAATACCAAGATATGCATAAGTGAATCATAGTAGGTTACTCACATACATATTTCCATAGAAATCCCCAAATACTTGTACATTAAATAAGAACACTTGAGTAATAACAAGAATGATAACAAGTAAAGTAAATGATGTGTATCTAGTTTTTACAAAAGGGTTAGCAAACTCACAATCTAGGTTTTGTACCAAAACCTAGAAAAGAAGAAAACCCTAGATGTTGAAGATGAGACTTGATGTAGGAGAGGAATGACTTGATGAGGATCTTCAATAAATGCCCTTGGATGAGACGTGATGAGCCAAGAATCACCCCAACAACCCCAAACCCTAGCAATAAATGTGTATGTGTTTGGAATGCCCAAAAATCGCCCAAATGAGAGAGTTCCCGATTTCAAAATGAAGAAGTGAGAAGTGAGGCATCAGATTTGGGTTAAAAAAAAACAGAAGACTGGATGACGCGGGCGACATTGCCCGACAACTTTGCCATGTGGTATTGTCGCGGGCATAGTCGCCGAGTTCCTACACCTCTCGGTACCAAGTCGGCGATGGTGACAGGCGAGAATGCCAAGGTCACAATCGCGAGGGTCATTGTCGCCGGGGTCGTACCGTGGACACCTCCCCCACCGCGACTTTGCCACCGCGACTTTGCCCAAGGGCATTGTCGCCGATCACAGTGAACTTACTGTTTCGACACCCAACTAGTACCAGTATAACCTTAGTTAGAAATAGCGATAAAACATATATGCTCTACGACAAATTAGCATCCAAAGGCTCATATATTCACATAGGCACAATTAATGAATTAAAGGAAACAAATACTTACCTTGAGAATTTCTGGGTGTTACAATCCTCCCCACCTAATTGGGATTTCGTCCCCGAAATCTTACACTAGATTAAACAAGTTAGGGTAACGCTTCTTCATATCGTCTTCAGACTCCCAAGTAATGTTAGCACCCCGATGATGCTTCCATTGAACTTTAACCATGACCACGTCCTTATGCCTCAACTTCTTCACCTTCGATTCTAAAATCGATTCTGGTTCTTCCACACAGCGATTCCCCTTGTCCACCCGAATTTCCAACAAAGGAATCACGCTTTCATCTTCGGCTAGACACTTCTGAAGGTAACACACGTGGAATGTAGGATGTATTCCATCCATTTCCGGCGGTAAATCCAACCGATAGCCTTGCAAATCGATCTTCTCCAAAATAACAAATGGACCAAGGAAACGAGGACTAAGCTTCCCACGCTTCCCGAAACGTATGATCCCCTTCCACGGAGACACCTTCAACATGACTCGATCGCCCACTTGAAATTCAACCCGTCTTCTCTTCGTGTCCGCATAGCTCTTCTGTCGGTCTTGCGCCGCCTTGAGCCTTTCTTGAATCTCTTTTACCTTGTCCGCCATCTCCTGCACTATTTCCGGCCCGGCGAATTGCTTTTCGCCCGCTTCTAACCAACAAACTGGAGTTCGGCACTTTTTCCCGTACAACGCCTCGAATGGTGCCATGCCAATGCTAGAGTGGTAGCTATTATTATATGCGAACTCCACTAACGGTAGGTGTGAATCCCAATTACCTCCAAAGTCGATAACACATGACCTCAACATGTCCTCGAGTGTTTGGATCGTCCTTTCACTCTGACCATCCGTTTGAGGATGATACGCCGTGCTCAAATTCAATTGGGTACCCAACTCCTTTTGCAAGCTTGCCCAAAAGTTCGACGTGAAACGACTATCTCGATCCGACACTATAGATTGTGGAACCCTATGCCTCGACACAACCTCATCAATGTAAAGCTTGGCCAATTTCTCCATTGGCAAGGTCTCCCTCATTGCAAGAAAGTGCGCACTCTTGGTTAGCCGATCGACGACTACCCAAATTGTATCGTGGCCTCGCAAGGTCTTCGGTAGCTTCGTCACGAAATCCATAGTGATGTTTTCCCATTTCCACTCGGGAATGGACAATGATTGCAAACTCCCATACGGCCTTTGATGTTCTGCCTTGACTTGAAGGCATGTGACACATTTCTCCACGTAGTTAGCCACATCCAACTTCATCACCGGCCACCAATAATTTAATTTTAAGTCTCTATACATCTTGGTACTACCGGGATGTATATAATACTTCGACTTATGCGCGTCTTCTAGAAGTAGCTCCCGATTTCCACCCAATTTCGGCACCCAAATTCGACCTTGGAAGAGTTTGAGCCCGCGGCTATCTTCCGTCAAAAGTCCACTTTGCTTTACCATGATCTCGGATTTGAGATTTTGCTCCTTGAGCGCTTCCACTTGCCACGTCTTGATGCTTTCCACCAAACTTGATACCACGTCGATTCTCGTGAGGGACAATTTAACGCCACCATCATGGCTTCTCCGGCTCAAGGCATCTGCCACCACATTGGCCTTACCGGGATGGTAGAGTAGATCGCAATCATAATCCTTTAGAAGTTCAAGCCATCTTCTTTGCCGCATGTTGAGTTCTTTTTGATCGAAGATGTATTTGAGACTCTTGTGATCTGTGAAGAGAGTACACTTGGTCCCGTACAAGTAATGTCGCCACAACTTCAAAGCAAAAACTACCGCCGCCAACTCTAAGTCATGCGTCGGGTAGTTCTTCTCATGCTCCTTTAATTGCCTCGATGCGTAGGCAATGACTTTCCCTCGTTGCATAAGTACACATTCAAGCCCCATCTTAGAAGCGTCACTATACACTACTAAGTCTTCCGATCCCTCAGGTAAGGATAAGATCGGAGCTTCGCACAGTTTCCTCTTGAGCGTTGGAAGGCTTGGTCTTGAACATCGGTCCAAAGAAACTTGACGTTCTTTCTTGTGAGGGATGTGAGCGGTGTAGCTATCTTAGAAAAGTCTTGGATGAAACGTCTATAGTAGCCCGCTAAGCCCAAGAAACTCCGTATCTCCAACGGATTCGTCGGCGGTTCCCAACTCATCATCGCTTCAATATTCGTCGGGTCCACCTGAACACCGTCCTTTGATACCACGTAGAAACTCCGTATCTCCGACAGATTCGTCGGCGGTTCCCAACTCATCATCGCTTCAATCTTCGCCGGGTCCACCTGAACACCATCCTTTGATACCACGTGCCCCAAGAATTGAACTTCTTGGAGCCAAAATTCACACTTAGAGAATTTTGCGAACAACTTCTCCCTCCTTAGGACGTCCAAGACTTCTCGCAAGTGTTTCCCATGTTCGGATTCATCCTTAGAATAAATTAAAATATCATCGATAAAGACGATCACGGATTTATCCAAGAATGGGCGACACACACGGTTCATCAAGTACATAAATACGCCCGGCGCATTGGTCAACCCAAAAGGCATCACCAAGAACTCATAGTGACCGTAACGCGTTTGGAAGGCAGTCTTCGGAATATCATCATTCTTCACTCTCACTTGATGATAACCGGATCGGAGGTCAATCTTCGAGAAACATCCCGCACCTTGGAGTTGATCGAAGAGATCATCGATGCGAGGTAAAGGATACTTGTTCTTTACCGTGACTTTATTCAACTCACGGTAGTCAATACACATCCTCAACGATCCGTCCTTCTTCTTCACAAACAACACCGGCGCTCCCCAAGGTGAAGAACTCGGTCGGATAAAACCCTTCTCTAACAACTCTTGAAGTTGCGTCATCATCTCCTTCATCTCCGTCGGGGCCAAACGATAGGGAGCTCGGGCTATCGGAGCCGCTCCCGGAGTGAGGTCAATTTGAAACTCCACTTGACGTTCCGGTGGTAATCCGGGAAGGTCTTCCGGAAAGACGTCCGGATATTCCCGCACGATCCTCACGTCTTCCACCGTCTTCTTTTCTTTCTTCGCGTCCACAATATACGCTAGATACGAAGGGTAACCATTCGCTAGAAACTTACGCGCCTTGAGAGAGGAGATAATGGGGTTGCGTCCCTTTCCTTTCTCCCCATAAATGACGACCATGCCGCCTTCCGTCAAAGGCACTTGGATCATCTTCTTAGCGCAAAAGATGTCGGCCCTATGCCTTGAAAACCAATCCATGCCTATGACCACGTCGAAACCACCTATGGCCATAGGTAGCAAATCTACCCCAAAAGAATTCCCGTCGATCTCTAGGGTGCAATCACAATAACGGTCTCGGATAATTACTTTATCACCGTTGGCTATCTCTACTACTAGTGCGTCGGAAATGACACTAATAGGAGTGACGAATTGCTTACAGAAAACATCCGATACAAAAGAACACGTAGCACCCGAATCAAACAATACACGAGCAGGCAAGGAGTTTACTAGGAACGTACCCGAAACAACGTCAGCGGTCTCCTTCACCTCCTCGGTAGTCATCCGGAAAGCTCGGCTCGGCACCCTCGGCGATTGGTCGACCCTAGCCGTCGACCCAACAGATCCGACTTGATTACTCCCCGCTAACTTTGGACAATTCCTCCTTATGTGCCCCGGTTCCTGGCACTCATAACACACCGTCGGACGAACAGTGCAGTCCCGGGCCACATGACCCTTCTTGCCACACCTAGCATAACTCACCGGACCCCGCATAGGTTTTGGAAGCACATGCGCCCGAATGTTTGGTTCTGCACCTTGGGCACCACTGATCACTTTTACGAGAGTCGCCAGCTCTCCCACTAACAAAAGGCTTTGATTGACGAACGGGCCCAGATGGCCCTTCCCATTTCCGTTTCTCACCAACAAGTTTCTTCTCATCCCTTTCGGCATTGATGTCGTCCTCAACGAGTAAGGACTCCTCGATAACCTCTTGTAGAGTCGAACATTTGGCATTCCTTACCACCGTCCGCATCTCGGCCGATAACCCCTGATGATAGGCCTTAATCTTCGACCTTTCATCGGGGACTAGATGTCCCACCAAGTTTAGTTTCTCCAGAAAGAGTTTGGAGTAGCCAACCACAGACAGGTTACCTTTCTTCAGATCTCGGAACTCCCGCTCCAACTTGTCCATAGAACGCTCACTACAATACTTGTCCATAATCTTCTCCTTGAACACCGGCCAAGTTAACTTAGTCAGAATCTCAGGAGTGAGAACTGATCGAATGAGATTCCACCAAATCAAAGCCTCTCCCCGAAGTAGTTGAGAAGCAAACTTGACCCCGTTGAGAAAGATCACACTCACTTGACTCAAAGGCCATCTCTACCTCTTTGAGCCAGTACATGCAAGCAACCGGGTTATTTGAACCCACAAACTCCTTAGGGTGGCACCCCAGAAACGCTTTGTAAGTGCACCCCTTAGCCTTTGTTCGGATCCCTTCAGCGGATGGTTCCTCAACCGTTACCACATTTGGTCCACCCGACCCCACAATAATGTTTTCAGCCATCGTCTCAGGTTGTCAGTGGCTAGCGTCCCGATCCTCTAGGAGTTTCATGAAAAACTCCTGCTGTTGGGTCATGGCCGAAGTCATGGCCAACTGTTGTTGAGCCAAGGCCGCATTCATGGCCAACATCATGCTATCCCGAAGCCGGGTCTCCATTGTAACTTCTTCCATGATGGCATTACCCGTATTGATGTTCCGGCACAGAATATGCTCAGGTCCGCCTCCCAAGATTCTGGGTACAGGAATTTCATCGGTGGTTACGCCTACGGGAGGTCGTACAGCTGCAGATTCCACCTCTGGTTGACCCTCTGGCATGTCCGACAACCTACTTCGAGTGTTTACCATTAAATCTGCCATGCACGTACGAGAAAAAGATTGAGAAAAGACTAAGCGAGTTGAACTCATTGTTCGTACTACTACCTTCATCAATTATCATAATGATAGTAAACCAAGCATGCTTACGTACAATGCATTCATAATAGCAGTAACTAAGTGAAATTATGAACGAACCATACACAAGAATTCTTGTCACCATCATCACAACTTTCAATTACAGTAATTCCGTAAATCCTAACGCTCTCCCCACCTAGGATTTCTACCCCAAGCGGACAGTGAAGTCAAAAAGTCTAAAGCTTAAGTCTAGATATGCTATAACAATACCTAGTTCACTTAAACTAAAGCTCTTATACCAACTTGTAACACCCCAAGAACAGGGATAACAAAAACTTTCCAAAAGAGGAGAAGTGGTACATAATTTGCCATAGCAAGAGCCTCCCCAAAAGAGGAATAGTACAAATAAGCCAACCTGTTTAATCACAATTGTAATTTAACGGATAAATAAACAACAACCAACTAATCTAATTTCTACATCTAGAAAAGAGATTACAAAAGGGGTGTCATCTATAAACCCAAATCTTCCAACAAAAATTCAAATGCCAAAATCCCCAAGCTCTCGCCCAAAGCATCTAAACTTGCCTAGGAGCAGCGCCGCTAACACCTGAGATACACATCGACACCAAACAAGTGTTAGGCCAAAAAGCCTAGTGAGTTGAACAAGTAAAAACATGCCAGAAACAGTTACAGTTCTTATAAGCAGTTCAACAATTAATCACGTAGATGTGGAGTCAACGGGAGCGACCCATATCTCCAATCAGGTTCACCCAAAGAGGCGATGTACCTTGAAGCCAAATAACAAAGGCAACCCAAAGTTCCGACACGCATCGGGGACTACCGCTTAGGAAATTCCCCGACGGCGGAGGTCTAGGCACATAGGGGACTACCACTCAGGAAATTCCCCAAATGTCACCCACCTACATCCCTATAGTGAATCACTGACTTGGTTCGTCCACATTATGCAAATAGGAGGTCTCAAGATGTGTTTTAACCCAACATATTCGGATATCAACCATGAACACAACATACCATCCCAAGCATGTAATTCCATCATATGACCTAGTAATCATCCAAATACTTCGGGAGAATATAAGGTCGCCAAAAGGCATTCCAAGTAGGAATCATCATAATACCAAGATATGCATTAGTGAATCATAGTAGGTTACTCACATACATATTTCCATAAAAATCCCCAAATACTTGTACATTAAATAAGAACACTTGAGTAATAACAAGAATGATAACAAGTAAAGTAAATGATATGTATCTAGTTTTTACAAAAGAGTTAGTAAACTCACAATCTAGGTTTTGTACCAAAACCTAGAAAAGAAGAAAACCCTAGATGTTGAAGATGAGACTTGATGTAGGAGAGGAATGACTTGATGAGGATCTTCAATAAATGCCCTTGGATGAGACTTGATGAGCCAAGAATCACCCCAACAACCCCAAACCCTAGCAATAAATGTGTATGTGTTTGGAATGCCCAAAAATCGCCCAAATGAGAGAGTTCCCGATTTCAAAATGAAGAAGTGAGAAGCGAGGCATCAGATTTGGGTTAAAAAAACAGAAGACTGGATGACGCGGGCGACATTGCCCGGCGACTTTGCCATGTGGCATTGTCGCGGGCATAGTCGCCGAGTTCCTATACCTCTCGGTACCAAGTCGGTGATTGTGACAGGCGAGAATGCCAAGGTCACAATCGCGAGGGTCATTGTCGCCGGGGTCGTACCGCGGGCACCTCCCCCACCGCGACTTTGCCCAAGGGCATTGTCGCCGATCACAGTGAACTTACTGTTTCGACAGGTTCCTCACACGTCTAAGCTCCCAACTAGTACCAGTATAACCTTAGTTAGAAATAGCGATAAAACAGATATGCTCTACGACAAATTAGCATCCAAAGGCTCATATATTCACATAGGCACAATTAATGAATTAAAGGAAACAAATACTTACCTTGAGAATTTCCGGGTGTTACACTTGTCCCACCCCAACCCCCTAGAACTAAGTAGAACAACAATATTTTGACTAATATACCATTTGTGAAAAACCTAAACCTTAAACCCGAATAGTCCGAAATCCGAAATCCGAATCCAAACCGAAAATAAGGTGTTTTTGCAAAACCCGAATACCCCGAAATCCGATAATACGAAACTCGACATTTGAAAGGATATCTGGGTTTGGATTGGGTTTGATCGTTGACCACCCGCCCCGCCCGAAAACCCGAAACAACATACATCTATATTTTAAATATTATATATATATATTTATCTAATTATCTTTTGAAAATCGTAAATTATAGTCTGTTGAAATATTTTCTAAATTTTAAACTTGCTATCGATTTCATCAATCTTTCAATCGATTGTAATCATCCTAAAAAACGATTGAATTCATATCTAACTTTTGCATTATATAATACCCGAACCCGACCGACATCAATCCGAAACCCGACCAACCCAAACCCGAAACAACCTAAAATCCGAAACATAAAATTTGGGCTTTCATTTCCATATCCAAAATCCAATTGTGATAAATTAGTTGTATGTTTTTGATAATCCATTGCACTACGTATTAGTAATGTAAATTAGTTTTATGTGATGTAATCTATGATTTTTCATCAGGGGTAAATTTGTCATTTAATCAGTATAGTCTTGTTCTGTCCAGTTCTGTCATGTCTTGCCAAACGCTGGGCAACTGTTCTGTTCTGTCCCGTCCTGTTCCATCTTGTCCTATCCTGTCCTGTCTGTGTACCAAACGCACCCTAAGGGACTGTTTGTTTACCTCTTAATGGTTCCATTAAGAGGCAACCTCTGAACCACTAAGAGGTGAATCATGTTTGGCAAAAAAAAAGTATGTCTCTTAATGGTTCTAAAACCCTCTGAATGATTTTGTATCATGGACATCCCTTAACCATTAAGCGCCCTGATTTCATTGTGAACAATTACCAAACAATCATATTTCATTTTGCACTATATCATAAGAGCCTTTTAATCATTTTGACCACTTAATCATTCTGCAGTAAACCATTCAGCAACTACCAAACAACCCCTAAATCATACAGTCTCTCTTAACCATTCTGGTCACTTAATCATGCCGCTATAAATCATCTAGTAACTGCCAAACAACCCCTAAGTAGGAACAAATTTAAAAATAAAAACCACAAAGATTATCTCTAGATTTATCAAAGTTCAAGTCTAGACTTATCCCTAAACCTCAAGGACCAAAATAGAAATAGTAAATCGCTAGGTTCGGATCCCTTTTCCAACGGTCTGGACCGGGTTCACCAAGAACTTGGACTGCAAATATCCTTGGGTCGTTTTTATTTGATTTACGGCAAGCAAAGGGGGAAAAGACTAGTTTCCACAACAAAGAAGCTATGCGATATTCCATGTGCTGTGCTGATTACTGAGCTTCTCGGGTTGGAGTTTTATACGCTCTCCCGTCTCTAAACTGGTATTTTCTTCCTCTCTTTTCTTGATGGGTTTCTTTTGATTTTAGGACGTAGTACTAATTATTCATGTGCATTTCCTGGTGCACACCATGTGTTTGTAATTATGCCTCTAAGAATTTTTCGTTGCTTCCCAAATGATTGAACTTGTCTGGCAAGAAAGAATGATTCCCGGTACCTAATTATGGCTGTTTCTTGGATCAAGCTGAATTGCTATACGCATTTCAGACTTTGTTAAGGAAAAAAAGTTTGGCTTTTTGAGGGAAGAAGGCAAAGACATGATAAGTAAACAAATTTACCAAGTGGTTTCAGAATAGTTTAGGGATTCAAATAAGCGGTTTGTTGACGGGGCTGGAAGAAGTCAGTCTGTTATTGAAACTGAAGCACTGAATAACTGAACAAAGAAATCCTGATTTTACCTTTATGGCAAGGCAGGGAAACCATCTTCGTACTAAAATTAATGGGGGGTATATCTTTTACACCATGAGTAAAATACTGCTTTTCTGTATTAATTTTTGTTAGCAACAATGTCTTCTATAATTTGGATCGTCCAGTCTAGCTTCAAAACTTTGGTGCATACGTGGATAATAATACTACATGTTTTAAGATGTCAACGGTATTGTGATCTGTTGGTTTCAGGCTCTGTTGAAGATGCTGAAGTCATTGGTTTTGAAAGCTAGTTCTAAACAGAACATTCTCTATCTAATCCAATTCAAGCAACAGGTACTTTTACATTCTCCTATGTTCCAGCAAAAAATTCAAGCTTTGACTTGGCACATCACTTAATAAAAATGTTTGACCATTACTAGTGGGAAGAAAAGGTTAATTAGGATTGAAAACTTTCCAAAGATGGAAGCATTGCATCATTTTTCAGTGTAGCAACATCTATTTTTAAAAATGTTTTTACCTGTTTGCTTTTGCCGCAGCGAGGATTGCACAATAGAAATAAGATGGCAATGGAATATATTGCAAAAGGGTGGAATGCACTGAAGGAGGTTGATAGGGTGATTGACTATTGTGAACCTAGAGATAAACGTCTCATTCCTCACCTTAAGGTAATTATGTCTTATCTTTGAAAATGAACAAAGAAAAGTTTCTTGAACTAATCTGAATATCTAATACCAAAGTTCTTCAGTTTATTATCTATTTATTATAACCACTATTCTTTTTGTATTACTTCCTATAGATTTCTTTGTACGTCCATCGCGTTAAGCCATTTATTTCACAACTACTTGCTTCTGATTGGTGTTTATTCTTCATATTTTCCCATCTACAGGATACTTGTTACATACAAGTATTTATGCCCATTTAGTTCTTTAGCTACATGAGGTGGTATTATCTAAATCTGTTAATATGATACTTCCAAAAGCGAGTCATAATAGCTTCTCCTTAGGGTTGAAGGCTGAACTTACAAATATCATGCTTGAGCTGTAATAGTGCTTGGTTTGAGTTATGTGAATATTAGTTTCATTTCTTATCTTCATATTCATAAATATATTGACGTGTTTTCATTAATATTTTGACGTCTTACTTCAACTGATGCTTTTTTCTCTCTTTTTTGTATCCTTATTGGTTATATGTTATCCACCTTAGACTGCAAAGGATAATTTCGAAATGGCTCTGGAAGTTGATAACTCAAATACCCATGCCAGATACTGGTTATCCAGACTGCACCTGAAATACCATGTGCCTGGGCAATGTAAAGCTATGTAAGAACTTGTATATCTCAAATGTGAATATTTGCCATGAAAATGTTCCTTAATCTACGACTATCTCTGTATTCCTTCTACTGCTG
Organism: Arctium minus; assembly: GCA_954870635.1. Lineage (NCBI taxonomy): Eukaryota > Viridiplantae > Streptophyta > Magnoliopsida > Asterales > Asteraceae > Arctium > Arctium minus. The sequence continues at coordinate 119,236,597 of OX941083.1, read as the reverse complement.
CTCATTTATTAAATCAAATATGCCTCTGTTTTCTTGATTTTGTAACAGAGGAGCTGCTTTATTGGTAGAAGCGGCAGATATGGGCGATGCAGATGCTCAATATGAATTGGGTCGTAACTTAAGAATCGAGGTTAGGCTCTCTCTAGATTTTATGTTGCTGTTCTTTTGTAAATGCTGATTGATATTGATATATACAACCTCTTTGGCTGGATAAAAGGAAAATCAAACAGAACGAGCTCAGTATATCCCATCCGGAGTTTTTTTCTTTCTTTCTTTCTTTTTTTTAATGTTGGGGGGGGGGGGGGGAGATGTACGCAGACTTCACCTATACCCTAAATAGTACAGGGTGGTTGTTTCTGTGACAACCCCAGCTAGTGAAAAGTGTGTGAAAGGGGGAAACAGATCTGTTAAAATAATGAAAACTTAGATAAGAGTAAACAATAACAACAAAAATAGGAAGAGAGTGAGACAAATATGCTAAATTTGAGAAACTAGATATGAGTAAGCAATAACAATATAAATAGAAGCAAGTACGGATTAAACAAAATCAAGGGAAAGAACACACTCCTATCTGACTTAGGTTTCTGGTAACCTAACTACCGACTCTCTAACCCTATCCTCTACCATCTACCTCTCCAGCTCCCTTCTCCCGTCTAGAATCACCTAGTCTTGTGTTTCCAAGAACTCCTATTAGAGGTCATGTCCTCAAACATACCTAAAGCCGCCATATCCAATCTCAGTTGCTCATGCCACGTCCTCCTCGGCCTACCCCTCCTTGACCCCCTTGATCGTCACACTTTCTACCCTCCTCGCTGGAGCCGCCATCCCTCAAAATCTTTTATTATGACTGAGATAACACAGATGGCTAGCAATCACTAAACAATTATCCGAGTGGAAAATATTAATAGAGGAGCTACCCTTAGGCCTTATCAACTAAGGTTAAATGATCTACCAAATGATACCATACTTCCACATGCCATGCAAAAATTTCCTCTAAAAGACCATCAAGTTCCTTATGGTTCATATATGCTCCGAGTAGTGTCTCATATTTGGGCTCCTTGGCAGGCCAAGAAATATTCCCCATACTACCAGATAACAAACAAGGACATGAAAATGGATTCATTATTTTATCAATTACATCAAGAATGGCCTTATGATGCTTCAGTGGGAGCTCATATTAAAATCAAGCCCTAATCCAGAGTGTTGTTCTTCTGGTTTTGTGTATGACAAATCAATGAAGGTGGCTGTTATATCTGGGGATTAATCGACCCACACCATCATGAAGGTGGTACAGGTTCAACTTATCCAGCTTGTTATTCCATTAATTATCAATTTAAGGTTTTAGTAATGATTCGCGGAAATGGTTGCCAATTAAAAGCTGGCATAAGTAGAGTATTGCTGTGACATCTCGTTTTTTCATAAGTGTCACATAGTCAAAACATATCCAGATTTTGTGCATGTTACATGATCTTTTCAAACTGAGATCATAGTTGTTCCCTTTTTGGGTATTTGTGGAGTCTAACATGCAACGTTGTGCTGATTTTACAATATCTGTGCTTTTGTTGGGTTCTTTCCCCACTGTCCTAGATTGCCTCTGATACATCCCTCATTGTACCTGCTACTATATAAATGTCTTTTATGAAGAGTTAATTCATGAATAGCCATCAAACCTTGGTTCTAATTCTAATTTTATTCCATGAACTTGAAGAGGCCGTATACAAATCCATGAAGTTTTATGTTCTGTTTTAACTGGGAAACATCCTTGAACTTCTATTTTTGTTTATGGCTGCTATACTACTATTTGCAGATGTCCTTTCTTTCATCATCTTATCTTCTCACCCCTTTTTAATTAATTTGTGAATATTATATGAAACTTGAGATTTCCATAAACTAATTCATGCACAGAATGAGGGTGTTGACACGGATCAACAAGCTTTTTATTATTTGGAGAAGGCAGCGGACCAGGTATGCCACTGAAGACATAATTACTAGGGATGCTTTTTGGGTTTTTGCCGGAACTTATTTGGGCTTGCCATGTATATGTTTTAGCTGCAACCAGATGCCCTCTACCTTCTGGGAGCTGTCTATTTGACAGGCGACTGTGTTAAGAAAGATATTGCCTCAGCATTGTGGTGTTTTCATAGAGCTTCAGAGAAGGTACGGTAATTCATACTTTTCCTCCTGAACGATGGCTAATTCTGACTGTCAAACCTCTTATTATTTATATTGAAAAGTATATGCAATTTTTACAAACATAACACCAACTGTAGGCTACGAAATTTTAGTATGGGTTTCAGATTATTCTAAAATTTTCAAAGAATCACAGTCCAATTTTGAGGATGTAAGATTGCAACCGCTTTTACCTCAAAAGTCATATAATACATCTTTAAACCGCGACAGCTACTAACCTTAAAGATTTGAATTTCTTTTCCGAGACTACTACTTGTACATTTATAAGTTGATGAACCTACCATGTAGGTAAAGATCAAAGAACCTAGTAGGGTTTTCTGTATGAAAATCCATCTCGAGCTGACTTGAAACTTGTAAATTTTCATACATGCAGGGTCATGCCGGGGCGGCAGTAGCATGTGGATCCCTTCTTCTTAGAGGTATCGCATTTGAATTTCAACTTGAGCCAAATTTTCTGCTTTTGTTAAATTATTAGTACCAAACCAATGATGATTCATACAAACCAAATATACCAATATTAGGCCAAAAAAAGGACTTCGATTTATTCTATCCCTTCTTTCTTCCGTCAAAACCTTCTACTTTCATCGAAAAGTTTACTCTGATCTCTTTTTGTACTCATCCAGGTATGTTCTTTGTGTGTGTTAGCCACATTTTGTGCTAAATTATGTAAGAAAATATCCAAATTTCATTATGGCATTTAACATTATCATCTTTTGAGTCTCATTTATACTGTGCAAGAAATTAAGATGTGAAAGTGGGTCCCATCTACTTGAACTTTGTCCGCCCGTTAGCTCAATGGCATGATTTTTCTCTTGGTTTACTGTCAGGCTATGAACCTCCCACATCTATAACAAAGTTCAATCTAAAGAATGGGCCTCCAAGTAGGAAACCAAGGAAGAAAACAGGCGAGCCCAAGCCTAATCCGATTGAATTGGCAAGAGAACAATTTGAGAATGCTGCAAAATTGGGAAATGATCTTGGATTTAGATGGTTAAAAAGAATCGAGGAGGAAGAGAAGCGTCTCCTGGCTGCATAAAAGACCGTATATTATAGTAATCAGTACAATCTACAGGTACCATCTTTTCTCATTATGAACATAGCTTCTTGCTTAATACATGTACCTTATGCATAAACACAACTCTGCCTGTTTAGCATTTCATATGCTACTTTTTAACTGTAGTAGATGAATTTGTCCAAATCCCAGTTTACTTTTTGGATCTTTATTTAATAAGATATGAATATGTCTTATAAAAATATTGAAGCATTGCATCATAATAGGGGATTTAAAGATTAGAAAAACACCAGGATCTGTAGAGGCCACATGATAATGGTTCCAGCCTGCAATACTTAGGGGTAGAGAATTTTAAAAGTCTCTTTCTATGCTTACTTTAATGTTCTTTTGCTTTTATATAATTTCATATTTTTATTCACAAACAACTTCCTGGAAGCAACAACAATCATGCATATATTATTTAACTCATTAGTAGGGATCTTTCTGTTTTCAACTTCATTTTAAAAACCTTAAAGCTAACCAGATCAAACTGAATTGAAACACAGTTTGGTTTTATTTGGATCAGTATTGAAAATCACTCGATCATTATGACGCCCGTGTCATATTTTTTCCAAGAAAATGCATCGATGACACGTAATATGAAAACTTGTTTATGCATCATCACTTGTAAGGTACAAGTTTACAATGCATAGCAATGGTTATGTTGGTTTTAAGATCTTTCATGATTTGGTTTGACCCAAGTATAGATAGTGAAACATTACATGGTCAAAAGAAGCAAGAGGGGGAGAACTTAGATTAGGCGATTAATCACTTGAAAATGACAATCCATCTACAGTTGACTTGTTGCATATTGCTTATGGCACGATCTAATTCAATTAAATTTCTTTTAAATGTTAGATTCAATCTAAATCGAATGAACCATCATACATCATATAAGATCTAGTCGGTTCATTTTTTAAATGCCGATCGAGATGGGCTCTTACTCGGTTAATGATTAGTGTCACTTTTACCCGTTTAGTTTTTACTCAATTTATGTTGATAAATAACCTCTAAATATGTAGAAAAAGAACCGAAATAACTAACACTTCTACTTTAAATTAGGTCGATTTATTTAATCGATTGATACGTATAAAATAATATAAAAAAATTGTATTTTTTTTTAAGTACAACAATTAAATGTGTTCCCATAAATTACAAGAATGTGTGTAGGCCTAGGGATTTAAAATAGATGGATAGTTGAGGATATGAGACAAATTCCATCATGTGGTTGCACCAACATTACAACTATCATCATTAATGCATCTGGGTTAAGCCGAAATGGTGAAACCATGTTGACGTGCATTGGAACCATGTGAACCATGGGTTGGACCCCAAAGGAACCGATTCCTCCAATCAGAAGTATATTGATTAGAATACAATCAAGTAGTTGGGGTTGGGCACAACATAATGGAAGAACATGCCCAAAAAACCAGACCACCGGGGGTCCATGCCTCTTTATCTCTATCTCCTATTAAATAAAAGCCTGCCTTCATCGCATTTCAATACATCTTTTATTATATAAGTTTTTTTTTTTTTTTTTTAGTAAATTGATTGCGAAACATGTTATTTTTTTAATTAATACTATTTTAGACATTTAAAAGTTTGATAATTATTTTATCTATTTTGGCTCTTCTAAAATTGAAACAATTATGATGGCCAAATAAAAGAATAATTAATTAATAAAAAAAAAATTGATTGGAAAAATAAATAATAAATTCTGAAATTATATTTCATAATCATTAAAGTAATATTTTAAAATGCAAATAAAAGAATAATGGGTCCATGAAAACCAACAATATCTGGTTTTAGTTCAAAAGGGTCTTCCTTTTTACAGCTTTAATCATTGTTATAGGAATAAAAAGTTAAAAAAGAATATCAGATGTTTTAAACGGTGCATGTATAAATTAAACGATGCTACGTATCAATATCGAAAGAACAAAAGTGTTTGTCGACAGAGGCTTTACATACATGCATTTGCAGCAAAAAAAGACCACGGTTTAAATAACAAACAATTATAATTATTTTACTCCACTTTCAACTTTTTAAAATAACCATTTTATTTTTTAAATTCTTACTAATATTGTACTTGGAAAATGCTAATTAACATTCTTACATCTATTTTTTTTTCTTTTCTAATATAATGAATTATTAGAAATTTACTCGCGCAATGCAGCGAGATACATCAAGATTTTAATGTTTTATTTTATTTTTTGTTTTTTTGTCGATTTACAATATAATTTTGGATGATTTTGAGAAAGTAATAATGTTTTTTTTTTAATAAATTTGTTTAATTTAGGCTTAATAATATAATGTTTTTTTATATAAGTATTTTATTAGAATTCAATGATTATCTTATATATTTTAATGACATTTAGAAAAAACAACCAATTACATATTTAATAATATAATTAAAACAAATTTATAGTAATATAATATATTAATTAATAATGATACATGGAAAGTTCTGCATAAAAGAAATGCCCTGCACATACCAAATTGGTGGGTATTAGAAGTCTGAAACAATAATATATATCTTGTGTTTTGATACTTGTAAATTAAAATATTTTTAAAATCTTGCATAAAATGATAGTACTTTGTGCCTAATAATTTGTATTTAAGAGTTTTTTATCCGTGCTTTATAATATAGTATAGATATAAATATATATGACCACATTCTTGTTTTGTTAATAAAATTGAGATACGTTATATTTTTATTTATTTAATTTATGTTCACTTTCTTTCTTTAATTATACGTTTCTTTGGTAGATAAAATTAGTAATTAAAAATTTACGAGAGAAACTTTTATCCAAAAAAAAAAACATTTGTCTATTGAGAATATATGCTTCTCGCAGAATCTCTCTCTACTTTGCGACAACTAAGTTTTGACCAACAGGTTTTCAAAATATGGTTGTTCTGTTGTTTGAAATTTCCAAGACCATAATGTAATTTTGAAAAATGAAATGATGGTTTGAAATACTTTTACTCAAAATTACTTTATTTTTACACCTTATATGTGATATTCAAAACATTTAGATAAACGATGTTACATAAAAAAGGAATCGAACGATGAATTTACATGGAGTCTCAAATGTAAACAAGTTACTTAAATATTTGAGATGTCACATAGAGAGGTACCAAAATTAAAAGTTCTAAAAGTATATTACACAAAATATAAATCAAAATTAAATACGTTACATTTTCATACATTCTCAAATATAAATTAGTTACCTAAATGATTAAGATGTCAAGTCTAAATTATCAAAATACATTATACTTTAAAGTTGCATAAATTTTGAATTCACCTAAAAAGTTTCAAAATGCAGAAATATTAAAAATGCAACATTAAGAATTTGTTTGAAAGGATAATCCATCTGAGTATTATTGTTAATAAAGTTGTGATAAAGTCCAATGGATTAAACCTAATCTTTTTTATGGATAATACTAATAAATAAAATGTAAAATAAAGAAGAAAAAAGAAAAAAAAAAAAAAAAAAAAAAAAAAAAAAAAAAAAAAAAAAAAAAAGTGTATGGAGGTCACATTATTCCTATGCTTTTAATCATAGGTGTAGGAGTTGGTGGGTCAGCAGTTCGGTTTTAATTTTTTTGGGGACCAACTCTCACTTTCATACAACACAACATTTTTTTAAAACTTATCTTAATACGCGACATGTTAAAACATACTACCTTCGTCCCAAAATAAATGTCCACAATAAAAAAGGCACATAATTTAAGGAATATGTAATTATTACACTACTTAATTAATCAAAGTGCAATTTTACCCTTAATTATATAGAGAGAAAATTTTCTCCATCACATAATTAAAGGTAAAACGAGAAAGTGGAAATTACTTTTGGAATTGGACACTTATTTTGGGACAAACAAAAATAATAATGTAAACACTTACTTTGAAACAGAGAGAATATTAAATATTTGCATTAATTTACTCAACAATGGATAAACGTCGATTTGAATGGTTTTGTTTTTCTTATTTCTTTAGATATTTTTAAGTTCTTTTATTTCTTTGATAACAGTAATTATTCATATTAGTTTGCCCATTTCGACTAATTTTATTTAAAAATAAATAGTCAGAAAAATCTTAAACACATTGAAAGTTATGGTTTTAGTTTTGGGCTTATCACAAGGGTCCGGCCTCTAGGGAAACATTTCGACTAATTTTATTTAAAAATAAATAGCCTGATTTTTGTTCAAATTTAAGTTTTCTGATAATTATGGTATTTAACCTTCACACATTTTGGTTTACAAGGTCTAAAATCGTTATCACATAAATTTAAGTTGGTTAAAGTTTTTGTTTATATAACATCAACCTAATCCATAATCATTAATTAAAAATATCCGATAAAATTAAATTTAAAATCTATATGTTTCTTAAAACAATTAATGACTCAATTATGCATGTAAAAAACCCAATTATAAATCATGTCTAGCTCAGTTGGTTTCCCCAATGACGGTAACATCCTGGGTGGGGATGTGTGGATGGTATCCCAATCTACCCGGGTTCGAATCAAAGGGGAGTCAATTTGAGGTCGTGAGGAGTACCCAGTCCTTGGGTCGGTCCAGTCGTTGACTGGGCTGCCCCCCAACCCAGTCTTAGACTGTGGTTGGGCTCTAGGTTCAGCGTAAGTTAGGCCGGGACAACGGCGGATTAGTGGGTTGCCAGATACTGTCGGGGAGGCATGTGTGCGTGTGTTCGTGGTAGTCGTTCGTTGGTTCGATGCCGCCATACCTTCCAAAAAAAAATGTAAAAAACCCAATTAACATTTTCAAATTTCAACCATATCGCTTCATGCTTTTTCAAATAGTAATTGACTGTTTCCAAATTTATTCAATTCCTCAACTTTTTCCCATTGTCAAAAAGATAAGTTTGAAAATTTTAACCTATACCTTTAATAATTCATAAACTTATATTTAAATCCAAAAATTAAAAATTGATTCCACATTATTTTATTCTAGAAAATCTCAGATAAACTAAAACCGGAAATGACAAATTGACAATTAAGAATTTAGAATTCAGAAAGAGACATTTCTTCTTCTTTTACTTATTATTATTATTATTATTATTATTATTATTATTATTATTATTATTATTATTATTATTATTATTATTATTATCATCATCATTCATTCATTTGTGCATAAACAAAAAAGGGTACGAGAGAATCATATGCAAGTTTTTTTGTTTCTATGAATTTGTTATTTATATCCTAACCCATAAACACAAACACCCTCTTTTCTGAAACAAAAACCCCCCAATTTTTTTTATTATCCCACCAAAAAATGATGGATTTGATTTCATGTTACAGTCAATACGCCGTACAAGTTTCTGAATCATCATCATGTTCAAGTTACACATCTGCTTCTTCGTGTATAATTTCACCTAATTTAATCCCATCCACCCAAACCGCCGTCTCTTGTTTATACAGAACCACCCTCTCCACCGGCGACCACCACTTCATCACCGTCACCTGGTACAGAAACGCCACCGCCCAAGGCCTCCAGATCAACTCCGGCGACGACTCCACCACCGCCTTCCGTCTAAACACGCATTCAAGACTCTTTCGTAAGAAAAAAGGCAGCAAGTCGTTTCAAATCAACGATTCGAAGTTCGAGGTTTACTACGATCTGTCGTCGGCTCAGTACGCCGCCGGCGCCGAGCCGGTGGAAGGGTATTACGTTTTGATCATGGTTGATTCCGAACTCGGATTGTTGATCGGAGACACGACGGAGGAAGCCGCCGTGAAGAAACTCAAAACACATAAACAGATCGGGAAATTCTGTTTGGTTTCCCGGAAGGAGCACTTTTCCGGCAACACCCTTTACGCAACCAAGGCCCAGTTTTCCGATACCGGAAGTTGGCATGATATTCTGATCCGGTGCACGGGAGAAAACGACGGGTTGAAATACCCGGTTCTACTGGTTTATATAGACAAACGGGTCGTGATTCGGGTCAAGAGGTTACAATGGAATTTCAGAGGGAATCAAACGATATTTCTGGATGGGTTATTGGTGGATTTGATGTGGGATGTTCATGACTGGTTCTTCAACCAAGAATCTGAATCCGGGTCCGGGTCGGGTCATGCAGTGTTCATGTTCAGAACAAGAAGTGGTTTGGATAGCAGGTTGTGGTTGGAGGAGAAGATTGTGAAGAGTGATGATCAGAAAAAAGGGTTCTCATTGTTAGTTTATGCCACCAAAAGCTAAGTTCAAAACCATCTTCTAGATTTCTTCTTATTTTCATGTGAATTTTTGTCAATTTGTTTTATATATATATAAAAAAAAACATTTTTTCTAGACTAATACTACCCTCGTAAAGTCGAATATCGTGCAATAAAAGTTGTACATTGTTATCGAAATGCACACACACAAAATATTTCTATCTTGGGTTTCATATTCTTCGCTTGCTCAAATGCTCAATCTTGAAGATTCGTTGCCAATGGCGTGTAGCTCAGTTGGTTAAGGGGTGAGGAGATGTTTGCTCCAATCTTGAAGATTCGTTATATTTTATTTTGATCGTATATAGGTCCAATTTTGCGTCCTAGTGGAGTAGTGGTCCATTTAGGTTCGATTGGCTTTTTAACGGTCTATTATAAGCTATTAAGAGGCTATTTGTTTGCCTTTTAATAGTTTCGAGACAACATCTGAATCACTTAGAGGTGAATCTTGTTTGTAAAAAAAAAAGGGTATGCATTTTAATGGTTCTAAAAACCTCTCTTAATGATTTTGTAGCTTGTGTATCCCGAGTGCCCTAATTCCATCCTGAACAATTACTAAACAACCATATTTCATTTTGTTTTATATCATAAGAGTCTCTTAATCATTGTGATCATTTAATCATCCTGCACCAAACCATTCAGCAACCATCAAACAACCCTAAGACCAAACAACTAGTTATTTGTTAAAGCCTATAATCTCATTGTATCTATCTTTTACAAACCAAAAATCGAAACTCTTCAATCATCAAGGTTTTCTTGAATTCCATATAAATTTATTCTTAAATCGTCTTTGGGATTATTTCCTTACATGTTATAATGAGATGCATTTACTTTTTTTTTTATGGAGCCGAAAAGAAGAGATGCTAAACTGAAATTGCCAAGACAACTCGAAAAATAAAACATCAATAAACAAAAAACACAATTGTTTACATCAAATTTGGTTAATATCATTTGGGATGTTTAGAATCTTTGGAAGAGGGTCAAATGCTTATAGTTTTGAGAGAGATTGTTTTTTGGTGGTTAAAGTGAAAAGAAGAAAGGTAGGAGGGGGTGTGGAGAATCTAATTTCAAGATGAATTGGCTTCAGTTGCAAGTTTATCCAACCATCATCTATTTGCAATATGGTCCCTGTTTTTTCTCGAGACTTCACCTTTTACACTGATGGTTTTACATAATTTACATTTAGGTTTAGTACAAACATAATAATACAAATATTGATGCATAAGGTACAAACCCGTCTTCAATTGTTGATATGGATTATTAATTATCATGGGCTTTTAATTATTTATCTTTGTTCCATGATGCACAAAATCAAAATTTAGATTTCATTCATTCACATCATTGATTCATCATAAAGTGTGCCTTAATTAATGTCATTCAATATAAAATGAAGCTTTCATAGCACAAAGATATGGCATAATGGCGGAGAGGGAGTATCAAACGAGAACAGTAACTATTTAAAAGAACACGAGAACTAACAAAATTATTAGTGATTTTACGTTAACGTGCAAAAAAGTCACGCGAACCTGAAGCCGCGGCCAAAGTCCTTTTTTCATGTATTAATGTAAAATCACTAATGATTTTGTTAGTTCTCGTGTTCTTTTAAATAGGCACCGTGGCTCTAATGGCGGATTGCATAAAGAAGGGAAAATATTTTTAGTAAAAGTTTATTTTGGATATTATACTTTTAAAATATACATTTAAATGTTTATAATTAGAAAGATGCCTATTTTTTATATAACATGTTTTTGGAAGTACAATTTCCGAAAATATGTTTTTGTAAACTAGAGAATTGTAGCCTTTCAAGTTTCAATAAGCTAGCTTATAACAAGACAAATGAGATTTTTTTAATAAGCCCAAAAAAATATGTTAGCTTTTTGTCATGTGCTGCATGAAAGTTGCTCGAGAAGCCGGAATATTCTGGACCCACCAAGAGAATGATGAACCTTAGAGAAAAATCAAGAATGACCAAATAAGAATCGAGTGGAACCAAGCAAGTTCTGAAAGAATCCATGTATATCTAGGTAGCGTTTGGTTCGTTGGAATCCGACGAAATTCGAATGAATTAGAATGGTCAATTCCATTGACTAAATATCATTCATGTGGTTGGTTCATTCTTTGAGTTTTGGTAAGGAATTCGACTTCCACATATAGTGGAGTGTGAATTCTCTTGGTTCTAGCAAAGAATTCATATTCCTTCATCCCATCTTTTAAGAAAAAAACTATTTTGCTTCTATATTTACTCCACCACCACACCATGATGGTTGTCACCACTGCCACCGTCGCGGCCACCATCACCATTACCACCGCTGTTGACACCACCACCACTGTTACCGCCATTGCCACCGCCATCACCGCAACCGCCATCACCCCACCATCGTCGCTTTCATCCCCACCACCACTACTGCCTCCACCCAATCACCACTATTATATTCAACAAAACAAACAAACATATTCGAATTCTTTTGGCATATTCTATTCCACTTCTTGTCAATCAAATGCATGGTTAAGCATGATTAAATTCCATTCAAATTTTTTTCAGATTCCAATTCCGACATATTCCATTATGTGAACCAAACGCCGCCCTAGTCTTTATGTAACTAGAACCTTCCAAGATAGTGTTTTCTATATATTTTCATAGAATAGTATATATAGATGATAGTCTTTCGTTTGCATTCATCAACTCAATTGTAGAGAAGTTGAGTACTAGATGAGTAGTTATCTCAATCTTCTTAGGTGACGTTTGGTTTGTTGGAATCTGGGGGAATTTAAAGGAATCGGAATTGACCAAATTTTATTCATGCGTTTGATTAATTCATTGAGTTTCGGTAAGAAATTTGAATTCCACATATGCTGGAATGTAAATTCCTTGAGTTCTAGCATTATATTTGTAAATTCCTTGGGTGGAGTATAAATTCAACGAACTAGATTCCAACAAGTCTTTAGCATTATAATTGTAATTTAACTGGCTCAATTCAAAAACTAAAGTCACGGGCTTGTAAAAACAAGTTTTTAATGTTATGATTGCCAAATATAGCCTCATCCGTAGCCATTTAAGTCAACAATATGCTAATCACCCCCGAAACATGTTATGCTTTTTCATACTTTCTTCAATTACGTAGATATATAATTACACACATCTCTAAAATAAAGTTGATTAATTTTATAACCTAACAAATAACTTTAACGATAATATTTCTTAATTTTAAACATAGCCACCTTTTTTCCCAACGACAAATTTACACCGTAGGTAATTTGTATGGACAATAAATATTGTAAACGTGATTTTGTATTGTGATAGAATTGCAAAACAATACTAGTTCTGTCACCAAATCTTGAAGTTCTATTATCTTTAATAAGCACGAATTATATAAGAATGAAACTAATTTTATATCCGTTTGTATTTTGCAAAACCAACTTTCAAAATTATCATATTGAAAACTAGCTTAGATTTTACAATTGATTTTATGGTCATAAACTTTTCTTAAAAATAATACTTTATTTATTGGGTTTTATGGTAGCGCAAAAATAAAACACTTCTAAAACATTTGTTATTATAACCATTTCAGTGTCTAAATTTGTTCAAGAAATTCCAACTGCTTTAATGACGATAACATTTTTCAGTACAATTACCTTTCCAATGACACTATTTAAACATGACGTATAACTTGATATCAAAATGTGTAAGTTATCAAAAATAAGTCCCAACAACCTATTGGGATGAAGATATATGTAGAGAAAGGTAGTTGTCCTTATTATTTGCACATGAAGTGGTCTTTTGTGTTCTCTAATAGGACAATATCCCTCCTCTCCTCAACAATATTTAGGGCTTTGGATTTTTTTGGTACATTATGACCCGCCCCCGCCCGTTATACCAACCTTGTCGACGACAACGAGTTAAATTAATTCATGACTTGATGTTTTGTTTGGAACATGATGTGATACTACGTTGTGTTAAAAGGTATTGAAAAGCATACGTCTCCTTTTAGACAAAAGTGTAATAAAAACCCGATAAGATAAAATAATATATCGTTTGATGAATTAATTATTTTGGGAATTGAATTCATTATTATTGATAATTTTAATTTTACCTAAAAATTTATGACATTTGATTTACAATAAATTATCAAAGGGTTATTGTTCTAAAGATATCCAGGTTATGGAGAGAACCAACCTCCCGAGAGTCGATGATTCACACTTCATCAAATATGAGAAGTATATGTGAGTTTTATTATATACAAAATGTTAAATACTTAAGAAAAAGAAATTACCTCACAAATTTTGAGAATTTTATTTTGATATGAAAACTTAAATTGCGGAATTGATTAAAACTTATCGGGCTATTTAAATGGGCCAATTAATTGGGATTTGGGGCAATATATAGTAAGCCCAAATAGGTCTCATTTTTAATGTTTTCTAGGTTGGCATTTGGTAACAATTTGGTATAACTAATTTATGTGGGGTTTATGCACAACACTGACTTGCCACTTTTCGAAGTAATTGATAGCACATATCAAGGTATCTCTATGTTTTTTCTCTTTAAGATACTGTTTGGTTTATAGGATTTGGAGGGATCTGGATTTATATTCTATTTCAATTCTGTTTGGTTTGAAGAATTTTCAGGATTTGAAATCCCGGTATTTCATTGAAATCCTACAAACATAGGATTTTGAAATTCCAAGTTGATGGTTGATATTTTGCAGGATTTCGTATGATTTATTTGTAATAAAAGTTTGTTTTATAGTAAGCAATTAATAAATATGTAATTTAAATTTTTTTATAATTTTTCATAATTTGTTTTTACAGATTATTTATACAAAATAAAGTTCAATTCAATTCCAAATTCTACGAACCAAACACATAAAAAATTTCAAATCTTTCCAAATCCAAATCCCTCCATTTCCAAAATCTTTCCATAAAATTCAAATCCCTTAAAACCATTACATCAAATCAAACACCCCATTTATAGTTAAATCAGAACCAATTTCAAAGCAAAATATAAACTATATTGATCATTAAAGTTTAAGGTTGTTCGTAATTTTGTGTAAAATCACATATACCAAGATTGTAGTTTACTCCGATTTTATTATTATTATTAGTAAAAATAAAAGTTTAATAACTAGAGTTAAAATTATTAAAAACATGAAAATCTTCAAACACAATGAAAAAACAACAATACTTCAAACAAAACCAGAAATGCAAATAGCTCATTTACATATGTAGCCTTTAAACCCTACACGCAAGCACTCTTTTAAAATTAATCATTCATTCCCTTTCTTCATAGATTAATCACTAATAAATAAAAAAGAATTCATGAAATTAATTATATTTTGACAAAGGATTCAATTTGTTTGCTGATCTCTTCAAGTTTCTTGGTCCTCACCCTTTCGCTTTCAGTAACCAGCTGCAGAAAACAATTTCTTGTAAATTATTTATGGGTGTAATAATTATTAATTTAGAAGAAATAATAATAACAAATAAAATACCTCCATTAATCTGGTAACTAGTTGACCTTTCTCCTTGTTTTTGTCATTGAATGCCTCAACAGCTTCTCTATATTCTTTTTCCTGCAAATTATATATACCATTAAATAAGTATATTTTAATTTTTATACTACATGTATTGCAAAATAGTAAATAAATTAAAAGAAATATGAAATAATGATAATGTGTGACCTTTTTGTGGCAATTTTGTCCCAACGACTTTAGTTCTTTATTGACCGAGTCAACCTTCTTTCTTACGACTGCTGCTTCCTTCCAACTTGGATCCTCTAGTGCTTCAAGATCCTACACTCCCATTTAATCCATAATTATTTCTAAAACTAAATAGCAACAAATAACCCATTGTTTGAATTTGAATTATATTCTTGTTTATATATATATATAGTCTTAGGTTCATTTAAGAAATGATAAATATTTGAGAAATAGATAAGTAATCATAGTCATTCATATGATCAAGATCGGATTTGACTGATCAAGAATTGTGGCTTTGACTGGTCAAAAGTTACGGCTATTCCAAAAATAGAAGGAGCGTTTCATAATTTTTACAAAATACACGGGACAAGTTCATATATAAACCTGTATGATTCAGAAGTTCATATGTGAACCAGTGTAATTCACATATAAACTCTTTTAATTGATTCATATATGAACCTTTGTTATTCATATGTGAACTAATTAACTGTAGGTTTATATGTGAATCAGTTGAACTAGTTAACAGATTCATATATGAACCTTTGTGATTCACGTATGAACTAATTAATTGATTCTTATATGAACTAATTAACTGTTTCACATATGAACGTAAGGAATCGTACATGTTCATATATGAACTCGTCCCGCATATTTTACAAAACTACCCTTCTATCTTCTATGGACCACACAAGGAATTATCCGGTGCTTCACGGTCAAAGCCGCAAATGTTGACCAAATGAATGGCTAGGATTACTTCTCTATTTCTCATACATTTACCATTTCTCAAATGAACCTCTCCAAATATATATAAGAAAACAAGGTCGAAATTAGAAAATAAGAAAACAAGAAAACACACGAATGAACAAATCACATGCGATACCGAAATACGGGCAACACAAGGGTATTTGGACGACTTGACCTGCAACTTAAGTTGCAGCCAAAGTCGTGCGAAATTACATGTAATTTCATACGTGATTGTAGTGTAAAATCTCATGTAATTTGACAGTTCTCGTGTATTCTTATTTGGTTATTGTTCTCGTTTGAACTCATCTCTCTCTATGTATAATCAATAGCCCATATCATAAAATTAAAAAGGAAGAATAATGACTAGCCCTTGTTAAAATCTTGACATGATAAGATTTAATAATTTTATAAATGAAGCACATTTACTTACATTGCGAATTTCGACCAACTTTTTGGTTTCTTGTTCGACTCGGCCTAACTGAGCCTCAACCCTCTGCTTCACCGCCATTTTCTTTTGTGTGATCTGTTCTTCTTTAGCCCGAAAAGCAAACAAGGCGGATCTTGATAGTTCATCATCACAATCAATCGTCGGGCTTCCATTACTTAGTCCAGAGCTCTTCAATCGAATCATATTTTGCGATTGTTGTTGTTGTTGTTGTTGTTGATGATGATGATCCAATAGTGTAGGTTTGCTTGACATATCAACTATGAGCATGCACCTTTAAATTAAAATTAATGGATCTCTTTTGCTTCTCTTGAGATGCTCAATCCATGAGGGCTTTAAAATGGCCATGGAATCTACTAGCTTTATTGAAATGAGGTGTAAAGCTCCAAAATGCCCAACTCACCCTACAAATATTAAAATTCAAAGTAATATTTATTCATATTTTTGAAAATGCAAATATAATAAAATGTTTAAAATGAAATTTTGGTATAATTTGATTAGATTGTTTTGGATTTAAAATGTTGTCTTGTTTTTGTTGTTGTGATTGATGTTTAATAAAAATTACATATGATTATAGAATACAAAGAAAATATGGTTGTATATGGTCGCTTTGGATTTAAAATATGATTGATATGACCATTTTCAATTAGGGAAAATAAATAAAATACCCGTATTTCGATCCCGTATTACCGAAATACCCCAAATCTCTCTCATTTTGCTGAAATACCCCTTTTTTCCGGGATCGTGGCCGGGATTGACACCCATCCCGGGGTTACCTTCATCGGCGGCATGAATAGTGACCGAAATACCCCTTTTGGCCGGGATCGTGGCCGGGATTGACACCCATCCCGGGGTTAGCATCATCGGTGGCGTGAATAGTGGTTTTCCCGGCGTTAAGCCGGGATGAATAAGGGAATCCCGACATTAGTCCGGGATGAACAGTAATTTCCCGGGGTTGGGGGCCGGGATGGAAGAGATTCTTGATCAAAATAAAATCGACGGTTGGGATTAAGGGAAATTAGGTTTAGAAGTGTTCCCCCATTATTATAAAAGCATGGTCCCCAATTCAAACCCCACCCCACACAACCACTTCCTCTCTTCTATCTCGTGTATATCACGCTCGGATTTCGACTCGAGTTATTGGAGTTTTAGCAATCTTCGATATGTCTCGTCTACTTACTTTGGTAAGTTTTCTTTTAACGCCATTGTAGTTTTATATTTTATAAAATATTTGTTGTATGTTATTTAGACTATGTGTTTGATTATGCATTTATTTTAGAGATTATGTGTTATGTTTATGTTGTTAATATGCTAGAGTATTTCGTGTTTTTTAGAGTGTTTCGTTAATTTTAGAGGTTGCGTTAATTTTAGAGTGTTGCTTTAATTTTAGAGTGTTTCGTTAATTTTAGAGGTTGCGTTAATTTTAGAGTGTTGCTTTAATTTTAGAGAGATTGCGTTAAATTTAGAAAGATTGCGTTAATTTTAGAGTGTTGCGTTAATTTTAAATATTTTAGAAATTGCGTTAATTTTAGAGTGTTGTTTTACTTTTAAATATTTTAGAGTGTTGCGTTTATTTTAGAGGTTGCGATAATTTTAGAGATTGCGTTAATTTTAGAGTGTTGATTTAATTTTAGAGAGATTGCGTTAATTTTAGAGTGTTGCGTTTCATTTAGAGTGTTGCGTTAATTTTAGAGTGTTGCTTGATATTATATTGTATGGTTGGGGCCATTTTGGCATTATTATAAGAAGATTAAATTGTTATCTTGCTATTCTTTGGTTGGGTTGTTACATAAAGTTTTTTATTTGGTACATATTTCCAAAAACATTTAATTAAATGAAATAACGATACAGTTTTTAAACCCAACTTAAAATAAGTATTTTTGGAGTGTTGCTTTACTTTTAAATATTTTAGAGAGATTGCGTTCATCTCCAAGTGTTGTGTTTTTTTTTAAATAACTATAATCATAAACCTTTTAATCGCAACATATCGATTTGGATTTTGTCAAACGGGTGTAAATAACCCTAAGGGTTGTAGGGATTTAAGCAATCCATGTGATTCCCCTACTACCTGCAAGTCCAATAGATTGAGTGGTTTTTTTTCTAAACTTAATAAATAGACGAAATCAACAAAACGTAGGTCTCCTTAACTTTGCAAAAAAACAGAAATATTAACTATAACCAAAAGTCGTTGTCTTTTATTCGTTACTATGTAGGAGGATTTTCATTACGTCGATCTGTCTTTCAAAACACGCCTTGGGTTCGCCAAGGAAATTAGAGATATTTTTGCAGCGTATCCACCAGAACGGGCACAAAACTTACATCAAATATTCGGACGGACACCGTTTGGTCCATGGCTGGAGCTTTCCAATATTGCGCAGGACCCCCTCCTAGTCTACATGTTTTTACAGTTCGAGGTTGACGTAATGAATGCCGATGAGGAGGAAATGTACTTCGATGTGCGTGGGAACCACATGCGCTTTGGTCGTCTTGAGTTCTGTCTTATAACAGGACTCCTTTTCGGACAAACACCCGACCTTCCTGTCATATCGGAAGGGTCCTTCGTCAGGAGGCTTTGGCCTAATCACGCCCCCGCTAATTTGAAGATGAAAACCATCGTCCAGACGATGAGAGGCGGCATGCAGGAGCTATCTGATGAGGATGTTGTGCGTGTTTGCTTGGTAGTGATGTTGGAAATCATGTTCATGGGTCGTGAGCTGAGTCAGGTGGTTACCGACACTGTCATTAGGGCCGTCGATGACCTTGTGACATTCGACAACTACCCGTGGGGTAGCCACATCTGGAGCCATACATACAGGTCTTTACACCACGCCACCGCCAGACGCCATTTAGAAAAGAACAAGAACATCAACAAGAGTACGTTGAATAGGTTCGCACACGCTCTGAAGGTTAGATAAGTAGTATAACATAAATATTGAGGGGGTCCAACTGGATTGATTACTTCATGATATGTTGACCGGTAAGTATGGGACGTGAAGTAACCTAGAGCTAGATCGCTGCAATCTCTACGGTTCATAGACCTTGCAGCTGTGATGGCATGACCACATGGTAACCCAGAATATTGCCATTGTTTACATTCACAAACACGGTTGAGCATATCGACAATCGCGTGTCCACGGGTATCCCGAACATCGAACTTATCATATCCAATCCCTCTTACCCTCCATTGTGCAGACTTTCCCGCCCTTTTGAGAATCTTCGCCTCCGCCATTGGAGTGAGATGATTACGCATTTCACCTACAAACATGTGTGTGTTAACTATGGTACGAATTATAAATAACACAAGAAGAGAAAATAACATATAAGTTCAAGATTTCAAAGTTTATCAACCTCCCTTTTGTCGTCGAAGTAGGTACCACTCTTGTTGAAAAGATCGGACGTACTAATAAGCCCGAAAATCGGTAACCTACGAGCAAAACGGGACAGTGCATTCACCGACTCTGCACTATTAGAGGTCATTATGTTATATCGATGTGCAGGAAAATGGGCCCTTGACCACCTCTCCTTCCCAACAGTGTCCATAACTTGTGCTCCACGATCTACTTCATATCGTAGTGCATCCATGTACCGGTCAAACTCCGTAACCGTATATGCTTTGCATGCCTTCTAGTAGGTCGGACGGTTTGTAGTAATACGCCTGTCCGCGCTTTTCACGTTCATCTCCAAATGTCGACAACATAGGGCATGAGGGGTCGATGGGTACACGGCAGAAATTGCGGCACTTATTGAAGGAGACCTGTCAGGCATAAACACCAGCCCTGCTGGGACTCCGATACATTCTCTCAACCTGGACAGAAACCAACCCCACTCCTCCCCCGCCTCGGACTTGCCTACTCCGAAAGCCAAGGGCACGATGTTGTTATTTCCGTCCATGGCAACCGCCAAGAACATCATACCTAGGTAAGGTCCCTTTAAATGGGCAACGTCTATTACGATGACAGGACGCAGGTTTGCCAAAAACGTGCGGATCTGCAAATAACGTACAATTATTGTACATATACGTGGAGCAATTTTGTAAATGTTATAATTTATAATATGTAAAGATATGGCGTGTTGATATACGTACCGCACATCCAAGAGGAGCGAAACAAAACTCAAAACGTCCGTGCGAATCCGTCTTTATTCTGGTGTGTGTACCCGGATTCTTCAACTCCAAATTATATAAGTACATAGGGAGTCGTTCGTACGACTCCTCGGGAGTGCCTTTCACCATTAGCAGGGCCTTGCATCGCGCACGCCATCCTTGGTGGTAACCAATATTGAGCCCGTACTGCTGGTTGATATCGTCGACGATGTCATTCGGCCGAAATGACCTGCTAGCGTCAATAAACTTCCCTTTCAAAATGTGGCCCAAAGTCCTTCTGTTGGCCTGTCGGTGTCTGGAATTCAGTTGCGTCCTGGAACAAGTGTGCACGTCGTTCAGTTTCCTAACGACAAACATCCCTCCTTTTGGGCCCACGGACTTCGCCGACATACGCCACTTACAATTTTCTTGCTCACAGACAGCCACGTATTTGCTATTGTCGGATTTATCTGTTCTAAACACAAAACCCTCTTCCAAGAACTTAATTCCGAGTTGTATGGCCATTTTCTCCTTAGTATCAAATAGTTGTCCTTCATGTATGCTTGTACCGCGATTGTAAGGTACGGGTTGGTAGGGTGGTATATTGGTCTCCGGGTTTGGAAGGGAAAGAGGCATATCAAAATAATCGTTATACTCACCAAGTGATTTATTGCTAGGGGTATATGTTTCTTCTTCTTCGTCCTCATCGGTATCGGTATTTGATCTGTCCAGATCAGATATACCCGTTGTGAAAACATGGGTTTCGTCATGAGCAACTCCAGCAAACCGTCTTTCTTCGTCTTCTTCTTCTTCTTCTTCTTCCTCTGCTTGTTGTTCTTCTTCTAGTTGTGTCTCCGGAACAACATCGGGATAAGAGTCGTAAGGACGATATGAATGATCAGAATAAAGTGTGGTGTCGTAGGATGCCTGAAATTGAGAATCAGGCTCCTGTTGACTACCACCGAGATGGATTTCGTCATCACCTCCGACATCATCTTCGTCATCACCTTCGTCGCACATCAATGGATCTGATGAATGTCTTGCATTATACTGATCTTTAAAGGCAAAATTTATAGCCGATTATTATTAGTTCAAGGAAAAATTCAATGACAAGTACAATTATTGTATGACAGAGTAGACAAAAACAGTAGAAAGAATAGCAACAAAAACGTGAAAAACACTGGAATCACATGAAATCATACGACGAAACCCTCTTTTTCTCAAACCCTAACCCTAAATTACCCAATCCCGACCCCCATCCCGGCTCCCATCCCGGCCCACATCCCGGACTAACGCCGGGATTTCACTATTCATCCCGGCCTAACGTCGGGATTTCACTATTCACGTCGTCTTTGAATGTAACCCCGGGATTGGTAAGCATCCCGGCCACGGATCCCGGGAAAAAGGGGTATTTCGGCAAAATGAGAGATATTTGGGGTATTTCGGTAATACGGGATCGAAATACGGGTATTTTAATTAATTTCCCTTTCAATTAACCCACTGTATTTTACTTAAAATACACTTATTACTTTTTTAAATGAGCATATCATATCTATAGAATTTTGGTGTTATGGATAATAAAAGTAAAACACCCTATTTAGTATAACATTTACTTAGGTGTCGTTTGTTTTTTAAGAGGTCTAAAGTCTGAAATCTTATTTTAGTTATGATTAATAAGAAGTGGTGTGTAAAAATGTCTGAACGTTTCAGACTTAAGAGTCATTAAGGTGCCGTTTGTTTTTTAACAGGTCTAAAATCTGAAATCTTAATTTAGTTATGATTAATAAGAGGTGGTATGTAAAAATGTCTGAACGATTTAGACTTAAGAGAGATTAAAAGATTTTTTTAAAAAAACAAACAACCCCTAAGAGTTTTTAAAAAAAAACAAACAACCCCTTACACTTTTTTTTTGTTAACAAAATTATTGTGAAAAATAATATACTATGTTTGGTATAATTAAAAAAATGATGTTTATAGTTACAAACGAAAATTATTTATATTAAAAAAATTATATCATTTTGATACAAAAAATAATATCGACGGTTCAAAATTGAAAAAAGTGATGATGAATTTTCTTTAAGAAAAGAAAAGTGATGTAAACTTTGTTAAAGAGTGGACAACAGGGGCTCACCTCTATACATAACTACTCTAAATCCATTCAACCCTTTCAGATAAAGACAACCAACTACTGCAATTAGGGGTGAGCATCGGAAGCGGAAACCCGTCCTTGGAACTGGAACCGCTTCGAAACTGCTGGTTTCAGAACCGGAACCGATGTGATTGGTTTCGGTTTCGATCCCAAAATATGAAACCGATCGGGACCGGTTCCGGTTCTCATTTTTTTGGAACCGTTCCGTTACCCGTTGGGTACCCGCCGTGACCGGTTCCGGGACCGGGTACCCGGAACCGGCGGGTACCCGCTATTTTTTTAATAAAATATATTTTATTTATTTATAAAAATTTAATAAACTACCTCACCGTTTGTAATATTTATTTGTTTTCTAAACATCAGTTGTAGTATTTATTAGTTTTTAGTTTTTATCGTATTAGTTTTCACGTTTGTGGTATTTATTTCTTTACGTTTGAACTTTGTAATATAATTAATATTTACCTTTTTATAATATGGATGGTAAAAAAAAATTAAAAATTAGACAGTGGGTATCAGATACCGGAACCGGTCGGTTCCCAAATATAAAGAACCGGTTCCGGTTCCTTCATTCCAGGAACCGCCGGTTCCGGTTCCAGGAATTTTATGTGGGTACCATCCTTTGCTCACCCCTAACTGCAATTCAATACCATGTTTTTGATTAATTAGAATAGTCAATTTCTATTGATGGTTTTACCTCTTAGCCATTTTTCTCCGAATTTTACCAAAATAGGCCTAGGTCTGCAAAAACTAGGTTCGCAAAAGCTCAAACAACCAAAAAAATATGAATCTGATCGATTTTCCTAATTTTTTTTTTTTTTTGGTATATTGCGGACCTGGGTCAAAAATTGAGGATTTGGGTCCGCAATTGCGGATCTGAGTCAATTTTTTTTAAAGGAAAATCAATCAGATTCGTAATGTGTTGGTGTTTTTGAGTTAGGTCCACAATTACAAACCTATATATTGTGGACCTAGGGGCTAGGTCTATTTTGATAAAATTTGTAAAGATGTGGCTAAGAGGTAAAACCACTAGTGAAAAATGGCTATTTTAATTAATTTTTTCGATACATAATTTATTCATTGATTTATTATTGATAGCATATTATACATGTTCGTAAATGAAATTTAACTATACGAGTACTAGTTTATCACGAAAAAAAACTCATGGTTAAAGGTTCAAATATCTTGTCACACACATATTAAGGTAGAGGAAGGATCATGCGAGAAGTTAAACATTTTGGAAGAATACGAGAAGTGTGATATCATATACGATTACACGGTCTGTCGGTGTGCTTAATCATATATGATTAAACGTCTATGTATTGTCAATATAACATGTGTTTAATCATATATGATTAAACACTTCTCGTCCTCTCACAAAATGTTTAACTTCTCGTTTGAACCTGCCCTGTTAAGGTATCAATGATAACAACTTATTTGACAAAACATGATTTTTGACTTGTCAGATAAAAATTTAATTATTTTAATAAATTCAATTGATTTAGTGACTACATGAGGTTGAAGCTTGTTACAATCATTTGCACAAAATTTCACTCCAAAGTAAACTAAACAACAATGATGTTGGATATAAAAATACGAAATCATGGCATTTGATAATAAGAAGTGAAACACAAGAAGCAATGAAATTGTTTCAATCCTCAATCTAAAAACATAAGTCGACTCAACTATTTAGTTCTATTATTTAAGATATTTTAGATTTTATATAATAAATAGTGTTTCTAAAATAAATATACACATTATGATGACAATATAGTAAATACTGATATTGTGCTATGTGATGGGCAATAGTAGAAAGACAAATCGTGACTGATAGATGGCTTATAGACACAAATTCCATATTCATCACGTGTGTCCAAAAATTCTTGTAATTATTTTTTGGATAAAATGTATGGAAATGAAACATGTCAAAGGTTAAATTAGGGAGTATTTAATTCACATAATGGAATTGAAATTCATTGAAATGGAATTTGACCACACGTTTAGTTGGTAGAAATTCAATTCATTATTTTAAGTCAAGGAATAGGTGAATTCTTTAAATTGTGGAATTCAATAGAATTAGAAGGATTCCATCGTTTTCATTCCATGAACCAAACATGGATTTGAAATTTAGTCAATGGAATTGTTCATTCCAATTCCATGAACCAAACGCCCCTTAGTATGTATGTATAGGGGTCATTTAAGGAACACTCAATATTTTGAATAAAATGTATGTATGTATGTATGTATATAGGGGGTCATACATATTGAGTTCTCCTTTGAATGACCCCCTAATTTAACATATGATATGTTTCATTTCCATACATTTTATGGCCTTGTAGCTTGGTTTTTAATTATTTACTGCCAGTTCTTCTGTGTAAATTTTTATTATATTCTAGACTATAAGTTTTTCAAAAATTATATTATAGACTATAGGTTTTTATAAAGATCAGGTGAAAGATCTTCGTCCTATATTTATTCCCTAATGGCCAACATACAACAACACTAGACTCAAATGTCAAACTCTTTGAGAGAGAACCAAGAAATGTGAAACAATGGGTGACATTCTTGATTCTTCATAAATTGAAGATTTTCTCAATGATATATATATCATAACTAGTAGATCTATATAAGACCTTCAAGGCTTCAATTAAAGTAATTAACATCATCAAGGCGGAAGAACCTCTCCAATGGAGGCAAAACAGATTTAAATCAGTAGTAGACAAGGCGACATATTTAACCAGTATGGTGTTCTCTATGTTAAGAAGCTACATGATTGATGATAATCTCACCAATAGTCAAATAAAAGGATGTCACTCTTTTATGTACACAATGGACTTGTCAAAGTAATCAATGATGTTAGTGGTCTTCAAGAAACCACACCATTTCTAATACTTGTATGCTATGGTACTGCTACATGAAAAACTTCAAACAAACTCCCCAGTTCTGACAAGACGACCATCCACAAACACGCTAGCCAAGCTACAAGGCGATTAAAAAAACAAATTACAATTTTTTAACGGAAGAATTCCAGAGATATGAAATTAGAGCTTTAAATAGGCGGCTGAACAGAATGTGGACGATTGCTATAGCTTAAAAAGATTACTTGCAACTTCAGCTCTCTCTCTCTCTCTGTTACTATCACAGGCAAGGTCACAAATTGACAGTAAAATATCAAAGAGAAGACCATGATATGTAAGGCTGTCCTTGTTCTAACATCAATACATGAAAAGAGGAAACCCGTTCTAAAAGACAAAGGAACCTAAAACCCAAATTCACTCAATAATTTAAAAGGCAGATAAAGTAAGAATGCAATACAAGACTTAAGGCTCCCATGTGAGGAGAAAAAACTTTTGGAACTCTACCAATTTGGCAGAGTAGAACATGCCTGGAACGCGCTGTCTAAAAACTTTCTAGAATTTATTTAATAGTTATGACTCGTGACTGGACAACAATTTTGAAATGCAGCAAATTCACAACTTCTCTCTCAAAGCATTGACCATTCACCATCAAATTGCCTGCTTTTCGTGAATCTCAATTTCCCTTCCTTGCCTGTCATGATGTAATATTATCTCTTTAAAACCAAAAATAAATGAAAGACCACTAAAGTAAAGCATCAATGATCAAAGACCAAGTTGAAATGACAACTGTGCACGGTTGTAACCATCAGGAAGTCCAATGATGAACATAAACACAAAAAGGGCACTAAGAATGCATCCTATAGTAAACCCGCAAATTGATGAAGGGGATGGAGGCCATTGATTCAGCCTTGCAGATTGAAAAAAAAACGGATGCTCACAATCACATCTCTCAACTCCACCCCTTTGGAGCGGATCTCACATCTCCAAACACCCATGATTCTCTCCTGGTCATGAATCCGCTCATGTCAAAGAAGACAAAGCACCTCCAATGACGGTACGAATTGGAGCAGGTTGATGGTGATGGGTTTTGTCTCCCATGAATGGTTTTCAAGCAAATTGAGTATTTGGTCTGTCTGCATAAAGCTTACTCCTAGTAGCTGAGCGAATAAGCTTTTTTCTAAATCATTAAGCCGCTTTCAAACACCACAATATGGGTGACCGAATAAGCTGGAGGTTTCATTAAGCTCGTTAAGTTGTTTCCAAACGGGCCCTCAATTTACATGTGCATTATTAATTTGTTATTGCTAGTTCTTTTTATGTGTTTAATTTTATTACAAATCAGCAAATTCAGCTCATAGTTACACCAGAAAAGTTGTAAGCAGATGAGTATATAAATTAAGCATGAAGATAAATTCTACTCTAGACAATATAGTTTTTTATTAACATTGGGTGAAAGGCCTACCGTCTAATTTTTTTTTTTCCCCATCATGGCCAACAAGACAAAACTCAAATGACAAAACTCTTTCAAGATTTTCTCAACAATATCTAATACATCTCCAAGACCTTCAGTTAACATTAAGTCATAACCAGAGAAAATATGATTGATTAAACATTTTCAAAATGCCTTCATTTTAAGTGCAAGAAACTGAAGTTGAAACACAGTCACACTCACACATCTATATGGGGGAATATGTAGAGCAAAAGGGGGAGAAAAGAATTTGGACAACTTCATATATTTGCATTTTGGCCTTGCACAGGGGTGATGTCAATCTTATCTGTATGTTCCAATTCTATTTAGCATCCCCAAAGGATGGCCACAGCTCAGAATCAAAGGTAGAAGAAAAGGAAGCAAATATTACAAAAATCGTTGAAGAAATCAACAGCAAGATCCACACGTTGTATGATGATTATAGTTGGTATTCAACCAGTTATCATAGCCATTGCTTAGAATCATCATTGTTACTACATTTTCTATCACAAATCATCATAAACATCATAATCGAGACTGGCCATGGCAAATTGACCACAAGAACCTGATGTGTATGTAACATCTTAAACTTCACAAATTTGGCAACCATAATTTGAAATCTAGTTCATAAAACATCTTCAAAAAGCCCTAATTGAAGTGTAAAGCGTACACAGATATAATTTATAAACTAAGAAAGCAAAGTTCGAAACACAATCATACATCTGCTCATATAGACACAAATTCAACAGATATTTGAAAAGCCGAAGTTTTAAAAGATACCTCCTCAAAATACGGCCATGGTAGCGGCACCGGTATTTGATCGAGTTGGAACCCTAGCTCAACATAAGGTAACGAAAATAAACCGAAAACAGATATAATAAGTCAGTAACCACAACGTACTCCGCTGCTTACAGTGTCGACCATTGATGAATTCACCATGGAAGAAGGGTTTTGACGACGACGATCGGAGGAAAATTGGGCAAAAAAAAAAAATTTGGACCATTTCTCGATTTGTGCGTGTCATCCTTGCGCAGGGGCCATGCTAATCTTCTCTGTATCGTTCCAATTTTATCGGATGTCCCCGAAGGGACGATTGTAGATGCTGATCTCGGGTATATAAAGCAACCAGAAGTTGTTCTTCTGGTCGGTGTGGGACGAGCTGACTTCGAACACAACTAATTTCACTCTTTATGATTTTATACTTTCAGCAATTAAATCAAACGTCTGAAAACATATGTTTTATGTCACCGTAAAACTCAGTTTAATAGATGGCTTCCACTTTCCATAGCTAGCAAGTATTGGGACAATGGGGTTATTTTTTTGGTTTATGTATGATAATAATGCATATAATACTCAAATCAAACTTCACTTGGTTGCATTCAGGGCCGTTTATGTATAACAACACTTACTAACGAAATATAGAGATTCTATTAGTTTATTTCTTTTTCAGAACAATGATAGTTCTCATGTTAAATTGTAATTGTTGCATTATTAAGGATAGGGGTTTTTATCTAAACCGCCCACACCGCACCGCAAAGCGCGGTTTAGAACGTCTGCGGTGCAGTTTGCATTTTTACCAAACCGCACTATGCGGTGCGGTTTGCGGTTTTGAGTTATCAAACCGCGGTTCAAACCGCACCGCACCGCACATTATATATATGTATATATTTTTAATTTTATATATTAACACACATATATGTATATATAGAATAATTGCAATATTTATATAATATATACTTTAGAATCGGACGTATTGAATATTTTTACTTTTAGGGACAACTATCACGTTATCGTTGATTTTTATTTTTACTTTTAGGGACTACGATCACGTTATCCTTGATTTTAAAATGAAGTTTTAATCTTATAATTATTTAATTGTAGGTGTAAAATACGTAAGCTACAAACAGCATAAACCGCACCGCACCGCATTTTGCGGTACGGTTTGGTGCGGTTTGAGATATATGCGGTGCGGTTTGCGGTTTTACCCTAAACCGCACCGCGAACACCCCTAATTAAGGACATATGTTGAACTATTGTGATCATATGGTTTTCTTCCATTAAAAGCTATCTCTTATTATGTACTTTAATGTGATTTGATTGTAAAATATAAATAATGTTATATATCTATGTTTTTTCTTGTGGGTAATGCATTTGTTAATCACTAATTATGATATCTCTCATTTAAATATTTGAGTCCAAAATGAAGAGAACCCCCCCCCCCCCCCCTTTTGGATACTTAGGATCGTAATATTTTTATTTATAATTAACTGATAAAAGTAGAATCGAAAAATTGATTGTCTAACTGTGCAAAAAAGAAAGAAAAAAAATAACATGTCTAACAATTGGGGTATCCCATTAGTCTTTACAATGGTTTTTATTTTGCTATGCTTATGATATATGCAATTACTACAATTATGTAACCCTTTAAATTACACCACGTAATGAAGTTTATACTACAAATAATATATATTTCTACTATCGACAAATTATAGGTCCTTTATTAGGTTTAGATGTATTCGCTAACAACTCCATATATAAATATGCATGTGTTATTGTTCATGATATATTAAAAAATGGAATATTTGACATATACAAATATACTGTATGTTGACAGTTGGCATGTGTCATGGCTCATGAAATGTGGTCATGTTAATGCAATATTTTATGTATTTGACATATAAAATAAAGAGTAAACTACGATTTTCGTCCTTATGGTTTGATATTTATAATTATTTTCGTCCCTGGTCTTTGAAAATTACTTTTATTGTCACTGTGATTTCCATTTCGTTTCCCTTTTCATCCTCCTGACTAACTCTGTTAAATAAGTTATTAAATTCGGGACAATTTAGTCATTTTACATTTCATTTCTTATTCTTTTATTAGATTAAAAGATTTATAAAATAAAATAAAAACAAAACAACCCACGTGAGCCAACCCCACCACCCATCTTCTTAATCTTCATCATCTTTCTTCTACCCCTATACCCACCAACCTGCAACATCTCCCCCCATAACCCTTTCTCAAAATCTACCTTTTTTTTTCTTCCCATTTCGCATATAAAAGTCAAATCAAACCCAAACCAAACCCATTAATGGAGGAAGGCAAATATCTAAATCCAAAACTTTTTGATGGTCGCGAGTACTCAAAACGAGTGTATTTTTTGGTTTGAAAGATGACAAGACTGTGTCCAAAGGGTAGGTATCGAGTAACGTTCAATCGTAGGATGAATTAATCTTGGGTCATAATTAGGTGAACTTCCTCCCTCTTCTCCCCCTCCTCTCTCCGTCTTCTCTGTGATGTCCTATAAGTTCTTCGAAGCTTTATCTAATACCCAGTTGGTAAGGTTTGCCACACCCCTCAACACAAACTCCCCTAACCCTCCTCCACCACCGCCTCGATGATCCCCATCCCCCTAGAACTCCGATCGAATATCCCCGACCCTTCCTCCTTACCATTTTCTCCTACCGATTATCCCCATCCCCACCATTGCTCCAATCTGTATTTATGTGTGTGCCTTGTTGTATACATGTGTGTGTAATGTGAGATTTAAAGAAAAGTTTGCAGGTTAAGGTTAAGATGTGGGTCTGTGTAAGTGTTGTTTGTCGTATTGAATGGGTGTGTTTTTTGTGTGGTGAAAGCTGAAAGAGTGGTGGTGAGGAAGGAGAAGGTAGAAGGGTGGCGATGAAGGATTGACGGTGGCCGGTTTAGGACCGTGATGCATCTGGTTTTGCGTCTGAATGGGGGAGAGTGACATGGGTAGGGCATTGTTTGTGGTTATACATGTGTAAAATATTTTTTTTTTTCAATAAAAGTAATTGAAAAATATATAAACAGAAAATGACCAAAAAGTCCTTGAGTTAAGATACCCTTTTTAACAGAGTTAGTTTAAGGGACGAAAACCAAAAGGAATTGAAAACCATAGGGATGGAAAAAGCAGTTTTTAAAGACCAGAGACAAAAATCGTTATAAATATCAAACCACAGGGACGAAAATCGTAGTTTACTCTAAAATAAAAGAGTTGTTATAGTACTTATTCCATTGAATCTGATTTTTGATAATAAAAAGTATTTGTTTTAAGGTTTTTATTGTATTTGTTAGGGCTTTTTTTTATAAAATAGAGTGATCGGGCTTTGGTTGCATCATGTCATGGCTAAAACACTTAGAACCAAACCAAACCTACCAAGTATATATAGCAGACAAAGAATCGTGTGAAAAAAAAAAAATAGTTAAATTGAGAAGTTATCTGGACTCTTGATCACTTTTAATCTTGCCCCCACCTCATAAATCGCGATTGATACGGAAATTGATCTGGTGCATCTCATCCTAATGTGCATTCTAAGGGTTGACAACACTATAAATACCTATTGGTTGTAAATAAGTTTATATAAGTTTCATGAATATGATTTCAGTAGTAAGATACAAACAGGACATGTATAGATGATCACTTGGTTGCTCAACTTTCTTGTATTACATCATCGTGTAAACTATTAATACATATGCTAATGTACTACTACTATATTTATTTACAACAAAGATCAAATTCCTCATCTCTGAAAAACCTTTCCTAAAACATGTCAAACCCCAAATTCTCTGAATTTTTTGGAGTCATACTCCTAAAATCATATATTTTAGGAATCTCTGGTGGGGTCGCACACCGTATCAAAGCCCAGTTCAGCCCCTCGAAGAACGGATGCTGCTTGATCTCCACAGCCCCTTTCAACGAACCTAACCTATTCTCCGGCTGCTTCCGCAGTAAACTTTTAACTAAATCTCTAGCCGCAAAACTCACAATCGGGTTATCAGGAAACTTGAGACCCTCAGATACCACATTTGTCAATGTGTCATCATCTCCCGTGCCTTTAAAAGGCGTCCTACCGTATAAAAGCTCATACATTAAGATCCCAAAAGTCCACCAATCCACCGCACTCCCATGTCCTTCGCCTTTTATGATCTCGGGAGCCAGGTACTCATGGGTCCCAACAAAGGAATTGGATTGAGCACCGGTGGGCTCCACTACTAGTTGTGGCACCTGGAAAACTATATCAGATTTTAGTTTTGGTGCCACAGATGAAAGCCTTGGAGTGAAACATGGGACTTGCCAAGATGGTTGAAGACAGAAAGGATCTATGCAGCTAGACTCGGTGTTTTCAACAACAGGTGGTGGTGGTGATGATGGTTTTAGCAGTGTTGGATTAGGATCACATCTCAGGGATAAATCGAAATCCGTTAGCATGATGTGGCCATCTTCTCTTACTAGTATGTTTTCTGGTTTCAAGTCGCGATAAACAATACCATGCATGTGCAAGTACTCCAAAGCAAGCAGGATTTCAGCAACATAGAACCTACGAGTAAAACAAACACATCATAAGATGAAACAACAATCATGATCACGAACAAAACCTAAATTGTTACCTGGTTGCTTCTTCAGAAAAGCACTTGTTGGGCTGCTTTTGGCGGAGCACGTGCAAATCCCCTCCAGGACAATATTCGATGACCAAACACAAGTATTTCTCAGTTGTAAACTGAGAAAATAACGTTGGGAGAAACGGGTGATCAAGCAATTGCAATATCTCCCTTTCCGTTTGAGCCCTTGTAGCCTTTTTCCTAAGAGCCAATAACTCGTTGTCCAGAATTTTCAAAGCAAAGAAGCAATCTGAGCCGATAAGCTCGGCAAGATAAACAGCTCCAATGTCTCCACCTCCAAGTTTTTTGATCAACCTGAAGTGTCTTATTTGCAAGCTTCCATGCTGCTTCTGAGCGGAATAAACAGCATCCCATCTCAAATCTTTTGACATATGAGGCCGACACCAACTTCTGTTAACACCACTTAGATTGCTGTCACAACTGAAGCTTGTACTGCTGCTGCATTCACCAATGCTGCTCTTTGAGCTCTGAGATAACTCCCCCTTTTCTCTTGGTCTTAATTTGTCATCAGCTTTATTAACAACCGTATTAGGTCTCTTCTTAACTTCTGTAACTAAAGCTGGTTTGCTAGCACTCGAATCCATAGAACTCAAACCGTTTTCACTACCAATATTAGTACTGCCTGATGTGGGAGATGTTTTCTTCAAATCCATGTCCCTGGTACCAGTACCTTTATTAAATTGATGATGAGAATTGCTGATGGCAGAAACTGAAGCGAGTTTGTTTTTCTTACCAACAAGATTCTTGTTCCTCAAAAGAGGCTGCATCAACTTGGCTGTGGACCTAGAGCTAGGGAGAAAAGACGAAGAATCTAACTTGGATTTCTGAAGGTTTTCTTGTGCGACTGATTTACTGGATTCTTCAACTGAGGCAGGTATGATTTCGTCTACCACAGGGAGTTTCTTTTTAGAACGAGTAGATAAAGAAGAAAGTTTCAGCTTAAGGTTTCGGGTCTTCCCCAATTCCGCCACTGAAGTTCTACTACCAACATCAGAGGGAGCAACAGAACTGGCAGTGGGATTATCCCGCTTGTGTAAAGACGTGAGTGTCTTTCCACGAAAATTTGATGCCGATATTTCTGGAACAAGGGATACTTCCACCATATCTCGATGATTTATATTATCATTAACCTCCTCTCCAGCTGCTATCTGAGACCTTTTGACAGGTCCAGCTTCCAAGCTCCCTGAAAACCCTGTTCGTTTTGACAACCTCTTCATAGCTGCCATTTCTGAAGCTTGAGAGATGCTTAATCCTCTCAGTGCCTGCTTCAAACTAACAGGCTCTGAAATTCCAATTCCTGACGCTTGATGCAGAGCAACCCTCATTGGTCTTTTCATGGATTTCTTCCGCTCATCTCTAAGAACTTGTGGGAAACCCTTGGTCTTGGTGGAAATCCTAATTGATTCAAAAAGCCGGTTAATGTCATCTTCTACATAGAACTTTTTCCCAGGCTTACTAGATTCAAAATCTGAACCTTCTTCCAATTCAACTATTTCATCAGTGCCATAAAAAGTACCCATGTTGATAGACCTGTTACAATTTGTGAAATGCTGGTCTGGCCACTCCTGATCGTAGCGTACATTAATCCATTTCTAGCAAAGCAATTCGAAAATACAAGAGGAGGGTATCATTGCTCATCCTGAAGGCCATGTCTGATCATACCGTATTTAAAGAGTTATAATACCTCCAGACCACTTGCCCCCTTGCAATTTGAAAGCTTTGTAATCTGTCACAATGTTCAGACTTCAGAAGAAGAGCAATGATCTTATCTGAAGCAAATTATAGAAGCAAATGCATTGCAAGATACATCACTATAGATTAAAGAATATCATATTTGTAAAGAAAATATCATAAACATCCAACTAATCTGCAATTGTGCAGAACGAGCAGTCTGGTTTATAACTTTCGAAAATTCTGAGTCTGTCTCATAATATATACTTGAAGGGGAAATAAATTGTGATGCCATGGGATCATGCAATTTTGGAAATAAAGACATATAAAATGCATTGTCATGTGAGAACTCTTAAATCAAGGAACCAATGGACCATCAAATAAAACCTAGACAAGGACAAGTGGAGTTGCTTCAGCTCATGCTTGTTGTTGAGTAAAATTCAGACTAAAAGAATCATTTTGGTCCTATTGGATTTGGTGATTTAACATTTTCATGTTGTGTGTGTACTTACTTATAAAGAATGAACCTTAACTGAAAGCTACTATTGCTTGAGCTCTAAATTCGTTTAAATAATAGCATTATTTAGGGTTTGAATTATTCACATACGACAGCAGATCCCACCAGATGATGACTTCAACTTCACGGATCAAACTTAACTTGTAATCGGAACACCACAAATCCAAACATCAAAAAAAAGGGAAGAAAAAGAAAAATCTGGTGATATTATATAAATTAACACCGTCAACAACCGTATGTATGCGTTGAGAGCATTAAATATATATTATAATAATCCTAAAATCTGAAACCCCCCTACAACAATTAGCAAGCAACATATTTGATTACGAATAATACTAACAGATAGATAAAATAACAACGAAAATCCAGAGAATTGCAAAAGACGTGTATCATCATCATCATATAATACATGAAAAAAATAAGAGTAGTTACCTGAAAGAGTGAATTGGGGGTGAAGAAGGAGATGGAATAGATTAGAAGTAGGGTTGATGGTGTATGAAAAAGAAAAGGAAAGGGGATTAGGGCACGAGAGAGGGAAGGTAGCAGTAGTAGTAGGATTGAAATTAAATGGAAGAAAATCACGAGAAGTTTCACTGTTGATTTCCTCCTTCCAATTTGGCGGATAACCAACCTTTTCTTGATTTTTGTGTGTGTTTTTAAGCTCATCCATTCCTCTCGTCATAAATCTATATCTATATCTACTAGAAACGTACTCGCACAATGCAGCTAGGTATAAGACACCCTCAAATCTAGAAATAACAATTTATTTAAAATTTTCTAATTACATCAATAAACGATTCGTCTACAAACACAAATTAAGAATTAACCTCAAAACACACGTACATTCTATACCACAATCTATTGTAGTGACGGGTGCTACTAAACCCAAACATGTTACTATCTCCAACCTGCGGAATACTTACTAACTACATACTCTTGCACAAGGCTAAGGCTTGACTTCTCAAGGCACTGCTAGAACCGAACCCCCAACAAGAACCTGATGCACATGCCGACAAATAAAAAGGTTAGGCTTAACGCCTAGTGAGCTCAAGAGTTTTAACATAGAAGAATATATATTTAAAAGAAAGGAATTTAGTCTAAAGCAAGATCTTTCGAAATATACTTTAAAATGGAAACAACACATTTTCCCATAATATGCACTTTTAAAGTCGATGCCCCTAAACACTCATTCTTATAACACGATGCAACGCATAACTCACCCAAACGGGATCATAGTTTGACACTCAGTTTGCGAAAATGTGAATAACACTTCATATCCCAAAACACCCAAAACACGGGCGGGACATAATACTCGACCCTTGAATAGAGGAAAGCAATTCAAAAAGATATGGTACGTCATTGAAAACCTGTACTCGAATTAATACTCACACGACCATAAAATAGAATGAAATCCAATTATTAAAGTATGGACAATTAAATATCCAAAATGCAACGGGCCAACAACGGGGGGTACCCGTATCCGTTGAGAGCGGAGGAACACAAAAGTATGTCACTCAACAATGTTGATCGCATGACACTTCACGACCCGCAGCCCAAGTGCCCCTACGACCTCTTGACAAGTTCACCATGAGAGATAGTTGACCTTGGTGGCCGTTACAAAGAACTCCACCCCAAAAGGCCCCGGGGACTACAACAAAGGAAATTCCCCAATAATGAAATGACGGGGGGTCACAGTACTCACCGCCCAGGCAGCACTATCCAGACTCAACCCTCTTAGTCCCTCCTTGTCAAGTTTCGGTCATAAAACATGAGTCCCGGAGTCCAACCCCGTACCACCCAATTGACCATCAAATAAGACTGACTTACGTGCCTATGGATCCAATGCAACACAGTCTAAAAATACACGACTACTCATGAATGACTACAACACTCGAGCCTGTACTTATAATGAATTTGCAATAAAATGTATTAAGATGTAAACCATATTTTTGGACTCTAAATCGAGCCATTAAAACCGGACAAGTGTCCTCAATACTCATTTATGCCAGTACCGAGCTAAAATGCTCAAAATTCTTTTGACCAACAATTAACGTCCTCCAAATAATGAAATGCCTTTAAACAACGTTTATGAAGACACATACCCCAAAGATGTGGTTAACCCAAAACTCAACACGTATTGGGACCAAAGATTTTCCAACGGTTTTATGAATGCAAATATACCAAAAATGCATATAACGTGAAATATACTCTGTTGGTACAAAAATCATCAAAGATGCATAACCCATGAAACGGACTCTATTTGTGCAAAATTGCTAGGAATCCAAATATGAGCATTTTATGAGGTTAACACAACCCAAGTTTACCAAATATGAAAACTTATCAAAATACTCACACTTTGACAAATACCAAGTAAAACATCTTTTTACTTCAAAATACACATTTTGGCATGTACACCGTTTTAACAAATCAAGTTGAACTCACCTTGCTAAATTTAGGCTATATCTAGATTTTACCCCACTTTGAGCTCCTTTGAAGAAACTTGAATCTTCAAGCAAAACTTCCAAAACCTAGATCCATAAGTTTCCAACCATCAAAACATATAATCAATCACTTAGAATCATTTCCCAAACATATATACCAAAATCCCCAAATGAGATCAAAACCCTAATTTCTCTAAAACCAACAAATCCGAGATTTGAGAAACCGAACACTAAGAAACCATCAATGGAGCATTTATAACTTACATAAAGGTTTAGAAATGGAAGAGATACACTTACCACTTAGGTTTTGATGAAAACCTAGAAAACCCAAAAATGAAGCTTGAGGTTGAAGATGACAATGGTGAAGTGGTGAAGAAGATGAAGATGGTGGTGAAGCTTCCAAACCGAACCCTAGGATGATGCTCTTACTATAGCAACAAATGGTGAAGAGGTGGTGGTTGAGGAACCCTAAATGAAGTAGATGAGGGGAGGGTTTTGGAGGGAAGACTTGGGAGAAGGAAATGAGAAATGAGAAGATTTTGGGGAAAATTTCATTTAATCTCGATGTGCCCTCTGATGTAACGCACGACCCGTGCTGTTTTTGTGAAGAAAAACGCACGGGTCGTGCTCCCTCAGCAGACCACCGAAAATGAGCCCGAACACTGTTTTGGTCATAACTTCTTCGTTAAAGCTCCGTTTTCGCTCCGAAAAGGACCGTTGGACTCGTAATTGAATTCTTCATCCATTAAGACTATAAAATATAGAATTCAAGTCCAAGATCATATATCTTATTTTTCCCTTAAAATGCTGGTTTCTGCATTAGCTTGAAATGGTACCTTTCGAAATTCGGGGTGTTACAAGATACATCACGATTTTAATGTTTATTTTTATTTTTTGTTTTTTATTGATTTACAGTACGATTTTGGATGGTTTTTATTGAGTGATAATGGTTTTTTTATATATAAATTTGTTTAATTTAGGCTTAACAATATAATGTTTTTTATATAAAAAAAATTAAGTAGTTTGTTAAAATTCATTAATTATCTTATATATTTTTAATTTTTTATATTTAAATTGAGATGTTTATCCTGTTTTGATTATGTTTATCAGAATTCAAATTTCATAATTTTAGGATTTAGGGATTAGAGATAAGGATTTTGGGGGATAAGAATGAAATTTATTAATTAGGGTTAAAAGCATTTAAAAGTAGTACATATTGCTTCATTAATTGTTTTTTAATTGAGTGATAATGGTTTTTTATATATAAATTTGTTTAATTTAGGCTTAACAATATAATATTTTTTATATAAAAAAAATTAAGTAGTTTGTTAAAATTCATTAATTATATTTAAATTGAGATGTTTATCCTGTTTTGATTATGTTTATCAGAATTCAAATTTCATAATTTTAAGGTTTGGGGATTAGAGATAAGGATTTTGGAGGATAAGGATGAAATATATTAATTAGGGTTAAAAGCTTTACATGTAGTACATTAGGCTTTAGTAGTTATTTTTAAGAGATTTTAAGTAGATAGCTTTAAATGATAGTACATAAAGTTTAGTGAGTTGTAATTAAGAGTTTTTTATACCATCTTTATAATATAGTATAGATATAGATATCTATATCTATACTATATTATGAAGCACGGATAAAAAAACTCTTAAATACAAATTATTAGGCACAAGGTATCATCATTTTATGCAAGATTTTAAAAATCTCTTAATTTACAAGTATCAAAGCACAAGATACATATTACTACTGCAGACTTCTAACACTCACCAATTTGGTATGTTCAGTGTTTCTTTTTATGCAGACATTTCCATGTATCACTATTAATTAATATATTATATTACTATAAATTTGTTTTAATTATATTATTAAATATGTAATTGGTTATTTTTTCTAGATGTCATTAAAATATATAAGATAATAATGGAATTCTAACAAAATACTTAATTTTTTTTATATAAAAAACATTATATTATTAAGCCTAAATTAAACAAATTTATAAAAAAACATTTTCATTTTCTCAAAACTATCCAAAATCGTTCTGTAAATCGACAAAAAAATATAAAATAAAACATTAAAATTGTGATGTATCTCGCTACATTGCGCGAGTACGCTTCTAGTATGTATAAAAAAAGTTTATAAACTCCGACAGAACATGGTATGGGATTATATTTGTTTTTCATATATTGTGTGCTGATTAATTATAATTGGTACGTAAAATTCTATATCATGTATTAATTAATTTTATTTTGTATTAATTAAATTGACACTAATTTTTTCAATTATTACATGTCGATACGGTTTTGTAACAACATCGTAAAAGTTAAAATTATAAATCTATTTGTATTGATATTTTTACTAATTAATCTAGATGCACTAATATCATCGAGCATTTAGATAATGTGTTGTACCATTTATATCTACCTATACAAGCATTCAAATAATCTTCGTATAATATAAACATTCACTAAAAGTCTAATACTAGTTGTCATTAAGGAAATGACAATGGATCATAAAGGTGTGGACAAGTTACTAAGGTTGTTAGGGTTAGACAAATGAATTTAATTATGTTATTTATATCTATCAATATTATAATTTAGTAAAAATGAAAATAATATGATTAAAAATTTTAAAATCAAAATATGTTGTATTATTGATATATTTAATTAATAAGTTGGTATGTTATGTATTATCGTGGTACATGACATTTAATATCACATATCAACCAAGTTTTTTTTTCTGGAAAGGTGTCCTAGGCTATGCCTAGACTAATCACTTGACAAATTATGACCGTAAGACATCAACCCTGATTAAACCTCAGTGGCCACAATTGTTATGTACATCTGGATTCGAACCCTGGGCAAATGGAATATTCCACCACATCTCCCAGGGTCTTAACCAGTACGCCACAACCCTTGTGGTTCATATCAACCAAGTTTAGATAATTAGTATGATACTATCAATCAATTATAATGATACCAGTTAAATTCGGACGATTGGTACAATGGTATGAGAATTGATAGGTTTATCGTGGTACAAAATTGACGTCGTAGATTTTCTATGTTTTTTATAAAATGAAAAATTAAAAGTTATGTCTTTTTTCTAGAGGGAATACTTTTTACATTAATTATATTATTGAAGTATTTTATTATTTTATTATTTAAATATACTTTCAAAAAAAACTTTATATAAAATAATAACAATTTAATCTCAATGGTGGAAATTAATTTTAAAAAAAATTGTTTATCTCTTCTTCTTTTTTTAACCATAGGTGTCCTCGTCAGCTTACGGGCATATCGACTAATCTCAGGGGCCGTGTAGAACAGTCATGGAAATCCTCGGTGGCTTTGCAGGACTGGAACTGGTGACCTCTAAGAGAAATCTCCAAATACCCGAGTCTTATTGTCAGTTGAACTAACTCCACAAAATTATCATTTCTCTCTTTTCATGTCAAGTTTTAGAGAATTTTTTAATATTAGAGTATTTTCTTATTCTCTATTTTGAAACAATGTAGAGAAATTGTTAAAGTAAGAATAAAGAACAAAATTTTTGTTTTCCCTATTTTAAAGAATCTATAGGAAGTATTTTCTTTTGTCAAATGTTTACTATTATCTTATATAGTTGATGATTTAAAATATAATAAAAATATAGTATTATATTTGATTAAATATATAGTTTGAATAATCAAAATATAATTTTACTTTAATGAAACTCAAATCCAATTTACGATTTTTTATACATGTTTTGAATTACATCAATATTAAATTATGATGTGACACGGACAATTACCTTAACTATGATGCTTTCTTTATTTTTATGAACATTAAAGTTGTTTGTCGGGAAGTTGGTTTTACAGCAATTTTTTTTTTTTTTTTTTTTATAATTTTATGAATATTTTGATTCTTTAAAAACAATAATGAAAAAAGGGATAAATTTTATAAAAGAAAGCTCAAAAATCAAAGAATTAATTACTTTTACAACAACCCGATATGATAATGTTGAATTTGTTTAGAAATAAACTTCACAATATCTTATGCTTTTAAATTATTGTTAGAGCATATGTAATGCAAGGTTTTTATTAGCTAAAAGTAAGTATTTGTAGAAATTACTATTGTGGAGAGTTCTTACAAGAACTTCATCCTCTTTAAAATATTGTATAAGAACTTTTGAAATAAGCATAAACAACTTACAAATTGATTTATACCAAAATATTCCCAAATCAATAATTTAGAAAGACAAGGTTTGCGGTAGACAACTTATTTCACAACTGAGAATTTATAAGAACGACTAAGACTGGAGGACTAAAATCAACGATCTTCTAAAATAAGCCCCGACTCACGCTTCTAGTTCTCCTTACCAGATCCTCCTACTTCACGATCTCCTGAAAATGTTTATAGTTTTGAAAGAGCGAGGGTTAGACCGAAAGGTCTAGTGAGTTTCCTCTAACAACAGTTCACAAACCATAGCATCATATAAAAGATTTATAAGCAATTTATAAACCAATTAAGTTTTTCTTTTATAAAAACATTACACCCGCAAATCACGCTTTCGGCACACACTGAAGTCACACATAGGCGACAACGTGTCTGGATCACACTGCCTTATTCTAGGACACCCCCCCCCTCATTGGCATAAACGGGACACACCCCCCGGTATAAGCGCAGACGGGTCACACCCTACGACTTAGGTCGTACTCGCCAACTACAATGTATGCATACATTTAATCATTAACACTAATGATATGATCAACATTTAAAACATCTCGCGTTTATATAAAGCATAAAATAAGCATGAAAATGCTTTAATTAAAACATCACATGCTTTACTCACTTAATCATTGAAAAACATTGGTTAGAAAACTCACCTGCTTACAAGGATCACCTTACTCACGCTTCCAACTCGTTAACCAACGTACCTAAGGAAAAGGAAAACAAAACATCTCAGGTCCTACTCGGTAAACCACCCTCCCGAATCCCACGGGCCACCCGACTCACGGGTCCCCTTCACTGCCGCCGACTCCTGGACTACCGGCGCCCGACTCCCGGGTCTCCCCGGTCCCGACCCCGTCTCCCGGGGCGTTGTTCCTCTTGGGATCCTCCGCCTCCCGGTCCCCTTACTCCCGGGGCGCTGTTCCTCCTGGGATCCTCCCGTCTCCCGGGTCCCCTTACTCCCGAGTCATTGGATCTCGGCCTCCCCGGTTGCCACTCCCGATTCATAGGCACCCGACCTCCCCGGGCTTGACTATCATCCGGGCAATGTCTCCCCGGTCTCCCCTGGTCGACACCACCCCGGGCCTCACCCCCGGGTCTGCCTCACCCGGTCTCCCCGGGTTCGGCTCCGACCCTTGACCTGGCATCTTCGGCGATTCTAGGGTTTCGCACAGAAGACGGCCCCATTTCCATTTGAAGGGTTTTTCCCAGATTTTGGGACCGACTAACACTCCACTTATTAAGGTGATGATTAAGTCTTATAACAATTATAAAAGTCTAGAAATCCCAAAGCATGCAACTTAAATTCCATCGAGATTAGAGAATCAATGGTTTCTCCCTTCCAAACTTTTTTTTGGTAATCGTGGGTTTTCAGGCCAGCTTACGCGCACCGACTAATCTTTGGGCGACCACGAATGGCCTGGAGTCATCGCAGGTGAACCTCCATGGCCACAAGAGCTTTGGCAGCGCCTGGATTTGAACCTTGGGTAGATGAGATCTTCCACTACATCCCCCAAAGGTTTTATCAGTACGCCACAACCAAACTTTGCCTCAACCAAAAACCCAAATCTTAACCAAGAACATAACTCGAACGATTCAAATCAAAAGAAGAAGAAGATGATTGATTTACCAATGACTCCAAACATACTAACCCCAATAAATCAAGACATAAATAATAGAGATAAGGAGATTGATTACCTTCAAGATCAAATGGGCAAACCTCTTCAATGGTAGCCTTCTTTCTCCATCTATCTCAATCGATCACCCTTCTCTACTCCCTTGATGACCCTTAGTCGCCTCTAACAATCAATTAGAGGGATAGGGCATTAGGGTTAAAACCCCTTATTTAAAAATTTCAAACTAGACCCTTCCACAAAAGGTTTTTAGCAAACTCACCCCAAACTCTTTTTTTTAATTAATAAACCGGTTATTACATGAATTCCCTCTCAAAACAATTTACGTAAAATATAGAAAGGTAAACCATAAAATATACACTTTAAAATTGTACAATAAGAATTTAGCAACAATACCACCAAAAAGGACTTTAATACAATATATATATATCTCAGGATCTCCTCGTGAAATTCATACTCGGGGCCCCCTAGTAGATCCCCACGGCCCCTAAGGGTGCTCACGGGTTGGGTTGATCGGGTTGAAGGTGTTTGAACGACTTAACCCAATGTTGGCGGTTTGAGAATTTTCAACCCAACCCAACCCAACCCAATCAAAAGTGCAATCCAACCCAACCCGTTTAGGTTGGTCGGGTTGTGTTTAAACAAAGTAAAAACAATATTGAAAACATAAAGATAAGGAAATTTTTATTTGAAATACGACAAATCATTCAAAAGAATATACGAGTTCATCAAATATTTAGTTTTTACATATAACTTTCCAATAATGTCCTCTTATGAGTTCCATTGCTCGTTATTGCCGAGTTGTTTTTAGTAACTTATACTTATTAAAGAGAAATATAAATAATTTTAGAGAAGTCGCTAAAACGTTTATCAGGTTATCGGGTTGGTCGGGTTACTTTTGGGCCTAACCCAATAGATTCGGCTTGTCCTAATTTTGTCTCGATTATATGTCGGGTTACCTCGGGTGGATTTTTTCCGGGTTGGTCGGTTTTTTTAGCACCCCTAACGGCCCCCCAGTAGGTGTCGTCACCGTGTGCGCAAGAAACGAATTCAGGGCACACGGTCCAACCAACTCCTCGATGATTCTCAAATGATTCAGGATACACGTATCACCGTGCCACCCGATTTCACATACCACGATGTCACATATAGTCAAACGCATGATAATAAATTACAAGTGCAAGACAAACAATATTTCACAGTTCAAGCCACATGCTTCTTTACTTTTAAAAATCTTGGAGAATAATACCAAAAATCGTCAATTTTAGTTAT
Source organism: Arctium minus (assembly GCA_954870635.1). Lineage (NCBI taxonomy): Eukaryota > Viridiplantae > Streptophyta > Magnoliopsida > Asterales > Asteraceae > Arctium > Arctium minus. Next base: position 119,192,515 of record OX941083.1, on the reverse strand, counting down.
TAGTAATTTTGGCTAAGGGAACTCACCTGAATGCAAGTAACTTGACTAAAGATGATCTTATAGAATCTATTGAAGATGATCTTATAAAAAAAATTCAAAAAAATGTCTAGATTTATTAATAGAAAACTTAAAACGAAAATCCTTTCATTTTTATTAAAACTAGAAGCGTACTCGCGCAATGCAGCGAGTTACATCACGATTTTAATGTTTTATCTTTTTTTTTGTTGATTTACAATACGATTTTGAATGGTTTTGAGAAAGTGATAATATTTTTTTTATAAATTTGTTTAATCTAGGCTTAATAATACAATGTTTTTTATATAAAAAAATTAAGTATTTTGTTAGAATTCAATGATTATCTTATATATTTTAATGACATCTAGAAAAAATAACCAAATTACATATTTAATAATATAATTAAAACAAATTTATAGTAATATAATATATTAATTAATAGTGATAAATGGAAATGTCTGCATAAAAGGAAGGTCTTGCACATACTAAATTGGTGGGTGTTAGAAGTCTGCAATAGTAATATGTATCTTGTACTTTGAAACTTGTAAATTAAGAGATTTTTAAAATATTTCATAAAATGATGGTACCTTGTGCCTAATAATTTGTATTTAAGAGTTTTTATCCGTACTTTATAATATAGTATAGATAAATAGAAATCTGTAAAGCATTAAAAATCTCAATATATGTTATGTCATAATTGCAACTAACATATTAAAAGTTACAACCAATATTTTTGTCAATAACACAATTTTTATCGTTTATTCTTCAAGATTCGTATTTTTATTGTTCACTAAGATTAATCGTATTTTATAGATGAAATAAGGTATAGAAAACCAAATTTAAGGTTATAAAATGATTTATACTTGTAAAATAACAATGATTAAAATAGTAAATATTTTATATTTCTTTTCCTTTAAAAAGAAAGAAATTGAAACCTGCTATAACTTGTGAATGGTGTTGTTATTCGAAGGCAATAAAAGGTGGCCACAATTATAAAGAATTTACAACATAAATGATAAAATTTCAATAAAAGAAATAACGACCAGATTTCCTTACAGCAGTGATTGTGTTTACAAATAAGCTGGTATTAAAATAAAAAAGAAGTGAATTACATGTGATTTGGTGTTATTAAATTTTAATGAATCATTTCTTTACTTAAAACGATGAAGAAGTTGGGTTCCATGGTTTATTTTTTAATGACTTAAATCCCTAATACAACCATATGGACCAAACTCGTAAAAAAAACTATAACCATAGAGGCCTAATATGATTTTAAAAAAAAATTACAATCGTTAAAAAATACAACCACAAAGGAACTTTTCGTTAGATTTTCAAAATAAATCGTTAAAAACACAAAACCACATGTTAACCAAAGCCCCGATGCAAATTAACAAAACTTGAAATGAAAATAGCTTTATTTATTTAAAAGACAAAAATAAAAATATCTAACACATTAATTGCTGTACCTTCCCCAGTTCAGAGAGGGGTCCACAATATACATGTCGGACGTATATGTGTTTGATTTCTTGTCTTAAAATAGAACTAGACATTGACTTTTTAATCTTTGCCAGTCAAAAAGCTAAATACTACCATTATTAATATTATTATGAATGAAACCAACATTTTTTTCATTATAACTTTTTTCTTTAAAAAAAAAGTTTTATTGAATTCTTTTTTTTTTTTTTGATTCCAAAACAAATTGTGCACATACGTACCTAAAAACAAGAAAATTGACCCAAAATAGTCGAATGATTACCTATTATTTATTTTTTAGCCCTTTTTTTTTCAATTGTCTCAAAACATTCAAAAGTGTCCATTTTGTAACTTGCGAAATATATTTTATATATTAAAATACTACTCTATTGGGCCATTTCGCAAGCCACTAAAGACCCATGAGAATCATATACATTTTGGAATAAATACATTTCACAAGTTGCGAAGTGGACACTACAAACTATTGATTATTTTGGTCCAATTCCAAAAAGTAGTTAGAAAGTGAATAAGGGGAAGTCATTTGACTATTTGGGAAATTTTGAAAACACATATACGCCATACACATGATTACCATACAAATACACGCACAAACATATACATCTATACTACTTTATAAAGTATTTGGGTTGTTTTTCTTAATTACAACTTCTTAAGCTTAATGTACTATTTTTTAATGCATCTTACTTAAAATTCAACTTTACAACTCCTTTGTGCAGCATGTACAACTCCTTAAAAACAACATATCCTCATTCCCAATACGACTCTTCCTTTTCTATCGAACAATTCTATCAAGAACAACTTCCAACACTATGATTCATCGCTTCAAGACGACGATTCACACTCCCAAGACGACGATTCGAGATGTTGGGTAACGATTCATACTATCTGGTTGTTTCTTCTTATACGATTTCTTCATCAGCCATCTCAATTCCTTCATCTCGATTTGGTCTTCTTCAGATGGCTCATCTCGATTTCTTGGTATGGATTTCTATCTTCTCGACAGGTAACGATTCTTACTCTGGATTTCTTCATTTTCTTCTCTGGTTGTTTCTTTTGTTGTTACCTTTTCGCTCAAAACCTAAATGAACCGGAAAAGGCATTGATAATTCATACTCTGGTTGTTTCTTCCTATACGATTCACAGGGATATGATTCATACACTCGGTCTTCTTCACATCGCTCTACCGATATGTTGTGGTCTCGATTTCATGATTTTTTGACCATTTGATTCTCGATTTCTTGACTATCTCGATTTTTATCGCTACGGTTTCTAATTTCTTCTGCTCTCGGTTTTCTCTTATCGTGGTCTTGATTTCTTTATTTCCGTAAGGTACATGACCGACATAAACTTAGCAAAAACTCTAATGTTTTTATTTGGTTGATTCATTGTGAATTGCATACTCCATTTGGTTTTTAACATGTATATTTTGCAGCCTTTGAATGCAGATTCATGTATTTATCATTGTTTCCTCTTTAGTGATTGTATTGAAATGTTTCTTTTGTTGGTTGATTGTATTTAGTTTCAAGCTCTTAATCTATAAAGTTTTCTTCAATGCCAAAATATACATAATGAATCCTTATAATAATCATATGAGTTTGTTCTCAAATTAATGATGCATCTTTCATTGGGATTCTTACAAATCTTGAATCTTATTAGTGATTGTATCAAAATCTCCCTTTTCTTTGTTGATTCCGTTTAGTTTCAAGTTTTTCTGGTGGCAATTTTCTTGAAATCCAAGCTTTGCACAATGATTCTTTTCATATTCATATGAAATTTTCATTCGAATTTTAAAGTTGTTCTAATCTTGAACTTGAATCTGTTTGTAGGGGACTAAATCAAATGAGAGGAGCAGTGACTTAGGTACCAAGTCATTCTTAAAGAACCTATTACTTGGATGCAATTGCTAAACCACCAGCAACACAAATATCAACTCCTTCTCAAGTGAGTTCCAACTTACAATTGCAATTTCAACCAACGTTTTGTGTTCTTGCTTTGCTTTGATGAAGTGTTTTGCTTCAGTTTTGCCAATTGTCTCTAACTTTGATTGATTTAGTGAATAATCCTTTTGTCCTACTTTGTGATGCACACGAGATCAAGGAATTTAGATCTTTTTTTTCTCATGTAGTTTTTGGTTAACTTATTCTTATAACCCGTTTTTACAACCCTAATATGTTTTCATAGATTTGAATCACAATCTTCGTAAACTTGTGGATTATTCCCTTAAGAAGCACTCTGGTCAACCAGGGGATGGCTTGCATGAAAGGTGATCCAAATTGTCCTCTATTACTGGTTTGAGCTCACTTGCATTAATTCTTTCTCATTGTGGCTTTTCAGAAACAAAATGTTTTTTTTTTTAACAATAGTGAATATATGAGTTGGTAAGCATGATTTCTGATGTTTTTATGTAAATATTTTTTTATTCTTGAATCTTGTGTAGATCTGTTTAGTAAATATACAATGTAGTGAATTTCATCACTACTTGATCTATTTGTTTCTACAAAGTTACCTGCTAAACACGATAATTTCTTTATATGAAAAATCACATCTAGGCCCTTGTTGCAGCAAATATGATGTGACTACATCAGGTTTTCATATGAACTTTTGTTTGAGATTGTTGTGTTGGATTTTTTGTTTCATGATTAGAATTTTAATTTGCTATTCACTACTGCTTGTATGTTACGATTTTTGAAATTGTCTTTGATTGGGCTTGCAAATTTAATTGAGTCGTGTACCCAAACCGGTAAGAATCAATACTTTAACTTATTATACTGTGTAAAATTGTAGTCCATCAAAATGGTCTTGTAACTAAGGATTAGCTGATCATTTCAGATTTCTTGGAATATATATGTCGACTATGCAAGAATTATTCCACAGAGAGAAACCTCATCTCAGTTTAATACTACTTTATACATATATATATATATATATATATATATATATAGAGAGAGAGAGAGAGAGAGAGAGAAGAGATACTATGCAACCCTTCACATTCCTACAACCAATGCAACCTCATCTCATCCATCCAAAATTTCATCTACGGTCAAGATCATCTGATGGCAAACTTGTAATTAAAAGCATTACAGGGTACACGTAATCTTGAAAAAAATGTAAAATAAGGGTAAATTTGGAAGAACGCGTTTGATTTTCTTGTTTCTTTAAACGATATTTTCCGAAGATTCAAAACCCCGAAAATCGCTATGCATTATCAAACATTATCGAAAGTTCGAAACATTATCGAAACGGATTCGGTGGGGATCAACGACAAAATCGGGTTACGGTCTGCAACTCCAGTTGTTCTAGATGATGAAGATGATGATGATTTTCTAATGAACGCAACGAGAAATCGTTATCATGAAAGAATCTCTCGTGAAGTACCAACAATTGTTGCAGAAGATGTTAAGGGTTAGTAAAGCAACATTTTTCGTAGTTCATATACGATTATCTTGTTGCATTCCTGATTTAATGATGATGCTTTCTCGAAGGATATTCAAAATGGTATGAATCTTTTTGAATCTTTAATCTTTCCACATGAAAATCCATTTAATCTTGTTGCATTCTTGATTCAATGGTTTTTGAATTGACTAACAATATTTGGGGTTGGTTTGTTACATCTGAAACCAGAAATTGCATATGGAGAAGGGAATTTCATGTTGAAAGACACAAGATTCAAAATCAACAAAAAAAGGTTAGAAAATTACGATGAAATCGAAGTTGCACACTAGGTGTTTGATGAAATTCTACTTTGATGGTATGTAAACAAATGGGAATTTGATGTACATTGGGAGAATACAGTAGCATTTTTTGAATGTATATTTACCTAGTATATATATAGGGAGAGGTTCATTTGAGAAATGCTAAATATATGAGAAATAGAGAAGTAATCCTAATATTTCATTCGGTCAAGATCGGCTTTGACCGGTCAAATATTGCGTTTTTTACTAGTCAACAATTACGGCTTTGACTGGTCAAAAGTTGCGGCTATTCCAAAAATAGAAGGACAGTTTCGTAATTTTTACAAATACACAGAACGAGTTCATATATGAACCTGTATGATTCACATATGAACTATATGTTCATATGTGAACCAGTGTAATTCACATATGAACTCTTTTAACTGATTCATATATGAACCAATTAACTGATTCACATATGAACTAATATAATGTATGTTTATATGTGAATTAGTTGAACTAATTAACAGATTAATATATAAACCTTTGTGATTCACATATGAACTAATTAACTGATTCATATATCCCTCACATTGGGAATTGGCAGCCTGTGTGGGTCGGTTTGCGTGTCCGGGAAATACACGTTTTGCTCCAATATAATTTATATATGAATCACAAAGGTTCATATATGAATCAATTAAAAGAGTTCATATGTGAATTATACTGGTTCATATATGAACATATAATTCATATGTGAATCACACAGGTTCATATATGAACTCGTCCCGCGTATTTTACGAAACTACCCCTTTATCTTCTATAGATCACACAAGGAATTATCCGGTGTTTCACTGTCAAAGCCGCAAATGTTGACAAGATAAAGGGCTATGATCATTTCTTGTGGGCAAGAGGCTTGGGGTGTGGAAACAATTCGTTACCTTTCACATATTTAGGTCTACCGTTTGGAGCACCGATGAGGAGAATAGAACATTGGAAAAAGGCAATAGAAAAGGTTAAAAACAAGTTGGCGACGTGGAAAGCAAGAGCGATATCGTTTGGAGGATGGTGGACGTTGGTAAGATCGATTCTTGGTAGTATCTCACTATATTTTTTTTGTGCCCCGCTAGGAGTGTTAAAATAAATGGAGAGCGTGAGAATTAACTTCTTGGGGGGGGGGGGGGGGACGGTGTAACACCCTAAAATCTGGAAATAACAACTTATTTAAAATTTTCTAAATACATCAATCATTGAATCATCTACAACCACAATTTAGATTCAACTTCAATACACAAACATTCAATCTTTACATTCAAACTATAAAAGGACGGGTGCTACTAAAACCCAAAGATAGTCACTATCTCCAACTTGCGGAAGACTTCACCATTTACTTACTTTAGTGTCTAGCTAAGGCTCTACGCTTCATAGAACTGCTAGAACCCAACTCCCAACTGGAACCTGATGCACATGCCGACAAATAAAAAGGGTTAGGCTTAACGCCTAGTGAGTTCAAGAGTTTTTAACACATATAATTTAATCATTTAGAAAGGAAGGATGCGAATAAAATCATAATATTTCAAAATGATATGCATCACTTATGGAAACGACTCGTTTATCAATAACTATGCATTTTGTACGAAAGAGACACCGAGTTAATTGTTAACCAGACCAAACTGTTTAAAAGGCGAGACCCTCAATTTTATGATATGCGAATAACACGTTATAACTAGAAATACCCAACACGGGTGTAACATGATACCCAATCCATAAATTGTAGATGAAAATTTACACATTTAAATGTTGCCATAGACACGACATTAGACCCAAAACTCAGACAACCAGGAAACGGACTAAAAATAAATACCGACACGTGGAAATGACACATTCCATTCAAACTTTAATATATTTGGGAAGAACCCCATATTAAAGCCATCATTTACCGTCGACCACTTAAAAGCCCAATTTGGTCAAATACAACATTACCCTTTAAAATACCACGAATCAACGATGAAGAGATTCGTATACACTGAGAATAGAGTAACACACAAGTAGGCCGTTCACGCGACTTCCTTGCATGTCATCTAAACGTTTCCATCTTGGGTGGCGAGAACACGTGAATGGGGCCACCCGCGATGTTATTGGATTTCACCACACATCCCGACATCCTAGTTCCCATGCCACCATCGACATCACAATCCTCGGACCGTTTAACGCCTCTGGCCATACTCCGTCGAGTTCCACCTCAAGGACTTACAGACGTGGGTGTCTATCCAATCTAGACGAGTTTCCCCCTCTGCAGCTCGTGCCACTCGTTGTCCACTCGCTAGCAAACCCGAGCGGTCACTAAAAGTAACCCAAAACCTCAGGCCTTACATAACCGACAGACTTACGTGCCTATGGATCCATTACGACACTGTCAAACATTACATGACTCCAAATGAATGACCAAAGCACCCAAAGCATGTAACTCACCAATAACACAAATTAAGCGTCATCATACTCAAAACCATGACGGTTATAAATCCGGACAATGTCCACACGACTCATTTAGTCAAAACTGAGCCAAAGGCCCAACAATTTACGAAAATACCCAAATAAAAACCGATATAAATATTGGAACCCGTTTGACCATCTAATATGCAAACACGACCAAACGTATGAATAGATAAAATCTCATCGTTGGTTGAGACAAACCATTTTCCCAAATGAACTCATACCCTTATGTTTTCAAAATGTCTCATAACACAATAATATGCATTTTCTGAAAAGGTTTATAAGATCAAATACACAAAATGACACTTACGTCAATTAAACTCCAATTATATATGTAAAGTCATGAAATAAACATTTCAACATGATTTATTTACCAAAATATCCAAAGATCCCAAAATGGGTGTCTCGACATGCTCATAAAACTAAACATTTCAAAATAACTAAAACTTATCAGCAGTTAACAATTTGAGGTAAAACACAAACATTTTAAAATAAACATTTTGGCATGTACACCGTTTTCACAAATCAACTTGAACTCACCTTGCTAGATTTAGGCTAAATCTAGATTTCATCCAACGAGCTCTTTGAAGGCCGCTTGAATCTTCAAGCCGAAAACTTCCAAAACCTAGATCCAACATTCCATCCTATAAATAACCATAATCAACCATAATGAAACATTCTCCAAACATAAAAATACCAAGATCCCAAACAAGATCAAAACCCTAATTTCTCTAAAACCATCAAATCCAAGATTTGAGATATCGAACCTTAAGAAACCACCAATGGAGCATTTATAACCTTATTACAAGAAAACTTACCCTTGAAGACAAAGAGGCTTCCGAGAACACCCAATCCAACACTTTAACCCGAACTCCCAACCGATGAACTTGATGAGGAAGATGAAGATGGAGGTTTTGTGGTTCAAGGTTCCAACTAGTTAGATGATGAAGAATCATGTGTTTCAAGGGGAAAAACCATCAAAATGGGTTAGGGTTCGGTTTTAGGGTTTGGGAGAGAAAAGGGAAGAAGATAGAAATGAGAAAAATGAGAAGAAATGGTGAAAATCGCAACATTTAACCCACTGGTACGCGTAGGCTATTGTGCCAGGCGATAGAGCCATGGCACAATCGCTGGCACAATCGCCAGGAATGTACTGTGGGTGCTCAAGCTTTGGCGATTGTGCCAGGCTATTGTGCCCTCTGGCACAATCGCTGGCATAGTCGCCCGGGTGCCCCCGAACTCCAAAAATCCGACTTTTTCAACGCCAAAACTCCCGATACTCCGAGGGACTTTAAACAATGCATTCCCCAACAAAACCCCACTGTTTACAAGTCACAGAAATGTCCGGGTGACATTTACTTACCAAAATTTACGGGTGTTACAGACGGAGTATAACAACCCAAAACTTCTCGCAATAAAACATAATCCGATTAATATAAATTCACGCCAAAATGGCCCCAAGTCAACAATTAATAGCCAAGGTTTTGCGGTAAAGCAACCTAATACACAATTGAGAATAAGAGAAACAACTAAAAAGGAAGTCTTTTAGAATCGGGCGATGCTCACATCTTCTCTTTCCCTTTACCATAACCTCCTACTTCGCGTCTACCTGAAAAGGTTTTTAGTTTTGAAAGAGCGAGGGTTATACCGGAGGTCTAGTGAGTCCCCTCTAAACATAGTGTATACAACATAGAAAAGACTTACAACACGCAACCAATTCAGTTTAAAAAGAATCATCATAGAATCAACCGTCGCTTACGACTTACACTACCGCCACGCGCGGTGATGGGGTATCTGGCTCATACTGCCTTAATTTGAGACACACACCCTAATGGCATATACGGGACACACCCCCCGACTTAAGCCAAAACTTGTTTTCCACAATGTATGCATACATTTAAAATAACAACATCAATATAAATTACAGTAAATAAATCTCGCATATATAAATACATATAAGCATAAGTAAAAACGGAATGCTTTATAAATGAAGCCTTCACATACTTTGAACCGTTCAACCATTTAAAAGTTTAGTTAGAAAACTCACCTGATGTCCTTTTGCTTAAGTCCTCGCGATTATTTCTTAAGGTCAGGAATGAATCCTACTGTATAAAGTGGTAAAGGCTGATAAGTCTCTCACTTAACCCCATAAATCACAACGGAAATTCTTCTCTATAAAAGCACTCCATTCCTCCTCGAATGAATAAAGGAAACTCGAAACATCAACACCCTACTCACTCGGCCCGAATAGAATGGACTAGCCCGGCCCAAACAACTCCATGGGTCTGGGCTTGGCTCTCACTGATCGGTTGCTAAGACCCGGGGCCGCCCGACTGTTGGGTCCCGGGGTCGCCCCGTTGGAGAAACCCGGGGTCGCTCGGTTGACAAAGTACCGGGGTCACCCGGCTAATGAGGCCCGGGGTCACCCGTATGAAAAATGCCCGGGGTTGCCCGGCTGCTGAAGCCCGGGGTCGCCCGGAAGAATAAGGTACTGGGATCGCCCGGAGAGAATTCTCGACCGTTGCGTGATGCACAATCGACCTTCATTGCAGTTTTTAGAACAAGGTCATGTAGCCCGAAGGCTATTCCGACCGGCGACAAAAGTCAAGGACGGGGTCGAATTCCCCAATAAAGTTCAGTCCATAATCCTTCAAACTACCATCTACTTTGTATCGGTTGATTCAAGGAGTTCTTGGGGTTTAAACCCTCATTTTAACAACAAACAAAACTCTAGCAAACCCACTAAATCAAGAAAATCAATCCCAATAATTACGTTTAAATCAATCTCAAAACATCTCACCCCAATCCTTAATAGCTTTAATCTTCGCTGGATCCACCTTGATTCCATCCTCCGACACCACATTCCCTAGAAATTGCACCTCCCTCAGCCAAAACTCACACTTCGAGAATTTGGCGTACAACTTCTCACTTTTAAGCAATTCCAATACCGATCGCAAATGTGACTCGTGCTCACTCATGTACCTTGAATAAATTAGTATGTCATCAATAAAGACAATGACACACTTGTCCAAAAGTAGACTACACACTCTATTCATCAGGTCCATGAATACTACTGGCACGTTAGTCAAACCAAAGGGCATGACTAAGAACTCATAGTGTCCGTACCTTGTACGGAAAGCAGTCTTAGGCACATCCTCCTCTCTCACCTTCAGCTGATGATAGCCCGATCGCAGGTTTATCTTCGAAAAGTAACTTGCTCCTTTAGGGCTGTAAACGAACCAAACGAACACGGATGGAGGTTTGTTCGTGTTCGTTCATTTAACTTTACCGAACAAACACGAACGGTAAACGAACGAAATTTTTTGTGTTCATGTTCGTTCGTTAGGAAAATATGTTTGTTCGTGTTCGTTTATGTTCGTTCATTAAGAGTTTAACAAACGTAAATGAACGAACATAAATGAACATATACGAACGTAAGCGAACAAATATAAATGAACATAAACAAACATAAATGAATAAAAAACAACCACCATTACTAATCATTTCGTTCGTAAAAAATAACATAACAAAATAAAAAAAAGGATAAACTTAGGAGGTATAAAAAATGAATTTTAAAAAATGAATTTAATTAATGCTTTGACACATTAATGTCATAATATATATAAATATATTTTTATATATAAACAAATATAAACGAACGTAAACGAACATAAATGAACGAACATAAATGAACGAACGTTCACGAACGTAAATGAACGAACGTTCACGAACGTAAATGAACGAACAAGACCATTGTTCATGTTCGTTCATTTAACTAAACGAACAAAAAAATGTGTTCATGTTCGTTCATTTAGTAAATAAACAAACATAAACGAACTTCCCGCCGAACAGTTCACGAATGGTTCGTTGAACGTTCGGTTCGTTTACAGCCCTACGCTCCTTGCAGCTGATCGAAAAGATCATCAATTCTAGGAAGCGGATACTTATTCTTGACTGTTACCTTATTAAGCTCGCGATAGTCTATGCACATCCGCATGGACTCGTCCTTCTTTTTAACGAACAACACCGGCGTTCCCCACAGTAATGTGTTGGGACGAATAAACCATTTGTCGAGCAGTTCTTGCAATTGAGTCATCATCTCTTTCATTTCGACCAGTGTCAAGCGGTAGGGTGCTCTTGCGATTGGTGCCGCCCCAGGTATTAGGTCTATCCGGAACTCCACTTGCCGATCAGGAGGCAAAATGGTCAAGTCTTCCGGAAACACCTCCGGGTATTCACTTACTACCGAAACCGACTCCAACCCTTTCTTCTCCTTCTTAGAATCTACTACATACGCTAAGAACCCCACACACCCTTTCACTAAACACCGCCTAGCCTTGATCATAGAGATCAAACACGACTTCCTATCCCGACGATCTCTATACACTACCATTTCTTCCTTAACAGGAAACGCTATTCGGATCAACTTCTTATTGCACACTATATGGGCATCATTAGACGCCAACCAATCCATCCCCACGATGACGTCAAATTCCCTCATACCCATCGGGTATAGTCGTAATGGGAATAAATGACCGTCGATGTCAATAACACACCCTTCATATACTTCCCCCACCAAGACTTGACTATTATATGATACTTTTACTTCAAACCCATGGTTTAGCTTCTTGGGTTTCATATGCAATTTATGAACAAAGCTCGGTGACACAAACGAACGGTTTGCGCCCGAATCAAACAATACCTTAGCAAAATTCGAGTCTATAGGGAAAGTACCTGTCACCACATCCGGTGTTTCCACCGCCTCCTCCACAAGAAGTGTCTATAAAAAGTCTGATCTCTCGAAAATAGATTTTTATAGACCAGTCCTACAAAGTGTTCATTGTTACTAACTCTTAATCTTGCCGATTTAACTAAGTTGATAAAAAAAACAAGTTTCGTTAGTATGGAGATTTATACCTAACTCTCTTTGTGATATAAATCTCGACTAACATTCTGAACCGCAGTAAATCATACAAAACTCGTATATCTACGTGGTTATCAAAAACTTTTTCAAATCTTTGTGTATCACTTAAGCCATATTTCGAATCCGCCCCTCTCGGGGTCAAGATCTAATATTAACACTTAAAAGTGATCGATTTATCCACGTTGAGTTACGTCCCGTTTTAAGTGACCAAGCTTAAGAGTTAATAATAATGACAACACCCAAGTGTCGCATACCAGTCTCAAGTTCAACTCACACCCACACCCAAATAGGTGCTTATCTAATAATAAAAAAAAACTTGTTAACTACTTGCATTAAAATAAAGAGAGAAATAAATTACAAACTTAGACGAAAAGTAAATGCGGAAATTAAATGTAAGAAAGATAAATACTATAAATTAAATTACAACTAAAATAATTAAATGCAAAGATAAATATGAAATTCTACATTGTGAAACTCCCCCCCCTACCAAAAAAAAACTTCTCCAAGACTTGTATTTATAGATGGAATTTCTTGAGCAAAAGAGGGTGATAATTGCCTAAAAAATGTGGACAGTAGCACCTTAAATCCAACAACATCCAGTTTGCATTAACCGGTCCATATCTTTACCCAATGGTCACAAAACTGCAGGAGTGCCCATAGTGGGAAGAATATGCCCACAAACGAAAAATGATGTTTTTAACCCAAAAAATGACACGTTTAACCATAAAAACATTCTCAACAACTCAAAATGAAAATAAAATAATAAAAGGAAAAAATACAAACAAATAAAAAATGAAACACAACTAAAATGAAAGAAAACACACACAAACGATATGTAAATAACTCTCAAAATGAGAGTTATCATGTTACTCGAAAGAGCTCGATGCAAATCGATAGTTGTTCAATATATTAGGTCTTCAATAGATGTATTTTATATTCAAATCAAAACCAAAAATACAAATAAAACTAAAACATTGTATATGTTCAACTCATGATCTAAATATGTTGCATCCACATGTCCACGATCCACTTCTCTTGAAACATGTTCATGTTATCATGACAAACTAAGGGGCCGTTTACAAAACACTTATCCGGTAAACGTTTACCGAGGCATTTACCTTAGCGGATGAACTTGACAAAAGCATAGAATCTTACCCGGTAAGAGCTAGGATAATGATAAAGAGTCTTAGGGGCTGTTTACCTAAATGTTTACCCGGTAAGCGCTTACCAAAAAAACTCAACGCACTAGCTTGCTTTACCAGGTAAGATTTTAATCATCGCGATTATACAACAATTTACCCGGTAAGCGCTTACCTGGGTAAGAGTTGTCACTCTCTCTTACCGGGTAAGACTCTTCATCCTTATCCTCGTTCTTACCGGGTAAGATCCTATCAACTTATCATGTTCATCCGCTATGGTAAATTCCCCGGTAAACACTTAACGGGTAAGCATTTTGTAAACGGCCCCTTACCCGGTAAGTGAATGTGACAACCCTTACCCGGGTAAGCGCTTACCGGGTAAATTATTGTATATAATACCATCGTGATGTTTACAATCTTACCCGGTAAAGTAAGTTAATGTGTCGAATTTTATCGGTAAGTGCTTATCGGGTAAGTATTTGGATAAACGGAAGTCAAATGGAAGACATGCGTCCGGTAATGTACTTGATGGCAGACACATTACAATATCAAATGAAAAAATAAATACTTTGTTGGAGGGAGTTGGTTCGCTTCAATAGATAAAATCTAGCATTCATTTCGATTGTGGATGATATGAGAATAATGGAAACACATACCAACCAAAGAAAAATGCAGCACCATGGCTTTATTAATTCCCTAAAATATTTTTCCAGTTATGCACTTGACATATTAGCATATAAGATAATACAACTAGTGAAAATATTGGAATGGATGCCTCAATCACAATCCAATGACTTTTATCTTAGTACCGGGGCCGGTATACATCTTCCATTCCTTTGCAGCTCACCTTGTACGTTTCTTTATTATAACCCGATAACACTACCAAAATATCGTTAACACTAAACCCAAGCTTGTATGGATATTCGAGAAACTCATCGAAGTGGTTTCACATTATTTGACCGAATGGGTGAAGCTTTACTTTCTCATCGAGAACCTATCGAGAACTCTTCATGAACATATTGAATCTTGAGCTTTTGAGAGTGGCTGAAAGCTTGATGGAGCATCGTCACGTGGATATAGAAGGCCCAAAAAAAGCATTTACCTATTACCAAGATGGTGCAATTTGATTTTTTTTATTACTCTGAGTCTAGGAAAAATTTACCTAACATCTTGATACGAACGAGTAAAATATAAGTGTAAAAGTAAGAAACTTTGGCTCCAAAAAGCTGCCAACAATTAATTTATCAACCTTTCTCTGAGGCCAATGATTCAAACCTCATTAAATGTGAGGAATGTGTATAAGTTTAATTTGTCGTATATAAATACTACATAGGTAAAGAAAACAATTACTTTTTATAGTCAAGCTAAATTGCCAACACCACTGTCAACATGATGTATGACAAATCGCGACAACAATAGAAGAACAGATTCATCACAGCTACGCCAAACCTGAACTTAACGTTCGATGTCTGATCGACCATTGATAGGTTCGAGTGAGAGGGGAAACCATGGAGTTATATGGAGGGGTTTTAGGGAAAGGATATATTGGGAAAAAAAGTGACATGGTGTGAAACGACCAACCAAGTATGGATGCTATTCTTGTCATGGCAACCAATAAAGTAAGGATATAATTTCAATATAATATTTAGAGTAAATTACACCGGTGGTCCATGTGGTTTGCTCAAATTTTGGATCTGGTCACTAAAATAAATTATTTACATTGATGGTCCATAACTTTTCAATTTCATAATACTCAAGGTCCCTCGAGTTAACACCTTCAGTTAACAACCGTTAGAAAGGACAAATAATGCATTGCTTGGGCAAACTACAAGGACCAAAAGTGTAATTAACTCTAAAATTAGTTGTGATTTAAATATTTTATTTTTAAAAAATATTATTATATATATTAAATAATATTCTGTACTTTAGGTGGGTATTAAGTAGTAATTTTCTTTATAGTTGAAATTTAATGGCCAATTGTTGAAGTCCAATTCATTTCATTGATGTGGCTTACTCCTGAATTTTGTCATTTCTTGGAATAAAAATAATAAGAAAAACAATTAAGGAAGATGAACTAATGCCACCTACTTTCATGTCTATGATGGAATGTAATAAATTTTACCATTAAATACCTTCCAGTATTACTAGATGCACAATTTAGTTAATGACTAGAAACGTACTCGTACAAGCGAGATACATCACAATTTTAACGTTTTATTTTATTTTTTTGTCGATTTATAGTACGATTTTGGATGGTTTTGAGAAAGTGGTAATGAATCTTTTATAAATTTGTTTAATTTAGGCTTAAATAATGTTTTTTATATAAAAAAATTAAGTATTTTGTTAGAATTCAATGATTATCTTATATATTTTAATGACATCTACAAAAAATAACCAATTATATATTTAATAATATAATTAAAACAAAATTGTAGTAATATAATATGTTAATTAATAGTGATACATGGAAAGGTCTGCATAAAATAAAGACCCTTCACATACCAAATTGGTGGGTGTTAGAAGACTGTAGTAGTAATATGTATTTTGTGCTTTAACACTTGTAAATTAAGATATTTTTAAAATCTTGCATAAAATGATGGTACCTTGTGCCTAATATTTTGTATTTAAGATTTTTTTATCCGTAATTTATAATATAGTAAGTATAGATTAAATATATTTTTCAGAAAAAGGAAAATAAATTATTTTTTTTTACTAGAAAAACATCCATGTAATTATCTTTTGTAGAAAATGTTGTATTTGATTATTTTGTACCTACTTGGGCCAGCCCAAAATTGAATGCAATTGTGAATCGACCGCTAATGAAGTCCGTAATTATTGGGCTATTGAAGATGGCAAATAAATGATATTGTTGCGGTATAATACTTTTTATTAAAGACCAACCAAAAAACGAATATTAAGTTTTACACAGGAATAGCACCAGAACAAAAACAAGGAAACAAAACTGAACAATACCGAAAAAGTCGACCAAAGCGCAACAATGGAATTGTTTGCGAGAAGCAAACAGAAGCAGCAACAAGAAGCTCACGACTGCACTCTGTTGTGGCAGAAAGTTTCCAGACAGCAACAGATAGAAGGTCCCGAACACGACCACGTCCGCAGCACGACCAAAGGAAAAATCACCCACCGAACCACTAACCAATGTAGACCTCACGAACCTGCCCTAAAACAGTCTACGACATGCTTGAATTCGATAACCAAGTAGTCCAATCAATTGCCAACTCCCGGTCTCTCTTTGTGATCCACATTTAGTTGTATGGTAAAAAATAATATATGATTATATTGTCACTTTCTTAATTGAACTAGAAGCGTACTCGCGGAATGCAACGAGATACATCACGATTTTAATGTTTCATTTTATTTTTTGTTTTTTTGTCGATTTACGGTACGATTTTGGATGATTTTGAGAAAGTGATAATGTTTTTTTTTTATTAATTTGTTTAATTTAGACTTAATAATATAATGTTTTTTATATAAAAAATTAAGTATTTTGTTATAATTCAATGATTATCTTATATATTTTAATGACATCTAGTAAAAATAACCAAACAAATTTATAGTAATATAATATATTAATTAATAGTGATACATGGAAAGGTCTACATAAAAGGAAGATCCTGCACATACCAAATTGGTGGGTGTTAGAAGCCTGCAGTAATAATATGTATTTTGTGCATTGATACTTGTAAATTAAGAGGTTTTTAAAATCTTGTATAAAATGATGATACCTTGTGCCTAATAATTTGTATTTAAGAGTTTTTTTATCTCTGTTTTATAATATACTAGTGTTGGGCCCGTGCATTGGACGGGAGAATAAATTTTTTGTTGGAATATTGAACCGAGTTAAAATGAAACGTAATTTATCTGTTAACAGTTAATGAAATACAATGTGAAAAACAAATGTATTTTCATAAGTGGTTAACTTGCATATATTCTTAATCGTTTGTTGTTATGAGTTTGTGCAATAATATTGGTAATAGTTTTGTATTATATTATTTAAAACTCAAACGACATGTCTCACAACATATCACTATTATTGAAATAATTATAAATATGAACATACGTTTTTACAGATTTTGCAATTTTTCTGAAACCTCCTTGACAATCACTTTGAACGTATAAATCTGTAGATTAATTAACAACATTCAACCCACATCAAATATGACAAAGAAAATAAATGGTTTATATCTTTTGTAACCGGCAACTCAACTGGTATAGTTCAAATTCACTCAGTACCACTTGAAAATTTATCTGACTATTGACTTCAAGACCTCATAGTATTAGTCGATAAAATAAAGATATGTATATATATCTTATTCCCCTACTTCGAAAAATATGATTGTGAGTTTTGAAAAATATAAACAAATCCTCAGTAAATAAAATAAAATATAAAAAAGTAGTTTTTCAAAGAAACAAAAATATAGTGAAATATCTTTTGTTCAGTTGCAGGTTACGCCATTGACACCCGACCGTTCGTCTTCTTCTTATACTCGGATGATAATAGAGAAGCTATATATATTTATAGTGAATGTAGAGAATATTTTAAAATCTTTTATTTTCATTTTCGATTTTACATTTAAATGTAAATATATTAAAAATATGGAAGAATATTTTTATATCTACATCGTTTCTATTTTATTTTCTTTACACTTGGTTAATTTGGAAAGTATTGCGGAATATTTTTATTTTAAAGAATACGATAATTTATTAGTGTATCTCGTTATTTTTTATTTTTAATTCATATCAACCTTCTTTTTTCTTTTTTTAATGCCCGTGAAAAAAATACGTGTAGATTTTATATTATGCTAATATAAAATACGTGTAAATTTTATAAAATAAAATAGATTTTATATTAGCAAAAAAAATACGGAAGAAAAAAGAGTTTATATTACATCTCATTATGTAAAAAGATTTTATAAAATAAAATATGGAAAAAGATTTTATAAAATAAAATATGGAAAAATCATTATGAGATGTAATATAAAAAAATACGGAAGAAAAAAGATTTTATATTACATCTCATTAATATAGATTTAAATGTAAAATCTACATTTAAAATATATTATACTAATATAAAATCAATTTTATAAAATCCTCCACCAAAAAAACAAATATTTATATTAATAAATGAGTATCAATTCCACAAATAGATGATTATGTGAGATACTGTGTTTTGAAAGGTTATACCAAAACATTAAGAAATTGTAAATTAAGTAATTGGCTTTAATTGGTTGTACCTTGTGCTTAAAATTTTGTAATTAAGAGTTTTTTATGTCGTTTTTATAATATAGTATAGATTATAGATTATAGATATAGATAGATAATGGTAAGTTTGTATATATTTATGAAAGTTAATAAAATCTTCATAAATGTATATTATGAGGAGAAGTTTAAAACAACATTTTTGGTCTTTCCCAAATTCTCTCTCTTTAGGTGTTAGTTTTAGAGCATCTTTAACAGCATTGCTAAAATAGAAAATTTTGTCTTTTTCTTTGCTATTCCTCTCCAACAGCTTTGCTATATGGTTTGCTAAAATAGAGAAAGATTAAAAAATCTCTAAATATAGAGAATTCTCTATAATCTTTAAATTGGAGAGAGAAAATATTATTTTATTCAATCCAACCAATAAGATTCAATTTTTAACATTTTATTTTAAGTTTTTTTTAAAAAGTGTATTGGGATGATAAATTATGAAATATTATAATAATATAAATAATGATTGATTCTCTAAAATAGAAAAACTGTTGGAGTTGAAAGAAAATGTTTTTAGAGATTTTGACTTTCCATTCTCTATTTTAGAAAAAATTTAGCAATGCTGTTGGAGATGCTCTAAGGCAATTGCAAAAGCAATTGCAATAAGATTTTGGATGCCACATTGGATTATACTTGTAAATTTTGCAATTGCAAGCCACGTCAACATCCCCCACCTTTTTTTTTCTTTTTTTTAATTGTTTAAATAAATAATTTTTTATACAAAAGGGAAATTGGCTCAAATAGCCACATCACACACCCACATTGGTCTCCTAGCCATTTCTCCCCCGATTTTACGAAAATAGACCTAGGTCCGCTACCTGCCAAAAAATGACAAAAAAATGATGGTTCGAGCCAGATCCGCAACGGGTCGGGTCGGTAGGTCCGCCACCCGACCCAGGTCCGCCACCTACCCACGTGTCACATAACGATTCATCGCTAGTTCCGCCATCAGACTGCAGGCCCGCCATTGCGGACCTGCCGTTTTTCAGTCTTTTCAGGTCCGCCATCGATATGAACACCTCCTATTTTATACATAAAAACTGGTTTTCTTAGTTGGTCCCCCATACATACGAGATCGTCGATTATTCTATAAGGAAGGAAGTTAGCCCCTCATTTTTTGTCGCATCTTTACGTGCTTCCCTACACCGACACGTGTACAACATGTTCCGAAAGGTAAGCTCTCCAACTCCGCCATACTACCTCCGCTACCACATCTCCGCCACGACCACCGGGTGGTTGGCGGACCTGGAGATTCAGGTGGTGGCGGACCTAGGTCCGCCATGGCGGACCGGTGGTTTTTTATTTTTATTTTTTATATTTTGTTTCCATAAATAATTAATTCTTAATTAATTAGTAATTGTTAAATTTATTGATTTAATTGATTATCCTTCTACAATTATATTTTGTTTCCATTACGAATTATTATTAATTTATTGTTAGGGAATCATTATTTATTTATTCCTCATTATTTATCTTTGTTATTTGACACTTTAGGTCAATTAGTTCCCGACAAACTTATATATTTGACACTATTGATTCATTTTTATTATTTAGACACTTTATCTCATTAAAATTAGTAATTAATTATAATATTGGTCCCTTAAATTTATTTATATACACTTTAGGTCCCTTAAAATTAATTATAGACACTTTAGGTCCCTTAAAATAATTAATTACACTTTAGGTCCCTTAAAATTAATTAATTACACTTTAGGTCCCTTAAATTTATTTATAGACACTTTAGGTCCCTTAAATTTAATTTGTTTCACTTTATGTCCGTAAATTAATTAATTACACTTTAGGTCCCTTAAAATTAATTGTAGACACTTTAGGTCCCTTAAATTTAATTTATTTCACTTTATGTCCGTAAATTAATTAATTACACTTTAGGTCCCTTAAATTTATTTATAGACACTTTAGGTCCCTTAAAATTAATTGTAGACACTTTAGGTCCCTTAAATTTAATTTGTTTCACTTTATGTTCGTAAATTAATTAATTACACTTTAGGTCCCTTAAATTTATTTATAGACACTTTAGGTCCCTTAAATTTAATTTTAGGCACTTTATGTTCTTTAAATTTAACTTGTTTCACATTATACCCCTAAACTTATATATTTGACATTATTGATCCCTTGATTTATATAATTAAACTATTGGTCCCTTAAATTTAATTTTAGACACTTTATGTCTTTTAACTTTTAATATTTGACAATTTAGGCCCCTAGCTTGACTTTACGGTCAAAGTTGATCGTGATAGAGCAAATAAAAAGTAAGTTGAGCGGACAAAGGCTTGAGATCTTCAGGCAGACGGTTTTTGGTCAGTGGTTGTTGATGGAGGACTACTCCTACGACCCATTACTGATGTACACAGTATTAAAAATGGAGATCTTCCCGGAGGAGGACACCGAGCATAACATGTTCTTCCAGGTTGGAAGACATATTCTCCGATATGGGCGCGAGGAGTTCTGCCTGATTACAGGACTCCGGTTTGGAGAGTTTCTCTCAATAGACTTCCGTTGCTCGGTTCTATCCTTGGGTTAAGTAATAAAAATGTTTTGTTTACTATCATGATACACGAACATTATTCATTATAATTAATACGCTCATTACATACATTGTTACTCGTTCAGATCAACATTTAAATCAAAAGTATGATGTCTATAGGTGCCTCCATAATCTTCGGTAGGCATTGGTTGAGTAGTGCGGCTACCAGATGCTCTTTGTCTTCCACGGTTCACTGGTGCAGGCGCCTGACATTGAGTCTGAGTATGTCCGATTTCTCCACATCGAGTACATCTCCTCGGTGTGAGATCCTCACCACGAGATGGGATACGATCGTGGTTACTCGGTCTTCCGACGCGTCTCTTGTAGACCGGTAGCGGACCTGGCGCGTCTCTTGTAGACCCGTTGCGGATCTGGCTCGAACCGTCATTTTTTTGTCGTTTTTTGGCAGGTAGCCATTGCGGACCTAGGTCTATTTTCGTCAAACTGGGCGAGAAATGGCTAGGAGACCAATGTGGGTGTGTGATGTGGCTATTTGAGCCAATTTCCCTATACAAAACAATATATTTAATAAATTAATAATGTTAATTTATTTTTTAATTACATTAATTATTCTTGTTTAAAAAAATAATCTATGTATGTATACATACTATTTTTTAAATAAAATATAAATACAATATAGTTAAATTAATTTAAACATTGAATTTTTTAAGACTAAACATTGAATTTTATGTTTACCTAAAATTACATTAAATTAAAATAAATAATTATATATCATGTTAGTAACTAAAATTATATAAATATATATAATAATTTATAAAGTAATTAATAAATGTTGTAGTGGGGACCACTTTTGAAAGTGTAGGTGAATTGCACGTGTGTAGAAGATAATTGCAAATGCCGATGTGGCACAATTGAAAATGTAAATGAATTACAAGGATGTGGATGGTCTTAGAGTTATTATTATAGGGCCATTTTTGTAATCTTCTTTCTTTGTCGTTATTAGATTTTTTTTGTAGACGGATTAATCAACATTTTCAACAATTTTAGAACACCATAGCATTATCCAAGATGACACTAAGCCCTCTTTAGTTAAAGAAGTTATTTTAATAGACAATATTTAAAATCTTATTTAAAGAATTATAGTTATAGGGTCAGGTTCAAGTGAAAATCTCAAAAAAAACGGAAAACTGACCTGATAGCATTTGATCTGGACAGTATACACTTGTGCATACAAATGATTTGTAACATGCACGTGTGTGCATATGCACAAGTGCATAATGCACACGTGCATAGAAACCAAAAAACAACTTAACTTACTCGTATGCACAAGTACATACCATCCAGATCAAAAGCTATCAAAGTGTTCTTCAGTTTTTCATTTTTTTTAGGTTTTCCTTTGAACCTCACTCTATAGTTATAAACTACACAAATTTTAAATTCATATGGGTAGAATTCCTGAAGGTTTGGGATGTCTACTCTTCTAGAATGATAAAGTATTATTTTTCTTGGTATCTGTTTTAGTTGTATGTAATCATACGGATATCGTTATCTATATGTTAACTTCCAATTTGTAACAAATAACTATTGTTATATGATATTTGTTTCATTTTATGACATCGGCATTTTTATAATCAAATCGTAAACAAAATCTTAACAACATACAAATCGTATTTGTGGTGAAAGAGTAGGAAAAAAACATACATGTTTATAAAATGGAGACATGCCAAATAGAAGGGGACACTGTCCATGATGTCTTAACAAACATTTAACTCAAATTAAGGTGTCTTGTTAAGCTTAACAATTTTTAACACAAAAAGGTCACATGTCACATGTAGCAAGGAGACACCCATGCCTTATTTCCTGCACTATGCCACTATATGTAGAATAGTTTTTGGATTATTAAATTAGTTTATTTATATATTATGATCATTTGATATAGGACGTGTCTAAGAGTTGACGACCCTGTCACGGATCAATGGGAGAAACATAAACGAGCTCAGTAGAAACTAAAATGTGGTCACAATCCGTATCGAAAGTTGGAACAGTCCTTTATGTAGGGGTGTTCAAAAAAACCGGAAAGCTGAGAAATTAAGTCGAGTTGTTTGATCTGAAATCGAAAAAACCGAAAACCGAAAAAAATCCGGGTATTAACGAGTCGGGTTTCGGTTTTGTATTTTAGGTACTCACGGGTACCCGAACCGAATAGGTTACAATGTATATATAATATTTAATTTTTATCATTATTTATTTATTAACCTAAACTTAAATGAGTAAAAGTCTTATACGTTTTGCTATCAAATATTACAGTGGATAATTAAATTTGGCGGTATGAAGTCGTGAAAGAGTCGAGATTGACTCAAAAATGAATGTTTTTAAGCAATTTAACTTTTTTTAAATTGTAGGAGTTTGATAATTTTTATTTATTTGTTGTGTAATTGTTTTAAGTCTTATATTTCGATACCAATTTTATATTGTAAATGATATTTATAATTTCGGGTAACCGTAAACTGAGCCACAAATAACCGCCTTATTTGTGTTTGGTTTGGTACAGCTGGTTCAACCTATTGTTCTATTTCGATTTGGGTAACCAAATATCCGCTTCATGCTATTCGGTTCATATTTTTCTTACTAACTTAATCGAGTAACCCCTACCTTCATGTGACCTAAGTCACGCGCCTAACTAGATGGAGATTTTAACATTATCTTTTCCTTTCATTAATTGGTCTTTTTTAAATAGAAGTTTTTTAGTTAATTTAGGTTTATTATTTTGTTTTCTTTAAATATTTTAATTTTTCCGTAGTTGGTTTAATATTAGTTCAGGTTTAAATTTCATAGTTATCTTTAATATTATATTAGTCTTATAAATAAGAGTTTTGTAAACTTTAGAAAATCAGTTTAAAGTTTATCGTCGATCAATAAAATTCTCTTTAGAGTTTAATCTTCAATTTATAAGAGTTTTCTCTTATTTTCAAATGCTTGCTGCTCATTCCCCGTTTCGCTAGTGCATCTATCAGGACATTTTGTTTTCCCTTTTGATGATAGTTTATGAAGGAATGGCTATAATATTTAGTTATGGCAGAAGACATATAGAAAGGGGTTTAATTTAAAAGGACCGGTCAAGATCAAATGTTGGATATAAATTAATGTTGAAAGAGACTAAATGAATTTAAATTGTATTGTTTGTATTATATTCATTTAAATTACATAAATTGTATAATTTCTACGTAGTTTATATATATATATATGTCATATTCAAAACTCCATATTTAATTTGACAACAATTATATTTAAAAAAAATGAATACTTGATTTAACATCTGTAACTCAACAACATGCGTATTTTTTTAACGACAAGTAAGGATTTATTATGCATAATAAATACAATTAATCAAACATTAACACAATATAATGTTTAGAGATATACTAATTATAATGTATAACAACAGATGCCTTAACAGAGAAATGGTAAGAGTTCCATTTTTTCAAAAGTTAGATCTGAATCTGTCTAAAAAAAAAGAACTGATAAATAGTAAATATGGTGGTTACATATGTAACACCTTGATTTTAGAAATGTATAATTTCAAGTTAGTATAGAAATCAGTATTTTAAGAGAATATAAGAAATAAGATTTTGGGCTTGATTTTATAGTCTTGTCTTATTGGATTAAGAATTCAAATACGAGTTCAACGGTTCTTTTCGGAGCAAAATCGGAGTTAAAACGAAGAAGTTATGGCCAAAACAGTGATCGGGCATGAAAAACGAAGAAATCAAGCGAGCAGTGTCTAATGCGACTTTGGGGCGACTTTACCCGCATGGAACCCGACAACCCGTATTCGCGTCTGTCAACTCTAAAAAGGCCGATTTTTTTGGGTTTTCTTCATATTCTTCACCCTAATACTTCTCTTAAACCCTTTTATCTCATTTTTGTGATCTTTGGGAGCTTAGGGTCCGATTCTTAGGCTTTGGAGGAGCATTCTTGGTATATGCAAGGGTTTAAGGGTAAGACACTCTTCTTCATCACTTCACCATTGTCATCTTCAACCTCAAACTTCATTTTTGGGTTTTCTAGGTTTTCATCAAAACCTAAGTGGTAACTGTATCCCTTCCATTTCTAAACCTTAATATAAGTTATAAATGTCTTCTTGATGGTTCCCTAGTATTTGGTTTCTCTAATTTCGGTTTGAAAGATTTTGGAAGATTTAGGTCAAAATTAGGGTTTTGGCCAAAATGAAGATTTTGATGTAAAATGATTTGGGGAACTATTCTTAAGGGTTGAATAAGTATATTTATGGTTGAAACTTGTAAATCTAGGTTTTTGGGAAGTTTTGGCTTGAGGATTCAAGTCTCTTCAGGAAGCTCAAAGCAGGGTAAAATCTAGATTTAGCCTAAATCTAGCAAAGTGGGTTCAAACTGATTTGTGAAAACGATGTACATGCCAAAATGTTCATTTTAAAGTGTTTTGTGATTTACATGAAATTGTTAACTGCTGATCACCTGATAAGTTTTAGTTATTTGGAAGTGTTTAACTTTATAAACTTATAAAACACCAATCTTTGGGATTTTGGGTATTTTGATAAATGCATCAAAATGAAAATGCTTCGATGACTTATTTACCTTAATAGGAATATTTGGTGAAAATGCATTTTTATGATTGTTGGTATCACGCGTATTTTTGTATCGTGAAATGTTTTAAAAATACCAATGTGTGAGTCATGGGCGCTTGGTTATTCCCAATCTTGCAAACATTTTTGAAGTTGTAAACCTTTTGGTTTTGGGAAAAGATGTAACTCAAATATTTTATTGAGTAAACCGGTGATATTGGTATTTAAATGATTTATCGTACGAGTGTAAACCTTTGGAGTAATTGCCATTTAAATGTGTGTCATGTGATGTAACACCCATAATTTTCGGTAAGTAAATGTCACCCAGACGTTTCTGTGACTTGTAAACAATGGGGTTGTGTTGGGAAAAGCATTTTTTAAAGTCCCTTGGAGTATCGGGAGTGTTGACGTTGAAAAAGTTGAGTTTCGGGGCTTGGGAAGGGTCTCGCGACAATGCCCGACGACTATGACAGTGTCATTGTCGCACTGTCACAATCACATAGAATTAGAAGGTACCGAATGCTGGAGCAATGTTGCGACAATGCCCTGTGACATTGCCATGGCATTGTCGCCTGACAATGTCGCTCCTAGGGGGTTGATTGCTGTTAAATACGAATTTTAAGTCATTTCTTCACCCCTCACTTCCCATTCATCCCCAAACACTCTCTAGAACCAACCTAAAGCATATATGGTGATTTTGGGTCATCCTTGGCTCAAATCCTTGGGTATTATGGAGGTAAACCATCACCAAGTGGTAGAATTGGAAGCTATGATCAAGAGTTCACCATCTCCATCTTCATCTTCAACCTCAAGCTTCATTTTAGGGTTTCCTAAGTTTTCATCAAAACCTAAGTGGTAAGTTTATTCCTTCCACTTCTAAACCTTATTTTAAGATATACATGCTTCATTGGTAATATTCTAGTGTTTTATTACTCCAATTTCGGTTTGGAAGATTTTGAGAAAAGTTAGGTCAAATTCGGTTTGGAAGATTTTGAGAAAAGTTAGGTCAAATTAGGGATTTTGGCCAAAATAGGGATTTTGATATAAGATGTTTGGGGAATGGTTCTAAACACTTGAATATGATTATTTATGGTTGAAAATGTGTGGATCTAGGTTTTGGAATGATTGTGCTTGTAGATTTAAGTTTCTTCAAGGAAGCTCAAGTTGGGGTAAAATCTAGATTTAGCCTAAATCTAGCAAGGTGAGTTCAAGTTGATTTGTGAAAACGTTGTACATGCCAAAATGTCCATTTTAAAAGTATTTATGTGTTTTACATGAAATTGTCGATTGTTGAGTTATTTGGTAACTTTTGATTATTTGAAGTGTTTAGTTTATTAAACTTTGTAAAATACCCACATTTGAGATTTTTGGACATTTCGATAAATGTGTCATAAATGAATGTGTTTTGATGATTTATTGTATAAATAGATATTTGGTCAAAAATGCGTTTTTCAGTGTTTGTTGGAAATATGCATCATTTATGTAATGGGACGTTTTGAAGGTACGAATGTGTGAGTCCTTTGATTTTGATCATTCCTGACCTTGGGAACCTTTTGGAAATGGTAAACCTTTTAGTTTTAGGCCGAAGACCAATTGTGATTTGAGAGACAAAGATTTTTGGAAAAAGACGTATTTTGGTTTTGTAACCCTATTGACTCACGTATTTTAGCCAATCGTTCATTATGCCTTTTGGGCTTGGTTTACACTCAAATAAGTCTTTGGAACAATTGTTCAGTTTTGGTAGCTCGTTAAGGAGTCTTGGTCATATGGTGTACTTAGTTGCATCTTATTTGAGAGTTACATGTTTTGGATGCGCTAGTTTATTCATTTGGAGTCATGTAATGTTTTAGGCTGTAATGCAATGGATTCATAGGCATATGTAACACCCCGATTTTCGAAATGTATCACTTCAAGTTAATACATAAACTGATATATTAAAGAAAAATAAGATATTTGATTTTGGGATTGAATCATTGATTTTATAGTCTTGATAGATGAATGATTCAATTACGAGTCCAACGGTTCTTTCTGGAGCGAAAACGGAGCTATAACGAAGAAGTTATGACCAAAACAGTGTTCGGGCATATGTTTGGCCGGAAGTACCACATCTCACGCCCACGCAGTAAAATGCTCGCGGCCACTCCCATCGCTCGCGCCTATGCAACATATTGAGCGCGCCCGCGAGCATCTGCGCTGTGAATCTCACTTAAATCCGACTTTTCTCTCATTTCTTCATTTTCTCATATCTCCTTCACCACAACTCCGTTTGAGGCGATTCTTTTTGCTATGGTTTCGTATTTGAGAGCTTTTCAAGGATAGATTATTATTTTTGGGAATATTTAAGAGTATTTGGTGATGGATTGGAAGCAAAGGTCAAGAGTTCATCATCACCACTTCCATCTTCAAGAATTTTTGGGTTTTCTAGGTTTTCATCAAAACCTAAGTGGTAAGTGTATTCCTTCCATTTCTAAACCATGAAATAAGTTATAAATACTCCATTGATGGTTTCCTAGTGTTTGATTTCTCTAAATTTCGGTTTGGATAATTGTGGGAGTTTTGGGTCAAAATTAGGTTTTTGGCCAAAATGGAGATTTTGATACAAGATGTTTGGGGGATGATTCCATATAGTTGAATATGATTATTTATGGTTGGAAACTTGTGGATATAGGTTTTTGAAGATTTGGCTTGAAGATTCAAGTTTTCTTCAAGAAAGCTCTAAGTGGGTAAAATCTAGATTTAGCCTAAATCTAGCAAGGTGAGTTCAAGTTGATTTGTGAAAACGATGTACATGCCAAAATAGTTATTTTAAAGTGTTTTACATCTTACATGAAATTGTTAACTGCTGATCAGTTTGGTTATTTTGAAAGTGCTTAACCTTATAAACTTACATAGCACATATCCTTGTGATTTTTGGGCATTTTGACAAATGAGTCATAAATGGGTGTGTTTGGTAACTTTTTGCATAAATGAGATTATTTGGTTGAAAAGGCATTTTTAGTGTTTGTTTGGGTAAAAGGTTTAAATTGGTGTTATGGACGTTTTGAAAGGATTAAGAGTATAAATCTATTTGGAAAACCTATTGTCCCGACTTAAACTGTGTTGGAGTCTATTCAAGTATTTTGGAGCGTGTGATTTCATGGTATGGGTCGAGTGCGTTTATTATTTGAAAAACGTAATCATTGGTCAAAAAGAGGTTTGGAGCATTTTGGCTCGATGTCGTTTTAAAGGAGTTTTGAGGACACTTGTCCGGTTTTATATGGCTCAATGTAGAGTCCAGTTATGACGTACGTACTAATGCGTTGTGTTGCGTATTGAGGTTGGTTACGGGCTCGAGTGCTTTGGTCATTCGTGTGTAGTCCGATAAGGTTAGACTGTGTTGCATTGGATCCATAGGCACATAAGTCAGTCTGTTTTGGATGGTCAATTGGGTATTGCGGGGTTGAAATCCGGTACCCATGCTTTATGACCGGAAACTTTACAAGCGATCTCTAGGAGGGTTGAGTCTGTTAGTGCTGTCGGGGGAGTAGGCGCTAGGACTTCCGCCGCTTGAAGTAATGCCTGGGAGGTAGTCTTTAAGTGTGTCGGGCCTTCGGGATGGAGTTCTTCAGAATGATCCATCAAGGTCAACTGACTTGGGGTGACTCTTGATAAAGAAGTCGTAGGGACACCGGGCTGGAACGTCGGGAGGTGTCATGCGATTAACGTTGTTCGGGTGGCATACTTTTGTGTTTCCTCCACTCTCAACGGATACGGGTCTCCCCCGTTGTCGGCTATCAGTATTTTAAATATAATGACGTCTTATTTTATTGTCATTGGTTCTTTACGGTCGCGTGAGTATTGAAACTAGTGTCCATGTTTTCGGACGTACGGTATATGTGGTTTTGATAACGATTCATGGGTCGAATAGTTGCCCCACCCGTGCAAGGGTGTTTTGGGACATAACGTTTTATCCGCATATCTTAAATGGAAGTCATTTCATATTCATGTTTCGAGCTAGTCTACATTACTTCAATTTATAAATCATGTTTGAAATGAGGTATCCATCTTTGAAAGTGCATAACATTGTATCTGAGTTATTTTATACGTTTTAAAGTACATCAATTGAACAATCATGATTCTAAGCGAGATCCATTCTTTTAATGTTACATTTTCTCATGTAAAACTCTTAAACCCACTAGGCGTTAAGCCTAACCTTTTTATTTGTCGGCATGTGCATCATGTACCAGTTGGGGGTTTGGTTCTAGCAGTTATGACGAGTTGAGCCTTAGCTTTGTGCAAGTGTAAGTGGTTGGTGAAGTCTCCCGTGGTTTGGAGATAGTGACTATTATTGGGTTTTAGTAGCACCCGTCCTTAGTAAAGATTGTATGTATGGAATGTATGTGTGTAATTGAGGTTAAATCTCAGATTATGTTCGTAGATGAATTATTTATTGGTGTAATTAGAAAATTTTAGGCTGTACTGCAATGGATCCATAGGCATAAGAGTCAGTTTTAGTGGGGTAAATATCCCCGTATTGTAACTTGAAATAGGCATGGGGTCTTTTGAACAATAATTGCAACTTTCTTGTGAACGAGCTTAACTGGGATGTTTTGGAATTCCAAGGTATAGACCCAGAGGGGTTGAACTTGATGAGTGCACGAAGATTTCCAAGGTACAGACCTAAAGGGGTTGAACTTGATGATTATCCAAGCAATAGACATGGAGTTGTTGAGCTTGTTGGTTTGTTAGCTATAGACCCGGAAAGGTTGATGTTAATGAGTGTTTTATCCCTAAGTGACGCTCATATAACATTGATAAGTGGCCTACCTTTGTGTGCCCGCCACATTCAATGGAATTCGGGTCTCCCCCGTCACCGAAAGGTGTTGTTTTGGGTATTGAATTTTATTATCCAAGTTTTCGGTGACGTTTTGTATATATGGATCTTATCCACGATTTCTGGGTTGAGTATTATGCCACACCCGTGCTTTTGGGTGTTTCGGGATATAAAGTTTTATCTGTATTTCATAAATTGGGAGTTCAATTTCTATTCACGTTTGAGTAAGTTTTTGGATTGAATTTAATTTACGAAAGAACGTTTATATTGGTGTTTCTTTGCCTAAAATGCATATTATTGGAAAGCGAGTCGTTTTCATATTTGAGACCTATCAAATTGAAAGATTATGATTTAAATTGCATTACTTCTTTGCAACGATATCTTCATTCATGATGAAAACTCTTGAACTCACTAGGCGTTAGCCTAACCTTTTTATTTGTCGGCATGTGCAACAGGTTTCGGTTAGGAATAGTGTAACACCCCGAGTTTCATTTGACCAGTTTGGAAGAAGAAGCAAAGGCAGTGGTCGGCGCGAGTTGCCGTGCGGTTTAGCCCGCGCCATAACCCGCGCGGTGCACTGCTTGTTTGGGGATTTCCAGTGAGCGGTGCGAGTTTCGCCGCGAGTGTACCCACGCCATAACCCGCGCGGTGCACTGTTTGGTTGCGAGTTCCAGAGGGCGGTGCGAGTCACGGCGCGACTTAGCCCGCGTCATAACCCGCACGGTGGCCTTAGTGGTTTAAATTCCTTTTTCCTGGTAATATCTCATATCTCAATATCTATCTCTTTCTTTCTCCAGGTTTCTCTCTCTCTCTCTCTCTCTCTCTCTCTCTCTCTCTCTCTTTCTTCTTTTATTTTCCTTGGTTAGCTTCAATCTTCCATATATTGCTAGCATTAAGTACTTCAAGCAAGGTTTCGGTATAGAAAGCTTCATCTTCTTAAGGGGGTCGATATCTGGTTTTTCGGGTTTTCTTCTAAAACCTATTTGGTGAGTTCCTACTACCTTTTTCTAAACTTTATACATGTCAAATGTTACATTTTGAACTCCTATATATCTCCACGGTTTTGGATCTAAGTTTACTACATTTTGACATAACTTGAGTTTTTGGAAGATTTTAGGGTTCCCGATCATTTTCGACTAAAGTGATGGGTTCCATCTTATTTGAAGTAAAAGGAAGTTTTACTTGCACATTTATGTGGGTTACTTGAAAGAATGTTTAAAGTTCATTTTTATGATTTTCATTCTTACCAAAAGTTAAACTTGAAGAAAAGCATTTGTGTTTATAAAATGTTTTTATACCATGTGACTATCTATGGTTGGTCACATATGTTATTGTGACAAGTTTGTACCATTACTAGTGGATCCCTAGGTTTTGAGTCGGCTGTTATTATTGGGATGTCTATTCCCCTTTTTGTAGCTATGGATGCATTTGACCCTCGGGGGCCTTTGGTACGGTTATGTGAGATCGGTTACTAGCCATGGGTCATAATGTAGTCCTAGTGAACGAGTATGACTTGGTTTCCTCGGGGGCCCTCCCTCACATCTTAGTACGGACCTTGTTGTTCGTGGCCATGAATTCCAAGTATTTAGCTCATAACTCGGATTGTGGCCTACTTTTGTGTTCCGCCGCAATCCTTGGTAAATCGGGTATCCCCCGTCATCGCAAGATGAATTTTCGGGCTGATCAGTCCTTATGTGGAAAAGATTTCTTTTGTAAACCGAACTTATTGAAAAGATTTCCTTTTGATACAATTGTTTATATCTCTTGAAATTATAAACTGTATGTTCTCATTAGGCTTTAAGCCTAACACCTTTTCTCAAATGATGTGTATAACAGGTTCCCATTAGCGGTGGGTTGCCAAGGGCTTGAGTGACGAGCTTGGTCTCGGGGGCTTTTGAGATGACTAGTATTTGATGTTGGACAATTGTTTAAGTCCTATTATTTTGGTGATATTGGATTAACAACCGATGTAATCTAGATAGTTTATGTTTAGATTAGTTTGTTGTTGAATTCCATATCCGCATACAAGTTTTGTAAAGGTTAAGTACATCCCCCTTTTTGGGAGGTTTATACCAAGTGTTGATGTTTATTTGTCCAGTTTCCGCGTTTTAAATTCACTCTGGTTTTTAGGGTGTTACAAATAGTCTTAGTGACACTATGAAGTGAAGAGTGCTAGTTGTGAGCTCGAGGAGAGTTTAGCTTGTCGAAGTCTTCCGTAATTGTTTTGGGAAGAGCAACTTTCGTTTGGGGATTAAGTAGCACCCGACTCTGGTTTAGTTTTTGTGGATTATTGGAGTTTGTATTTGTTGAGGTTATTTATCGAATTTCATAATTGAAGCGTAATGAGTTTTGAATTGTAGGAAGAAGTGTTGATTTAATTGATGTTATATCGAAAATTTTCATTAGTTGCTCTTACCAAATTTGAGGGTGTTACATGTGACGTCAGTCATATTTAAGGATGAGGAGTCTTGATATTCTCACCTTGGGAATTATGTCGTGTTGGCATCGTTGTTGTCCCAATTGTTTGGAGAAGAGAAACCTTTATGGGTTGTACTTCGGGACCATGGGTCTTGGGACTGGATGTCTAATTTTTGTGCACGAGGGTTAACATCATGAGTTATCAAGTGAGGAGTTGAGGCTCCTATCTTGAACGCTAGGGAGTAGACATTAGGGGTCGAATGAGTACCCTAAGGATGAAACTCCACTAAAGACCGAACATGCAATAAGATCGTGTATCCTTGAGGTGTCGCTTGACGGAGCAGGCAATAGGGGATACGATGTTTTGGGACTTGAAATAAAGTCCGACCGGAGGTGTAGCTCGGCAGAGCAGGCAATTCAGTTACGATTTGAGGTGTGGTTCGACAACGTGACTAGGTGGCTTAACTTTGTGTTCCGCCACATACCATGGAATCGGGTCTCCACCGTCACCGGAATGTGTTGTTTGGGTATTAAATGGTATTATTTTATTATCCATGTTTTCGGTGACGTTTTGTATATTCGGTTTTTATTCGTGATTTATGGGACGAGTATTATGCCCTCCCGTGTTTGGGTATTTCGAGAAATAAAGTGTAACACTCTAAATCTGATAACCAGTAAAATTTAAAAATTTCGCAATATGACGTCTAAAATATCAATAAATCCATTCTCCTGTAATTCAACAATTAAAACCCAAGAGTTCGGGGTAGTTTGTAACCAATATAGTAGCGATGGAATAAAACATACATTACAACAACCTAACTAATCTAGATTATAAGACACAACTAGATTAACGTGGGTGTTGCTATGTCTTCAAAACGATCTTCTCAATGATATCCCAAAAGCCCGGTGCACCAACGGTTCTAATCCCGAACCGGAAGTCAAGGTGCCCGCTGCACACCACTAGGGGGACCTGAAGATAAACGCAACATCAAGTGTTAGGCTAGGAGCCTAGTGAGTTTCCAAACAAGTATGTAAATGATAAGATTAGAATTTGGAAAGTAGAAAGCTTCAAGTTACCGCCCCATGATGAAAATCCAAGTATGGTCCATCAGAGATTTAATAGTATAACCTGTACACATTTCATTTGGAAACATAACAAGACCACAAGGATGAGAATTTATACCTCAGGCTCTCACTTTAGTGCACACCGTTACCGGGGTCACCTCAAGTGTATAAACCACCTTTAGTGCCCACTCCGTCGAGTTGCACCTCAAGGTTGGCCGAGCCTTAGACCTTAGTGCCTATCCCTCGATTATAAGGTTTCACCTCAAGGATTCGGTACTTTAGTGTCCACCCACAAATCATACATTACGGTTCCAACATCACCCAATCTCTCGTGCACAAGAGTTGGGTTCCCACACGATTAATATCACGTATGACACCATTTCACATATGGAAATCATAGTATAATTACTAGCATAATTTCATGGACATTTAACATCATTAATAACAATGTTCACAAAACATTTTAGAATAATAAGCATTCTTATCAGTAGTTAGGTCAAAATCACCAAATCGACAATTATGAAAATCTAACATATAATAGTAAGCATTAGCATGTAAGAGTGGGTAGAAAACTCACCTTTAGGGTTTATGGAGTAAAAACCTTAAAATAGAGAAACCCTAGGTTTGAAGTGAGATTCCTTGGAGCTTTAATGGCACAAGAGTTGCAATAAGTTGAGATGCATGAGGTAGTTGAAGATTAATAAATGGTGAGAGTGGAATTAGGTTAAGAATTTAATGGGATGAAGAAGAGGTAGAAGGAAAATCGCAGGTCTAGAGAGAAAATATAAGTCTTGGTGTTAAAATGAGAAAATGATGTTTTAAGTGAGAAATTCGGCCAAAAAGGTGAACAGTGCCCCCCGCTCGCGACTGTGCCCTTTGCGATAGTGCCCTGGCACTATCGCGCCACTCGTACCGTAAGTTCACCCCATCCACGCGATTGTGCCCTTCGCGAGAGTGACACTAGCACTCTCGCGGGCACTCTCGCACCAACTCCCAATTCCTAAAAATTTAAGATTCTTGACCAACAATTAGCAACAAAACGATGTCAAGGTTCGATAGAATAGTTCCACGAATAAAGAGAACATATTAAGGATTACTAATAAGGTCTTTAAAGCTCAAAGTCAACACATTCAATAGAAAGAACATAAATGGAATTTATAGAAGATTAAACATGAACTCGAAATTTCGGGGTGTTACATAAAGTCTTATCCGCAATTATATAAAATGGGGAGTTTAATTACTATTCACATTTTGGGTGAATTTGGGGTTGAAGTTGTTTTACGAAAGAATGTTCATGTTGGATTGTTTGTTTTTAAAGGTGTGTGATATTGGAAAATAAGTCGTTTAATATTTATAGTAAATCATTTTGAAAGATAATGATTTAAACTGCATTCTTACCTTTAACAAATATATTGGTTTCATGTTGAAAACTATTGAACTCACTTAGTCGTCAGCCTAACCTTTTTATTTGTCGGCATGTGCATCAGGTTCCGGTGGGGGAAATGGTTCTAGCGTTTCTGCGAAGTGATGAGTGCTAGATGTATGTGCAAGAGTGAGTGGCTTGGTGAAGTCTTCCGCATTAGTGTTGAGAAGAGCAACTTGTATTTGGGTTTAGTAACACCCGACCTTGAGTTAGTCTCTATGTAAGATTTCATTTGTTATGTTGATGGAAAATTCTAGAATCGTATTTGAAGTATGGACTTTTCGCATGAAGTTCTATCCATTCCTTGAGGCATATTTATAAAATTTTAAATTAGTTATTCTTTCCAAATTGAGGGTGTTACAACATACATATGAACAGGTTCAAACGATAAGTTAAACATTTTGCGAGAAAATGAGAAGTCTCAATATCATATATATGATTACATGCATGGTATACAAGCTTAATCATATATGAGTAAAAAAGTG
This sequence comes from Arctium minus, assembly GCA_954870635.1. Taxonomy (NCBI): domain Eukaryota; kingdom Viridiplantae; phylum Streptophyta; class Magnoliopsida; order Asterales; family Asteraceae; genus Arctium; species Arctium minus. Next base: position 119,156,201 of record OX941083.1, on the reverse strand, counting down.
ATGCATTAATAACACATAAACGCTTAGAGCATCTCCAACAGTATCCCCAAAATTTCTCCAAAATGGACAAATAAAAGTCAAAATCTCTAAAAAAAATTACATCCATTTCCAACAGATTCTTCATTTTGGAGAACCCACCATTAATTATAATATTAAAATTTCATTCATTTATTAAAATATTATTTATCCCTCTACATATCTATTTTCAAAGTTTCCTATTGGTTCTTTCAATCGGTAATCATTTTTGGGATAATATCCATATTTGGAGAAAAAAAACTCATTCTCTCTCCTACTTTCTCTATTTTGGAGATAGTTTTGGAGAAGTTGTTGAAACAAAATTTAGATTATATATATATATATATATATATATATATATATATATATATATATATATATATATATAGGGAGATGTTCATTTGAGAAATGGTAAATATATGAGAAATAGAGAAGTAATCTTAGTCATTCATCTGGTCAACTTTTGCGGCTTTGACCGCGAAGCACCAGATAATTCCTTGTGTGATCTATAGAAGGTAGAGGGTAATTTCGTAAAATACACAGGATGAGTTCATATATGAATCTGTATGAATCACAAAGGTTCATATATGAATCATAAAGGTTCATATATGAATCATAAAGGTTCATATATGAATATTTGTGATTCATACAGATTCATATATGAATATTTGTGATTCATACAGATTCATATATGAATCACACAGGTTCATATATGAATTTGTTAGTTAGTTCAACTGATTCATATATGAATCACAAAGGTTCATATATGAATCAGTTAAAAGAGTTCAGTTGTGAATTGCACTGGTTCATATATAAACATATAGTTCATATGTGAATTGTACATGTTCATATATGAACACATCCCGTGTGTTTTGTAAAATTTACGAAATTGTCCTTCTATTTTTGGGATAGCTGCAACTTTTGACCAGTCAAAGCCGCAACTTTTGACCGGTCAAAGTCGCAATATTTGACTAGTCAAATCCGATCTTGACCATATGAATGGTTTAGATTACTTCTCTATTTCTCATATATTTACCATTTCTCAAATTAACCAAACACTATATATATATATATATATATATATATATATATATATATATATATATATAGGGTCATTCATTTGCTAACCAATCTATTAGTGCTAACCATGCTAACCCATTTTCGGCCAATCAGAATGCTCCTAGAGATTATATAATGATTTTGTTTATTTTAAACTTACAAGGGTAATAAAGGAATTTATATAAAATCGGAATATTCAAATTAAGTAATTATTATCGCCTATTTAATGTGTACCATAATTATAACAATGTTTGTTATGGTAATGATATACCATATTAAATATAAAAGTTTGAAATTTTAAATTATTCAAGATTATCTTAAATCTTAATATATCCTTTACATATATTTTTCATTATATCACAATGAGCGATATATATGGATTTTATGTTATAAAGAGTTAAATCTAATATTTTTAAACGTAACTTTGATATTGTTCCAGATTTTATGTTATTAAGCTTGCACATATGCATATGTGCATATCTTAAACCATTTTTCATATGCATATACAAAAGGCTCATAGTGTACATAAAAACTTATTAATGTGAACAATGCACATATGCACTGAAAGAGCAAATAATTTAATCATTTTGATATGCATATTCAAATTGCACATATGCACATCAAGACTTATTAGTGTAGACAATGCACATATGTACAACACATAAATCATGCACATATGTATTTTTGAAAATGTACATTAAGAATTATTAGTTTAAAAAATGCACATATTTACTTGACAATGAACAAATGTCTAAGTGAGCACATATGCATTTTCCGGATTTTATGCTATTAAGTTTGCACATATGCATATGTGCATATCTTAAACCATTTTCCGTATTCATATACAAAAGGCTCATAGTGTACATCAAAACTTATTAACGTGAATAATGCACATATGCACTGAAAGAGCAAATAATCTAATCATTTTGATATGCATATTTAAAATTGTACATATGCACATCAAGACTTATTAGTATAGACAATGCCCATATGCACAACACAAAAATCATGCACATATGTTTGTTTTGAAAATGTACATTAGGAATTATTAGTTTAAAAAATGCACATATTCACATAAATAGCAAACACTTTAAACTGTGTGGGCCTCTTTTTTTTTCTTTTTTTTTTTTGGTTTAAAAACAAGAATTATTAGTTTAAAAAATCCCTACTTTTGCGCATCTTTTTTTGGTAACGTGTTAATATGATTTTGGAAGGCTATTTGCATTTTTACATTTTTAATCCTATGCTCTTATGCACCGTAATTTCCTAGCCTTTTAGTTTAATATTTCTAAAATTAAAATTCTAATTAATTGTGAACCATTTATCTAAATAACTAACGGTCCAGATTGGTTAGCACGGTTAACATCAATGTCGTGGTTAGCAAATGAAGGGGACCCTATATATAAAAACGGATTATTCGGGTCATTTTCGAGTTGAAATTTTTGACCCTGACCTTACCCGTTTAATTTTCGTGTCGTGTCGTGTCAACCCGTTTACTTAAACGGGTTGAAATGTATTACCCAAACCCGTTTATTTCGTGTCGAGTTCGTGTCGAGTTAGCGTGTCTTGTCATTTTTTGCCAGGTCTAATTTAGACCCATAATCTTCATTTTCTCTAAGATGGAGGAGCTGTTGGAGATGCTCTTAGGGGCTGTTTACCAAATTTTTCATTAAGTCCTGTATGGATAAATTTGTCTGTTTGGATAAATTGATGTTATTGTTTACTTTTTTATCTGAATAGACAGTCTGAAGAACATAAATGGCCAATTTACCCCGAATATGAATTTCCACAAATTTTCAATTCCAATAAATCCATTCTTTGAAGTTTGCTGTCAAAAACCCATCTCATTACAATTTCCACAGTGGTCACAGAGATGGAATGGGGGTATCATTCTTAAAGACATCAACATTCACAAAAAAAATTAACTCACGGTGGTGGATTTCATATCAACTCACATGAAGACATCAACATTCACAAAAAAAATAATAATAATAACTCACAGTTGTGGGATCGAGGTATCACAGGGTGGGATCGAGAGATAGAGAGAGACTGTCGTGGAGATGGCGTGGTGGTGATCGCCGAGTGACGGGCTCTTGATGGCGACGGCGTCTGGTAGTGGCTCTCGATCGGTTGGTGCGCAACTACTTCTTCTCAATGTCGACCGGTGATGGAGTCGCTGGTGGTCGCGGGTGATGAGGCGATGAAAGTAGTCGGCTGCAGGGCTAGATGTTGATGGAGGCATGAAAGGGTTGAATAAACGATTAGGTTAGATGGAGGCGTGAAAAGAGTTGGTCTGATAGTTTTTTTTTTAAGGGTAAAAATGTCAAGTTTTTGGCTTAATGGGGACAACTACTCTTTTTACCACTGAACGATTAAGTCAAATATAGTTGCGCGATTAAGCCATTAAGCCCCAAGTAAACAGTCTATTTGTCTGTGTGAATAAGCCACTCACCCCATTAAGCCCAATAAGCTCCAAGTAAACACCCCCTTAATTATATATAATTAAATACACTCAAAAGAGTGTAATTATATATAATATTAAGATTTCTCAACTTCTCGTAATATATTTAACTTTTCCCATGATTCTTTTTTCTTTCTCCTTTCTCTCTCCCCCTCTCTCTCTATATATAAAACAAATCAAAGGGCAATAATAGATTTTTTTAAAGTTGATTAAGCGGGTGTTTGGGATTGCTTATTTAAAACAACTTATGTTTATTTGCAAAAGAGTTTATTAATTTATGGTTATTTGTAAAGTGCTTATTAACTTATAGAAAGAAGGGGCAAATATGTAATTTGGTTAAATAAGTTAATAAGGAGTTTCAAACAAGTCAGTTGAGAATGACTTATCAAAAACTGCTTATTAGCGGAGTGAAGAAGTCATAAGCAATTTTCAATCCAAACACTTAAAACAACTTATTTGCTGTTTGAAAACGCAATAAGTTAATAAGCACCTCAAATAAGCAATCCCAATTCCCAAACACCCCCTAATTTGAAAAAAGAAAGAAGATATAAAGAATAATAAAATGAGAATTAAATGGAGGAAATAGAGGGTCCCGGCCCATCCAATCACCAATGGGTTATTAACCGGTGTGGGCCCAATATTCATCAACCCCTCTTCAAAAACAACACTTTCTTCCCTCACCTCTTCCATTCCATTCCATTCCCCACTTTCTCTCTCATCTCCATCTCAATCTCAATCTCAATGGAACCACCATGGATAGACGACCTCGCCGACGACCTCCAAAGCATCAGCTTCAACTCCACCACCACCGCCACCGACATCAACCGCAGCACCAGCTCCGGCTCCGAAACCACCTGGACAACCGCCACCTACTCCAATCTCTCCACCACCACCACCACCACCACCAAACGCTCCCCTCCCTCCGGAGATCCCTGCTGGGACGCAATCCGCCAATCAGGATCCAATCTCTCCCTCACTGACCTCCGATTCATCCACCGCCTCGGCGCCGGAGACATCGGCGCCGTCTACCTCTCCGAAATCAAACGTCCTTCTTCACCCTCTCCCCCCGCCCTTTTCGCCGCCAAGGTCATGAGCAAGAGAGAGCTAGCCAGCCGTAACAAAGAAGGCCGTGCGAGGACAGAAAAGGAAATTCTAGAATTGTTAGACCATCCGTTTCTACCCACACTATACGCATCGTTAGAATCGCCCAAATGGTCATGTCTTTTGACGGAATTTTGTCCCGGCGGTGACCTCCATGTTCTCCGGCAACGTCAGCCCTGTAAACGCTTCCCGGAATCAGCCGTCAGGTTTGCATTTTACCACTCTCCATTCCAAATTGCATGTCTTTTAATAACTTTTAACCTACCTACATATATTCATAGAAACGATCCCGTAGACTGCTTCACACCTGATGATTCAGTTAAGTTAAAACGCCATTGAGTTGCGAAGAAAGTGAACAGCCTGTTGGGTAGTTAAACTTAAACCACATGCGCCACTCCACGTGAGTTCGTGTGCATACTAAAAAAAGTCAAACTTTTTCCTACTGCCACGTGGGAAATAATTACACCACTAACTTTTATAGAAAAAGGTTTCGTTTAAAGCAAAAATTACAAAAATGCCATTCCGTTAGTGAAGTCAAACAGTCAAAGTGAAAGACAGGTAGGTTACGCTCATTAAACGTTATCCTTACCAACATTTCAAAAATCATTTATTGCACATTGCCCCGGACCTAAATTAATGATTCCCGGTCGGGTAAGTTTGACCCGGAACGGCTGCCATTAATGCTCATAACTTCAATTAATTGAAATTAGAACTATAATAATAAATGAACCCGTTGCCATTAATAATTCCAGGTTTTACGCATCGGAGGTGGTGGTAGCTATCGAGTACCTTCACATGTTGGACATCGTTTACCGTGATCTCAAACCGGAAAACGTTTTAGTCCGATCCGACGGTCACATCATGCTCACCGATTTCGACCTCTCTTTGAAATCCGACCTCACCGCCTCCACCCCCGCTCAGGTTTTCTCCGATCACAACCGACCTACTCCGCCGCCGGCGGCCGATCATTACGCCTTCGATCCACCCAAAGTCACATCGTCTTCCTGCATCCTTCCCAACTGTATTGTCCCTTCGGTTTCCTGCTTTAACCCCAAACGCAAACGAAAGAAGAAGCCCGGGAACCACGGAGGTCCGCAGTTCGTGGCGGAGCCGGTGGACGTCCGTTCGATGTCTTTTGTTGGGACTCACGAGTATCTAGCGCCGGAGATTGTTTCCGGCGAGGGGCATGGGAGTGCGGTGGATTGGTGGACGTTAGGGGTTTTTATGTTTGAGCTTTTTTATGGGGTTACGCCGTTTAGAGGGATGGATAATGAGTTGACTCTAGCGAATATTGTGGCTCGAGCTCTTGAGTTTCCGAAGGAGCCTGTGATTCCGGCGGTGGCTAAGGATTTGATATCGCAGTTGTTGGTGAAGGATCCGGTGAGGAGATTGGGGTCGACGATGGGGGCGTCGGCGATTAAACACCATTCGTTTTTTCAAGGTGTGAATTGGGCGTTGTTGAGATGTACGGCACCGCCGTTTGTGCCGCCGCCGTTTAGTAACCGTGAGGTTGTGTCGGATGATAGTTGTTCTGATACTCCGGTGGAGTACTATTAGCGGTGGTGTTAATTTGGTGGTATTATATTTTCCGGCAGCCAAATTTTGATCCTGTTTGGGTGGAATTGTCGTTAAGAATTCACGCTGTGTACAGAATTCGAATTGGAGGGAGATTTGACTGATTTGTGAATCTTTTTTAGATTATCATGTAGCCATTATTTCGTGGAATTTGTGATAGACAACTAGGTTGAAAAATATATAAAATGGACAATGTTTTATTATTTCTTGGATAACATAAAATTATTATTTCCTTTGTTAACTGGGTCGGTCCTTGATGTCCTGTGCGAAATTGCTAAAAAAATGCCTCTATACATATTTTTTAAGCAAATAAGACGACGAAACATACAATTTTTAAGGGTTTGGAATCTGGTCAAATTAGGTAATCATCCTCACGTTGATTTTTGTTAATTATAATTAAAGAAAATACAAAGGAGGACATAAAAACCAAAATCTCCAATTACAAAATATAGAATGATAAATAAAAGGATAAACTTGATTTATGATCGTGTTTCATTCATTTCCGGTTTTCCTTTTTCATAATTGAAATTAACATAATAGAACATTTACTTTAATATATAGAACTTAACACTAAAAGATAAGGAAAACTATAATTAGTTTTTAACTATTATAGTAAATTACATCAAAGTTAATGTCATAGTAAGTAAAGAGCAAAACTCAGAAACTTACAAGTCTAAAGACTAAAATCTAAATCTAATGTGGTAATGTCAAATCTCAAAGTAAACAAAAGTAAAAAAAAAACAATGATAAATTATAAAATTCATAATGTACGCTACTGTGCATTCCAAAGAAAGTGCCCAATAAGACAATATCACAATATGTTGTTAAAGTTGTGCAACGTGCTCCACCTGTGCTGATATAGTGATGTGCTCATGTGCATTGCAAATTTCAATATGCAAAACGAACTGATCGAACACAAATGGAGGCTTATTCGTGTTTGTTCATTTAACTTAACAGAACAAACAAACAAACACGAACGATAAATGAAGGAAAGTTTTTGTGTTCTTGTTCGTTCGTTTAACTTAACCAAACAAACGAACAAAACAAACGTAAACAAACTGATTTTTTTGTATTCATATCCATTCATAAAGAAAATGTGTTCGTTAATGTTCGTTTGTTAAGATGCTAAACGAACGAATGTAAACGAAATAAACTTTTTGTGAATATATTCATTCATTAAGAAAATTTGTTTGTTCGTTAAGTAGCTAAATAAAAATCCGTTTGAGTTGTTGAAATGTTGGCTTTCCAGTTCACGATGCGCATTTAGTATCCATCACCACCAAACCTTAGTCTGTTTTTATTGTCAAAGCCTAGTTGTCCAATTCCCCAATTATTAAACCTAAAACTAGTAATATATGACAACTTAATGCCCCCTTAGGTTTTGATGCCTTATGCGGTCGCACGGGCTGCACTTGGCCAGGGCCAGGCCTGTTGTTAACCAGAGTACCTGACAATTTCTAGGTCACTTCCTTTATCGAGTGAGCATGTTAACAATTAAAATTCTTATGTGGTAAGAGGCATGACAATAACAAAGATTCTTGCCCAATAAATGAAGAAGAAAACTCAGGTTAACAATTACGAGGTAATAGACGCTTAATACCAATCCATTTTGATAACAGAAAATATTATGTAACATGGTAAGTGAATGTTGCGACTCTCATCGGTAAACCCTTACCCAATAAGTATTTGATAAACAATCTCTAAATATCCATTTTTAAATTATCCCAAAATAAATATTTATATTGACAAATAAGCCGCTACTTTTTAATTCCTATTCTAAAGGTGAAGTGGGAAATTAATGCACTCAATTATTAAACTTTATTATAGCATAAATTTGGTTATTGTCGTTGGTCTTACTTTACCTCTCCAATAAATGCAACTAATATAACACTTGCAATCTAATTTGTGTATGGAAATAATTACAGCAATATAAACTATGAACTAAACTATTTTAATTTATAATAAATATTGTTTTTATACCAATTAATATATTAGAACAGATTTTTTCATAAGTAAGTTAATTCAAATGTAAAAGTTTATACAAAAAAAAAACATATGTTTTAAATATCAAATATAATAAAAAATCATTATAATATATATATATAGTCGAGTTGATATTTCTTGTTTTATCTACTTGTCTTTATCTATTTGTTGAAACAAGTGTTAATAAACATATATGTAAGTAAATATGTCAACGAACATGGGGCCAAGACGGCAAAAGAGAGGTACGTTTGTGGTTGAAACGATTGAGTAGAGGACAGGGATCTAATGACGGAGGTGGCCATCGGTGGTGGTTCGACATTGTCCCCACCATGTGAGGTTGTTTCCCACAGTGGTGCAATGGTGGGGTTTGGAGCATTTGTCCATATGTTTAAACATTTGTCATTTGTTTTATGTTTGTGAAAACAAAAACGATATTTGTTGTTTATATTAGAACATTTTATCTTTTCAAGACATTCAAAAGCGATATGACTTTTTTTTTACATATATGTTATTTATACTTATAAATTTTGGTCATATTTTTCTACATATTTGGAGAAATCAAATGCCCGTGATTGAAATAAGCGATTGTAGTAAATGAAAAAAAATACATGAATAATATAATACTTGTTTTGTTCTTTAATAAGATGTTTCAACTTTCAAACACTTGAACGGTTGAGATATTAAATGACATGCCAACTACAATTACATTTTGTTATTATTTGTTTTGGTTTGGTTAAAAGATGGTTTTTTTAATGATATCTCGTTTTTCTTAAAAAAGTAAATTTTAAATCAATATCATTACAAATGAATATAATATGCCATGAAACAGTCACATACCCAAATCCCAATGTACTAAACAACTTCAGTTGCCTACAAAGTCGCATGTTACCCTGGCCTAGTCAACGAACTTTGTGATGAAACCTAAGCTCATGTTGCCTAAGTCAACGCGACCTTGCCTTGCAACTGTGGTTGCCTAGGCTTGTATCGCTTGGACGAACAAAAGTTTGTTCTTCCAAGTTTTCCGTACACAAAACTCCATTTTTCTCATTTATAAACCATTTTAATGATTCTTTTTTACTTGGGTTCGGTTAGAACTTGCTTAAACCATTAGGGCATGCTGAAATGACAATTAGACCAACATCTTAGACCTTATTTTGGATAATCCAATGATCATAGCAAAATCATAAAAACACCAAACACTTCTAAACATTATCATCTATTAATCTCATGCAAAAATAGAAGATTTAAAACAAATCGTGCCTGGACTTTGGTAAATTGTAAATTATAAACCGAAAATTAAGGTGTCGCATGTTGATTTCAAAGTTGACCGGTTAACCATAAAAAAAAACCCTTAGCTTACTAATTTATTAATCTGCTATTTAGGATTTTAAATGGTTAATACATTTATGATGGTTTTTAGGAGGTGCTAATGTATATTTATTACCACTACGGCATAAACCCTGAATTAGATAACGATCGTTCGTGCTCCTCTATGGAGAGGCACTCACCGTTACGAGTTATAAAGCCTAATGGGGTGTTTGATTCATGGACTTTGAAAAAACTGAAACGAATTGGAATAAATAATTCGTTTAACCAAATTCCAAATCCCATGTTTGATTCAAATAATGAAAATGTAGGAATCCTTTGAATTCCATTGAATTCCTTAGATTAAGAATTTCAGCATTCCACCGGATATCCCAATGATTCTAATTCCTTTAGCAATTCCATTCCAATTTTATCAAACCAAACACATGATCAAATTCCATCAAATTTAATTTAAGTTACTGCAAAGTCAAATTCCTTTAACCACAAAGATTGTTGTGTACTAGTTAACGCCCTAGAGAATGTGGTGGAATATCCCATCTGCCCAATGTCCAGGCATACACAACAATCATGGTCATTGAGGTTTAACCAGGGTTGATGTCTTACGGTCATAATTTACCAAGGGATTAGTCTAGGTAGCCTAAGACACCCTCCCCCCCCCAAAAAAAAAGTCCAATTTTATTTGATGAATTCCAATTTCATCAAATTTCATTATGCGAACCAAATGCCCCCCTAAGATACTATCATCTCAATCTTTGCCTGATTACTAATTATGACCTGCTGGCATAATTATGTGAAGGATTTCACGACTTCAGATGGAAAAAGTGTTCGAAGAATGATTCTGTTTAAGTAAAATTTCACATGTTATTTTGACATTCTATATCATATTTCTCGTAATTTGTTGAACCTTTTTATATAATACATGGTATAAACCAGCCCCGATTGCTTTTAATACTTGATCCATGACATAAATGAGATTATGTTATGTTGATTGGGTTATCAAAGATATGGTGTTCTTATTTCAAGGTTATTTAATAAACGGTCCTTGTTTAATAATCGTGCCATTATACGAAAAGTATTATAAGGCAATGGCATATCTATGGAGGTCAAGTTGAAGTTGGACCAGCAGTCACATTGCAAAATTGAAGATGATATAAAAACCATTTGCAAAAAAACTACTTGATTGAGAGAAAAAAAACTCAGAAACAAAATTCAACATTTGACGTTAAAACTAAGAAATCACTACCAAAAAAATCATATCCAAAGATGAGACGAGAAAAATACTTGATACCATGATCCTCAGTCAAACAAACTGAATCCCATATCCTGCAAAAAAAATCAATGAATAAATTCGGATACATGTAATCAAAACAAGCTATTTTTAAAGATAATTGAATCACAAGTATGTTTTAAAAGAGAGCTTACATCATCAGACTCCTCTTTCTCTTCAACTTTCTCTTCTTTCTTTGGCTCAGCGGCAGCAGCTGAGGCAGGTGCAGCAGAACCACCACCAGCGGCAGCAGCAACTGCAACACCCCCGCCACCAGATGGAACTGAAGCCAACTTCTCCCTTCCAGCTGCAATCAGTTCAGTTATATCTTTACCTTTAACCTCTGACAACAGCAATTCAATTCTGTCTTCATCGCAATCAGCACCAACTGCATCCCACCAACAATGTTTCCAACATATAAATACAGGTTTTCCATACAATATTCTGAGTTGAAGATAATAATCTCTAGTTGTAATTCACGAACTTATGATTGCCCTTAAGCAAAACACAGATGGTATACGATGATCATGGTTTTAGTTTTTACATGGATGCAACATTGTACCACAATCACAAGGTATTTAATTTAGCAAACAATAGATCAAAACCTCTTAATTTACATAGCAAGTCATGTGCAGAAACACAAATTCAATAAGACGAATAATTTGAATACAAAATATACTTGCTTGATTATTGGATAGTTCATAAGTTATCAAATTCAATCTACATGTTCAATTATGAAATGGTGCTTGTAACTAGACCTGAACCGAGGATCTTCTTCAAATCATCAGCAGATGGAGAGGTGTTACCCCCCAACAAAGCCAACAAATATGCAGCCACAACCTTCATTTTGCTGCACGAAACACAATCAACGAATAAAAAAATTGCAGGTTTCCACTAAAATCCTTTACAACAGTTAACACTTACTCTTAAACACCAACAAAAAATCACATGATTTTAATCCTTAAAAAGCTGTGAGTTTCTTAAATCCCAAACCATAAGATTGGATGAAGTAACGAACAACCAAAGAGAGAGAGAAGTGCGAAATCGCAAATTAGTATTTGATACGTTTTGGCCTAAACTAAACCTTCGTATCGAAAGAACGAACCCCAATTTAGAGATACAGATAGGAAAGAAGAAGATACCTGTGAAATGTGTAACAGCCGCTCTGTAAAATTTGCCTGGTTTGTGCGTTAGGGTATCAGAGGCCGGCGTGAAACCCTAACCCTATTTATAACAGTTAAGAACCGTGGTCCCTTATTCGTGTAATGGGCTGGCCTACAATTTTAAGCCCATTTATATATCCACCGGCCTTTCTAACACAAACTTTAAAACTTAAAAGTAACTGTAAAAAAGTATTTCTACATCAAAATAATAATCTTTTGAAATTTCGTAGTCATAAAAGCAACTCCAACCTTTACACAAAAAAAACACACTAAAAACATCAAATTTGATGGGTCCATCAACACCAAAAACAAACTCAACTCCAATCATCCTCTAAAAAACACCAAATTTGTAGACCCCACATTAAAATAACATTATTTAATATAAATATGTTAATCAAAATATATATTAAATATCAATAAATATATAGATAATGGTGGGGTCCATGTATTTGCCGTTCACTTCTTGGCCGGCATATTTGCCGTGTGGTTTTAATGGCCGCCAAATTCATTTTACATATAGCGGTCGATTGGATGTTCCCGCATGGCAAATCCTTTGATTTACCGTGCGGTTGGAGATGGTCTAAGACCAGTTATATTGTATAGTTGAAAGTGTTGGACAACAAAGAAGGTAAAGGTGACGAAATTGGAAATTGGAAATTGCAAAGATGGATGTGTGCTCGTATTATGCTAGATATGATCTTGAATGAAGTGTTCATATCAAATTGAAAGATGGTAGATTGAGGTGGTTTGGGCACGTTTGGACGGTTGAGAGGGTGAGGAGGGGTAAGCCTAGGAGAACATGGTTGATCAGTTGACATGTTTAGGTATTTTTAAGGACATGACAGTTGATAGGAGTTCTTGGAGGCACGAGACTAAAGTAACCCATTTTTAGTAGGATCTTGTAGAGGGCAGCCCATTATATGTTAATTACGCTTGATAGGACCCGACATGTTTAAATTGCTATGTACATTTGTTTTCTACTTGCATCATATCTCTTACATGATTACATTGTCTGACTGGACACTGTTACCGTTGAATAATGCACACACTATTGAGTCATTATTCTACATATTTTGTTTCATGCAAAGCCAAAGGTCTTCACGAAAATAGCCTCTCGACCTTAGTGGTCCAGGGTAAGAGCATCTCCAACAGCATTTTCAAAATTTCTCTAAAATGGAGAATTAAAAGTCAAAATCTACATAAAAATTTGCATTCATCTCCAATAGATTCTTCATTTTGGAGATGAAATCATTACTTATAATATTAAAATATTATATAAATCTAATAAAATATTATTTATCTCTCATACCCATCTCATTTGAAGAAGGAGATGAAATCATTACTTATAATATTAAAATACTATATAAATCTAATAAAATATTATTTATCTCATACCCATCTCATTTGAAGAAATCTTATTGGTTGAATATAATAAAAAAACAATCTCTATCATGGTAATCATTTTGGAGAGTTCTCCATATTTGGAGAAAATTACACTCTCTCTTACTTTCTCCATTTTGGAGAAAAATTTGGAGAATCTGTTAAAGCATAAAAATGCCTAAAATCTCCATTTTCTCTATTTTGAAGATGCTCTAAGAGCATCTCCAACAACATCTTCAAAAATTTTTCAAAATGGAGAATTAAAAGTCAAAATCTACATAAAAAATTACATCCATCTCCAACAGATTCTCTATTTTGGAGATGAAATCATTACTTATAATATTAAAATATTGTATAAATCTAATAAAATATGATTTATCTCTCATACTCATTTCATTTGAAAAAATCTTATTGGTAGAATATAATAAAAAAAAACAATTTATCTCTCATGATAATCATTTTTGAAGATTTTGGAGAGTTCTCTATATTTGGAGAAAATTACACTATCTCTCCTACTTTCTCCATTTTGGAGAAAGATTTGGAGAATCTGTTGGAACACAAAAATGCCTACTTTCTCCATTTAAGAGCATCTCCAACAGCTTCTCCAAAATTGAGATTTTAGGGTTTTTTTACTCCAACAGCTTCCCCAAAACCTTCTCCAAAATGGAGAAAACATGAGAGAGAAGATGAAAATCTCCAAATTTGGAGATATCTCCAAAAATGATTACACATGAGAGAGAAATTATTTTTTTATTCATTCTATCAATAAGACTGGTTTAAAATAAATATTTAGGAGAGAAACAATATTTTATGAGTTGTATTGAATCTGTTGGAGATGAAGGTGATTCTTTTTGAAGATTTTCACTTTTTACTTCTCCAAAATGGAGAAGCTGTTGGAAATGCTCTAAGAAACCAACTTAAATCACCAACTTGAGTCAACTCTACTGGTTGAGCTATAAGAGGCTAAGAAACCAACTTAAATTACTTCAAAAGACACTTGAACATGACCATAGCACAACAATCTTGATGGGTTGGTTTCCAAGCCAATCTTCACTGGTAGACAATAAGTAGAAGTAGGCCAACTTTAAAACAGAAATCAAACATAAACATCAAGTAACAAAAGGAAAAAAAACCATTTCTCCACTTCCTACAAAAGACTAATACATGTGAAAATGTATCCATATGCTGCCAATCAACAATGGCAAAATCAACACTAAAACCTGTTTTCAACATTACCCAAAATTCTCCACTTCTATTTAACCATAACCATACATTCTTACTCTTCTCTCTTCTTCTTTTTCTTATCTTTCTTCTTACTTCCCTTTTCACTTTCAGCTTCAGCTTCTGCATGCTTTCTCTTCTTTTTCTTCTTCCCTCCATCCTCCTCTTCCTTCTGCACTTCAACAGCTTCCTCAGCTGCACGCTTCTTTTTCTTCTTCTCTTTCTTTTTACCAACATCCTCATCTTCTGCTACTGCTGATCCATCATCCACTTCTTCATCAACAACACTCTTCTTTTTCTTCTTCTTTTTGTCCTTGCCTTCATCAACACCTTCCGATACCATCTCTTTGTCTTCCTCAGCCTCCGCTTCAATCCGCCCAAGAACAGAATCTGCTGATATATTGTAAGTCTGCAAAACATACCAATATCATCAATTTAGTATTCAAAATTTCAACAAGCAGATTCAAGATAACGGGAGTGAAAGAATACCTTGGCTGGAGTGATCATTGCTCCATCCCCTTTCTTGAGATCTTTGTTGTAAACCTCAATCTTAGGTTTGCCTTTAGTTGATCCAGCAGAACGCCCAAGTTCTCGTCCTTCAAGATTCCTTAGTCTTGCTTCAAGCTACAATTCATACAAGAATATGTCAACAACTAGTGTTGACCAAAATACAAGTATCCCGTAATATGCATGCATGTATGTATGTCCACAATACCTTGAGACGATTCTCCATTCCCATAGAATTGTCTTGGCTATCACCAAGAGCATCGTATCGAATAGCTAAAGATGCTTTGGCAGCAAGAGAACGTGAAATCTTTCCCTTATGCTTTGGTGCTGCTTGACCAATTAAACTTGCATGGTAGATAAGCCCGTATTTAGGAGTTGCATGTTTTGTTTTCAATGCCCTAAAGAGAGCCTTTTCAGCACCAAGGATCTGAACCGTACTCCCGGGCTGTTTTGCAAGATTCAACAAGCTACCACCATGAGCAATGAGGCGAGCACCAACAAGTTCTCCAACAATTGCAGTGAGATTTGGGGCAATCGTATTCATCCTGCTCTTCAAATAATCATACAGCTGCGCTCTGTATTCTGAAAGAGACAGTACTTGGTCGCAGAGGTCCTTGATATTCACCAAATCAAGGTCACTGACTTCAGTTCCCATGGAAACTACAGCCGACTCTTTTAGTTCCGCCTCAATCTCTTCTGTCAATATCTGTTGACGATTAAAATTTAAAGCCACCACTCGTAAGCATCGGATATACGATCAAGATAACATTTATCTCGTTAAAACGGGAAAAATAAAGCATACATATTACCTCAGAGAAATCAAGCTTTGCAGCATTTGTGCGATAACCCATGAGCTTGACTGCCTTGGCATAAAGAATGTTGTCTTGTACAATCTTTGCAAGCTCCGGAAAATGCCAACCATACCATTCGCGAACCCTCATTGCGTAAGTGTTAAGCTCTTTATCAAGATCATCTAACAAGCCAATAGCTTGAATGATCATTGTATCCACCTGGTACGATCATATGTATAGAACAAGCTGTTCAGAATCATATTCAAACAAATCTAGATACATCGACCTTAATTAAAGATAATGTCAACAACTTACCTTATCGGGACTGAACTTAAGCTTGTATCTGGACAGGCTATGAGATAAACCCAAGCTCATCGGGGCTAGATCTTGTGTGCCTAAACCAGTTATGAGTTCTGTCAATTGACTTCTCACACCTCTCATAAGTTCCATAACAGTTTGGTTGTGAACACATTCAATTTGCTGCAAGAAGGACCCATTTGAAATCAAATTCAAATAATACTTGAAAGAAAATTTTGAAATCAAGAAATGTAACCATCAGACTTCTTTAAACCAAAAAAGTACAACTTACCAGCTTTTCCTTGATAACATTTCCAAGTTTGGAGTCTGCAACAGCCAAGGTCTCGCCATCACAATGAGCACGCAAGAACTTGCGCAAACCTTTGCTGGGTTTGCTGTCGATCAACAGGGTAGCTGCCGATAGTGCTTCTGATGTGTTTTCGAATTTGGAAAAAGCTTTTAGCTTTACCACCTATTGTTGAATGAGCTCATAAGTACACATTTTAAGATATATGCTAGATATGATTATATGAATTCAAGCAGATAAAAAGGCCACAAAGATCATCTGATAAATACAAAATGAAGGAACTAAAAGTCTAAAATGAAGAAAAATCATATCCATACTCTTTTCATGCCTTAAATTACAGCCAATAGATATAAGTTCTATGAAATCATAGCTTGATATAGCAAATCATAGGCCATCACAAGATCCTCTCTCGATTGGTTCAGTTTTTGAACTTTAAAATAAGATCCATTGTTATAATCTATCATCACATCCATCTAGTTCTAACATTGCCATTGCAGAAACATTTAATCCTGTTAAAGAGATTTCCTATAATCACTAGCAAAGTTTCATATGATGTTGCATGCTTAATCTACATAGCAAAATGTAAAACTATCATGTCATTTCTTAGATTAATGATTGAAAAACAAACCTGTCTGGCTGTATCGGAAGACGAGAACTCCTTCCACAAGTCCTATAAACACAAAATCAATACAATCAGAAAGCATACAAACACACACACACACACACACACACACACACACTTATATTGTATCATATGTATATACTCACATCAACTTTGGAGAGCTTTCCTTCATCCAATACTTTGAAAAGGGCAAAACCCGCTGGGGTTTCGAAAAGCACTAACATTCTCTTGATTCCTTCAAATTACTCCTGCAAAACAAACAGAAATCGGTGATTTCTTTTTCTAATTTTTTTACTCAAAACCAGAAGTTTGATGTTCTAGTAGCGATGAAGAGTAGAGACAGATGCTGGTTAAGGGAAAGGAGTGAACCCTAGAAAGGGTTTTTACCTCCGAAGAGTTGCTGCCGCTGAGGGAGGAGGAGGAGGAGTGTGATTGAATTGAAGAGAAGCAGGGTCTAGGGTTTAAAGAAAGAGGAGTCAGTGTATAACATATATATATATATATATATATATATCAGGGTATGTATAAATATGACTTTTTTTTTTTTTTAGGGAATTTAATTAAAATGACCTTTATTGAAAAATCAGTACCTAATATACCCCAAATCTTGTTATTTTTGCCAAAATACCCCCTATGTCCGCGTTTTTGAAAAAACGCGGACATAGTGCATTTGGTCCGCGTATGGCTTGAAACGAGGGCTTGGTCCGCGTTTTTCACTGTTACACGCGGACTTGGTCCGCGTTTTTCACTGTTACACGCGGACTTGGTCCTCGTTTTTCACTGTTACACGCGGACTTGGTCCTCGTTTCAAGCCATACGCTGACCAAATGCACTATGTCCGCGTTTTTTCGAAAAAGCGGACCAAAAACGAGGACATAGGGGGTATTTTGGCAAAAATAACAAGATTTGGGGCATATTGGGTACTGATTTTTCAATAAAGAACATTTTAATTAAATTCCCTTTTTTTTTACTCGTGACTAAAAATGTTTGTATTTAAAAATCAAATGTATTTTTGTTTCCTTGTTTTATTTTTAAAAGGCTTAAATAACATGTTATCTTGATTTTAATCATTTTATATTGGAAAATTGGCAGAGCCAAAGTACACGACTCGTTGCACCTCCTAGTCATTTCTCCCCATTTTTTGCGTTTTTGGCCATAGGTCTGCAATGGCAGACCTGTAGGTCCGCAATCGCATCATAAAAAGACCCAAAAAAATACAGATTGCGGCAAGTCCACAATGGGTCGGGTGACCCACCTCTGCAATCCGCATTCTAAGCCGCATGTCAAATGCAGATGAAACCCTAACACCTTTTCGGCAGGTCCGCAATTGTAGACCCATGGCTAAAACTGCAAAACCCGGGGATAGATGGCTAGGAGGTGCAACGTTAGGGGTAGTTAGGTTATTTCTGTCAATTTCCCTTTTATATAATAGGGTTGGGTTCAAGGAAAATCTCAAAAAAATGGAAAACTGACGAACACCTTAGTAGTCCTTCATCTGGACGGTATGCACTTGTGCATACAAGTAATTTGTAACATGCACACGTACATATGCACAAATGCATAATGTACATGTGCATAAAAATTAAAAAAAAAACAACCTAATTTTTCTTAGTTTTTCAATTTTTTGAAGTTTTCCCTTGAACCTTCTTCTTATATAATAATTGCCAGTTGTAGCTGGGTTTTTTTTTTTGAAAGACAACAATATTATTAAAAACCACCACGACCGATCCGAGAGTCTACAAAAGAAACACAACAGTGACAAAAGAGAACAAAACCAACTACAACAGCGACAAAAGAGAACAAAACCAACTACAACACAACAACGAAACAAAACAACACAAAGACAAGGACCGAACGAGTTTGCGAGGAGCAAACCGTTCAGCCACTGCCAACGGCCCAACAGCTCTATCCCACGAGCAACAAATCAATATTGGAGACCATGAGCAGAAAATCAAACCTGGAAACCATCAGCGCCTAGCCGCAACAGCTACGAACCGTTACCATACAAGGTTGGGCCCGACAACCACGCCCATTCCACCTACGACTTCTTTAATCTTCTACTCACCCAATCAAACGAAGCCCTTTGGAACTCAAAGAACTTGTCGCTTATACAACTATTCTCCCCTTTAAACACGACCTTATTTCTATACGCCCATATTAGATATATAAATGCCCATTTCACCCATACACGTTGATGTACCTTTTCAATTCCCAACCAAAGCCGAATCCTCTTGCAAAAGATTTGAATAGCAATTGAGTTCGAGTTACAGTTATTAATTTCTCTTGATTAAAAATTTGAAGCTTACAAACTAGTGGTGTCCATGTGATTTATTTTATTCTTTTTGTGATACAAATTTAAGAGAAAATTTTCTTCAATAATACATTTAAATGTATTATGTTGATTTTATTATATTTTTTGTTAATCATTTAAGTTATAAGTGTAAGATTAATATGTGTTGTTGATAAAATTTCAAATTATTTCTTTTTAAACTTCAAGTCGATGGCTCTCGACTCAGATTTTTGATACCTGATTTTGTTACTGAAGTTATCATCAAGTCAGGTTAAGAAAAGGCGAAACTAGTCTACAAGATTTAAAATTAATGTTAGAACCTGATTTTCAGTGAGGTATAAGAATCACTTGAGCATATCAATGTCATTGTCATGACCTAGGTTTCAAGTCATACAAACTGCATTTGGTACACTTACCTGTAGCAATGGGTCGGATAGCAACAAAAGAAACATTTTACAAACACTTTATAATAACATACTTAACCACTTGGGTTGTGGCGCACTGGTAAAACCTTTGGGGGATGTAGTGGAATATCTCATCTACCCAGGGTTCAAATCCAGGCGCTGCCAAAGCTCTTGTGGCCATGGAGGTTCACCTGCGATGACTTCAGGCCATTTGTGGTCGCCCGAGGATTAGTCGGTGCACGTAAACTGGCCCGGAAACCCACGGTTACCAAAAAAAAAAATACTTGACAAAGCTAACAAATAGTTGAGAATTAGTTCCAATCTTGCTAAATTAGGTATTTATACGAGGTCTAATTTTGTTATGTATATACCCGTTGAATATTTTGAGCACCTTGATATATTGGCTCAATGTAAAAAAATTAAACTACAATTTATTGATTCTAGTAGTTGTTGCCATGGATTTGCTAAACGACCTTTTTTTAATTGATAAGGTGCTTTGGTAACGAAGAACATGACTTACACCGAATTACTCGAGGGTTGCTTTTGCATATAGGATTACTTGGATAGTTACGACCGGAAATAAGGTATACAATCACTCGAGATTGAGATTGTACTTATATGTATATCTAACAAAGAGGGAAACCAATATTCAGGAACTCCATCAGCAGAAGAAGACAAAGATATAGAGCCAATACTCAAAGTCGACGATGTCGATATTGAACCACAAGACGATGATTGATGATTATTAGCATTTAGGAGTTTAAAACAATTTCAACCTTCATGTATTTAATATTGTGATTTTTAAATAATTTATACAAGTTTTAGAAGATTAAGTTTTTTTTTTCTTTTTTGTATTTATAATCAAACAAATAAAATATTATTTGATCGAAGTAAAAAACATATACATTTAGCACATTTGTATTAATAATAAGAGGAAACTACAAATTTCTTCTATGTGGTTTGTTAAAATTTGCGACTTTCGTCTTTATGTTTTCGAAAGGTTTTCGTTTCATATGGTTTACAATTCATTGTTGCTTTTGTCCCTGAGACTAACTCCGTCAATAGTTCAATAGTTTACTGTTAAAAATAAGAGACGAAAGTAGTAATGAACTATAAACCATTTGTTGAAAAAACAATGAATTGTAAATTATATGAACCAAAATAACAATTTTCAACCGATTACAAGGATGAAAAACTTATTTTACTTTTATAATAATGTTGTAAAGTAATAAAACATTAAGTTAAAATTTAATATTATACAATGTACAAAAAAACCTAATATTCAAAAAGATAGTTAATAATAATGTTATGAAAAAATAGTTTATATATATGATAAAACAATAGTTAATAATTAAAAGAGTAAATTACAATTTTAGTCCTTGTGGTTTGTTAATATTTTTAATTTCCGTCTCTGTGGTTTAAAAATTACGATTTTCGTTCCTATGGTTTACAATTTATTGTTATTTTCATCACTAGGCTAATTCCTACCTTTTAAGTATAACTATACAAGGGACTAAAAGAGTAAATAGATGTAAACCACATGACTGAAAATGGCAACGAGTTACAAACCATAACGACATAAATTGTAATTTCAAAACCACAAGGCCGAAAATCACAATTTTTAACAAACCACATGGATGAAAAAGGTAATTTACTCTAATTAAAAATATGGATCGGTCCAAATCGCGACAAGTTACAAAATTACATTTAACTGAATAGATTCTCCATTTTGGATATTACAACATTAATTATATTATTAAAATATTTCATTCATCTAATAAAATACTATTTTTTTCTCTAAAAATTTAACTTCAAAGTTTTCAATTGACGGAAATATATTAAAGAATACTTCTTTTTCATTGTAATCATTTTCGGGGAGTTATCCAAATTTGGAGAATTTACACTCCCACTTTCTCCATTTTGGAGGAGCAAAAAACTGCCCAAAATCTCCATTTTGAAGAATTTGTAGGAAATGTTCATATAACTTGGTGAAAGCCGCTAGTAACCTCCGGTAGCCACATACCTTTAAAAGGTGTTCATTCTCGATTTTACATGTAAAACTTCTTACAACTCTTTGTTTTGCTCTCATTTTTCTGCTTAAAAATAGAATATGTATATGTATGTATATATTTGGATTATCCTCTGAGTAAAAATTTCATGATATTCAACGCAAATATAAGGTTAAAATATTACTTACGGAAAGTATTATTTGTGCACGATCCAACTTAGATTTGATTGATTCATCACGAACCCAAACCCAATAGTCGTAACACACATGCAGACACGCAGTCTTCTTGTCGGGTAGATATCATACTTCATTAATTATTAAAACGGTGGCTTTGCACAATCGACTGAACCACGGAACGTATATGGTGTTGGAACTCCAAACTCAAAACTGCCACCAATCCAAATGGTTTATGCGTATGGCTGCAACCATAGTGGCTTACTGGCTTATGCACGCCTGTATTCATCTCCGCAGTCACCAATGACCCTCAACAGATCTTTTCCTTTACTTGTAACTTCTTTAATGCTGCTTACATCTTCCTCATCAAGTGTAAGTGAGAATACAGCAGCAGAGTCTTTGATATGTTCTGATAATCCAAGTCGTACACCTACCATTGACCCTGCCACACACCGCTGCAATGCAATCACACCATACACCCATTTT
Organism: Arctium minus; assembly: GCA_954870635.1. Lineage (NCBI taxonomy): Eukaryota > Viridiplantae > Streptophyta > Magnoliopsida > Asterales > Asteraceae > Arctium > Arctium minus. The sequence goes on along the minus strand of OX941083.1, from coordinate 119,133,764 downwards.
CAGCAATTATAAAGATGCTAGTAATCGATAATGTAGAGACATATTGGGAGGGGTTTACCTGATCTAGTATGTACTTCACAGCAACTGTTGGAATCGAGACTCCATGTTTTGATGCTACCTGATTTAGAGTTTTAAGCAGAGCTTGGAACAGACTCCATCCGCCCCACGCATCAACCATCTGCCAAACCAAATGTATATATACCCACTACTCAAACTCACATCATTTTCATTTCTCAACTTGCTCATACTTGATTATCTTCTTCTTGACATGAAAACAACCTTTAATATTGCTTCACAAATTTCTAATTCCTTCATTATTATACTTGTTTATGAACCCAACAACCTCAAGAGTTTTAGAGATCCATTGACACCATTGGGCTAAAGATCACTTGGTTATGTTATTATACAATACTAGATAGATTGGAGGAGGGTGTTGTTTCTGAAAATTGTTATACAACTTGCAATAAAATTTGCACCAGCAGTTATCACATACAAAAAGCCAACCCTGGTTTTTATCATTTGGGGTCATGTTGGTTATGATTCACAATAATGGGTATGTTGAGATAAGCATGCTGAAAAATAACATACCCTTTTATACTTCTGAAGGGAGGGAGTGTTGAGTGGAGGTCCAGCAAAAGGGATTGACAAGTTGGTATCCAAGAACTTCTCGGATAATAGTCCACCCATTACTGTTCCATAGCTGCATGAGAAACAGAACATTAATCTGTGAAAGAAAGCTGGAAAACCCAGTCCACTTAGGGTGCGTGTGGTTTGCCGGAATGGATTGGATTTCATGTAAGGATTTGGATTTGGAGGGATTTGGATTTGGGAGGATTTGGAATCCTTTTTGTGTTTGGTATGTAGGATTTAGAATGGATTTGAATTTCATTATTTATAAAAAAAATCATTAAAAACTATAAAAAATTATAAAAATAATTAAATTGTCTAATTATTAATTGATATTGGAAAACAAACGTTTTTAACATATTTTAAAGCATTATTATATGCAAATCCTTCAAAATCCCAACCATCCCCAAAGGATTTCAAAATCCAATGTTTGAGGGATTTCAAAGCAATCCTAGGATTTCAAATCCGGCCAATCTTTCAAACCAAACATGGGATTGGAATGGATTTGAAATCCAAATCCCTCCAATTCCAATCCATTCCGACAAACCAAACGCACCCTTAGGAAAATCCTCAACCCAAGCACTGTTTGGTAAAGGTGATGGATCAAATTAATGTTCCATATAATGCTTCCCTTGATGAAATAGGTCATTCTGTATAATGTAACCAATTTGAAACAGTTCTTCACCAATATAAAAGCAAGGAAAAGGGTATATATCATTTACAGAGAAGCGGAAATTAAACATTTGTGTGCCATGTGTGTGTGTGTGTGTGTGTGTGAGAGAGAGAGAGAGAGAGAGAGACGTTATAAGTTTTACTCCAGTGAGTTGACAGAGTTCTGCCATTTTTTGTTGGGGTCGCATGTCCACAATTGAATGTTGGACCTGATAACATTAAACACATAGATAGTAGTAATAAATATAAACTGGAAATCAAAGCAAGATTTACATATGAAACTATGAGCATTATGTTTTATTACCTGATTGCTGACAATTGGAATCCCATTTTCCAATATAATTTGTAACCTCTCCGTATCAAAGTTAGTCAAAGCTATTGTCTTAATCTTACCTGCAAACCAAAAGATGAAGTTATCCAGTCTTGTTAAGAAATTAATCAGAAGAGAAACACAATTAATAAGAACAAACCTTCTTCTTTCAAATCTGTAAGGTGTTTAAGGGCGTCAAGATAGCCAGAATTGGCGTAATCCCACCTGGTTTGAGGAGCAAAAGAGTCGTGTTTAATGAGACAATAGTTTTCTGAGATTTTATTAGTGTAGGTAGAGAGGATGGAATCCATCTTATCAACAGGAAGAGTAAGGTAGAGACTACACCCCCAAGTAACTGAGTTTTACGGTTGTTGACTAGAGCTAAGTTGTTGAGTAACTGGATTGTCACCAACATGAACTTGGAACTAATTGCTCGATACATAAAATATGACCATTCAGATTCTTGAACAGAATAAGAATACAGGAATTGGAACAATAAAAAATAAGATACTTGCTATATTCAGGAAATAATATCCATATAGATTTCCTTTCCAAGTATGTTTGAAAAAGAATATGTACGATTAAATATGGAGTTCAAGATTCATCACTTCCCAATTCAACAATTACTATTCCATCTACACTGCCAAGATCATGGCCCTGCCAGTAACATTCTTCATCATCTGTAAGGGTAAATCTAGAGACAGTAACTATCTATGTAGTTATCAATTCGAAACTTCATAGTTTTTCTCTAGAACAGAGGCAACATATACTGTAGTTTGCTAAAGTTGTGCTTCCCTGAATTTCTTGAAAGCTCGAGATTTTAGGAGTTCTCTTGATTAAATTTCGATAGATCACAATTAAGTTTACATTCACGATATATTCTTCCTAGTTATTTTACTAGATTTATTTAGTCTGGCACACCTATTAATTCCCACCAACAGGTTTGTGAATTTGTTCAAGAAAAAAGTATAATACTCACAAGACGTATCCTGAATTTGCAAAAAACGGATGAGAATGCAATCAATACCAATGAAATTGAAGCATATCCAAGGAAGCAACATCCATTCTCTTTCGTGAAATATCAATGTTTTTCTGGACATAACTGCTCGTCATTTTAACTGGTGGTGGCACCCACTTGGTAAGCCTGCATATCAGAGCAAGAAAATATGTTTAGATGATAAACCCCCAGAATCAGTTGAGATGATAGTTGTGCATAATTTCCAGAAAGTGAATCAAGCATGTAGATATTTGCTGACCATAATTTGTGTCTCTAGTTTGATGAAGACATTCAAATTTGGTTACATATTCAGAGTAAGAGCGACAAATTATCAGGCAATAAAAAGCAAGTATAACAAACCCTTTGACATTTTCCAAAAACTCAGGTGGACGCTCCCGGCGGACGCGATTAATGAATATGCCATAGAGATCTTCTGCAGGCCCATCTGCCACATCAAAATAGTTGATTAAGACAAGCCAGAAACCATAGTTAGTTGTTTACCCATAAAATACTATACAGATACAAAAATACGGGAAAAAAAGTTATGCCTTTGAGGAAAGACTGCTTTTATAAGAATACCTAGCATTCTTGTTAGTGAAATTTTTGCATTGTTTATTTATTTATATGCAGCAAGGAAACAAGAATGTGGATAACTTCCATTCCAACTCCTTCAACATAATTCAATTCCCACAGATTCCATTATGCAAACTAAACGCCACCTAAGAGAAACAAGTATGAAAAGTTTGGATATAAATAAAATCACCATGATCAATACCGGCTAACTACATGTTCTATTGGGACCTTACATATATCAGCCATATCAAATGTGGCAAAGCCAGCATCCGCATAGCGGAGCATGGCATCAACTGCATTCTCCCTATCGATCTTGCCCCATCCACCACTAGTCTGCCACATCCCATAAACTACACGGCAAATTTCTAACGAATCTTTCCCATTCTTAACCACAGCCAGTTTTTTATCTTCTATTAACACACAATGGACTGTTCTTGAGATCAGTTTTCGAGTTTCAACTCCTCTACTAGACTTTGGTTTGATTGAATCCAAGGTGAAGTGAGTGAATGAGTGGTTCAATAACTCAGTCATTTTGAAGAATAGGGAGCAAGAAAAATAACAAGTCATGTATATTTTGAATTTTTGATATGGTTGATATTTATCATCTTTGAAACGAATCAAACACAACCACAAGCATTTTTCTATATTTTAATACAAAACAAAAAGATAAATATTTGGCCATTGATCCAGATGCTGCCACGTGTTTAACCCCAAAACAGTCCTCCTTTCTCGCACACAATATAGTTTGGTTAACTAGAGTGAAATAAATGTTCTATACACTACGAGCATAAGAAATTTCACTCGGACGGATTACAAATCGAACTTCAATATAGGAATCCATGTATGTAGTAACGAAACTGAATAGGCAAATAGCAATTAAATTTACTTATATAAGGTAAACAACGAAAACTAGGGTTTCATAATAAAGTAAGACGGAATTCATGGATCTTACAGTGATCAGCCATGTCGAAGGTGGAGAGGCCAGCATCGGCATACTTAAGCATAGCGTCAACGGCATCATCACGGTCGATTCTGCCCCAACCACCACTCGTCTGCCACATTCCATTGAGTACCCTGCATATCTCCAGTGAATCATTCCCGTTCTTAACGGTGGTCACCAGCTGCTGCCGGTTTTCGGCTGCGACTCCAGCCGCCTCACACCTGACTTCCGTCCTCCTCACTCCGGCTCCGACGCTACGGCGAGAGTCCGGACTTATCGGTGCCTGAGGTTTGGAGCAGCCAAGGCCGGTGAGATTGTAAATGGCTGAGGCCATTTTTCTGTTCGCACAAATAATTAATTTTGGATGGAAGCTGAATACAGAGGGAGAAGATAACGTTAATTTGGCGCCTGGGTATGCAAATAATATTTTGGTCTTAAAAAAAGAACAATTTTCTTTTATGTTTAAACATATTTTATTTTATGATTATATAATTAAAAAAAATGCAAAATTAAAGAAAATATAAACCAAAATTATGTTCAAGCTTACGAATTATCAATTATGAGTTGGGGGTGTTAGGAGAAGATATTGTTAATATTTAGACCGTTTAGATGAAAGCATCGAAATGTAACTTGAGAAAAGTATGGATTGAGGAGGTATGTGAGTGAGATATGGGGGTGTGTGATTGGGGACGGGGTAGGGATAACAACACCCTTTGTAAGATTGAAGTGGGCTCTATTTTAGGACAATGGGAATATCGGCTGACGTGGAACTTGTATGTGCAAGGAGGGTTCTCGGTAAAGAAATTAAGGCAACTATCAAAGGAAAGAAGAGTTAGTGAAAGGTTTTTTTATGAAGAAACTTCTTGGATTAAGGTTGTTCCAAAGAAAATTGACATTTTCGTTTGGAGAGCAAGAATCGGGAGAATACCAGCGCGGGAGGTTTTGGATAGAATGGGTATAGAGTTAGACTCTTTGTTATGTCTGAGGTGCGGGAATGTTGTAGAAACGGTAGATCATGCTCTATTAAATTGTGAACGCGGTAGATCATGCTCTATTAAATTGTGAATACCTGTAGATGGTGGAACCTCAACCTAGATTCGGTTGCCTCCCTTAGTGATTTGTTCGGTGTAGTTGGACAATTGGGAGATAATTCAAAAGGATCACAGACATGGGAAACGGTAGTTTGGTGCCTTCTTTATCTCACTTGGGCGCATCGTAATAAAATGATATTCGAAAGAGATCGGGGAAAGATCTCAGATCGTTTTTTTGAGTTCCAAAAGATGTTCGATTGGATCACGAGGAGGGATGGCGAGTTGGCTATTGACTAGGTAAGTTGGCTAGCGAATCCCGGCTTAAGGTAGGAAGACATCGTCCAGAGGCGGGTTCTCGTGTTTTGCCGAAGGGCGTGTCTAACTGTCTATGCGGTCTTCAGTTGATGTTCAGTTTCGTCGCGGCTGCAGAGGCGACTTTGTGAATCTGTTGTTGCTGTAACAGCGGGTCGAGTGCTTGGTTGGGGCTGCGGCTCCGTTTGCTCCTCGCAAACGGCATCATTGTTGCCCTCGGGTCTGCCCCCGGGTCTGGTTCGTTTGTTTTCTTATTTGAATTTATGGTTGCTACCTTTCTGGTTGTGTTTTGAAGAACTTGTTGTGGATGTTTATGGTTGGTAATGAAAGTTTCTCTCTATTGTGCAAAAAAAAAAATGTAGGAGTATAAAACAAAATTTGAAATTATCATGTAATGTTGTATAAGAAACAAAACATCGATTAATGGACATCTAAGACAACATAAAATGTTTAGTTATTTGACCAATCAACCCAAATCAAATAATCGAACATCGTCTAGTTGCTTTTCTACAAACTATAATTGTGGAATGAAAGACAATGCATATGTTGTTGAATTTTTCTTATTAGTAAAATTCAATAAAAGAAAATTAACAAGTTTTATTTGTAACATCCGTAATTTTCGGTAAGTAAATGCCACCCGGACGTCTCTGTGACTTGTAAACAGTGGGATTTGTGTTGGGAAAGCATTATCTAAAGTCCCTTGGAGTATCAGGAGTGTTGGCACTGAAAAAGTTGGGTTTCGGGGCTCCGGAAAGGTCCCGCTACAATGCCCGGCGACTATGACAGTGTCATAGTCGCACTGTCACAGTCGCAGAGAAGGGACAGAGGCCAGGGGGTGCTTGGCGACATTGCCCAGGGCAATGTCGCTGGTCATTGTCGCACCAGTGGCCAAGGCTGCTGTTAAGTCACGATTTTCAGCCTTTTTCCTCATTTTCTCTTCTCCAACTCCCTCCATTCTATCTCAAAAACGTTTCCCCTTCCTACCCCTCAACCCTAACTCATTTTGGGTCAAATCCTTGAGCTTTTGAAGTGTTTCATCATCAAGTGGTGAAGATCGGAAGCTAGAGTCAAGGGTTCACCATCTTCTTCTTCAACCTCAAGCTCTATGGTAGAGTTTTCTAGGTTTCATCAAAACCTAAGTGGTAAGTATATCCCTTTTATTTCTAAACCTTAATATAAGTTATAAATGCCTTCTTGATGGTTTCCTAGCATTTGGTTTCTTAAATTTCGGATTGTGATGGTTTAGGGGAAATTAGGTCAAAATTAGGGTTTCGGTCAAGATTGGGCTTTTAATGAAATGTGTTTGGAGATCGATTCTAAATGGTTGAATGTGATTATTTATGGATGGAATTTTTGTATCTAAGTTTATGGAGGTTTCGACCTTGAAGATGCAAGCTTCCTCAAAGAAGCTCAAAGTGGGGTAAAAATCTAGATTTAACCTAAATCTAGCGAGGTGAGTTCAAGTTGATTTGTGAAAACGGTGTTCATGTCAAAATGTTTATTTTAAAGTGTTTGTGTTTTACATTAAAATGTTTAACTGCTGATAAGTTTGGTTATTTGGAAGTGTTTAACTTGGTAAACTTATAAAACACCCATCTTGGAGATTTTTGAGTATGTTGTTAAATGCATCGAAATGAAAATGATTTGATGACCTATTTACCTAAATGGAAAGTATTGGGTAAGAATGCATTTTTATGATTGTTGGTATTATGTGCATTTTGTATCGTGAAATGTTTTAAAATACCACCGTGTGAGACATGGGCGCTTGGTCATTCCCAACCTTGCAAACGTTTATGAACTTATGAACCTTTGGTTTTGGGAAAAGATGTAACTCAAGTATTTTATTGAGTAAACCGGTGATATTGGTATTTAAATGATTTATCGGGTGGGTATAAATCTCTTGAGTAATTGTCATTTAAATGTGTGTCATGGGACGTTTTAGAAAGAGTAAATGAGATTATATATTTGTTTGGAAAATGATTTACGTTGGAGTTTATTCATGTAGTCGAAGCATGTGTTTGCATAATTGTGGTCGTTGCATTTTATTGCATTTTGCGGATTTTAGCATATGGTCGTTCGAGTGGTTGAGCTTAAGGCTCAGTTTTCAGCTTTGTCGGCTATTGGAGACTTTTGTCCGGTTTTAATAACTTAAAGTGGAGCTTTGGGTGTGAGTTGCATTTATTGCACTTTATTTTGAAGAATACATGTTTTGAGTGCGTGTGTCATTCATTGGGAGTCATGTATTTTAGACTGTAATGCATTGGATCCGTAGACATATAAGTCAATCATGTTTAATGGTGATGACTCTTGGGATTCTCACTTTGGGAAAGTATGTCGTGTTGGCATTGGTGTCGTCCCGGTTGTTTGGCGAAGAGAAACCTTTATGGGTTGTACTTCGAGACCATGGGTCTTGTGTTGGATGTCTAATTCTTGTGCACGAGGTTAGACATCGGGATTTATCAAGTAAAGAGCTGATGCTCCTATCTTGAATGCTAGGAGTAGGCTCTAGGGGTCGAATGAGTACCCTGAGGATGAAACTCCACTAGAGACCGAACAGGCAATACGATCGTGTATCCTTGAGGTGTAGCTCGGAAGAGCAGGCAATAGGGGATACGGTGTTTGGGACTTGAAATAAAGTCCAACTGGAGGTGTAGCTCGACGGAGCAGACAATACAATCACAACTGGAGGTGTAGCTTGGTAGAGCAGGCAATATAGTCACGATCTGAGGTGTAGTTCGACAAAATGGTTATGTGGCTTAACTTTGTGTTCCGCCACGTACAATGGAATCGGGTCTCCCCGTCACCGGAAGGTGTTATTTGGGTACTAAATTGTGTCATTTTATTATCCATGTTTTCGGTGACGTTTTGCATATGCGGAGTCGTTTACTCAAGATTTATGGGTTGTGTATTATGCCCTGTCCACGTTTGGGGGTGCTTCGAGAAGTAAAATTTTATTTCGTATCATTATAAATTGGGAGTTTTGCTTACTATTCACATTTTGGGTGAGGTTGAGATTAAAGTGGTTTTACGAAAGAAGGTTCATGTCGGGTTCCTTGTTTTAAAGGTGTACTTTCGGAAAATAGTGTCGTTTGATATTTAAAGTAAATCTTTCTGAAGGTCTATGATTTAAACTACTTACTCTCCCTTCAGCAAATGTATCTATTTCATGTTGTAAACTCTTAAACTCACTAGGCGTTAGCCTAACCTTTTTATTTGTCGTCATGTGCATCAGGTTCCGGATGGGGGAAGAGGTTATAGCGTCTTGGTGAAGTGTTGAGTGCTAGGAGTATGTGCATGGGTGAGTGGCTTGATGAAGTCTTCCGCTTAGTCGTTGAGAAGAGCAACTGTTTCTTTTGGGTTTTTAGTAACACCCGACCTTGATTAGTCTTTATACGAGACTTGACCTATTATTTGTTGAAGTTAAATCTAGCGTTTTATTGGAAGTGACTCAAGTGTTGATTTGTAGAATAGATTTTATCCTTATTGGATGTTTAATTTAAAGTTTTTAATTAGTTACTCTTTCCAAATTTGAGGGTGTTAAAAGTTGGTATCTGATAGTGCTTGGAATACACCTATAGACGTGTGCTAATTAAACCTCAAAGCAAGTATACAATGAGATCTAATATCGTCTTTCAAGTAATAAAACGGTAAAGTACCGGATATCGTCCCACAGAGATTGGAGTAAAAGTTGATTAAAAAGTAAGAGAAAGAAATGACTTCAGATGGCGATTTTGAAGAATTGATTTGGTTTGGTTTGTCACTTGATTAGATTAACAGAATAATAAAGCAAGCATGGGTGTAAGACATTTAGGTGAGATTTAAACACAAATTCCAGCAGACTTATGCTACAGACATGCTGCAGCATGAGTTGGCCATAACTAGATCCACCATCTATTTTGAGGGTATTCCTCTCGGACTTCAATATTCACACTACTGTTTAGATTCGACTAAACACATCTCTGTGCAGCCTCCAACTATTTATAGTGTAGAATAAAGTCCTCAAAATATATGGACGATCAAATCTCTTTGTATCTAAAACCGCTCTCTCGAGCCGATTCCCATATCATTCAAGTTGACGTGTTCGAAGGGGCTTATCTCTAAGTCCTCTACACTTTAACACTAATGACTAGCGATCAACTTGTCGAGAATAAATCAGTTTATAAATAATAAGCAACTCTCTCAAGTCTACTTCTTATATCATTCAAACTGACGTGCTTGTGGTTGCTTATCTCTAAGTCAACCGCACTTTAACACTTTAGCAAGTGATCAGTTCGTCAAGAAGTGTCGTTGAACTTTATAAAACTTGAAATGAAATGATGGAACATTGTTATTGCGAAACAATGTCCACCTTTCTTTGGTTTAAAATCTCACCCTTTTATCTCACACCCGAGCTAAATAAAATTAGCTACTCATATTTAAAGACATAAAGCGATAAATGACGGAAAGTAAATGCATAAATGTAAATGACATAAATTAAATGACGGAATATAAATTACAAGAAATAAAATGACGAAAATGTAAAGTGCAAGTAATGTAAAGAGCAAATTAAAGAAAGCTAAGATTTATAAAGCATAAAATAAAGAACAAGAGAAGGTAGCCAAAAAGATTACTTCCAATTATAAAATGAGACAATAGAGAAGGGATTATGGATATCTAAATTACAACCCCAAGCTCCCCTTTTATACTAAAGGGGAGTGGCACAAAAGGGTAATTACCACTAAATAAATTACTTAAAGTACAAAGACATATTATCCAAAGGTTAACATCCAAAAGACAATAAAGTGTTTAACCATAAAATACATATCAGCCAAATATTAGTCTAGAAGGTTCCCAAAAGTCAGATCCATAACTCAAAAAGGTCTTCCCACAAAAAACTCCTCCTAGCTTATCCATTAAGCTCCATATACGGCTGCTGTAGGGATGCTGCAGCTTGCTGCACTTATAAATCTGCCCAAAAATACACCAATTAGCTTATCCAAATGCAATAAAACAAGTTCTTCATATCTTTAGCTCCAAGAAACAAGAAAAGATAAAATAATGAACTAAAATGACTCAAAGGTTGGGATTAGAAGGTAAAAACTATCCTAAAAGAAAGAGAAAAAGAGCATAATGGCACTAAATAATTAGTGCCATCACAACCCCAAACTTGAAATATTGCTTGTCCCCAAGCAATCAAGACACAAAAAAGAGAGTAAAAGAAAATTAAAAAGAAATGACTCAAGTGATAAGATTTGCAAGATGGATGCATTAAGTGCACACATATAGATGATCAACCCAAGAATAGATGGCATATCCCTTCATAAATCCAAAATGTCCATGATTTCTATCTACCATGAGTATGAACCATATGCTAGTAAGATTTTCTTTTTGTTATGGTACTCACATCTCACAATTAAGATCAAAAGGACTTTTAATGAACTGGATCACTCTTTTTGGCTTTTTCTTATGCTTACTTTGCCTCTTATTTTCACCTTTTGCATCATTTTTTTTTCTTCAGATTTGGCACTTTTGTGCTCTTTTCTTTTGGTGAATGCAATGCACTTAGCCCCTATGGGACTTTTTTAGTGTCTAAGTCCAAACATGGCAGATTTAAAGAGCTATACTCTTTTTTTGTTTTTAAGCTTTTGCCATGGTGGACTTTCCCAACCCCAAACTTTGAAATTTACAATGTCCTCATTGTAATAGCATGAAAGTGTATGGATAATATGGAGTGGGTGCAAGTGGCTAATGTTGAGTATCAAAAGATGGCCTAAATCATTTCTTATGTGAGATGTGGACCAAATTGCGTCCCAAGTAAAACAATCCTAGTTCTAGCAAGAACTACATAGTGAGATATAGACCATGATTTTATGAATTTATTATGGATATGTATGCATGCTCAAATTGATCACCAATGCCCATTTGCAAGAAAATAAATCCTAAAATTCTCAAAGACACATCCCAGACTAAAATAAAAAAAAACTAAAATGAACAAAGAACATGGAGCTAAAGGGTAACGAATAGAACCTGTCCTACTCCATTGGAGTAGGCTGTGAATCCTTCGGTGGTGGTGCAGCAGCAGAAGTGCATCCATTCCATCTTTGTATGCCTTCAACAACTGCCTCAACTCTTCATTCTCAGTGCACAACCTGATGTTTTCCTCCTTGATTGCCTTCAACTTTCTTCCCATCTTCTTGATCTTCCTGTCATACCTCTCAACCAACACAGTTTCAATTTTCTTGAAGTCTTCCCTCCCCTTCTTGCATTGTTTTTTCACTTTCTCTGTTAACTATGTCCTTAGGTTGTCGATCTTGTCAAAAACTTCATGCCGCTGATAAAATAACCCGTCCATGAGGTAGCGTTTGGTATGCAGACATGATTGGACGGGACTGGACAGGACAGAACTGGATAGGACAGGACAAGACAAGAGGCTAGGACAGGACTGGACGGGACTGGACAGGACAAGACAAATGTTTGTCTTGTGTTTGGTATGGCTAGGACTGGATTGGACAAATTTCCCTAAAAGTTTTTTGATGATTTTATATATCATATAATAGTTATAAATAACAAAAATAAAGTATATCTTTAAATAATTTAATTAAAAATATTTTTATTTTTAAACGATTTTCATACATATAAATACATAGAAAAACAAGGGTAGGAAATTTGAATGAATAATCTGAAATAATTGATGGTAGTTCGAAAAAATCTGATTCATATAAAGAAAATATAATATTTGATTCAATTTGGAAGATCTTAATGAATTGGCGGATGCATAGTTGCAGCGACAAGTAAGATAAATGCGATGGGTGGCCCGTGAAGGACGGTAGTTGTGAAGAACGTGAAAGATAGTGGATGGTGGTGGTGCAGGTGGTTGTTATGGTTGATGTGGTGGAGGTATAGGTGGCCGAAGATGGTAGTGGTGGTGGACAGCGGTAATAGAGGTTATTGTAGTGGAGGAAGAAGCGGAGGTCACCGACGGTAGTTGGCGGTAAGCGTCAGTGGTGGCGGCGGCAATGGGTGGTGGTGATCGATGGAGGTGGCGATAGGTGGTGGTTGTGGATGTGGTGGAGGAAGTTGTAGTAGTGGAGGAAGATGTGGAAGTGGTCGACGATGGTTGGTGGTGGCTATCGGTGGCCGTTGATGGTGGCGGCGGCCAAAGGTGGTGGTGATCGGTGTTTGTGGAGGTGGTTGACGATGGTAGTGGTGGTGGCGATGGCCGATGGTTGTGGAGGTGGTGGATGAGGTTGTTATTGTGGAGAAATAGGTAGAGGTGGCCGATGGTGGTTGGCGGTGGCTACTGGTGGCCGCCGATGGTGGTAATGGCGGCGATGGGTAGTGGTGACCCTTAAGACTAATACCATATTAGGATTATACATCAAGTAGCGGTAAATCAATGATTTTTAGTTTCTGTCTCACTTTTGTCCCATGTTGTTCCACTATTTTGGTGGAACAAGAAAATACCATTTTTTGTCTTATCTTGTCCCACCTTGTCCAGTCTTTGTCCCTGTCCCATGTCGTGCCAAACGTGGGACAGTGAATTTTTGTCCTGTCCCATGTCACGCCAAACGTGGGACAGTGAGTTTTTGTCCTGTCCCGTCCCATCCAGTCTGCAAACCAAACGCACCCTGAGAGAACTGTTCTGGGACAACAGGTCCTGAAGCATGGCTGGTATGTCAGCAACCTGTGATCTATTCTTCCTTCTGTCCCTCAGCCTGTTGACTGCCTTGAGGTCTATCTGCCATCGTCCTCCGCCTTCTTTGATGATCTGGTCCTCTTCATACTGCGACACTCCCTTTTTGAGTAACATTTGTGTGATGAGACTGGGGAAATACATCTGGCCCCTTGTCTTTGCAGCACAGCTTCTCATGTTCTTCAAAATGATCCTCCCAAGATTTATTGTTTTTCCTTGCATCAAACAAAACAACAGAACCATTCTTTCCACAGAGACTAAGTGGACATGAGTGATGGGTGAGATTGAGTGCCGTAGGAAATTTATCCAAACATTGGCATCAGGCATTAAATTACAAGCCTTAAAGTGCCTCAACATGAAGTTGGAATGAGTGTCCCAACTAGTTTCAGGCAGTCCCAAAATAGTGGCAATATCATCCAAATCAGTTTCAGTGAGATTGATCATCATCTGGTGGAAATCAGTGCGTTTAGGAGGAGTGAGGTTCAAAAATTTGTTGATTTTCTTTGAAGTGAGTGTGAACCTTACTCCCCTGATCATGACCTTTGAAGAACTATTGACAGATATTTCAGCGTAAAACTCTCTTAAGAGAGTCACATTATATGAAACAGGTACCTCACATAGCTTGTTGAGTCCATGGGATTCCACCACAGTTTTGATGAAACTGTATTCGGCTAGGCTTTGGGGGTGGAATCCCTTATCAGGCAATCCCATCATATTTTTGAACTTCTCAAAATCATTCTCAACAGCCTCTGAACTTAATCCCCCATGAGGTAGGTCTGGCCGTGGGAGTCTTTGTGTTCTGGTCTTGGAGGTACTGGCTGCAGACTTTGATGTTGAGCCATGTTGCAGGAATGCTGCAACACCCTTCCCCATACTCCTAGTAGCTACCCTTGGCCAACGATTTGGTCCTCTGTCTAGTTGGAATCACCACATATGGTGATTCACTAAAGGGCATGTTTAAGTCAGGGAGTTCATCCCTAGGATGGGCAGTGTTTGTTTCCTTATATATCTTAGGTATCTTTTCATACTCAACCCCCATTTTATCCAAATTCTCATCAAGGTCTTCGAATCTAGGAAGTGATTTAGGCACAAAAAGGTCATTCTCCAAGGAGTATGGCACAACAGCCCAATCATCGTGCATCTCGAAATCATCAGAGTGAATATAGAGGGGTATACCCTCTGTGTTGTGATCAACATCATCCTCATCGTCGAAGACAGAGGTGAAATACCCTTCGGGGTCTAGAATGCTAGTGGGAGAAGATACTTGATCCTCTTGAGTAGGAGGAGTTGGTGCGATTTGGACCTCATCAGGGAGTGGTCTGGCGGTGGTGTGAACAGGGGAACCCATGGTTTCTTCTAGAGACACCTCGTTAACCTCATCAATCAGAGGCTCGATGGGTAAGGGATCGATGATATTGGTTGTGGTTCCAGAAATCCCGTCGATAGGTGATTCGACCGTCGATGATTCCTCGACGGCAGATTGAGTGGGTACATAGATGTGTAGCAAAGGGCGAGTGGTGGTGGTGGATTGTACTGGTGCTGAAGACTCACCATCGAGGGTATTTGGTTCAGGGTCGTTTGGTGCGTGCGATGGTGGGTTCGCCGGCTGATTGGGGGTCCGTCGGCGTTGACTTCGCCGGACCGCAGTAGGGTTTTGGGCTTCATCGGGGTCGCGAATGGCAGGGCGTTTCACTCTAGCCATGTCGTGGAGTGGTCAATGCTAGCAACTAACAGCCGGAGGTGGTGTTTTTTGACGGTGGGTTGCTCAATGAATCGAGAGAGAGAGATGAGTGAGAAAGTGATGAGGTGGTTTTGGGAACTGAAGAGTCTGACTTATCTTACAAGCTTTTGTTTCTGGAAGGATCTTTTCAATAACAAACTCAGATTTCTAGGTTGGTTATTATCCAAAAAAGAAATGATGAAAATTTTATGGGGAAGGAGTTTTAGAAGGTGATGATGCTCTGCAAACGGTTTGAAAAGAAGTTCTCTTTTTTGAAAAAGGTGGCAGATGACATCACTTAAGTGTACCTTCCTTAAAAACTTTAATCTTATCTTTATGGTTTCCCGCTTAAACTCAAAACCTGGTTCTTTGCAAGACTAGGGTTTCATGCTGCAGAGATGCTGTAGCATGGGATCTTCATTTCTTTTTCACAATCAAAGTTGCAAAACTATACAAATAATTAAAATACAAGTCCTAAAAAGTAGTAAAGGTAAGATAAAATATTTACAAACAAAATGGGACTTCAAAAAGTCCACGAACTTCTTGAAGCTTGTTCAGCACAAAGTGACCAAATCCACAGAACAGGGTTCTGGGATGGTCACTGGGGTGTGGTATGCCTTAACTCTTTGTCCATTGACCTTGAACACAGTGTTATCCTCAGGGTTAACTAGGTCAATTGCTCCATATGGATATACATGATGAATGAGGAAAAGGTCCTGACCATCTGGACTTTAGATTTTCTGGAAACAATTTTAACCTAGAGTTAAACAAAAGAACTTGCTGGCCTGGTCTTAAGTCTCTTTGTTGTATATTTCTGTGATGGCATTTGTTGGTTTTCTCCTTATAGATTTTGGCATTTTCATAGGACATGTTCCTATGCTCTTCTAGCTTACACAATTGTAACTTTCTTTTACTACCAGCATCATTTAGGCACATGTTTAATTCTTTGATTGCCCAATATGCTTTGTGTTCAAGTTCTAAAGGGAGGTGACAAGCTTTGCCAAAAACAAGCTTATATGGGGATATACCAAGTGGTGTCTTGAATGAAGTTCTGTATGCACATAAAGCATTGTCTAGTTTAAAGGCCCAATCTTTTCTGTTTGGCTTGACCACCTTTTCAAGAATTCCCTTTATCTCTCTATTAGAGAGCTCAGCTAAACCATTGGTTTGCGGGTGGTATGCAGTGGCAATCCTGTGATTAACATTGTACTTTTTAAAAACTTCTTGTAGCATTTTGTTCACAAAGTGGGTACCCTCATCACTGATCAGTGCCCTAGGGGTACCAAACCTTGTAAAAATTTGCCTTTGAAGAAACTTAATCACAGTTTCTGCATCATTTGAGACACATGCCACTGCCTCTACCCATTTGGATACATAGTCAACAACAACCAGTATGTATTGGCATTGGTTTGATGGGGGAAATTGTCCCATGAAATCTAATCCCCAAACATCAAACAACTCAACCTCCAAGATCCCATTTAGTGGCATTTCATTTCTTTGAGAAATGGAACCACTCCTTTGGCATTCATTGCATCTTTGTGCAAAACTGTGGGCATCTTTGAAGAGAGTTGGCCAATAGAATCCTGATTGTAGCACTTTGGCTACTGTCCTTTGGCCTCCAAAATGACCTCCATACTCAGATTGGTGGCAATGCTGCAGAATTGCTGCAACCTTAGTTTCTGGTATGCACCTTCTCAAGATTTGATCTGCACCAAGTTTAAACAAG
This sequence comes from Arctium minus, assembly GCA_954870635.1. NCBI lineage: Eukaryota > Viridiplantae > Streptophyta > Magnoliopsida > Asterales > Asteraceae > Arctium > Arctium minus. The sequence goes on along the minus strand of OX941083.1, from coordinate 119,117,184 downwards.
AAAGGATCATCCCATAAATAAGATTTGGCATCATGGAGAAATTTCTTGAACATTTGGCCAGAATAATCAGAAGGTCTTATGCCACAAGCCAAATAATTTGCCATGTCAGCAAACCATGGTGTCTCAGAATGTTGTAACATCAGAATTCTCTCATCAGGGAAGGTCTCAATGATGTCTCCATCTTCTTTGTCCTCACTAGGTTTTTCTAACCTAGACAAATGGTCTGCTACTTGGTTGTCTACTCCTTTCCTATCCACAATTTCTAGGTCAAACTCTTGCAACAACAAGATCCATCTTATCAACCTAGGTTTAGCATCTTTCTTTGAAATCAAGTACTCAATGGCAACATGGTCAGTGTGAACAGTAACTTTTGTGCCCATCAAGTATGATCTAAACTTCTCAAATGCAAAGACCACAGCTAACAATTCTTTTTCAGTTGTTGTGTAGTTAATTTGAGCTTCATTCAAAGTTTTACTTGCATAATAAATTGAATGAAAAACTTTTTCTTTCCTTTGACCCAAAACTGCACCTATAGCCCAATCACTGGCGTCACACATGATTTCAAAAGGTTTGTTCCAATCTGGAGATACAACCACTGGTGCAGTTACCAAAGCTTTCTTCAAAATGTTGAATGCATTTCTACATTCTTCATTAAAATCAAATTTTTGATCATGCTGTAAGAGTAAACACAAAGGTTTGGATATCTCTGAAAAATCTTTGATGAACCTTCTGTAAAAACCAGCATGGCCAAGAAAGCTTCTGATTCTTTAACAGTGGTTGGCTCAGGTAGCTTTTCAACAATTTCAATTTTAGCTTTGTCTACCTCAATTCCTCTTTTTGAAATTACATGTCCCAGAACAATCCCTTCCTTAACCATGAAATGACATTTTTCCCAATTTAGGACTAAATCAGTTTCTTCACACCTTTCAAGACTCTTTTTCAAATTTTCTAAACAGTGATCAAAAGATGAGCCATATACAGAAAAGTCATCCATAAAAATTTCTATGGAGTTTTCAAGCATGTTAGAAAATATGGACATCATACATCTTTGAAAGTTTGCAGGTGCATTGCAAAGTCCAAATGGCATTCTTCTAAAAGCAAAAGTACCATAGGGACATGTGAAGGTGGTCTTTTCCTGGTCCTCTGGTGATATGGCTATTTGGTTATATCTTGAGTATCCATCCAAGAAACAGTAATATTCCTTTCCGGCTAACCTGTCCAACATTTGGTCAATGAAAGGTAATGGAAAGTGGTCTTTTTGGGTAACATTATTGATTTTTCGGTAGTCCATGCAAATTCTCCATCCAGATACTACTCTAGTTGGGATGAGTTCATTTTTATCATTGGGGATGACTGTGATCCCTCCTTTCTTTGGAACACACTGGACTGGGCTAACCCAAGAACTACTGGCTATTGGGAAAATAATTCCTGCATCTAACCATTTCAAGATTTCCTTTTTCACTACCTCTTTCATGACAGGGTTCAACCTTCTTTGTGGTTCAATTGATGTGAAGTTCTTATCTTCTAGAATGATCTTATGCTGACAAATGGAAGGACTAATCCCCTTCAAGTCAGCAATGGTCTACCCTATGGCTTTGGTGTGTGACTTCAACATATCCACAAGTTGTTTCTCTTGATGCAAACTTAGGGTAGATGATATGATGACAGGCAAGTTGTTCTCTTCCCCTAGAAAAGCATATTTCAAGTGAGATGGGAGTTGTTTCAACTCCAGGTCAGGTGGTGATATGACAGATGGTGTAAAGTTTTTTTGGTCATTCTGCTCCAATGGTTCAAACTTTGCAGCATAAACTGGGGCAGTTTCATCTTCCACTATGTCTTTATCTAAGTCATCCTCAAGATCATCATCATTATCAATCTTACAAACCCTCCTAACTCCTTCCTCATGGCACAATGATTCAATCACACTTACGTTTGAACAATCCTCAACATCATAAGGATATTTTAAAGAATTGAAAACATTGAATGTGACTTTTTGGTCTTGGAGTCTCATGGCCAGTTCTCCTTTATGGACATCTATCAAAGTTCTTCCGGTGGCTAGAAAAGGTCTTCCTAAGAGAATAGGAATATCTTTATCAGACTCAAAATCCAAGATGATAAAATATGCCAGAAATATGAACTTGTCAACCTGTACTAGAACATCCTCAATTTTTCCCTTTGGATAGGCTATTGTCTTGTCAGCCAAATGGAGTGTAACTGTGGTAGGTCTGGCTTCTCCTATTCCTAAGTTGTTGAATACTGATAAGGGCATGAGGTTGATACTAGCTCCTAGATCATACAAAGCCTTTCCTACTTCCTTCCCACCTATTGAACATGGAATGGTAAAACTTCCAGGGTCTTTCAACTTAGGAGGTATTCCATTGGTCAGGAGTGCACTACATCCTTCAGTCAAAGCAAATGTCTCATATTCATTCAACTTCTTCTTCTTGCTTAGGATGTCTTTAAGGAATTTGGCATAACTAGGCATTTGCTCAATTGCTTCAACAAGGGGTATGTTGATATGCAATTCTTTAAACACATCCAAAAATTTCTTAAATTGCAGTTCTTCCTTTTGATTCCTTAACCTTTGAGGGTAAGGAACATAAGGAGGAACTGGTTTTATGAAAGCTTTACTTGGATGTGTGGAGCAAGATGTGTCTTTTGTGCCTTTGGTCTCACTCTCCTTTGGTAAGGTTGGGATTTCCTTCACTATAGGTTGGACATGACTAGCTATCTCGGTCTCTAGATTCTTTGTGGGCTTAGGCTGTGGTTCAAGAACAGGAGCTAAAACAGTAGTCTCGGTTTCTGGCTTTTTGGTATTTTCAAATTCTGTTTGAGTCATTGGTCCAAACTTGTTTTGTACTGTTTCATTCAATTCTTTACCACACCTAAGAGTCACAACTTTTACATGTTCTTTACCAGGAGCCTTTGGGATTTCTGTGTCACTAGGTAACATGCCATTAGCTCTATTGTTTTGATTAAGTGCAATTTGACTCACTTGTGTTTCCAAATTTCTGATAGTTGCACTCTGTTGATTAAAAAGAGCCTGATTTTGGCTCAGGAGTTGTTGTTGAGCTTGTGATTAAGCCACAAGGCTTTTTATCATAGCTTCCAAAGAATATGATGGTTCAGCCTGTGGAGGAGGTTTTTGAAAATGTTGTTGGTTATTTTGAAAATTCCTGTTCTGATGATGCTGTGAACTTTGGTTATGATGATGTTGAGAACCTTGACTTTGGTGATGTAAACCTTGGTTTTGATGATGTGAACTACTAGCATGATGTTTCGTTTGAAAATTTTGAGTTTCTTGTGGTTTAGGAGCTGGCTGATTTAGACATGGACTGTTCCAGGAAAAATTCGGATGTTGCCTCCAACTCGCATAGGGAGCATTCCTGTTTTGAACATAGTTTACTGATTCAGAGTTTTGAGGACACTGTTCATAGGAATGTTCCCCACCACAACAAACACATTGAACAGAAAGGACTGACTGGGTGGATGTAACAATAACTTGTTGCGTTCCTTGGTTTGAAGATAAATTTTTTAGCATTGAACCCATGGAAGCAAGTTGTGCTGTTAATGCAGTATATGCATCCACATCATGAATCCCAACAGTTTTCTTTTGCTGTTGAGCACGTGGATCAGTCCAATGTCCATTGTTTGTTGAAAATTTTTCAAGAATTTCATACACGGGTGTAAGACATTTAGGTGAGATTTAAACACAAATTCCAGCAGACTTATGCTACAGACATGCTGCAGCATGAGTTGGCCATAACTAGATCCACCATCTATTTTGAGGGTATTCCTCTCGGACTTCAATATTCACACTACTGTTTAGATTCGACTAAACACATCTCTGTGCAGCCTCCAACTATTTATAGTGTAGAATAAAGTCCTCAAAATATATGGACGATCAAATCTCTTTGTATCTAAAACCGCTCTCTCGAGCCGATTCCCATATCATTCAAGTTGACGTGTTCGAAGGGGCTTATCTCTAAGTCCTCTACACTTTAACACTAATGACTAGCGATCAACTTGTCGAGAATAAATCAGTTTATAAATAATAAGCAACTCTCTCAAGTCTACTTCTTATATCATTCAAACTGACGTGCTTGTGGTAGCTTATCTCTAAGTCAACCGCACTTTAACACTTTAACACTTTAACATTTTAACAAGTGATCAGTTCGTCAAGAAGTGTCGTTGAACTTTATAAAACTTGAAATGAAATGATGGAACATTGTTATTGCGAAACAATGTCCACCTTTCTTTGGTTTAAAATCTCACCCTTTTATCTCACATCCGAGCTAAATAAAATTAGCTGCTCATATTTAAAGACATAAAGCGATAAATGACGGAAAGTAAATGAAATCAGAATGATTTTCCTTGATTGATTAGAAGATTACAATTACAATAAATACACAAAATATGGGCCGAGGGCCAATACTAACGGAAGGGCCGAGGGTCAATACAAACGGGCTAACTAAACTACAATATACAATATATTTACTAACATCCCCCCGCAATTTGATCTTCGGGAAGTCGAACGTTCAAACTGGACTTGAAATCATGAAACAGATAAGTAGGAAGCCCTTTTGTGAAGATATCGGCATATTGAGACGTGGAGGGAACGTGAAAGACGCGAACGTGGCCGATGGCCACTTTGTCCCGGACAAAGTGGATATCAATCTCGATATGTTTGGTACGTTGGTGTTGAACTGGATTGGTTGACATGTAAACTACACTCACATTATCACAGTATACGATGGTAGCTTTGGTGGGCGGTTTACGGAGTTCCCGAAGAAGGTTTCGGATCCAACTTACCTCGGAAATAGCATTAGCGACTCCACGATACTCGACTTCGGCACTAGAGCGAGAGATGACACCTTGACGTTTGGATGACCAGGACACAAGGTTGTCGCCTAGGAAAACGCAATATTCGAATGTGGATCGTCGTGTGGTAGGGCATCCCCCCCAATCAGCATCTGAATAGGCGATAAGATCTGATGAGGTAGAGACATGGAGCTGAAGACCGTGTGACAAAGTCCCACGAATGTATCGTAGGATGCGCTTGAGATCTTGAAGATGGGGCTCTCGAGGGTCATGCATATAAAGACAAACCTGCTGAACTGCAAATGCGATGTCTGGTCTCGTGAAGGTGAGATACTGAAGTGCTCCGGCAAGGCTGTGATATAGCGAGGGATCGTCGACGGGAGGACCATGGGCATCTAATCGATGAGCAGATTCGACCGGGGTGCGAGCGGGTTTGCAATTTTGCATATTGGCACGGTCTAGAATCTGGGCCGCGTATTGCTGTTGAGACAGAAACAGGCTAGTAGATGATCAGGAGGCCGATATGCCGAGAAAGTAGTTAAGCTTACCCAAATCTGTCATGGCAAACTCGTTGCTGAGATGAGAAATAATCTTCTGGAGAAAGTCTGTGGATGAGGCTGTGAGAATGATGTCATCCACATATAGAAGAAGATAAGCAGTGGCCTGTGATGAGTGGTAGATAAATAGTGATGCGTCAGTTCGACTATGCTGAAAACCAATCTGTAACGCATACTGAGCGAATCTGTGATACCACGCCCGGGGGGCCTGTTTGAGGCCATAGAGGGAGCGCTGAAGATGACAAACATGATCCGGATATCGAGGATCGCGGAAACCCGGGGGCTGGTGGATATATACAGTCTTCTGTAGATGGCCGTGAAGAAAGGCGTTCTTCACGTCAAGCTGATGAATGGGCCAGTGCTGAGAGACGACAATACTGAGGATAGTGCGTATGGTGGCCGGTTTAACAACCGGGCTGAACGTCTCGTCACAATCTATCCCCTGTTGTTGACTTCGACCATTATCCACGAGGCGGGCCCTATAGCGAGCTAGAGAGACATCAGCGTGATGTTTATGGCGAAAAAGCCACATGGATCTGACCACATTAACTCCAGGTGGCCGAGGGACAAGTACCCAAGTTTTGTTCGTGATAAGCGCATGATATTCCTCATTCATGGCCTGTCGCCAATGGGGATCCTGTAGTGCCTGTAGGTGCGACCGGGGTAAGGGGGTTATGGAGGTGGTATGCAGGTTGAGACGTTGAGTGGGTTTAACGATCCCGCTCTTAGCACGGGTCGTCATATGGTGTGTGGGATGAGGATCGGGGGGCGGGTGCGCGGGCGAGGTAGGAAGTTGGGTGGGTGGGGAGGGGGCCGGAGGGTAGGGGGAGAGGTGGCCGGAGCGGGGGTGGGTGGGGATGGTGTCGTAGAGGACGGTGGATGCGAGTGAAGAATGTCACGCAAGATAGGAGAGGGGTCCGAAAGATCATCGAGGAATGAGTAAGATGGAGGGTCGGTCGGAGTGACTGAGACAAATGGGAAAGTAGTCTCATCAAAGATGACGTGACGAGATATGATAATGTTTCGTGTAGAGAGATCAAGACATCGGAAACCCCGATGTTGAGATGGATAGCCGAGGAAAACACACGGTGTGCTTCGAGGAGCTAATTTGTGTGAATAGGTGATGTGTGGGTAGCATAGGCATCCGAAAACACGAAGATGGGAGTAGGAGGGGTGTTTTTGAAACAATAGGTAGTGAGGTGTTTCAAAATTAATTAAGGTAAACGGAAGAATATTGAGAAGGTGAGTGGCCATATGAAGAGCTTCGGCCCAATATGTGGGAGGAAGATGAGAGTGAATGAGCAATGTTCGAACTACATTATTGATAGTTCGAAGCATGCGTTCCGATTTCCCATTTTGTTGGGATGTATGCGGGCATGAGAAGCGAAATTGGATTCCATTGGAAGCAAAGAAATTATGAAATTCTTTGTTATTGTATTCCCCCCCGTTATCACATTGAAGAGAATTGATTTTAGAATTAAATTGAGTTGCGACGTAGTGATAGAATTCTTGGAATTTTGCATACACCTCGGATTTGTGTTTAAGAGGAAAAACCCACAAGTAATGTGTAAAATGATCCAAGAAAATAACATAATAACGGAGTCCACTAATACTCGATATGGGTGAAGTCCAAACATCAGAATGTATTATTTCAAAAGCATGAGAAACATTAGAATTGGAAATAACGAAAGGAAGCTTGGAAATTTTTCCAAGTTGACAAGAGTTGCAAATATTATTACATTTATTGCTAGAACAAGAAATCGAATTATTTAGAACTAATGACTTCAAGACTTGATCGCCGGGATGACCGAGCCGTTGATGCCATGTGGAAAGAGTGGTGGAGATGAGAACTTGAGGCTTGGGTGGAGTGACCGGATAGAGTGGGCCTTCGCTATCACATCGGATTAGAGGGCGCCGGGTCTTGTAATCCTTAACAGTAAAACCAAAACTGTCAAATTCAATAGAAGTTTTGTTTTGACGAGTAAACTGACGGACATAAATTAGATTTTTAATAATTTTAGGAGTGATAAGAGTATGGTTTAGATGTAGAGGGCGGTGAGGGTTTTTAATGGGAAAGGGGGCATGGCCGGTCGCTACTACAGGCATTTGGGATCCATTACCAACAAGTATAGAACGAGTATCATGTGTATCAATAACATAATTGAGTATACCTTGGTTTGCGTGCACATGGTTGGTTGCGCCGGTGTCCATAAACCAATCCGTTGTTCCCAGATCGTTGAGAGCCATGGTGTTAAAGAGTTCGGGAATAGCCGTGGCTTGATCCGGTGTGCTCCAAGTCCATGGAGGTGAGGGTTCCACGATCGAGAGAAGGGTTGAAGGGCCACGGTAGTGCTGGCTGCCGGTGGACGTCGGTGGCAGCGACCACGCTGGTAGCGGCGACCGCTGGTGGTTGGTCGACGGTGGAGGCCCGAGGAGTCCGGCAGTTGGCGGGGCTGATGCGGTGGATGAGGACGGCCGTTGGCGGGGCTGCTGTGGTGGTGGGATGTACACCCACCCGTACTGGGGTGGTGGGGTCGGCTGTTGGCGGTGGCGAGGTGGAGGCTGCCGACGGTCAGTCCGCCGACCGTTCCCCCGATGTCCACCGTTGTGGTTGACGTTAAGAATGGTGGGAGATGATGGGTGATCGGTGTGAGAGGATGGGGGTGGGCCGATGTTGTGTCATGCGTTGTTCCTCCAAGAGGAGCATCGAATGGGTCTCCAAAAAAGTTGGGAGAGGGGAACGATACCGGATGATGTTTGCCACCGAGTCAAACTTTGAGGAAAGGCCATTGATGGTGTAGATAACTAGGTGTTTGTCCGGAATGGCGGAGTCCGGGTCGAGATTTGCGAGGAGGTCGGCAAGGGCTTTGATTTTAGTGCAATAAGCGGTGATGGAGAGGTCACCCATGACGATGTTTCGAAGCTCGCTGTCGATTTGCATGGTTTTGGCGTCCTTGTTGTCTCGAAAAAGGGTCTCTAGGCTAGTCTAAACTTGGAGAGCGGTAGAGTCCTTTTTCAAAACCATTTGGAGAAGAGATTGAGAGATGGATCCATAGATCCATTGCTTGACAATGGAGTCCACCTTCTTCCATTCGGAGTCGGTGGGTTTTGGAGTAGAAGCATCGATATGATCAATGACGTCAAAACCGATACAATGGATGGAGAAGAATTCTCTCCATGCATCATAGTTGAGGCGGTCTAAATCGAGAATAAGAGGAACATAGGTTTTGATGTTGGTGATGTCGAAGACTTTGTTGGGAAGGGGCTGTTGGTGTTCGGCCATTAGGACGTAGGGAGGGGGTGGCTGCCGGAAATTGAAGAAAACCGGCCGGCCCTAGGAGCGATAGATACGAGAGAGAGAGAGAAGGGAGGATTAGGAAGGTTTGAGAGGATTAGGAAGGTTTGAGAGGATTAGCTCTGATACCATGAAATCAGAATGATTTTCCTTGATTGATTAGAAGATTACAATTACAATAAATACACAAAAGATGGGCCGAGGGCCAATACTAACGGAAGGGCCGAGGGTCAATACAAACGGGCTAACTAAACTACAATATACAATATATTTACTAACAGTAAATGCATAAATGTAAATGACATAAATTAAATGACGGAATATAAATTACAAGAAATAAAATGACGAAAATGTAAAGTGCAAGTAATGTAAAGAGCAAATTAAAGAAAGCTAAGAATTATAAAGCATAAAATAAAGAACAAGAGAAGGTAGCCAAAAGATTACTTCCAATTATAAAATGAGACAATAGAGAAGGGATTATGGATATCTAAATTACAACCCCAAGCTCCCCTTTTATACTAAAGGGGAGTGACACAAAAGGGTAATTACCACTAAATAAAGTACTTAAAGTACAAAAGACATATTATCCAAAGGTTAACATCCAAAAGACAATAAAGTGTTTAACCATAAAATACATATCAGCCAAATATTAGTCTAGAAGGTTCCCAAAAGTCAGATCCATAACTCAAAAAGGTCTTCCCACAAAAAGCTCCTCCTAGCTTATCCATTAAGCTCCATATACGGCTGCTGTAGGGATGCTGCAGCTTGCTGCACTTATAAATCTGCCAAAAAAATACACCAATTAGCTTATCCAAATGCAATAAAACAAGTTCTTCATATCTTTAGCTCCAAGAAACAAGAAAAGATAAAATAATGAACTAAAATGACTCAAATGTTGGGAGTAGAAGGTAAAAACTATCCTAAAAGAAAGAGAAAAAGAGCATAATGGCACTAAATAATTAGTGCTATCAATATCAGAGCATAAGTTTGAGAGAATTAGGTGTTGATTTTGGATACCTAGACTCAAACTAGCGTTGTTTAGGTGATTGAGAGAGAGAATTGCACCATTTGGTACCTTAAAAGAGGATATTTGGGAGTTGATTGGGTCTCTAGAAACGGGAAACTTGTCGAGGATAGCAAAGATGATCATGTACGGTACGTTCATAATGACACCTGGCCAGTGTCATGGTGAACCTACATGCTACATGTGTATACTTGTACTACCTTGGTGGGATGACCATTGGGGTAGTAAAGAAGTTTCTAAGCGAGTAGTCTAAGGAAGAGTCGATGTTTATAGCATTGTCACCTTGGAGTGATGGTTAAGCACGACGAATGCATTGAGTTGACCATTTTGGATCGGGGTTGTTGGTGGAATTAGAATCATAGGCTTATCGAGTTGACTTTATTTGAAGAAGAAAATTGTAAGTTAACCGAATAAGTGTGATTACCGCTTTAAGATGTTGAACATCTGGATGACGATAGTGTGGCTATGAGATTGAGGAACGTGGTTCTAAGACACTGTGATGCCGACAAAAAGTCATGCGCGAAATTATTTCTGAAATGAGTTTGCACCAATTACCTTTCATGTTTTCCAAATCATAAAGTGAAATAAATTATGAGATTTTGGAGAAATGGTTAGCACGCACCAGATTTTAAACGTGAGTTTAAACATGCATGAAATTGCTTATTGCACATAGTTGCAAAATTGTATTGAAAATCTCTTCATCCCCGTTTTGTGTCTAACGCTATTTCGAACATTGCGGTGTATATATTTTATTGTTGATTAAGTCTTGGGCAAGTGACTACAGTTTATGACTTTGACATTGGATCTCCTCCACATATGTTAAAGTTTTGGACGAAGAGTTATCTCCCACCATTTTGGTGTTTGAGTTTCATATAAAATTTTATTCCGAGTGATTTTGTGGATTTAAGGTGGTGATTTAATGGCGTCCAGTTGTGTTGTTTTTCTCTTGGGTTCTTGTATGAGCGGTTTGGTTGCATATAGTATGCACGTCTGTCTTAGTCGGTGTTTTCGCCATTGTGTTTTAGTCGATGTTCTAGAACGACGTAAATTATTTTACCTTTTAACCAAAGTGCATACACATGTCACAATGCCAGTTTTGTGAGATATCTGGCGCATGCAAGTACGGTTGTGGAATGTTATTCCGTGTGAGTTTGTGGAGTTTTATGAAGTATTATTTTATAATGCTTTGCTATGCGTAAGGGAACTATGAAATGCGTAGGCTTTAATTATGTTGCGTGTAAATTCATGAGTCTATTTAACGTTGAGTCTCATGCAAGTTTTGTTGAAAAATGACACTTTATTTTGCATGGCGGTAAAAAGGGGGAACTCCTAAAATTTTAACATTTTCAGACATATTGTCGTCTTATGCTTTTACGTTGGGAAACGAAAATTTTGACACTATCTGATTTTTAACGTTAGCAAGTTTATCAAAAAAATTCAGTTGGGTTTTTATGACGTCTTATTTTGTGACCTTTTGAGTCGCGTAGATAAAAATTTGGGACGATAATACTGGCATCATTGTGTGCGTTAACTTATGAAATTTTCGTCTAAAATTCTGTCTCATGCGAATTTTGCACCGGTATTTTCGCAACCGTAAAGAGTTTTATAAATAGATAATATCCCATATCAACATCGTGGGATTTCATACAGGTGTTATTCGTTGTATGCTATTTAGAATTCGAATTGATCCAAGCTGTTGGTGTGAGTAAACATATAAAATATTTATGTTGCTTTGTATTGAGCTTCTGCTCCGAACATGTTTTAGTTGTTGATCTTACTGTCACATTTTTCCGTGATGCATTAATTGAGTTATCGGTTTACATGTCGTTGTAATTATTGTTTTGGACAAGTGCGTTTTATTTGTGCGGCCCAAAGTGTGAACTCGATTTAAAACTTATTTACGTTCCTAACGTTTGTTAAATTTGGGAAAATAAACTGACGTATATGGGCCTTGCTGGGGATTTTATCCTCCGACGTTTTGTGGTTTAGAGGAAAAGATTTTAAAGTTGAAATTGTGAATTTCTCTTTTGGAGTTGTACAAACATGTTGTTGCACGTGTTATAGAGTGGAAAATTATTTTCATATACATAGTATAAATTGATGCATGCTAGGACCATGGTAGTTCATTTGAAAATTTTGTGCACATCTTTTGTTACTGTCTTTATTAACGCAAGTATTGCCCAAACGAATTTTGACCATGGTTTTATATGCATGACATTGGTGACCATTTTGCACACCTATCGAGTGAACGATAATGGATTTTTACCGCATGATTAATTGTTGTAAAGCTTGTATATTTGAAAGTTTTATTAATTTTAAATTGACATATTTGTAACACCCCTAAAATTCGAAATTAGCAGACAAAATAAAACTTCCAAAAACTCTTAAATACAAAGCTTTGAAACGACAAGAATCTAAAGTTACAAAGGAGAATCTCTACAACAATGTATCAGAGTTCTAACGGAACTATCTAGTCCCACAAACTAGGGACAACATTAGTCCGGTGCTACTAAAACCACCAATCTGCTATCTTCACCAAACCGGATGACGTCACTAGAGCCATTCTACCGGAACTTCTACCAAGATCCACTCGCCACTCAGATCCATCTAAGACCTAATATATATGTCGAAAGAAGAAGTGTTAGGCTTAACGCCTAGTGAGTTAAAGCAGTTTACATCGCATAATTCATAAAACATATAAAACGAACGTTTTACATTAAATAAAACCATTCCTGAAATCCTGATTATAAAGAGACTTCATTTGTAAACCAAGTTACTTTTAATTTCCAAATACCCATTTTAAATAGTGATTCGACATCCAATTTCCCCAAAACGCACCCACACAGTATTTCACCAAAAGACTCTTTGTTTAACCGAAAGGTACGTTCCAACACCGAAAGTAAAGGTAAAGTGTTAAGTCTGATTTTATAGTAATAATTGTATTTATAGGCTTGGTCAAATAATGTGTCTAATGTTTAATACTGTGTTGTTTTGACCAAATGTATTTAAGTCCCTTTGGTCTTTGTCTTTGTAAGAACTTCACGCATACATCAATACAATTGCATCTTGCGCTTACTTTGCTCTCTCTCTACTTTCTCTCTCTAGAGATTCATTGATCTTGGACTCACAATTGGTATCAGAGCTATCTGAATCTTGAGAGGACTGCGAGAAATCGTTTTTCGTGTCTGAATTTGTGGATTAAAGCAGAAATTTGATCGATTTTCTTGATTCTTTCAAGAAAATCTCGTTTTTAGCTTTTTCATCAAATTCAGACTGTTTTTAGGTCGATTTGTGTTGAATTTGGATTCTTTGAACTCGTTTTTGATAGGAGAACATAATTGATTTACATCTTTTTGCAAGAAAAACGTGTTTTGAAGATCAATTTTGAGATTATGTGATTTTCTGAAAACTCGCTTCGAACGTACTGTTCCATTCTTGAAGTATTGATTTTGTGATTTTTAGTAAAAAATTCTTGTTTGAAAAGTGATATAAAGTTGTTTTCGATCATGTTTGTATAAGAATTTTGCATCAAATTCAGTTTTGTAATTGTTTTTTTGTAAGATTTTTGAGTTTTGACATCGGTTTGCGCTAGATCTGTAGTTTGCGCGAGTTCATCTATGTTTGCGCGAGTTCATCTTACTTTGCGCTAGTTCTTGTTATTCTAATATTTGCTTCAGTGTATTTCAGGTCTCAAGAATTTCAGGTTTTCGCTTACTATTCATTACGCAAAGCTAAGTTTGCCTCTCCTTCTGCTCGTGAGAAGTGATCTTTACGTATCCCGTACATCACACAAAGTATTGTTTGCGTCTCCAGTGCATCACGCAAAGTCCAATTTGCGTATCCTTCAGCTCACGCACTCAGTTTGCGTCTTCAACTTCTAACACAAAGTTCAGTTTGCGTTTCCATCTACTCACGCAAAGTCCAGTTTGCGTTTCCCGTTGCTTGCGAAAATATCAGTTTGCGTCTTATGCTTCTCACGCAAAGCTCTACTTTGCGCCAGTCTCAGACTTAGAAGTTTTTCTGAAAGATGGATTCTGCAAAGTTTGCTTTTCAAGCTAAGTTCTACACAAGTGATCTGATGATGTCCTTGGGATCTGAAACTCGTCCTCCAATTCTTGTCGATGAAAATGAATTCACTCAATGGCAAGATCGATTTCTGAACTTCATCGAGCGTCAAGCTAATGGAGAGAACATGATGAAGTCTCTAACTGAAGGACCTTTCGTAAAGCCTAATAAAGAGACTCCTCCAACATCTGAAGAGACTTCACGAATGAAAGCTGATCGAGAGCTGAAAGCTAATCTGATGCTAGCTTTACTAAACTCTGTCTACAACCGGGTTGATCATTGCAAGGATTATCCAAATCTGTTGTGGGCACAATTGGAAAAGATCATGCTTGGTTCTTCGGTCGCAACTCAGCTCCAACATACTCGGTTCATGAACAACTTTGAGGAGTTTAAGGCCAAAGAAAGTGAGTCTATAAAGAGTGTTTTCGACAGATTATGTGCAGTGTTGAATGATCTGCGAAAGATAAATGTGAACAAGACAGAGCTTGAGACGAATCTGAAATTTCTTAATGCTCTTCATCCTGAATGGAACAAATCATGTCACAGACTGAGGAACGATGTTCGGATTTCCACAATGCAGATTCAGGAACTATACGAGATTCTGATGACTGATGAGAGCTTGGTACTAGAGAAAAAGGCCAAACTGGAGAAAAAGGACAAGAAGTCAGTAGACCCGGTTGCACTTCTCACGAGCCAACTGGCTGAACAAGCGTTGTCTGATAACGCTTACAACGGGTCAACTGATGATGATGGTGAGGCTCTTGTTAGCTAGTAATTTTGTACATATTTTATCTATTAATATAATATGTTTTGCATCTTACTTTAGCTTAAATTATGCATTTTTAGTTTAATTCGCATTTGCATCCATCATTCGTTCCGTGTTCGGATCATTTTCGGAAAACTTACGACTTTATTCAAATTTCAGGATGATTTGATATCACTCGGTTCGGTTACAACGGATGCTGAGAATTACAATGGAAACAATGAAGAGAGCGGAAAAGGCTGATTATGTTGTGCACGGCCCGTGCGGTATTCAAGCCAAAAGCACGCACGGCCCGTGCGCCCTCTCCAGAGCCCTTTTTGCTTTATCCTCTACAACCCCTTTTTGCCTTATCTCTTTAAAAATACAGATATTTCTGGCGGAGGTGTGGCACTCCAACCGGATATTTGACTGTTTCAGTGTCTACAGAAATATATGTATTTTTAAAGAGATAAGGCAAAAAGGGGTTGCAGAGGATAAAGCAAAAAGGGCTCTGGAGAGGGCGCACGGGCCGTGCGTTTTTCCTTCATAGGAACGCACGGGTCGTGCGTTTTCTTCTGTCCGAAAAGTAGGGCGCACGGGCAGTGCGTGCTTTTGGCTTGAATACCGCACGGGCCGTGCGCAACATAATCAGCCTTTTCCGCTCTCTTCATTGTTTCCATTGTAATTCTCAGCATCCGTTGTAACCGAATCGAGTGATATCAAATCATCCTGAAATTTGAATAAAGTCGTAAGTTTTCCGAAAATGATCCGAACACGGAACAAATGATGGATGCAAATGCGAATTAAACTAAAAATGCATAGTTTAAGCTAAACTAAGATGCAAAACATATTATATTAATAGATAAAATATGTACAAAATTACTAGCTAACAGCTCTGCAGAAAGCAACGATCCTTCTCTCTCAGCATTACCAGAAAAAGTTCCAACCAAGAACTGGTTCCAACTCCTCTCGCTTCACTTCTGTGTCTAGAGCCAATGTACCCGAGCCAAAGACTACTACCTGCTACAACTGTGGAAAGCCGGGGCATATTTCAAAATAGTGTCGAGTGAAGAAGGTTAGGGACTCGGCTTATTATAGAAAGAAACTGGAGCTGGCCGAGAAAAGAGAGAACGGAATTGCTTTGCTAGTTGAAGAAGAATTCTGGCTGGATCACTCTGACGATGAAGCTGCAAACGTAGAGATCGCTCAGATGTGCTTGGTTGGAGATGATCAGTCAGACGATTCTGAAACGGATGAAGATGAGGTATATTCAGAATTTGATTACAATTTTATTGCCTCTCAGATGAATATTATTATTTCTGCTTTATCTGATCTTCGCTTAAAATTATTATCTGAAAAGAACTTAAATTCTGAAAAGTCAGATTTGATTGACAAACTGAAAATTTCTTTGAAAGATGAAAAATCTATTTTGGAAAACACAAAATACATCTTTCAAAAGAAATTGGATGATTTAGAAAATTCAAATAAGACTTATCTTGAGTCTTTGACTAAAATGACTACTTTAAAAGATGAATTTTCAGATAAAATAAATAAGTTAGAAGAAAAGCTTTATCGAAGGAACCAATCTGAACAAACAATTTTTATGAACAAACCGAGGAGTGAAGAAGCTTTAAAACAAAGGTGGGGACTTGGTTTTGACAATCCTCATTGTTTAAACAAAGTGATAAACGAAGTTCCTACTTTATATAAATATGATTATCTAACTCTTGCACACTATGCTTCTCAGTTCAAATTTCATTGGACTAGTGAAAAGCAAGTGTTAGAACTGGAAAATGAGAAAATGATGAATAACAAGAGAAATGAAATTCCTTTTGTTTATACAAGAGAAAATGCAAAATATTTTCCTGAAAAATCAAGGAGAGGAAGAAGAGTTTTAAATGATATATCTCTTGTCAAATCTTCAATATCTGATGATTTTATTGATCCTTATGCTTCTAATTCTGATAAGGAAAATATTTCTCCAATCATTTATGATTCTAAGAAATATACTCCTCCATTAGTATTAGAGAGCACAATCATCGATCTTGAAGATAAGATAGAAGATCAAAATATTTTAAAAGAAATTGAATTTGATATCATTCTTTCTTTCATGACTTCTAGTCTTGAAGAAAAATTATTTTCTCAAAAACCAGATTCTATTTCTAGTCTTTCTTCTGATTTTCACGAAAATAAAAAGGAAGTTTCCAATTTTAAAATCTTTTCTCAAAATACTTCAGACTCCGAGGCGAATTCAGATTTATTAGTTGATCAGATTGGTTGCTTAGGTAAAATTATTTCTTCTGATTTAAATATTTCGTCTAAAATTCTTGATGATTCTTTTACGCTAAATGATCAATATTATAAACCTAAGCGTAAAAGAAGACGGTCAAATAAGTCAAAGAAACAAGATACAATTATTTCTGACAATTCTAATTCTTTCGATTCAATTCTTACAGATAGGACTTTGAAAGCTCAATCAAAGAAGCAGATCTGGAGAGTGAAGCGGATATCTATTGATTCTATGATTGATGAGGATAAATGTGTAGACAGACTTTATAAAAGTGATTCATTTGCTACATGTAATAAAATTTCAAAATATTCTATAAAGCAAATGATTCGAATTTCAAAACATGTCTCATGTTCTTCCTCGGATTCTAGTTCGGATGATTATGCTTTCTCTTCCTCTGATGATTCTGTTCATTCGTGTGATTATATCTCTCGTGCTTTAATTGTTAAATCTAACAAATTTTTCCCCATACGAACTGCAACTAACTTTCACGGGCCCAAATACAAGTGGGTACCAAAATCTCAATCTGATTTAAAGTTGCAGGCATCACATGTCAAGGGGAAGTAAGAGATATTATGGTTTTTGAACACTGCAGTTCAAAACCCGGTCTTAAATGTCAAGACTTTGGCTTCTGAGTAATTCATCTCAGAACCCGTGCTTCAATGACTACGACTTCTAGACAAATCAGTCTAGGACTCGTTCTTCAAAGCATTAAACTTCTGACTAATGAGAAACTGTGAGTGCATCTACCTAATTTCCGCTGCATTTATTTCTGATAATGATGTTGTTCCAGTTTTCTCAAATGTTTTAAAAGAATCTGAGCTTTTCAATTCAACTCCTGAATTTGTTCAATCCTATTTTTACAAATGAGACACAATTTTTTTTTACATTGTGTGAAAGATGATATTATTGAATTATATTTTGTTTCAACTGAATATAAACTTGCCGATCAAATATTTCTATTTTTAAAATTTCGGCATGTTATTTTAAAAGTTTAAACCTTTACAAATTTTATTCTATAAAGTAAACGTTTTACAAATTTTCTTTCTTTTGAATAAAATGTGTGTCTAGGATAAATTTTCAAGTTGCTTTGTTTATATTAAAGTTCTTATATGTTCAAATTTCAGTTCTAACAAAAGTCGAAAAGTCAGCAACATGTTTGTAACTTTTGTTTTTGCTTTAAAGTTGTGTGATTCGAATATTTATAGTTTACAATGCTTAGAAAACCTAACAAGTCGGAATTTTGGATTGTAATGAAAATATGGGCTAAGCACTTAGAAGTAAAACCTTGTGTTTGAGAAGATTATTAAATTCTTATAAATCAGAAATCTCTAAGTTTAAAAGTTTGTACCTGTGACCTTTCTGGTTTGGGAAAGTAAGTTATGTGGGATGCTTGTCATCTGGTCCCCTAAGGTCTTTTGATCTGGGAGTGATCGAACCCAAATCCTTCTATAGAATCAGATCGAAAGTCATGTTCTACTGGTATGAATGGGTTTAGGATATGTCGATGTAGCATTTCTGATCTGGGAAAGTAAGTTCCAAGGGGTGCTTGATACCTAGTCCCCTAAGGCCAACTGGTCTAGGAGTGGCTGACCCAAATCCTGCAATAGGGTCAGATAGAAAGTTACGTTTACGACATGTTCTTTACTTACCGAACTTTTTGATTAAAAGATGCCAAAGTGCACATATGTTGGGTCTGAAATATGTTCAACAAGGTTACTACTTCTAGTTCAACATGGTTACTACTTCTGAAGTTAATGCTTCTAGAAGAACTTGGTTAATACTTCTGAGGTTACTACTTCTGTGGTTAATGTTGCTAGTTGTAGTTAATGCTGCTGAAACAAAGTTAATGCTGCTAGAAGAAAACAGTTAATACTTCTAGTTAATGCTGCTAGAAGAAAACAGTTAATACTTCTAGTTAGTACTTCTGTTATTAATGCTGCTAGTTGATGGTTAATGTTGCTCAACAAGATTAGTACTGCTAGTTCAAAGTTAGTACTGCTTGAAGAGATTAATGCTGCTGAGCATGGTTAGTACTGCTAGTTCAAAGTTAGTACTGCTTGAAGAGATTAATACTGCTGAGCATGGTTAGTACTGCTAGAGTTAATACTGCTCAGAGTATTAATGCTGCTTATGATTAATACTGCTTATAAGATGGAGATCTGCATGAAAGGATAACAGTTGGATAATCTAAAGATATACATGGAAGCTTAGAGATATACATGGAAGCTTAGAGATATTCATGAAAGCTTGGAGATAATGATGGAAGATAAACTGAAGATTATGGAAAGCTTGGAGATAATGATGGAAGATATTCTGAAGATATTTTATTAATTGTAATTAGCTTTTATCTTTAGTATATATACATAGTATTGTTTAGAATAGTTAGATATAACTTTTGATAATCGTTTTTCAAGAGAGAAAAATCAACCTCAAGGCATAGATCCTAATTCTAGAGAAGTAGAATTCGTATTGGTGAGCCTGTTCATCAATATTGAGGTTGAGTGTGTAATCTTGTAACTTTAAGTATTCAATACAAGTTTACTGTTTGATCATTATATACTGTGTTTGATTACTGTTTTATTAAATATCAAAGTGTTTTTCCGCAACTTCTTTGATATTAGTTTCTGAGTATTAATTCTTGTTAAGAATTCGATCCTGACAAGTGGTATCAGAGCAAGTATTCTCAGAAACCTACACTCAACATCACATCATCATGGCTAAAGGTTCAGAGTCTTCAAGCTCAGAAATTCCTACAGAGGTAACATCTAATCTTTGTTCTAAATCCTGTATTGAAACTGTTAAAAGGTACAGGGATCACAATCAGAAGATGAGTGATGACCTTAAGAGATTAGAAAAAGATATAAAAGACTATGTAAGGATTGTAGAGAGATTTGAAGATCAGATCAAAGGTTTTCAAGCCAATGAGCTTCAACACTCTTATGACACAAACTACTGGAAGTGGGAGAAAGATCAGTATGAATTTAAGCTGAAAAAGTCTAAAGAGGAGAATGAGAAGATAAAAAGTGAGTTTGAGAAAGCCAAGCTGGATATTGAGAAATTTTCCAATGCTTCTAAAGCAATGGACTCTTTGCTCCAAACTCAAATCCATGACAAACTTAGAAGAGGAATAGGTTATAACACTACACCACCACCATACAACAACAATTACATCCCTCCTATATCAGACTTGCTAGAGACCAAGAATAGGAAGGAATTGTCTGATGGAGCCACTAAGGTAGATCCTTTAGACAAAGTGGTGGTTGAAACAGACTCTGAAGTAGAGAACTCTAGTGAAAAGAGTAATGAGAACACTGTGAGTGGTGAGATTCCTTTAGAAAATAACATTATCACCAATGAGGGATGTGGAAAGGCTTGGATCAAGTCTAAGGACATAGAAAAGACTGAGGGAAAGTCTGAGAAGGTCCATTATAAGCAAACCACAGTTGTGAATCCTGTCCCTTGTAAACAGTGTTCTTGCAATAAATCTGAGCCCCAAAAACATGATAAACCAAGGGGAAATCAGAGAAACTGGAATAATCAGTGGGCACAAAAACAAGGAGTTGATTTGAGTAAAATCAATAGACCAAAACCTTGTTTTATCTGTGGCAAATTGAATCATCTTGCCAAACACTGTTATTTCAACCCTATCAACCAAAGAGTCACTTTTCAAAGAAAACCACTAAACTCTTTTGGTTATAGGAATCAGAGAAGGAATCATATGGCTGAGAACAGAGCACCTATAAGATCACATGCTCAGAACAAGTTTGGTAAATCAAAGAAAAATACTCCAAATAAGCCAAGGAGTAATTTAAAGACAAAGAAAGCAAACAACTTTGTTCAAGTTTGGGTTCCAATTGCAAAGAAACCTGTTAGTACTGCTATCCCAGATAGTACTGCTAACAAAAATAGTGCTGCTAACTTGATTAGTACTGCTAACCAAGTTAGTACTGCTAACAAAGCTAGTGCTGCTTCTAGTAGTAATGCAGCCAAGCCTATAATCTTGACAAAGTACTCCAGTCATGAGATTCCTAAACAACTCATTCAGACCAAACTGACAGATTATATAAATGAGAAAGGACAACCCAAGACCACTTTGGCTTGGGTTCCATCAAAGACTAACTGATTTATCAAGTGTGCAGGGCAATCAAAAGCTCAAGAGGAAGAGCATTTGGAATGAAGATAATGGTTGCTCTTGGCACATAACAAGGAACATGGATTGCCTTCAAATTCTTTAAAAGATTTGATGGAGGACATGTTACTTTTGATCCAGCAGAAGGTTGCTAATACTGAAAGGTAGTTAGTACTTCTAGTTCAGTGAATACTGTCAGACTGTGTTAATGCTGCTGGTATGTGTTACTACTGCCAGTCTGTGTTAATGTTGCTGATAAGTGCTACTACTGCTAATGTAAGTTTTCTATACCTAAAAATGATCTTCATTGATTTTATGTCAAACCTGGATATCAATCAAAAAGCTTTTATCTGTATCCAAAGTTTGTACAAGAAGCACTTAATAATGAATTGACGGACATACTTCACTTTGATGAGGTATATGTACCTAAACCCCCTAAAGGCAAGGTTTTCTCAAACATGAGAACATCTGCTAGGGACTCTGAAGGAGTTGACACCCCATTGTTCTCTACAATGATGGTGGTGTCCCACACTGAAAAAGGTATGGCAGCAGGGTCAAGGCCCTCATTAGACATTCCCACTGCTAGCCAATCCCAACCTTCCCACTCTATATCTATCCCACAGTCTCTACTTCATAAGCCAAGTTCACCAATAAAACAAATAAAGAAAACAGGTAAAGAAGGCTCCTTCCCTTCTTGTACCTTCACCCACTAAGCCTTTAAGCCCTCTAAGGGAGGATTCTCCTTTAGAGAGTATCCAAAGGGAAACCATAGAGGTGTCTCCCAACCTCAAGAAGGTGCTCAATAAGGAGATGCAAGAGCATATGGGTTGTAAGGCTCACACTACTGACTTTGCACAAAGTGCAGGACAGGACAGTGTGAACATTACTAAGACCTTCCCCATGGCAACTTTAGATGAGTAATTATCTAAAGGTCCCAGGTGCCAAGAAACCAAGGGAGTAGAAGGTGCTTCTGCTAGGCAGAAGATCTCTACTAAAAGATCCAAGGATCCTTCAAAGGTGGTAAACACACCTAAAGGAGGTGAGGACAGATTTAACTACAAAGAATTGATGGATACACTTGGTACAATTAGTCTGAAAGTTCACAATCAAATTATGGAGATAAAAGAGATGAAAAGGAGCACATATCATGATTATTTCAAAAAGAGATAGACTTAAACAACTGAACTTGAGAAGACATCAGAAGGAGAATCAAGTTGATATGAAATCTTATTTTGAGGGGGAGATAAGTGAAGAAGCTGAAACAAAGCAGTAACTACAACAGAAACAGAAAAGAAGATAACAGCAGAAACTGAATCAAGAAGAACTAGAAGTTGCAGAAAGTTTTGAAATTATCATAAAGACCCTATGTTGAAGAACTTAACTTCTTAGTTTTGAAAAGTTAAGTTAGGGGGAGATTGTTGGGTCTGAAATATGTTCAACAAGGTTACTACTTCTAGTTCAACATGGTTACTACTTCTGAAGTTAATGCTGCTAGAAGAACTTGGTTAATACTTCTGAGGTTACTACTTCTGTGGTTAATGTTGCTAGTTGTAGTTAATGCTGCTGAAACAAAGTTAATGCTGCTAGAAGAAAACAGTTAATACTTCTAGTTAATGCTGCTAGAAGAAAACAGTTAATACTTCTAGTTAGTACTTCTGTTATTAATGCTGCTAGTTGATGGTTAATGTTGCTCAACAAGATTAGTACTGCTAGTTCAAAGTTAGTACTGCTTGAAGAGATTAATGCTGCTGAGCATGGTTAGTACTGCTAGTTCAAAGTTAGTACTGCTTGAAGAGATTAATACTGCTGAGCATGGTTAGTACTGCTAGAGTTAATACTGCTCAGAGTATTAATGCTGCTTATGATTAATACTGCTTATAAGATGGAGATCTGCATGAAAGGATAACAGTTGGATAATCTAAAGATATACATGGAAGCTTAGAGATATACATGGAAGCTTAGAGATATTCATGAAAGCTTGGAGATAATGATGGAAGATAAACTGAAGATTATGGAAAGCTTGGAGATAATGATGGAAGATATTCTGAAGATATTTTATTAATTGTAATTAGCTTTTATCTTTAGTATATATACATAGTATTGTTTAGAATAGTTAGATATAACTTTTGATAATCGTTTTTCAAGAGAGAAAAATCAACCTCAAGGCATAGATCCTAATTCTAGAGAAGTAGAATTCGTATTGGTGAGCCTGTTCATCAATATTGAGGTTGAGTGTGTAATCTTGTAACTTTAAGTATTCAATACAAGTTTACTGTTTGATCATTATATACTGTGTTTGATTACTGTTTTATTAAATATCAAAGTGTTTTTCCGCAACTTCTTTGATATTAGTTTCTGAGTATTAATTCTTGTTAAGAATTCGATCCTGACAACATACTTAAAAGATGCCAAAGAGCACACTCATGTAAAGATGCCATAGTGCACAATGCTAAAAGATGCCAATGAGCACACATCTCATGATACTTGGTTATATATTTCTGAGTTGCAATAAACCTGTAAATTTGTGAAAGTCTGAATTTTTGATGGCTTAGTGTGATTACATGCAAAGTTCTCTATTATATTTTTAGAATTGCATTTTCTTGAAGCTAGTCGAAGTTCACATGCGAGCACACTGAATAGATTGATGAAAGTTTTTGAAACTGAACATGTCTTAACTTGATATGCAATAAAACTTGCACCTGTATCCAATCACATACATTTGATTTCATCTGATGGATTTTATTGTGATGTTTTACTAAGTAGAATTTTATTTGTTTCTGTTTAAATTTTTATATATTTAGTCGTTTCAAAATACATATTCAGTATATTTTTCTTTCTACATTGATATTTGATCATTGTGTTCTCATAAATTTATTTCAAATGTGTTTGAGCATTATTCAAGGGGGAGTGAAAAAGGAGAATTTTTCTTAATGATCATATCTGTTTTTGAGGGGGAGAATTTTCTTTACATGAATGCTAACTTGAATTGTCATAACTAGTGCATTTGTGTAGGGGGAGTCAAAGAGCTTAAAAAGGTAAAATTTTCTAAAGTTAAGTCAGCTTTGCGCCATCAGTTGGTCGCGCAAACTTCACTTTGCGCCACCTTGGTGTAACGCAAACCTCGCTTTGCGCAACCTGCGTGTAACGCAAACCTCGCTTTGCGCAACCTGCGTCTATTGCAAACCTTACTTTGCGCAACCAGCGTGTAGCGCAAACCTTCCCTGTTTTCTCTGTTTCTTTGATTTTGCAGATCTTAAGCTGTCTCGTCTCCAATATTTTCATGACCAAGTTGATCCCGATCATCAAGGTCCTAAGAGGGAGAATTAAGAGAAGTTAAAGGAGATGATTAAGAGGCAAAAAGCTCAAATGTTTATCTGCTGATCAAGATTCGCTCAAAGATTCTATTATATCAGCTTCAACTAATTCTTTTGCTGTTCCTGGTCCGACCACCACAGTTCATTCAAGGTCATTCAAAAGAGGTGTGTCGTCTAGAGCACAAGATACTGATCCAGACTTGTCAAGGCAGCAAAGACAAACCAAACTGAAAGATGATGAGAAGAATTTTTCTTTTAAAAGTCAGATTGCTTCACAAAGTCGCTTTAATGGTCCGTGCTGATTTAGAAGATGAATTTTAAAGACCAAAGCGCCAATGATTACTAAGGGGGAGATTGTTAAGTCTGATTTTATAGTAATCATTGTATTTATAGGCTTGGTCAAATACTGTGTCTAATGTCTAATACTGTGTTGTTTTGACCAAGGGTATTTAAGTTTCTTTGGTCTTTATCTTTGTAAGAACTTCACGCATACATCAATACAATTGCATCTTGCGCTTACTTTGCTCTCTCTACTTTCTCTCTCTACAGATTCATTGATCTTGGACTTACATAAAGTAATACTCCAATTAACATCTCTCGGTGACGGGGGATACCCGATTCCATCGAATGTGGCGGGCACACAAAGTTAAGCCACGTATCAACGTTCTCGAGTTCCACATAAGACCATGGTTCCCCGTATTCGGCTCATCTGAGCTACCACCGCAAGACACCACTGCATCCTAGTGTCTACTCGACCTCTAGATGAGTTTCACCACAAAGTCACAAGTCTCCGTATCCGGCTCACCATGGGCACCACCGCAAGACTTAGCTCCGTATACGGCTCTCCAAGAGCACCACCGCAAGCTTATATAAACCACACTTGACTTGGGGACCACTCACTAGACTCAAACATGGATATTAAAACTCCATGATGAACATAACGACTCATATGCCTATGGATCCAATGCATTACGGTCTAAACATTACATGACTCCGTATGAATGAACTGACGCATCCAAACATGTAATTAACAACCAATTGTATAATAGATGTTTTTCAATGAAACACTCCATAAAGAGCCGTTTAAACCGGACAACGTCCCAAAACCCGTTAGGGTACAATTCAAGCCGAAAGGCTTCATAAAACGTTTGATACTCAAAAGAGCCAATATGGCTATACAAGCCGATGAACAACTTTTCCAAATATCCCCAATTCAAAAGGTAGCCATCCTAACAACTCACACTTTTAAAGTCAAAGGAAATCAAAGTTTTCAAATATAAAACCCGTAGGTTGAGTGAGCCCCAAATGACCATATTTCCATGGCCGCTCTTTAAAATCTCCAACCCACACTATAATTCCATTTAAAACCCTTCGTACTCCAAATATTCTCATATTAGTAACTCAAGCAACCAAATACCCAAATACTTCGAATAACCAAGAAACAAGTGTGGTGGATAAAAATCTCTCTTTTTGTGACTCAAACACTTTATAAAATAACGTAACCCATTTTCCAAGATTTATATCCCCAAATAAGTGTAGTGTACAAATACTCACAAAACTTATCAAAATGAAATAACTCATGGACATACATTTGAAAACCCAAAATATGTGCATTTTGACATGTATATAGTTTTTCAAAGCAACTAGAACTCACCTCGCCATATTTAGACTAAATCTAGGTTTTACCCACAACTTGAGTTCCTTAGAAGAGAAGATCTTGAATCCTTCCACTAGCTCCAAGCTTTCTATAGATCCACTACCACAAACATCTACAAAGTTATACCAACTCTAGGAATGCAAAACAAGATGAAGAACATCAAATTCTAACTTTATAGATGGAGAGAAAGGGTAGATTACCTTGGTTATATACTCTTGGATTCACCCAATACTTCAATCTACTTCCTTATCTACTTGAAAAGCTCCAAAAGACGAACCCTAGGTTCAAGAAT
Source organism: Arctium minus (assembly GCA_954870635.1). NCBI lineage: Eukaryota > Viridiplantae > Streptophyta > Magnoliopsida > Asterales > Asteraceae > Arctium > Arctium minus. The sequence goes on along the minus strand of OX941083.1, from coordinate 119,090,998 downwards.
CGCTCCAAACGACTTTGGGAAGGAGAAGATATGAGAGAAATGAGGTTGAAGCCCTAAAATCGCGATTAAAACCCATCAGATGGCTCCCGTGACTTATGTCGCGGCTTGCAAGTCGCCCGTGTCCTGAAAAATCACATCCAGTGAGTTACACGGCTTATTCCGCGACTCCAAGGCGTGCCACAATCCGCGGCAGCCCCAAAACTCAGTTCTCTCATGACTTTCGCACCTGATTTGATTCCCGATGATTCCATTATGAACTTACCTGATTTCCCGGTACTTTTACGGCCCAAGATCCAAATGACTCTCGTAACACCGTTGAGGATACATTATGAAACTACGGATGTTACAATATTAGTTGAAAAACCTTGAACTCATTAGGGCTACACATTTAAAACACCATTTGGAAAAGAGTTGTAATTAGGGGATAGAGGAGTCCTTGTGATTTGAAGCGTCGGATGATCTGACTTGTGGTCAGTCTTGGATTTCGGGTTTCAGCTTTGGATATATGCACGTGAATAATTGAGGTATTAGATTCATGCCTTCCCAGTTAACTAAGGGGTGATCTTTCTATTTCGGTAAACCCGCGGGATAAGGTCCTGTGGGGATTATCTGGGCCTGGTTGGGTTCGATTTGATAGGTTACTTGTTCGGTTGACGTCATGTTATATAATGGCGGTGTACCGTCCTAATGGGTTTTCGCGAACAAAGGAAATATTGTGGTCCGTTTGTTAGGAATGTAAGAGTTGGAATCTTAGTACCCTGTTGGGTGTTAATTTTATCATGACATTGCGTCTGGAATAAATCCTAGGCTGGATATCCATGTGTGTGCGGTATTTCCATTTTCGGGTTTTAGGCATCGACTGGTTCTTTTGAAGTCAGCGAATCTTTGGAGTGTTGGGAAGTATTCCTATTGGGTCATGAAGAGTGTTAACCTCTCGGTGGTAGAATGTAAAGGAAGGATAGATGTTGATAATTAAGTGTTGATGTATATGATTTTCTTGATGTGGAAAATATCATATTGAGGGAATGTTTTGAAGTATGCAAATAGATCGGGGTTGGGTGATAGCCTGATCTGAATTAACCAGCTAACCGGAGAGTATAGCGGTATACCCTTGGGAGGACGACCTTACCAATATCAAGAATGGATCATTAAGAATTTTGAGAATTCTTTGGGATTGGTGTCGATCTTTGGTTGATGGGTTCGGGATCAGGTTGAACTGAGATGAAGTGGCCGGTGAGAAGTTAAGATCACAGACTACCCTTGAGGTTGTACGTGTCACCCAAGGTTGGGAGACAACCGCAGTCTCAATATTAAAGGCTACGTTAAGTGTTCATTTGAATATAAGCGTGATGTGCCCAAGGGGACGTTTATCGTGAGTATCAACATAAGGTGATAACGGGTGTTCTGACAAATGGGATGGAGACAACCCGATACAAGCAATGTTAAATGGGAATCTAGATTTCGAGACGAAATCTCTTTTAAGGTTAGGAGGATTGTAACACCCGTAATTTTCGGTAAGTAAATGCCACCTGGACGTCTCTGTGACTTGTAAATAGTGGGATTTGTGTTGGGAAAGAATTATCTAAAGTCTCTTGGAGTATCGGGAGTGTTGGCACTGAAAAAGTTGGGTTTCGGGGCTCCGGAAAGGTCCCGCTACAATGCCCGGAGACTATGACAGTGTCATAGTCGCACTGTCACTCTATCCTTCACGATAGAGTCGTTAGAAGAAGGTAGTAGAACCAGACTGTTCACTCTAGTGAACGAAATTAAAATACAATGCTCTTAAAATTAAAGAACCAACCTGTTTTAGAATGATCAAGATCGAGAACGCACTGCACGATAAAAACCTGTCCTTTAAGGTTTTATACGACCAGTCCTAGGTTGTGAGTCACGGATCGCAAAGCCCCAGAATTTGATGCATAATGTGTTTTGTTTATCAATAGAAATAATAACAAAACTGAAGCAAAGTTGATGCAGAAAAATGGAAGAACTAATACCTGCAGTGATAAAGAGCAGAAGAAACTCGAGAGAGAGAGAGAGAGATAGAGAGCAGATTGTGGTAAGATTTAGGAGAGAATTAACTATCTCTCAATCATACTAAGATGCGGCATGCGAAGTGCAAGGTGCGGCTTCTCGCGCCACTCTGGGTATCCTTCGGCCACACACGCGCATGTGTGTTGGACCTACCACTCATGACCCCCACCATGAGTCCACTAACTTGTTCAAGGCCCATTGAGAGACAAAGTCTTATAAGACGTCTTTTATTATTTCTTCCTTCCAATGTGGGATGGAGGTAAAATTTCCAACATTTCATCTCACTAATATTTCCAACATATGCATGGTCAAAGACATATACAAAGACATCTTTTCACCTATGTTTAACTGATGCATCATGTCACATGATGAAACCAATATTTCTTCCACACACACACATATATATATATATACTACTATACAACTAGAAAGTTTCTAGATGATTACCACATACTCATTGTTATGATGCTTCCAGCCATTTTAAAGTCTTCAAGAAATCAATCTTTGGAAGTTTCCAAAATAACATCATAATTAAAAACAATATGGCTGTTAATAAAGTGCCTATTATTTCCTTAATTTATAATGGTACTTACAAACAATTACACTTATTTTCCATCATTTTGCAGTGTTACCGAAGCTTCTTTGATCATGTTACGTCAGAAAGAACATCTACCGATGACGAAGAACAATTAAAAGCCAAAGGATGGATGAATAAATTCGCATGTTGAGGCAATATGTTTTGGAATTTTCTGTTTGATTAAATTCTACCACACAAAAAGTAATTCCATCCTAACCAAGAGTAAACCGCAAGAATTTGGCATAATTAGTAACTTTATTGGATAACAAAAATATAGATCAACATCAAGAACACGTAAAATAACCTTCAAAATGTTTGCTAGTGTTGGAATCTGTTAGAAGATTTGATAGGCATCGACATGGTTCTATTCATATCCTCCTGATTGTTTAATGCTATATTCTAGGTTTTTCATTTGTTTGTGAGGACTATGAAAATTGATAATTAAAAAAAGTGGGAAGAACTAGATTTTACATAACTTAATATGCTAGTCCTATTAACCCAACTCATGTTAAGTACTTTATAATTTTGTTCAAGAACGCTTAGTTGACCCCAAAAAAATAAAAAAACCCATTTGCTTATTAACCAATTTTCTGAACTAATACCAATGTATAAAGGTCCACACTTGTTTTTGATTCGGTTTAATTTAATGGTTCTAAGATCCCTATCTTCCATGATATTACTTTAACCTACATCTTGATACAAGTGTGGGTACATCGCTCACATTGTAAACAATATGTTATTGGACTAGTCTCATCTCATATACATCTAATAAAAACCGTTTATTAATTATTTGTAAGGGTTGTTAGGAAGTGGCTTAACGGGCTTAATCACTAAGATTTTAACTTATTCGCTCAGCTATTTAAGATTACATGTGTGTTTTCCTCTCCTACTCTTCTCTTATTCTCTCAAAACACATTTCTTCCATGTTACCCCCTCATCTTGCTCATCGATTTGCTCATGTCGAAACCCATTTCTTCCTTGTTATCTCCCCCACCCCATTTGCTCATCGATATGCTCCTCTCAAAGTTCATTTCTTCCAAGTTATATCCCCTCATTTTGCTAATCGAACTATCCAAAATGAAATCATAAAGGTATTTCATCGATTAAGCTAAACCCTCCCTCATCTTGCTCTCATCAATCCGTTGCTTTCTTTCTATCCATCTCTCGATCTGCACTCCTCTTTCACACACTAGCCTACGAAATATGTGTTCTTCGCACATGATGAATTTGCATATTCAATTTTGTTGATAATGCGTTTTTTATGTTACTAGAACATTACTTAAATTGAGATATGTTGTAGGCTTTGGTTTCCAAGACTTAAATTGAAAAAAAAAACAAATGTAAAGGGTAAAATGGTCATTTTTGTTATTCAGACAATTTATTCAGTCCAACAGACAAACAACAATTTAATGTAATCTACACAAATAACTTAATCTATAACTTAATCTATATAGACACATTTATCCATATAGAGTTTAATAAAAAAAACAACAACCAAACAACCCCATAGTCTTAAATAATGTTTGACAATACTACTCTTATCTTTACTAACACATTATATTTTGACACTCGCATAGGATTTGCTATTTGGTGAGACATCACCGGTCATTAAGATTGAGACATAAATTGTAACAACTCGCCCACATGGATAAGAAAAAAGTAGGATTTGTAAGCTCTTTATAAACCCCAAGTTATGGGTTTACCAATAACTACACAATGGTTTTAAGTTGGATTTGAAGTTATTACGTCAACTTTATGGTTTGGGCCTTCGGGTGTACATAAGTAATTAATAGGTTTTTTTTTCATTATATTATAAGACATACCTGAAATAAGATAGTTGGATGTAGATAACGCATACATGATAATTTATCTAATTTAATCATTTCTTGTCATTGATTATAGTTTTAATTGTTAGGAGTAGTCAATCACATGATCCATATATATATATATATATATATATATATATAGGGTCAAGGGAAAACCTCAAAAAAATGAAATATTGAGGAACACTCTGATAGTCTTTCATCTGGACGGTATGTAATTGTACATACAAGTAATTTGTAACATGCACTTGTGCATATCGTCCAGATCAAGGGCTATTAGGGCTAATATATATATATATATATATATATATATATATATATATATATATATATATATATATGGGAAATATCAAATGGAAACCACTCTAATTTGTAAACCGTGGAAACCGTCGATTTCATTGGTTTAGTTAATGAAATTGGTTCATAAAATTGTTTAATTTGATGAAATTGTATCATATAATTTTTTTGTTGAAGAAATTGTTTCATATATTTGTATTTTTTATGTAAAAATGAAATTATTTCGTGTATTTTCTCATTCTGATGAAATTGTTTAATGCATTTTCTCATTCTGATTAAACTTTTTCATGTTTAGATAAAAAACACAAATATATGAAACAATTTCATCAAGAAAAGAATTATATCAAACAATTTATCAAATTTTACAAATTCATGAAACATTTTTAATTAATTTAACCAAAGAAATCAACGGTTTCCATGATTTTCAAGATTAAGGTGGTTTCGAAACGAAACTACCCATATATATATATATGGACAAGAAATTGCAGAAAAATAGAAATTCTAATACAAAATCGATTGTGTAAAAAACATATAACAACATACAATCGATAGAAAAACAATCATAAATGCTTACTTGACGGGGTAGATTCTTGATAGAATTCAGAGATCGATTAAGGTGTGCATACGCAGTGTCCTAAGACAGAAAATTCAACGGTATTACGTCCGTCTAGAGAATTCAACAATTGTATTCAAAGTGAGAGAGTTTTATGTCCCAAAATGATTAGGTAATTATATGTTACAATCATAATTGAAAATAACTTCCAGAGACAGAGACAGACGCGACTTTTCACGCGTAGAAAGTCACGGTTGGCCACAATTAGTATGTATATATGTCAAGCCCACCATGAACACCACACACCAAGACTCAAACTTTTAAATGATTCATTTTATGTTCAAGGGTTGATATTTATTAAGTGGGTTTCATTTCATCTTAACTCGTATGTTATGTAGGACAAGATTTTTCTCCTTTAACAAAGTTCCCACATTAACAAAAAAAACAAACATTGTTTGATAACTTAGGGAATAAGTCGATTAAACAAAAAAGGCAAAGAGTCCATGTGACTTGCAGAATGTAACAATAGGGAATCTTTCCCAATGAACACAACCCCCACGAAACAATGTTGAGCTACATGTTTATTTTATATAACAAGTACATATTTACTTCATGTGTGAAACATTTATCTCAATTTTTTTTATACCACACATGATGCAAGAAGCTAATCATTTAATCTTATACATTTTGTCGTTTACCATAATTCTTAACTTATTATATTACACACTTCAAATAAATTACATAATATAACATGTTGATCATTTAATCTTATACATTTTGTCGTTTAATCAACGACTACAATAAAGTAAAAGTAAAAGATAATTTTTGACACTTGCACAAAAAACAATACTCAAAACACACGAAATAACTTATATTTGTGAGCTCTACAATCATTTAAATACGTGTTTCACTGCACCAGGAATGTGTATATGGACGAAATAGTTATCCCAATCGATCAACTTTGGATCAAAATAGAAGATATTGGCTTCAACTCCATTTTCTCTTACTATTTGACGCAATTTTTCAGTATTCATATCATCGTAGCTGTCAAAATAAAGAATAAAAAGATTCGTCATATTTGGAAAGTAAATGTTAATTCATAACCGTTAGAAAAATAGCAATGACTTACAAGCTTTTCGAGAACAAATAGGGTTTGTACAACTCCACCACCCGTAGCACAAAATTGATCTTTCGTTTAAGATCTGTGTATGTTCCGTTGAAGGCATGACATAAGGCTGAATTCACAAATTGCAAACCCTGAAAATGGTCCAAAAAGTTATTAAATGAACATGAAGAAAATGAAAACACACATGAATAAAGGAGGATTAGGATTAGGATTAGGATGAGGATTGGGATGAGGATGTACCTGTAATGGAAGCATGTAGCGAATAGAAAAGTATCTACGAAAGCTCTCCATGGAGTTCAACACCTTAACCTCACCAACAATAACCGCTTTGCCATCTTTGTTAATCCATGGATGTTTGGAAAAGTAACGATAGCCACTCTTTTGAATTCCTTTATACTTCAAAGGGTTTGATACAGAAGATCCAACATGATATATCATTTCACAAGGTTGATTTGCATGAGCTACCATTGTTGTAATCATAGCATTTACAACCATGTCTGCCGGTATCTGCCAATAATTACCTCATTTTTGTTAGGAGATTCAAAGGAAAACTAAAGTAACTTTAGTGATGCATATTCACAATGCATTGTGAGTTGTGCTTGTGCAACAACAATTTTCTAGTCAAATAAAATTGAACTTGTTTGAAGAACCTACCACATCAATTACAGACTCAGGATCACCGAGGAAACATGATAATCTACCCTTGCCATAACCCATGGCCAAGCTATCTATTGTCCTGTGATTTTTAAATAGAAAATTTGTTTATAAAAGAAAAACTTGAATTTGTTGTGAAATGTTGTTTACAAAAATAAAGAATTACCTTATGCCTTCAATCCATCCAGGAAAGGGTTCTTTATACGTGCTAGTGATGATCGTTGGCCGAAGAATGACCAACGGCATATTTCCTTTCAAGTGGCCGAGAATCATCTCTCCCAATGCCTTCGTAAAAACATACGTATTCGGCCATCCGAATTTATTTGCCCTGCGATGAACAAAAGTAAAAATTCAAACATTTATTGATGTAAAATATAATAATTAAATGAAAAATAAAATAATAATAATAAATGTGACCATAAATGTATCTTCTGCAGTGAATTGGACGGATCAATGAGACCGAATAAATATATCAACAATTATATTTTATGTGGTTGTAAATTTTAAATTTTTAATACAAGAAAAAAAGGACATAAAATATAAAGTATAAAAGAAAGATTTAGGACGTGTTTGGATGATTTTTCATTAATTCTTTGTAGTAGATAAAGTTGTTTACGTGAATTAATATATTTGTATAGATTGTGAATGGTTTAGTTTGGAAGGTTTTCTCATAGACGGAAGAAGCGTGTTTTTTAATTGTGAGAGACAAGTTTGAGAAAATATTGACTTTCTGCATAAAACTCTATCCTAGAAATAAGTCACTTTCTATACCATTAAGTTATTATTAACAGTCATGTATAGCTGACTGAAAAAGCTATGAGTTTCATTAAATATATTAGGCATTGTTTGGCAAAAATAAGCTAGCTTATCAGCTAGTGTACATGTTTGGATGACCATAAGCTAGCTTATTGAAACGCTACTCAAAGTAGCGTTTTGAAAAGCTAGCTTATCAGCTACAAGCTAGCTTAGTTTTTTTTTGCCAAACATAGCCTAAGTTGCTAACAAATAGACCCTTAGGGGTGTTTGGTTAATGAATTTTGAAGTAATCATAGGAATTGGAATGGATAATTCATTTGACCAAATTCCAATTTCTTTGTTTGGTTCACATATTGATCATGATGGAATCACTTGAATTCCACAAATCAAGGAATTCATCATTCCTTGGTTAAGGTGAAGGAATTGAATTTCATTTAATTTCTACCAATCAAAAGCGTGGTCAAATTCTATTAAAATTTCTTCAAATTCAAATTCCTTCAATGATTCCAATTCCATCAAATTCCATTATGCGAACCAAACGCCCCGAAAGCAAAACCATTTTTTTTTACCTTTCAATGCCCAAATCTTTCATGGCCAATGTGATGGATTTATCAGTAGCTGTTTCATCAGAGCTGAGTTCTTTCAGTTTTTCTTCAATGATCTTCTTCTCAGTGTTGATGTCTAACCCATTTGCACCGTTAAGTGTCTCCCCCAATTTGTATGGCGTTTCAAGTATAAGTCCTGGCTTCTCACCAGATACATAAGCTGAAAACAAACATAATTATAATTTACTATAACTTCTGCAAAAACATATGACTATATCCGTAATAATTCATTCGTCACAATTACCCAAAACTTAACCTTTTGTAGTTTTCATGATTTATGATTTTGAGCAATTCAGTAGAAACTTACCCACCAAATAACATATAATTAAGGATTTATTTATTGTCTTCTTCCATTAAATCTTGAATTTTAGTACAAAAAATGGCAACTTAAATAATAAAATCAGATTATGAGTGTATATATATATATACTAACCAGTGGATACGTGGAGAAGCAACTTTAACTTCACACATTTTACCGCAAAATTCAAAACATTTTTAGCTCCGAACGTATTCAAAGCTAGGGCAACGTCATATCTGCAAGAAGTCATATAAAGTTATTAATAACCATGTATACATAATTACATATATATATCATAATAATAAAAATGAAAATCATTCTATATATAATTAATCTTTTTTTAATTTATTCAGCCCCATCTCCTACAAAAAGTTCCAGAAACATGTATATGTCAAGTAGAGCCGCTCAGACCATTAATTTGATCCCCATAATATGGACCGGTTTGTATTTAATTATCGACCTAGTTTAGAACATAGATTTTGACATAACATGTTGTTCATATTATTTTTTAAAACAAATGCTTTTTATATATGTTTTAAACAATCTTTAATTAATTAATTATTATATATAAAAACTTTAATGTTTAAATACGGAGTTAGGTGTACCTTTCATCAAAGTTGGTGGTGGCAGCTACATTCACAACGACATCAACATTTCTCCACATCTCTTCAATCAAATTGAAGTCTGTAACTCCCAGATTTTCATTGGTGATGTCTCCGGCGACCGGAGTAACTTTTTCCGACAAGAAAGATTGCAGATTTGTACCATACTTGTCTTTCAAGATCTTAAACAAGTCCTTTGCCACTGCCTATTAATTACCATATATATATGTTCATGCAAATTTAATTAATTAATGGGATGAATAAATAATATATATCAAGTTTTTGATGATTATTATAAACATGTTTTTTAAATCGTCTAATTTAAATTTCAAAAATTGTTTCTCGTTTTTTTCTTATTATTGTTTCCAATTATTGATGAACCATTCACTATTTTATGATGTCTACCATTAACATATCCATGTAGAAGTTGAACTACCAAACATTAATTTCCTGAATTGACGAGACAAATAATTACTGTTGTAATAAATCTTGAATATTGTGCAAAAATGTCGTATAATTTTATTTTACCGTAACTCTTAAAAGAATTATACTTTACCCAAAACGGATATCTACATGTCTGATCATAGAAATTAACTTTATAGACATGTATAAACGGTTTCAGTTAGATCGTGACATCTAGCTAGACATAATAACAATCCGTTTGATTTTGTAGCGAATGTGACATTTTCTTGCTGTAAGCATGTGATAAACATTAGTCACATATATGATATGATTAATATTTATAATTTTTTAAGAAAAAAACGTTTATGTCACGTAATTAAAACCACTGACCGGACCACATGAACTTGTGTATAAAGAACTTTTTTTTTAAAAGATGTGTATAAAGAACTTTGAACATTCTTTATCGTGTTAAAAGACAAGGAGTTATATAACATCAGGGTACATAATTCCTGTTTCATATTCAGAAACAATTATCTTAATTCTTTACATACATTTTTTTTATCACAAGGTTTCAAATTCTAATGACATGTTAATTGAGGACGAACTATATATAAAAAAAATGCAACTGTTTTTTTTGGTAACCGTGTTGTTCGTTATTATCTTTAAAATGATATATATATATATATATATATATATATATACCTCTGTGTTGAATCGTTGCAAGGCGGATTTGGCATCGGTAGCTCTTACAAGAAGATATAACTTCTTCACATTTGGTTGAACTCGAAGTATCTTTTCCACAAATACTACACATACAAATTAATATTAACCCAAGTTAAGTCCAAGAAAAATAATACAAATTAATTTCCATGGTATAGTCATTTATTTAAAAGATTGGATTTTTCGAAAGGGTCGAAACATCTCTTTGACCATGTGAATTCTAGTAAATAATAAATACAACATCCGTAAAACGATTGTAAATGGTATCATATGTCGTGTACAAAAGTACCCTGTGTTTTTATATTTATATATAGCATGTCAGTACTATACATTCAATTACACATACGTACATGTACATGCACATACACACACACACATATATATATATATATGTGTGTGTGTATATATACATATATATATATATATATATATATAGAGAGAGAGAGAGAGAGAGAAGGAGTTTAGAGAAAGAGAATGGATACTTTTGGCAAGAAAACCAGTGGCACCCGTGACTAAAATGGTCTTGTTGTCAAGAAAATCAAGAATGCTGCCCAACTCCATTTGTTACAAGTATGTTCAGTGATCAACCGTGATATATATATATATATATATAGATGTGTGTGAGAGAGATGTGTGTGTGTATATATATATGGCAAGAACACAAAGAGTTTATAAAGGGAGAGAGAGAGAGAGTAGAAGAGAAATTTGATGAAGAAGGTGATGGAATGGAAGAGATATATAAAGATGGAAATGAGGGTAAATTGATAAAGTGAGAAAAGGAGGAGGAAAGTGGTGAGTTATGGAAGACAATGAATGTGTTGTCAGATTTGTTTGGTAAAGATGGACAGAAATATGGGTACTTCACATTACACGCTCACAAACGCTCTACATTTAATTATTCAACAAATAAATTAAAATATAATTTAATTAAATTAAACATCCTTATCACCTTCATAATTATATTACTTAACAATAATAATAATATCATCCACATTTTATTAATATATGACTTCTTTTATCATCAAAACTTCATTTTGATCCGACAAAAGCAAACACCATAAACTTAATATTGTCAAATAATTATGGTAATAATGAACATTATTAAGTAATTTGAATTGAAAACCTTTTTCAATAAATACAATGTTACTATTTTTTCTATAATTAATTATAGATGATATTTTGAGTCTAAAGAAAACACCTATAATAAACCAACACGTCACTACTTTGTTTTCACTTGCTCAAAGTAATATAATTTTGCTTTAATCACATATATAAATTATTATGATATTCATTTCTTGGGGGCTTAATTTCCTAAAACAAAATATAGGTTATCATATTCCATGACTATCTTGTTTTTTAAATATGATAATTTATTATAACTAAATCCACAACATTACAATGTCCAAAAATCTTCCCATTAGTAATTAATGAGAATTAAAAAAAAAGGGGAAAAAAACAATTTGTTGAAGCTCACAAAAGCAAAGTGAATTGAATCACAAGCTAGCTACTCAAATTATTTTTTATAACACGTATCATACAAGTGAGTTTAATCAAAATGCATATTTTAAACATACTTTAGATTTTTTTTAAAATATATCTTATCCCGATATTGCTTTTGGATTTCAATCTATGTAATAAATTAATTAACATAAATATATAAGTACAAAAAAACAATAAAAAATAATGTTCCCACTACTTTCATATTATACATATATATATAATATATATATAACTTTGTTATAACCAGTTTTCTCAGAATGCCACATGCCCAATATCCAATCAAGGGAGGAGTTGAGGTATATGGTTGAACTACTTAAGATACAAAAAACACACACATAAACTAGGGGTGTTTAAAAAAACCGCTGGACCGCTTAAACCGGTCGAACCAAGTTAAACCGGACCGTTTTTGGCGGTTTAGGCGGTTTGACGGTCCGGTCTGGTCTGAAAAATTGCCAAACCGGGCGGTCCGGTCCGGTCTGCGGTTTGGAGTTTTTTTTGGGCGGTTTGGACCAAACCGACCGCCAAATATATCTATATATATATATTTTTTATTTTTTTTTCATATACATTTTTATATCATCTATTGTTTAGCCCAAATATCCAATTTATCTTTAGACTTAAATATATACAAAGAGGTCCAAAGATAATTTTAAATCGCTATGAATTTTATTTGCATTTTGCATATTACTTTTTTTTAGTGTTTGGTCTTGGGATATTTTGTTAACTTTTGTAGACTTTGTTAACATTGTTGTGGACTTTATTTATTCAAATGAACTCAAGCTAATGAACCTTTAAAATTCAAAATTTTATATGTTTTTTATGTTTAAACTTTAAAGCCCACTAAAAGGCTCAAACCGCCTAAACCGGTCGACCAAACCGCCTAAACCGCGGTCCGACTTGACCGGTCTGGGCACTTGATGTCAAACCGCTCGGTTTGAAAAATCAATAAACCGCCACTAGCGGTTTGGTTTGTGGTTTAAGGGGTTAAACTGCCCAAACCGGACCGCGAACACCCCTAACATAAACAAACAAATACACATACACACACACACACACACACACATATATATATATATATATATACTAGGCATATACTCGCGCACGATGTGGCGCGAAAAATTGTGAAATCGAAGGAACAATTGACAAAAGTATGTATCCGCTCGCGAAACATCTCGAAATCAAAATGATAATAACGTTTTATTTTAAGTTTGTATTTCTTCGTCCTTATCGATACTTTAGTCTATGATTCACATATAAGTGCACCAAACGACTCAAACACCGTGTTTTCATAGACTAAAATATCGATAAGAACAAATAATAATACAAACTTAAAATGAAAACATTGTTGTCATTTTGATTTCGAGATATTTCGCGAGCGGATACATACCTTTGTCAATTGTTTCTTCGATTTCACGATTTTTCGCGCCGCATCGTGCGCCGGTATATACCTAGTTTGTTTCAAGAAAAGTATTCTTTTAATTATTGGGATTTTACGATAAGTACATCTTAAAATGAAAATAAAATAGGATTTAAAGAGCATCTCCAATAGTTATGTTAAATTTTTTCTAAAATAGAGTAAAATATCAAAAACTTAAAAAAAAATTGCATCAAACTCTAACAACTATTCTATTTTAGCAACTCTAATATTAATTATCTTATTAAAATATTTAATTTATTTAATTGTATTATTAAAATATTCAATATATGAAAAGTAAAAAGTTGCTTTTTGGGGATAATGATTAGCTTTGGTGGAAACTATATATTTAGAGATTTCTATAAATTTAGAGATTTTTAATCTCTCTATTCTTTTCTGTATTTTAGCATAAATGATATAATAGTTGTTGGAGCAACAAAAAAGTTAAAATCCCAAAAAAAAAATTAGCATAGCTGTTGGAGATGTTCTAAGTATTTTTGTTGCTTCAACAACTATGTTATCATCTATGTTAAAATGGCGAAAAGAGGAGAGAAAAAATATAATAGAATATTATTATTTGATGTTTATTAAAAATATAATAGAATATTTGATGTTTATTAAAAAAAAACACTTATTATTAAATCTAAAATAAATTACATTATTATTAAACTATCGAAAAAACTTTTAAAAACAAGTTTTTATGAATTAAGTACTGTTTATTGATATACATTATCTAATATTCAAGATTACAAGTAATGATGCATGTAACACCCTCAAATATGGAAAGAACAACTAAATTAAAATTTTCAATAATGCCTCAAAAATAGATAAGATCACTTACAACAAGTTCATACTTGAAATATTAAACTAGGTCTAACCATCAACGAAGGTAAATAAATTCTTATACAAAGAATAGTTAGAGGTCGGGTGTTACTTCCAAATACAAGTTGCTATTCCCAAGACAAGGCGAAAGGCTTCACCAAACTACTCACCCTCAAGCACACGTCTAGCCCCTCTATCTCCAAGGTGTCACTAGAACCAATCCCCAAACGAACTTGTTGCACATGTCGACAAATAAAAAGGTTAGACTATCGCCTAGTGAGTTCAAGAGTTTTATATGAATAAAGAAATCTTTTAAAAGGAATAACCTCCATTTAAAATTACGTCCTTTCCGATATTTTACTTTAATCCCAAAGACAACTCTTTCCCAATATCATGCATTTTCGAAAACAAACATCTTGTTACAAACATTCTTTATAAATGATACAACCCACACTTACTCGATACGAGAATAGGGATTAATTCCTGATTTAAGAAACGTAAGTAAAACATTGTATCCCAAAACACCCAAAACACCCAACACACGGGTGAAACATGACACTCAACCCACAAGTCCTTGCTAAAATCCATATATGCCATACGTCAGAAAATCATGGACACTAGGCCCAATACTCACACGACCATAAATTAAAAGGAAACCGAACACCCAACATGGGGGCGACATACTTCATTCAAACCTTAATATACGTGGAGGAAGATCCAATAATAAGGTCCTCATTTACTGTCGACCACATAAGACCAAAGATAATAAAGTAAAACGTCAACTTTATAAGGCACCGTTGACCGACGATGGGGGAGACCCGTATCCGTTGAGAGTGGAGGAACACAAAATGTAACACCCGTAAATTTATGTAAGTCCAGATTTCCCAACTTGTCCGTTTTGGGACTTTTATGCGTATCTTTATACTTCTGAACGTTGTATCTATTCCCTTTTGTCGTCACGCATGTCGCGGATTCAAAATCTCGGATTTTCGGGCCTCAATACCAGTGGCGCGACTGTGCCTCGCGCCAGGGGAACTATCACGAGGGAAGTACCACTCTCGGTACATATGGCACGATTGTGCCCCGCGATAGTGACACTGTCACTATCTCATGGCACTATCGCGAGCGGGGTCTGAGGGTTTAATAGGACCAGCTCCAAAAATATTTCATTTTATCTGATTTCTTGAAAGAGCTAGGTCGTTTTTCCTCTGCAGTCTTTGGTAAGTTCCAAACCCTAAGTCTCCCCTTCTCATTTATTACTCCATCAACCTCCCTCTTTCTCATTTATGGTGATTATTCTAGGTGAATCTAAGGTACCATTGGTGAAGATCATCCTTTCTCAAGAGCTAGCACCATTCTCTTCAACTAGAAATTGCTAGGGTTTAGAATAAACCCATTGTGAGTACATTCTTACTTTCTAAAACTTTATACACATCAAAATACATTTTAGACTTTTAAATATCTCCTTGTTTGCATATGTTCTTGTTAAAAAGAGTTTTGACCTAACTTGGTATTTTGGAGATTTTTAGGGTTCCTTACCATTTTGTAAAATGGTGAAACAATCCATGTCTTAACCTATAACTATGGATGATTTCACATGTTTATGAGTCAATGTTCAACTTGTGGCATTTTAACCAAGTTCATGTTTCAAATGATGGTATGGGTATTTGGTTGAAAGTGGTATTTCGGGAAAATGAAATAAATGGTTTAATGTGAGGAAGTCCATGTTCACATTCAAAAGGGTTTTACATATATTTGGGAATGAGAAAATAGCTTTATGCTTCATGTTTGAGCTTTGTATTTCTTATCAGCAGTTAACCATAAAATTGTGATTTGGGAACTAAATGATACTATGAACTATATGTTTGATTATAGTTGGTCACTAGTGTTATTGTGACAAGTCTAGACTATTACTAGTGGATCCATAGGTATAGAGTCGACTTATTATTTGGGGATAACTTCCGTATGTAGCTAGTTGAGACATTGGACCCTAGAGGGCAACTTGGTACGGTTATGTGAGACCGGTTACTAGCCGTGGGTCATAAGTGTAAATCATAGTGAATGAGTATGAATAGCGATCATTGGGTGCCCTCCCCCACATCTTAGTACGAGCCGGCGTGTTCATGGCCTTGATCCTAGTATGGTGAGCTCAATAACTTGGAAAATGGCTTACTTTGTATTTCGCCACAATCCTTGGAAAATCGGGTCTTCCCGTCATCGCAAGATGTGTTTTTGGACCGCAAGGTCAAAATGTGTTTATCAAATCATTTACAAAGGCTATTGGTGAAAACAGGTTTACTTATGTTATATTTAACTTCCTTATCGAATTGTCATATAAACTGTATGTTCTCACTAGGCTTTAAGCCTAACATTTTTTCTTAAATGATGTGTATAACAGGTTCCCTTAGCGGCGGGTTGTCAAGGGGTTGAGTGAAGAACTTGGTCTTTTGAGGGAATTTTTGGACGATAGATTATTTGGGGACTTGGCGTTTAAAACATTTATTCATTTTTGGTATTGGGTTGACAACCTATGTAATCTAGATAGAAATGGTTTACATTAGTTTGTTGTCGATTTCCCATGCATCTTATACAGGTTTTGTAAACACATATACTTTTACCCATTTTGGGTGGTGTGATCCAAATACAAACGTCATATTGCCGAATTTTCAATTTTTAAAATTACCCGAATTTTTAGGGTGTTACACAAAAGTATGTCACTTATGCAACGTTAATCATATGACACCTCACGGCATAACAACCCAAGTGTCCCTACGACTTCTTAACAAGTTTCACCATAGAAGATGGTTGACCTTGATGGATCATTCCTAAGAACTCCACCCCAAAGGCCCGACACACTTAAAGACTACCTCTCAGGCATGACTTCAAGCGGCGGAGGTCCCGGTGACTACTTCTCATGTAGCACCCTCAGACTCAACTCTCCAGTGCTTACTTGTAAAGTTTTCGGTCATAAAACATGGGTACCGGAGTTCAATCCCGTAATACCCAATTGACCATCCCAAACAGACTGACTTACATGCCTATGGATCCAGTGCAACACAGTCTAACCTTACCGGACTACACATGAATGACCAAAGCACTCGAGCCCGTAACCAGCCTCAATACGCATCACAACGCATTAGTACGTACGTCA
This sequence comes from Arctium minus, assembly GCA_954870635.1. Classification (NCBI taxonomy): domain Eukaryota; kingdom Viridiplantae; phylum Streptophyta; class Magnoliopsida; order Asterales; family Asteraceae; genus Arctium; species Arctium minus. The sequence continues at coordinate 119,073,664 of OX941083.1, read as the reverse complement.
TAACTGGACTCTACATTGAGCCATATAAAACCGGACAAGTGTCCTCAAGACTCCTTTAAAACGACATCGAGCCAAAATACTCAAAACCTCTTTTTGACCAATGATTAACGCTTTTCAAATAATAAATGTACTCGACCCATACCAAGCAATCACACACTCCAAAATACTTGAATGGACTCCAACATAGTTTAAGTTGGAACAAAAGGTTTTCCAAATAGATTTATACTCTTTATCCTTTCAAAGCGTCCCATAACACAAAATTAAACCTTTTACCCAAACAAACACTAAAAATGTCTTTTAACCAAATAATCTCATTTATGCAATGAATCACCAAAATACGTCCATATACGTCTCATTTATCAAGATGCCCAAAAATCCCGAATGTGGGTGTTTTATAAGTTTATAAAGTTAAACACTTCCAAGTAACCAAAACTTATCAAGTGATCAGCAGACAACAGTTAACAATTTCATGTAAAACACAAAACACTTTAAAATGAACATTTTGGCATGTACAACGTTTTCACAAATCAATTTGAACTCACCTTGCTAGATTTAGGCTAAATCTAGATTTTACCCAACTTGAGCTTCCTTGGAGCAAACTTGAATCCACGAGTAAATCCTTCCAAAAACCTAGATCCACAAGTTTCCAACCATAAATAATCATATTCAACCATCTACAATCGTTCCCCAAACATTTTACATCAACATTCCCAACTTGACCAAAACCCTAGTTTTTATGAATGAAGAAAAGAGATGATTACCTCAATCACAACTTGAATCCACCAACCACCTACTTCTAGATCACCAAGATGAGCCATTCATTCCAAATCTTCAAGTTGATAAAAAGGGTTAAGTGAAAACCCTAGAAATTGATAAGGGTGATGAAGAAGATGAACACATTTTAGCCTTAGCCTCCAACCTTGCTAAATGATGACAAGTCACTTGGATTCCTTAGTTTTGGTACCTCGAAAGCCCAAAATCGACAATAGAAGCATAAGGGTTCGGTTCTTGAGAGAGGAGGATGAAAGTGGGGGATGAAACAAGTGAAAAGGGGTTAAAATCAGGTTTTAAAACAAGCTGGGGGCTAACCGCGATTATGCCCGACGATTGTGACAGTGGTCACTCTCGCATGGGCGCCTGGAATGTACCGTGGGCACTCCCCCACCAGCAACTGTGCCCCGCGATAGTGCCCACTGTCACTGTTGCGGGCATTGTCGCCCGATGCTTTCTGGACCTGAAATTTTACCCTTTTCGCATCTGAAGGTTCCCAATCCGTTAAGCGTCTCTGTGAAGCATTAACCCACCATTATCCACCGACGAAGACTTTTTAAGGGTTATGATAACATTTTGTTTATCTTGATAAAATTCCGGGTTTTACAATGCATGCGCACAAATTTCTAAAGTTATATGTTTGAATTCATAAATAACTAATAAACATAATCAAAACAGGATAAACATCTCAATTTAAATATAAAAAATATAAAATATATAAGATAATCATTGAATTTAACAAAATATTTAATTTTTTTATATAAAAAACATTATATTATTAAGCCTAAAATAAACAAATTTATAAAAAAATCATTATCATTCTCTCAAAACCATCCAACATCGTACCGTAAATCGACAAAAAATAAAAAGAAATATTAAAATCATGATGTATCTCGCTGCATTTGCGTGAGTACGATTCTAGTTTAAATAATTCATATAAAAATTATAAAATAATTGAGTAAATTGCCTTTTCAACCCCTGTGGTTTGTTTAAATTTGGATTTTGTCCATGTGGTTTCAAAATTGCGGTTTTCGTCCCTATGGTTTGCAGTTCATTTCTATTTTTGTTCTTGAGGCTAAGTACTACTTTTAAGTACAAGGGACTAAAATAGAAATAAATTATAAACCATATGTACGAAAAAAGCAGTAAAAATTAAATCATAAGGACAAAAACAATAATGAATTATAAACCATGTGATGAAAATTGTGATTTCAACATCACAGTAACCAAAATAGAAATTTTCAACAAACCACAAAGGCTAAAAAAGTAATTTATTCAAATTATTTATATTTTTATTAAGAGTAAACCACAATTTTTGTCCCTATGGTTTGTCGAAAGTAACACTTTTTGTCCCTACAAAATTTCGAAATTACAGTTTGGCCATCGTGGTTTGCAAATCGACCGGATTTGGTCCCTTCTTGTAACGGTTGTTAGAATAATCCGTTAGATGAAGAGCTTTTTAGTGTTTTTGTACTTTTCCTCTATTTTTCCTTAATAAATAAATTACTAATTAATATATATATATATATATACACACACTGTATATATATGATACCATTTGAAGCAGACAAAACCATCTTCGACATGAGTTATTTCTCCGACATCTCTTCTTCTTCCGATGTCCCTAACCCATCCGACAAACCCTCCGTTCCAACCTCAACATCCAGCATCCCACCCAACATCACTCACCACACACCTTCCCTTACGATCGAAAACTCTCCAATACTACCCCTGTCTACACAAAATTGTACTCGTCTCACCTCCATCCCATTTTCCCTTTTTTCTCCTACACCAAAAAATCAACCCATTCAATAAAACACAACATACCACAAATAAAATATAAGAAATTTACATAGGTGATGGTTCAACAAAACAACTGTAACACCCCAAAAATGGGACAAACAAAAATTTTCGGAAAAAGGAAATATGGTAATCACATTAATGTCAAAGCATGAGCTCACCCAAAAGAGGACAATAAATGTCTGTTTACTTACAAGTTTGTAATAATAAGCAATGATAAATGACAACATCCTAATCTAAAATCTAACTAGAAATAAGATTACAGTCAGTTGTCATTTACTTCCAAAAGTGATCGTCTTCTAAAAATGGCATCCCAAAAATGGTCCCAAGCTCACATCTAGAGGCCGGCTAAACCTTCTTGGCGGTAGCGCCGCTCGAACCTGAGATACACATCAAACCAACAAGTGTTAGGCCAAACGAGCCTAGTGAGTTGTACAAAGCATGGCATAACATTTAAAGAGCATAACATTAACAATTATAGAACGATTTAGTCGACATGGGCCATACGGGAATCAATGGGGGAGACCCACCACACCAATGGGTTTTACCTTAAGTCAATGTACCTTGATGTTCACTCACATGAGCAACATCCCAAGGCCCGACACATTTGAAGACTACCTCTCAGGCATTACTCCAAATAGCAGAGGTCTAGGTGCATATCGTTCAGGTGACACCTCAAACTACATCATTCTGGCACATGCCCACGGTTCCTCATATATATATATATATATTATCCATCTCTATACATAATCCATATCATCAAGATACATGCATAAGACCTCATATAGTTCCAATCCCATTTTAGGTCCAAAACCCTAAAACATGCAATTCTCATAATGATAATCACCAATCCCATATTAATACAAAATCATTACCCATCAATGTAATTAATACTTCCACATACTCCACATAATGAACACATAGCCAAAACTCCCATAATCTCAAATATAACAGTTAGGTCAAACTTATTAGGTGATCAGATTTATACATGCATATGAGGTAAAGATAAGTAAGCATTCAAGATATGTATCTCAGTTGAAAATGGTTAGAAGAACTCACTATCTAGGGTTTTACACAAAACCCTAGAAAACTAGAATGAGGTTGAGAGGAAGTGAAGACTTGGTTTGAGCTCTTTAATGCACCACCTAAAGCTCCTTCAAGACCCTTGAATGCCAATAAATGCTTCCAACAAGAGGTAGTGTTTCAATAAATGTGGAGGTGGTTGAGAGGGTGGAAAATCGCCCTAGGAGCTCATCAATTCGGTCAAAAAACGAGTGAAGTGGAAAAGTGAGGTCTAAATAGTCAAGAGTTGAGTTTTAAACTCTCAGGGCCCGTCGGCGACAGTGCCCGACGACATTGCCCATGGCACTGTCGGGGGGGGGGCATAATCGCGGCCTCCTCATGACCCGCGGTACACCTCCCGCGATTGTAAAAGGGAGATAGTGCCCCTGTCACTCTCGCTTGGCATTCTTGCCGGGGGTGTACCAAGACTAACCCCCGGCCCACGACATTGCCATGCGACTATTACCATTGTCATAGTCGCTGGTCACAATCACCCAGTCCCCCAAACTTGTTGTTTTTCGACGAATTCGATACGCTAAACACATAAAGAACTCAAGGTATAAAAAACATATTATGACATACTAACAATCATCTAACCATAATCTAGAACCCATTTAAAGTAATGATAACAATTAAGAATTTATAAATACTTACCTTAATTTTCCGGGTGTTACAACAACCCCCACTCCCTCTATCGGCGATACAATTATCCCAACATCATTTTCCATTCTCAAACACCCCTGATTCCTTATTCGTCTTGAACAACCATGCCCTTTCCCTTCTCGAACAACCATAGTCGAGGATCAACATCTAAGTCGTCAGTTCATGATATTGGCAATGGATTAAGGGCCAGATCCAAGCCATCGATGTTTTTTTTCTAGATTCTCATCAAGCTTTTGTTTCTTTTTCTTATCATAGCACAAGATCAGTGATCCCAAAGTGATAAATACCCTAAAATCTTATCAGATGTGGAAACAATGTCACTTACATATCTTATGTGGAAGCAATATGTTAGTTTGGGGATATTTGTAGGCAAAAAAAGTATTTCAGGCAGAAAGGTTGAATTGAGAACCAAGGCAAAAGTCAAGGAAACAATTGAGAAAATCACAGAGACTGGGTTTCGAATCTGTTTCTTTCATCATGAATGTAGCCTTGTATCCTATGTGACAAGATTTGGATTTGAATCCCTCACCAATCGATCTGCATATTTGACATAATCGAGAACAAAATCCCATGGTTTTTTGCATTTTCAATCGCTGTGGAGGTTTTGTTAGTTCCAAAATGTAATGGCAATAGAAGACTAGTACTGTAGAAGAGGGTGTTGAATACAACACTCACAAATTTTCACTTTAATTTAATTCTTTATTGATATAAAATCAAGAATTACACATAGAAAACTTTTAAGATTGTTGCGAAAAAGAACAAATAAATCTATCCTAACAATCTTTCACTTAGAAACAAGAATACTAAACACAACTTGAAAACACAAATATCAAAGCTATGAAGTTTGAGAGAAAGTGTAACACCCCGATTTTCGAAAAGTATCATTTTAAGTTAATACAAAAACCGGTATTTTAAGGAAAAAATAAGATATGGGATTTTGGATTTGAATCCTAGATTTCATAGTCTTGGTGGATGAAGGATTCAATTACGAGTCCAACGGTTCTTTCCGGAGCAAAATCGGAGCTATAACGAAGAAGTTACGGCCAAAACAGTGAACGAGAAGAAAACCAGGCGAATAGTGCACTACGCGACTTGTGCCGCGACTTAGAGCCACCCGCATGACTTAGGGGGAAACGGGCGACTTATTCCGCGACTTATGGCCGCGTGGTAAGTCGCGAAACGCCCTGTTCGAGCATAAAACCTGATTTTCAGCCCTAGAACTTCATTTCTTCATAACTTTTGCATCACAACTTCGTTTTTGGTGATTCAAGTTGCCATGTTTCTTTTTTGAGAGATCTTCAAGGATATATCAAGAGATTTGAAGTCTATTGGAAGATCCAAGAGTATTTTGTGGTGGTAAGTTCCTTATCTCTCTCAATGTTAAGCTAGGGTTTGATGGTTTCATCCTTTTCCCTTTCATCCTTCAACTTGGATGTGATTTTGATGACTTGTGTGTTGAAGGAAACCTTGTAGAGGTGTTGGATCTAAGATCTAGGGAGATTGCTTGGAGATTTCAAGCCTTCATCAATGGAGATTCAAAGTTTTGGGGGTAAAACCTAGATTTAGCTTAAATTTAGCAAGGTGAGTTCAAGTTGATTTGTGAAAACGGTGTACATGCCAAAATGTTTATTTCAAAGTGTTTATATGTTTTTCATGGAATTGTTAACTGCTGATAACTTAATAAGTTTTGGTTATTTGTAAGTGTTAAACTTTATAAACTTATAAAACACCCACATTTGGGATTTTGGGCATTTTGATAAATAAATCATATATTTTGGGTATCTTAATGATTTATTTCATGGAGTATATTTTTTAGTATAAATGCATTTTATTGGGTGTTATGGGATGATTTGAAAGGATAAAAGGTATAAACCCGCTAGGAAAATGTTTTGTCCCAATCTAAATTATGTTGGAGCTATTTGTGTGTTTTGAAGCATGGGTTGCATCATTGTGGGTCGTTTACGTTTGATTTCATTTTATGATTTTCAACGTTGGGTCTTTGGATTTGTTGAGCTTAAGGCTTGTCTTGGATTTTGTTGGGTCTTGGGGACACTTGTCTGGTTTTAATAGCTCAATGTAGAGCGTTTGGTTATGATTTGTATTTACTACATCTTATTTGAGAATTACATGTTTTGAATGCGTTAGTTTATTCGTTTTGAGTCATGTAATGTTTTAGCCCCGTCTGCTATAGATCCATGAGCACTTTTATCACTTTGTCCGATGATGGAACGACTTGGTTTCCACATCGCGACACGTTAGGCATCAGATTGGGTTATAAGTCCTTCGTGGAAGTAACAATGAGTGTACGCTGAAAGATGCCGAGCTTGATGCTTTTATTATTTGTCCAATGGTGGAACGCTAGTTTTCCATATTGTGGCGCGGTTAGGCATCTTCGGTATGGTGTAAGTCCTCCATGCAAGTATCTATGGGTGTATGCTGAAAGACGTAGAGCCCGATACTTAATACCAATTTAACGTAATGTGTGACTTACTTTGTGTACGTCACATTATACGGAATCGGGTCTCCCCCGTCACCGAAAGGTGTTGTCTTCGGGCTGAGTCTTTTATATATTTGTTTTCGGTGACATTTTGCATACATGAATTTATTCCATGTTTTATGGGTTGAGTATTAATCCCTGCCTGTGTTTTGGGGTGTTTTGGGATATGAAGCGTTATTTACATTATCATAAATTGGGAGTCGATTTATATTCACGTTTTGAGTGAGTTTTGGGTTGCATCGGTTTATAAAGAATGTTGTATTGGAGTGTTGTCCTTAAAGAGGTATATTATGGGAAAACGAGTTGTTTCCATTTCTAAAGTAAATCATTTTGAAAGATTTTGATTTGAACTGAATTCTTTTCTTTTAAAGATATATTTATTCATGTTAAAACTCTTGAACTCACTAGGCGTTAGCCTAACCTTTTAATTTGTCGGCATGTGCATCAGGTTCCGTTTTAGGGTTAGTGTTAGCGACACTATGAAGAGATGAGTGTTTGTTGTAAGCTCGAGAAGTGACTTGCTTGGTGAAGTCTTCCACATTGGTTTGGGAAAAGCAACTTGCAATTAGGTTAAGTAACACCCGACTTCGATTTAGTCCTTGTATATAAGACTGTAGTTTTATATTGTGGTGGTTAATTATAGAATTTTAAATTGAGGTATATAGAGATTGATGTATAAGTGGAAGTTTTGTCCTTTAATTGATATTATATCGAGATTTTTAATTAGTTGTTCTTACCAAATTTGAGGGTGTTACAGAAAGAGAGCGTCTGTCGATTTTGCTTGAGCACTTAGAAATAGGGGTGCGCATGGGACCAGTACCGTACTGAACCGGTACCGTACCGAAAATTCCCGATACCGAAAATGTGGAAAACTCGATACCGAATACCGTACCAATTAGAACGATACGGTACCGGTTCGGTACCGGTACCGATAATACTAACGATATTTCAGTACTAGTATCCCATCAGTACCGAACCGATTACCGATTATTGGAAAAACATGGAACCGATTACCGTACCGAAATACATGGGACTGTCCAGGATTGGTACGGTACCGGTTCGGTATTGGGATTTGGGACTCCTTGCTCACCCCTACTTAGAAATCTCTTCAAAAGGTACCTTGCATGGGAGGGATCTTCACCTTTAAATACTACCATCTGCATTAAATGTTTGGGACACTTGTCACTTTGGGATTGAATATCAGAGATGTCATTCAAAAAGACAAAGTGTCTTTTTTGTCACAACATGGAACATAGTTGACCTTCAGACCTTGATGTGGACAATACCTGAAAAAGGTGTAAAAAGACAAACATATTTTTCCTTGTTCTTCAGATAATGTCCTCATCACTTCATGATTTGGTGAATATTTTCTTGACAAAAGGACAAAGGAGGATACTCCAAAAAAGAGGATCCTACCGATTTTTCATGAGGAAATCGGCAGGTAGGAATAACTTAGTTCAAGATTGGAAGCTCATATTTGATCCGCATATGAAGATTCACTTCTTGATGATTTCAGTTGGTCTTCGACTTCACCGATCTTTAAAAACATAACTAAGCTATTATAAAGAACCTAAAAATTATCTAAGTACAAAAGATGTTTCAAAGATAGCAAATGGAATTCAGGAGGTCATACTCAAGATCTTGATGATCCAAAAAGAGAGGTCATCTTCAAATCTTTAATGACCCAACAATCTCCTCTTATTCAAAGATTATAAAGAAGATCGGGAGGTCATCTTCAAATCTTTGGAGACCCAACAATCTTCAAATCCTTGAAGACCCAACAATCATCTTCAAATCCTTGATGACCCAACATGAGGTCATCTTCAAATCTTTGGTGATCCAACAGAAGGTCATCTTCAAATCATTGGTGACCCAACACGTTTCAACGCGAAAAGGGAAAGAGAAAAGGGAAGACTTTGCTAGATAAACGGGAGGGGAGGGTGGTTTCGCCGATGGAGCCTCGACGGAGAATGGGAGGCGGTAGATTGGGATGGGGCGCTCTAGAGGGGGGTCGTGGTTAAGAGGTTTAACCATTGGACTTGCAGACGTGGGTAATCGCGCCGGAGGAGAATGGGAGAAAAAAAGGTCGTGTGTGAGGGGTTGTGTTTGTGTGTGTACGTTAGAGTAAGTTACACTTTTGGTCCTTGTATATTAATTAGTAATTTATGTTTTAAGGAAAAATATAGGAGAAGTGAAAAAAAAACTAAAAAGCCCTTCATCTAACGGATTATTCTAGCGGCCGTTAGAGGGAGGGACCAAATCCAGTCAATTTTGCAAACCACAATGGACAAACTATAATTTTGAAACTGTAAGGACGAAAAATGTTACTTTCGACAAACCACAGGGACCAAATTTGTAGTTAAAAAAATGTTTTTAACATATTTCAAAATATTATTACAAACAAATTTTACGAAATCGGGGAAATACCAACTACTCCCATGTGATTTCCAAATCCCACATGTTTGTAGGATTCTAGTGAAACTCCGAGGTTTTAAATCAAAACATTTCTTTAAACCAAAATATGATTAGAAATTTAGAATTGAATTCAATTTTAGATTATATCAAATCCCACAAACTAAGAAGGACCTTTAAAGATTCACCCTTCACATATGAATGTACACGTCCTTTCTGTAATTTATTTTTCCTTAATATGTGTGTACAAGTTTGGTACCTAATCAAATTCAAAAGGTAGAAAACTTACATGTAAATATATTGTAACAATAATTATCCATTTGACTCTAGTTATGTAAGAGTATAAGATATTTAGATCAAATTAATTAATATAATGCCACTTTGGATGCAATACTTTTTCTGTTTAAAGCAACTTTTTTTATAGACGAATGTGTGAGGGGTTGTTTGGTTGATTGTTCATTAATTCCTGTATGGATAAAATTGATTGTGTAGATTAATTTGTTGGCGATTTTTGTTTGAAAGGATTATTTCATAGATGGAAGAATGTATATTTTATTTGAGATGTGCAGGTTTGGAAAAACTTAACTTTCAGCACAAGTCTCTCTCCTAAAAGCATACAGAATAAGCTATTGTTTATATCATTAAGTCACTGCCAAACAATTATTTATAGTTGAGGACTCTCATTAAGTAATTTACAAAACAGACTAAGGGGGCTTTGGTTTGCATGATTCCGACGAAATTCGAAGGAATTGGAATAATCAATTCCATTGACCAAATTCCATTCAGGTGTTTGGTTTACCTTTGGAATGGAATTGAATTAGACAAATTCCACCATTCATGTATTTGGTCATTTCATCACAATTGAGAAGGAACTCAATTTCATTCCATCCAACTTTTTCAAAAAGACAAAATTATCCTCATCTTCTCTACTTGATTTACCTATATCACCGCCACTGATCGCCACTGATCACCACCGATCTGAACCATTGCCGACCATCGCCAATTTGAACCATTACGACCACCCTCGATATGAACCACCACCGACTATCGCCTCCAACCACCGTCGACCACCATCGATCTGAACCACCATCGTTGTGGACCACCGCCGACCACCACCGTTCTGAACCACTGTCAACCACCACCGATCTGAACCACCACCAACCACCACCGTCGACCACCCACTATTGGAAAATGCTTATTTCCGACCAAAATTTCCGACGGATAATATCTGTCGGTAATTACCGACGGAACACCGACGGAAATGAAAACTTTGCGACGGATAGACTATCCGTCGGTAAATATATATTTACCGACGGATTACAGACGGATATTAAATTATTTTATTTTATTTTTATTTTCAAATCCGTCGGAAATCCGTCGGTAATTTATATAATTTAATAAATATTTATTTTTTTCTGACGTCCGTCGGTGATCCGTCGGTAATTACAGACGGATTACCGACAGCATTTAAGACTCCATCGGTAATCCGTCGGTAAATTTAATAATTTAATAAATATTAATTTTTTCTGTGATCATGTATGTATATATGTATGTATGTATGTATGTATGTATGTTTGTATGTATGTGATCATGTATTTAATATGTATGTATATATGTACATGTGATCATGTATAGTATGTATGTGATCATGTATGTATATACACATGTACGTATGTGATCATGAATGTATGTACACCATGTATAGTATGTATGTGATCATGTATGTAATATGTATGTATGTACATGTACATATGTGATCATGTATGTATGTACATCATGTACATGTATAGTACGTATGTGATCATGTATGTAATAGGTATGTATATACATGTACGTATGTGATCATGTATAGTGTGTATGTGATCATGTATGTATGTACATGTACATATGTGATCATGTATGTATATACACATGTATGTATGTGATCATGAATGTATGTACACCATGTATAGTATATATGTGATCATGTATGTAATATGTATGTATGTGATCATGTATGTATGTACATCATGTACTGATCCATTAAAGTCAACCGACTCCATTTAAAGCCCAACTGGAACGTTAAAGCCCCATTGAATCCATTAAAGCCCAACTGGTAACGTTAAAGCCCAACTAGATCCATTAAAGCCCAACCAGATCCATTAAAGCCCAACCGGATTCGTTTTAAAGCCCAACTGGGTACGTTAAAGCCTAACTGGGTCCATTAAAGCCCAACTGGATCCATTAAAGCCCAACCGGATTCGTTTAAAGCCCAACTGGGTACGTTAAAGCCTAATTGGGTCCATTAAAGCCCAACTGGATTCATTAAAGCTCAACTGTGTACGTTAAAGCCCAATTGGATACGTTAAAGCCCAACTGGGAACGTTAAGCCCTACTGAATCTATTAAAGCCCAACTGGATCTGTTAAAGCCCAACTGGTAACGTTAAAGCGCAACTAAATCCATTAAAGCCCAACCAGATCCATTAAAGCCTAACCGTATTCGTTTAAAGCCCAACTAGGTACATTAAAGCCTAACTGATCACATTTGGTCCCTGATCTAACTAGAATTAACGGAAAAAGATAACGGCCGTTAATTGTTTCCATTAAGTCCAATTATTTCAGGGGTATTTTAGTCAATTTAAATATAATTTGATAAATTAATAAATAATTTTAAATATAATTTGATAAATTAATTAAAAATTTATTTATTAATTTTAATATTAAATAATATATTAATCAATAATTTATTTAATAATTATAATTTTAAATATAATTTTAATTTAAAAGTAATTTATTTAATAAAAAACAATTATCCGTCGGAAATCCGTCGGTAATCACCGATGGATATAATCCGTCAGTAAATACCGACGGAATTTCCGTCGGAAATCCGTCGGTGCATTTCCGAAAATTTCTAAAAAAAATAAGCGGACTTAAAGCCCTAATCGACCCTCAGTCTCTCGATCGTCTCCCTCAGTCTCTCGATTTCTCCCTCTCGGCCCTCGTCTCCCTCTCGATCTCCCTCTCCCTCTCGATCTCTCTCGATTGTCTCCCTCACTCTCCTCTCGTTTCTGACCTTGAGTGACAGCCACCGGCGGCCACTGACTGCCATTGTCTCAATCAGGTATGATTTTTTAAAGAGTAAACTATGATTTTCATCCATGTTGGTGGATATTATTTATAACTATTTTAGAGATGATTCGCATTTTGGCAGGGCAATGAATAAACGAATCTGTGTGTGTGTTTATGAATAAATAAATGAATCTATGTGTGCTAACGAATCTGTGTGTGTGTATTTTTTCTTATCATTGATTTGATTAATCTGTTTTTTTCTTATCACATTTGATTTCAATGCATTTATCCCAAACTAGTCTAACATGTAAGTTTTGCTTGTCAAGATTCTCAAGGGAGTTCTCACATCAAGTTTTTTAAAACAAGGAGACCCAAATTATTCGAGTGTACACGTGAGTACTTCTTCAGGTAAATAACGATTTGGAATTTAAATAGAGCATATATGTTTCTTGTTTGAGTGGAGAACCATTGTCTCCGTTTAATTTGCATCTTTAGACACTATATTTTAATGTCAAAGCATTTATCTCAAACTAGTTGCATCTTTGGACACTTTCTTTGGACACTATATTTTAATTTGCATCTTTGGACACTATAAACATGTTGTCCACGTTGATATGAGCATATTGTATATTCAAATTGATATGAGTTGTTTTAGCTTATGAAAACGCCATTTTTGGTTTGATAAACTTGTGATAATGTTTTTGTATGAGTTTAGCTTATGATTTGGTTTTTGTGAAAATATTTTGGTATGATTTGGTTTGATAAACTTGTGATATTAATTAGTTGGGTTGTCATTTATTGGACAAACATTAGGTTGATAAATGGAAACATTTAGTATGATTTAGGATTTGATTATACTTGATTTTATTTATTTATTTTAGTTGGGTTGCCAATTGTTGGGAAAACATTAGGTTGATATATGGCAATATTCATTTTATAGTCGTTATGCCGCCGAAATTTTAAAAAACATATGTTTGACTTTCCAATAATCAAACCATTACATTTAGAGTTTTAGAGTCATCCAAAACTCCTCTAAACCTATGGTTTGACTTTCAAGAAGGCAAACCATTACATGTAGTGTTCAATAGACTTCTAACTTCGTTGACACCTACGGTTTGACTTTTAAATAGTCAAACCATTACACGTAGGGTTTTAAACTTTCCAAAACACCTTTCTTTGATTGTAACCTACGGTTTTGACTTTCCAATAGTCAAACCATTACACTTAGAGTTTTAGAGTCATCCAAAACACCTCTAAACCTATGGTTTGACTTTCAAGAAGGCAAACCATTACATGTAGTGTTCCATAGACTTCTAACTTCGTTGACACCTACGGTTTGACTTTTAAATAGTCAAACCATTACACACAGGGTTTTAAACTTTCCAAAACACCTTTCTTTGATTGTAACCTACGGTTTTGACTTTCCAATAGTCAAACCATTACACTTAGAGTTTTAGAGTCATCCAAAACACCTCTAAACCTATGGTTTGACTTTCAAGAAGGCAAACCATTACATGTAGTGTTCAATAGACTTATACCTTCGTTGACACCAACGATTTGACTTTTAAATAGTCAAACCATTACACGTAGGGTTTTAAAGTCATCCAAAGCTCATCTAAACCTACGGTGTGACTTTTCAATAGTCAAACCATTACACCGCCTCTATCTTGATTATGTCGATTAACTACTTATTTCTTTGTTGTAGTGGTTGAATATGTCGACAGATAGAGGATGGATGTATAGAAAGAACGACAGTCGGGGGTTTCTTAGCGTTGACTATATTGTTGCAATGGACAGTTTTTTGGACTATGCCTATGCCAATAAAAGGACTGTTGAAAGGAAACCTACACGTGATGGGATAGTGCTTCGTATTAGATGCCCTTGTAAGAAGTGTCAAAACTTACGCTATAAAGAAATGACTGACGTGAGGCTGCATTTGATGAAGCACAGTTTCATGCCTGATTATACCACATGGTGGGCACATAGTGAAACTTATTACCATAATGAAGGGCATCAAGACCTGGTTCAATCTTCTACTCCGGTAGTAGATCATAATGAAGGTTATGTTGAAATGGTGAACGATCACATGATACATGATGGCATGACATGGGAAGAAGAAACCCCTAATCCTTTTGCCTAAAGGATTTTATGACATGTTACAAGCTGCTGACGAGCCATTATGGGATGGGTGTCCAAATTACTCGAAATTAGGAGCTACGACGAGATTTTTGAATTGGAAGGCAGAATGTAATGTACCCGAGACGACTTATAACCTCAATGTTGCTATAATTAAAGAGATGTTACCCGAGGGTGATAAACTACCCGGTAACTTTTATGAGACGAAAAAGAGTTTGAAAAAGCTTGCTCTGCCAAAACAAAAGATCGACGCTTGCAAAAACCATTGCATGTTATTTTATAAGGATGATTCTGAGTTGACCCACTGCCGAGTGTGCAATGAATATCGTTTCAAGACAAGTGGTCGAAGCAAGATCCCTAACTTGGTGATGACGTACTTGCCGATTGTTCCTAGACTTCAAAGATTGTATATGTCAAAGAAGACGTCTAAAGAGATGACTTGGGTCAAGTGTACATGGTTTGATAGTACAGATGGAGTTAGAGTCGACCCTAAACATGGGTTGGTTGATATCAAATACAAGTCTAGACTCAGAGGTGAGGACTATTACGTCCTAGCATCACAAGCGGAACAAGTGTATTACACACCCTATCCTTCAGGAAGTAAGGATTTAAAGGACTGGTGGGCAGTTGTGAAGACCAAAGCCCGTGGAATATATGAAGTTGCAGAAAGGACTATCGATGTGTTGGATGATGATAACGTGGATGGAGAACCGTTCTTTCAAACCAACGAACGGGTAACTCATAATACAAACAACTGGGTAAATGAGGACCTCGATTTCGTCCCTCTTGTCACTGGGGAGCTCAACGTAGTCACCACAAATGACGAAGCTAGCGAGGAAGATGCATCAGATCACGAAGCTAGCGACGAGGAAGAAGAATTTGAAGATATGGATGATGATGAAGATAACGAAGACGGACTTATGTTATCTGATCACTCGTCTGATAACTAGTGTGTCTTTCTTATGTAGACATTTTCGTGTTAAACATTCTCTATTTTGTCGTTCTTATGTAGACATTTTTCGTGTTAAACATTCTCTTTTTTGCTGTTCTTATGTAGACATTTTTGGGTCTTATGATTTATGTACACTTATATCATTTTGTGTTAACCATTCTCTATTTTTAGATGTCTGGACGCCCTTCTAGGGGTAGTAGGAGTTATAGGGGTAGGGGCAGTAGCAGCTTCGCTGTGTGTGGTGACCCCCAGGCCGATGAGTTTACCGGCGACGCACTAGATCAGATCCAGTCTGTAACACCCTCAAATTTGGAAAGAGCGACTAATTAAAATTTTCTAAATACATCAATAATTGAATCATCTACAACCACAAATCAGATTCAACTTCAATACATAAACATTCAATCTTTACATACAAACTATAAAAGGATGGGTGCTACTAAAACCCAATAATAGTCACTATCTCCAACTTGCGGAAGACTTACAAACTACATACTCTTGCACAAGGCTAAGGCTTGACTTCTCAAAGCACTGCTAGAACCGAACCCCCAACAGGAACCTGATGCACATGCCGACAAATAAAAAGGTTAGGCTTAACGCCTAGTGAGCTCAAGAGTTTTAACATAGAAGAATATGTATTTAAGAGAAAGGAATTTAGTCTAAATCAAGATCTTTCGAAATAATATACTTTAAAATGGAAACGACACATTTTCCCATAATATGCACTTTTAAAGTCGATGCCCCTGAACACTCGATCTTATAACACGGTACAACACATAACTCACCCAAACGGGATCATAGTTTGACACTCAGCTTGCGAAGATGTGAATAACACTTCATATCCCAAAACAACCAAACACGGGCGGGACATAATACTCGACCCTTGAATAGAGGAAAGTAATTCAAAAAGATATGGTACGTCATTGAAAATCCTGTACTCGAATTAATACTCACACGACCATAAAATAGAATGAAATCCAATTATTAAAGTATGGACAATTAAATACCCAAAATGCAACGGGCCGACAACGGGGGGTACCCGTATTCGTTGAGAGCGGAGGAACACAAAGTATGCCACTCAACAACGTTGATCGCATGACACTTCACGACCCGCGGCCCAAGTGCCCCTACGACCACTTGACAAGTTCACCATGAGAGGACATTGACCTTGGTGGCCGTTACAAAGAACTCCACCCCCAAAAGACCCCGGGGACTACAACAGAGGAAATTCCCCAATAATGAAATGACGGGGGTCACAGTACTCACCGCCCAGGCAGCACTATCCAGACTCAACCCTCCTAGTCCCTCCTTGTCAAGTTTTGGTCATAAAACATGAGTCCCGGAGTCCAACCCCGTACCACCCAATTGACCATCAAATAAGACTGACTCGCGTGCCTATGGATCCAATGCTACACTGTCTAAAAATACACGACTACAACACTCGAGCCTGTACTTATAATGAATTTGCAATAAAATGCATTGAGATGTAACCCATATTTTTGGACTCTAAATCAAGCCATTAAAACCGGACAAGTGTCCTCAATACTCATTTATGCCAGTACCGAGCTAAAGTGCTCAAAAGCCTTTTGACCAACTATTAACGTCCTCCAAAATGAAATGCCTTTAAACAACGTTTATGAAGACACATACCCCAAAGATGTGGTTAACCCAAAACTCAACACGTATTGGGACCCAAGATTTTCCAAAGGGTTTATGAATGCAAATGTACCTGAAATACGTATAACATGAAATAGACTTCATTTGTACAAAATCACCCTGGATGTGAAAACCATGCTATTTACTCGTTAGAACATTCAAAACCCAAATATGAGCATTTTATGAGGTTAACACAACCCAAGTTCACCAAATATGAAAACTTATCAAAATACTCACCCTTTGACAAAAACCAAGTAAAACATAATTTACTTCAAAATATTCCAAACTTATCAGCAGTTAACCATTTCGTATAAAACACTTTAAAATAACCATTTTGGCATGTACACCGTTTTCACAAATCAACTTGAACTCACGCACCTTGCTAGGTTTAGGCTAAATCTAGATTTCACCCAACGAGCTCATTTGAAGGCCACTTGAATCCTCGAGCCGAAATCTTCCAAAAACCTAGATCCGAACATTCCGACCCATAAATATCCATAATCAATCATAAGGAAACATTCTCCAAACATAAAAATACCAAGATCCCAACAAGATCAAAACCCTAATTTCTCCAAAACCATCAGATCCGAGATTTGAGATATCAAACACTAAGAAACCACCAATGGAGCATTTATAACTTTAATACAAGAAAACTTACCCTTGAAGACAATGAGACTTCCGAGAACACCCAATCCAACACTTCAACCCGAGCTTCCAACCGTTGAACTTGATGGGGAAGATGAAGACGAAGGTTTTGTGGTTCAAGCTCCCAACTAGCTAGATGATTGAGAATCATGAGGTTTGGGGAGAGAAAAACCCTCAAAATGGGTTAGGGTTCGGTCTTTATGAAAGGGAGAGGTTGAGAGAGAATAACAATAGAAGAGAATGAGTTTTGAATGAAAAATGAGGCTAAAATCCGATTTTAATTCGGTCAAACCCCGCATGCGACAGTGCCTGGCGATAGTGACATTGTCACTGTCGCGTGGCATAATCGCGCGGAGTGTAACGCGGCTAACACTCCCCCCCGCGATAGTGCCCTGGCGATAGTGACATTGTCACTATCGCGTGGCACAAACGCGCCAAAGGTACCGAGGCTCGAAAAGTCCAAAAACTCGCGATTCACGCATGGGTCGATTTAAGGTTCGAAGGCACACGTTTTCCACTCAAAAGATAGGCGAAAGGCGGAGAGATTACCAACGAAAGGCGGAAACTTACTTACGAAAAGTCGGGTGTTACAATCCTCCCAACCTTAGGATGATTTCGTCCTCGAAATCTAGGTTCCCACGAAACCTTACCCATCGAAGGATTACCCTTAGCCCTCTGCTAGCACCACTAACACGACCCTTACACTGATACTCACAACAGCTGCTCTTCTTGGGCACATTATACTCATAACCGAACGAATACTTAACTCTCAAGAGTAACTTTTTACCTACAAGGTTACTATCGTCTCCCAACCTTAGAATGACAAGTACTACCTCTAGGGTAGTTCGTGACCTTAACATTTCCCCAATCAATTCCCTTCGGAGCATCACGGCTCCGAACCCAACGTCAAAGATGGCAACCGAACTCCCATGAATCCTCAAATTCCTACTGATCCACTCCTAATAGCTATAAAGACATTCTTCCAAGGCGCACCAAAACGTCCTTCATGCAACCGGTTAACACAGATTCGGCTGTCACTCAATTCCGACCCAACACCAATCTCACAACATTCCTAAAGTAACACCCTTATCACCACAGGAATGCTTGGGCACACCGATACTCAATCCTCAATACCCAAACTCCATTCAAAATCCAGCACCAAAAGGTCACTATTTTCCGTAATCCAACTGGGTTGCATACATCCATTCCAAGATCCATTGACCCCAAGAAAACAAGTCGACGCCTAGGACTAAACGGTGACCTCAAAAAATGTGGACATCCCGTCCAAAATTCCATTCCAGACGGATTGTCGCACTAAGGTTGACACCTAACAGAGAGCTAAACTTTCAAATCTTACATTTCTAACAGACAGATTACCAAAATTTCCTTAAATCGCGGAGCCCGCTGAGACGGTACACCAACAACATCAACCATAAAGCCACACCGACGAGCAAACCACCAAAACGAGACCCAATCTAATCGTCCACAAATACCTAAAACTTTAACTCGCAAGATTACCGAAGCATAAAATCACTCCTTAATAACTGGGAAACTTAAATCTATTATTTCCATAATACAAGCGCACACAGATTTCAAAAGCCCCACGCCCAAAATATCAAGGTTGACCGCGAGTCAGATCATCCGACGCTTCAAATCCCAAGGACTCCCTTAGTCCCTAATTACAAATGTGCTTACGCTAGGGTTTAAGTCTATAGGCCTAAAGAGTTCAAGGTTTTTCGACCAAAACGCAAATTTGAAATTTATAAAACTCTCAAATACATTAGATTTTTAACACTTAAACATGTGGTAAAAACACACTACCGATCATTCGATAGGTTTCAAGGTTGATTATCAATACAGTGCATAAGAAACTATTTCCAAAAACTCTTTTGTTCAGTACATAAGTTAATAAGAGCACTAATAAAGCATGCACAACAATTTACACTATAAACGTGAAAACAGGTTCTTGCACCACCACACGTGTAATAAATGTTTGTACAACTCCAAACGAGAATTTCACAATTTTAACTTTAAAATTCTGCCTCTTTAACCAAAAGACGTTGTGGCAACAGAATTTTCAACAAACCCCATAAGCAGCAGTTCATTTCCCAAAGGCGGTAAAATAATGGGAATGCAAATAAGATTTCCAATCGAGTTTAAAGCTTTAAATCGCATAATTACACATTTGGCCCAACAAAACTTCAACGACAAGGATGCTGCTGACTCGATAAACGTGTTGCAGAAATTTCTATTAGTAAAAAAAATGGATGGTTGAATTACTATAAGAACAAAAGTCTTGCTTGAAATAACGAAGACCTTTTTCACGTTTACGCACACCGATGTTAAAATTTAATCCAAATGCAAAAAGCATGCAACGAATGACATTTGTATAATATTCAACATTTAACGCACACAATGATGCATATGCACATGTTCTCAAAAGTATTTACGCAACGCAAAATGACGTAAGACGAGACACCCTAAACCCAACTGAATTTTCATAAGACTTACTAACGTGAAAACCAATTGGCATCAAACTTTCATTACCCGACAAAAGTGTAAAACGACAATACGCTTAAAATTTTAAACCTTTAGGAGTTTCCTCCTTTTACTGAAATGAAAGGTAAAATAGTGCCTTACATAATTTACACTGGACACGACGCTAAATAACTCGCAAGCTTAAAAGAAGCAAAATTAAAACTCACGCATAAAAAGACATCGTGTAAAACCATACTCCATGAAATTTCAACAAAACTCACACAAACTAAATTTCTCAAGAAGTTCCGACTCAATGCGTGGGAATAACTTTTCCTTTAAAACCATTGACATATGTGGAGGAGATCCAATGCCTAGGTTATGATCTCATAGCTACTTGCCCAATACTCCAATGACATTAAAACATGGATATTACAATATCCACAAATAGCGTTAAACAAGAGACGTGAATAAAGAGATTTTTTTAACAATTTGCAATTACGTGCAACAAAACATTTTCATGAATGCTTAAGCTCACAGTTTAAAATTTGGTGAATGCTACATGCTTTACCAAAACCTTATAATGCAAAACACCAACACTTTATATTTTACGAACATAAGAACAATTTAAGCAAATTTTATTTCAGAAATAAATTTGGTGCATGAATTTGATCGGCACTTGGCATCATAGGACTACACTTCCCAATGACCCGACACGCTATTGTCATCTGGAAGCATCCAACATCTTAAAGCCACCCTCTCAATAATTTGATAAGCTTACGGATTCTCCTTGAAACTGAATCAGTCTAACAAACTCGCGAATTTAATCCAACCAAGATTTCCGACCCAAAAGGATCAACTTAGTGACTTCCTCGCACTTAGCTATCACTCCTAAGTGACCTCGATATACACATCAATCCTTCCTTAGCTAACTCGCTTAGGAACTTCTCACTAACCCAACGGTCATCCTCCCGAGGTGGTTCAAGTGTACATATGTAGCATGTAGGTTCACCATGACACTGGCCAGGTGCCATTATGAACGTACAGTACATAATCATCCTTGAGACCCTCGACAAGTTTCCCGTTTCTAACGACTTGGTCAACCTCAAAACACCTTATCTTAAGGTTCCTAATGTGCAACTTCACTTACCATCACTTATAAGAACGCTAATTTGAGTCTAGGCATCCAACAATCAATACCTAAATCTCTCAAACTTAAGCTCTGATACCAACTTGTAACACCCTCAAATTTGGAAAGAGCGACTAATTAAAATTTTCTAAATACATAAATAATTGAATCATCTACAACCACAAATCAGATTCAACTTCAATACACAAACATTCAATCTTTACATACAAACTATAAAAGGACGGGTGCTACTAAAACCCAATAATAGTCACTATCTCCAACTTGCGGAAGACTTACTAACTACATACTCTTGCACAAGGCTAAGGCTTGACTTCTCAAAGCACTGCTAGAACCGAACCCCCAACAGGAACCTGATGCACATGCCGACAAATAAAAAGGTTAGGCTTAACGCCTAGTGAGCTCAAGAGTTTTAACATAGAAGAATATGTATTTAAGAGAAAGGAATTTAGTCTAAAGCAAGATCTTTCGAAATAATATACTTTAAAATGGAAACGACACATTTTCCCATAATATGCACTTTTAAAGTCGATGCCCCTAAACACTCGATCTTATAACACGGTACAACGCATAACTCACCCAAACGGGATCATAGTTTGACACTCAGCTTGCGAAGATGTGAATAACACTTCATATCCCAAAACACCCAAACACGGGCGGGACATAATACTCGACCCTTGAATAGAGGAAAGTAATTCAAAAAGATATGGTACGTCATTGAAAATCCTGTACTCGAATTAATACTCACACGACCATAAAATAGAATGAAATCCAATTATTAAATTATGGACAATTAAATACCCAAAATGCAACGGGCCGACAACGGGGGGTACCCGTATCCGTTGAGAGCGGAGGAACACAAAGTATGCCACTCAACAACGTTGATCGCATGACACTTCACGACCCGCGACCCAAGTGCCCCTACGACCACTTGACAAGTTCACCATGAGAGAACATTGACCTTGGTGGCCGTTACAAAGAACTCCACCCCCAAAAGACCCCGGGGACTACAACAGAGGAAATTCCCCAATAATGAAATGACGGGGGTCACAGTACTCACCGCCCAGGCAGCATTATCCAGACTCAACCCTCCTAGTCCCTTCTTGTCAAGTTTTGGTCATAAAACATGAGTCCTGGAGTCCAACCCCGTACCACCCAATTGACCATCAAATAAGACTGACTCGCGTGCCTATGGATCCAATGCTACACTGTCTAAAAATACACGACTACTCATGAATGACTACAACACTCGAGCCTGTACTTATAATGAATTTTCAATAAAATGCATTGAGATGTAACCCATATTTTTGGACTCTAAATCAAGCCATTAAAACCGGACAAGTGTCCTCAATACTCATTTATGCCAGTATCGAGCTAAAGTGCTCAAAAGCCTTTTGACCAACTATTAACGTCCTCCAAAATGAAATGCCTTTAAACAACGTTTATGAAGACACATACCCCAAAGATGTGGTTAACCCAAAACTCAACACGTATGGGGACCCAAGATTTTCCAAAGGGTTTATGAATGCAAATGTACCCGAAATACGTATAACATGAAATAGACTTCATTTGTACGACATCACCCTGGATGTGAAAACCATGCTATTTACTCGTTAGAACATTCAAAACCCAAATATGAGCATTTTATGAGGTTAACACAACCCAAGTTCATCAAATATGAAAACTTATCAAAATACTCACCCTTTGACAAAAACCAAGTAAAACATAATTTACTTCAAAATATTCCAAACTTATCAGCAGTTAACCATTTCGTATAAAACACTTTAAAATAACCATTTTGGCATGTACACCGTTTTCACAAATCAACTTGAACTCACCTTGCTAGATTTAGGCTAAATCTAGATTTCACCCAACGAGCTCATTTGAAGGCCACTTGAATCCTCGAGCCGAAATCTTCCAAAAACCTAGATCCGAACATTCCGACCCATAAATATCCATAATCAATCATAAGGAAACATTCTCCAAACATAAAAATACCAAGATCCCAACAAGATCAAAACCCTAATTTCTCCAAAACCATCAGATCCGAGATTTGAGATATCAAACACTAAGAAACCACCAATGGAACATTTATAACCTTAATACAAGAAAACTTACCCTTGAAGACAATGAGACTTCCGAGAACACCCAATCCAACACTTCAACCCGAGCTCCCAACCGTTGAACTTGATGGGGAAGATGAAGACGAAGGTTTTGTGGTTCAAGCTCCCAACTAGCTAGATGATTGAGAATCATGAGGTCTGGGGAGAGAAAAACCCCCAAAATGGGTTAGGGTTCGGTCTTTATGAAAGGGAGAGGTTGAGAGAGAATAACAATAGAAGAGAATGAGTTTTGAATGAGAAATGAGGCTAAAATCCGATTTTAATTCGGTCAAACCCCGCATGCGACAGTGCCTGGCGATAGTGACATTGTCACTATCGCGTGGCACAATCGCGCGGAGTGTACCGCGGCTAACACTCCCCCAGCGATAGTGCCCTGGCGATAGTGACATTGTCACTATCGCGTGGCACAATCGCGCCAAAGGTACCGAGGCTCTAAAAGTCCAAAAACTCGCGATTCACGCATGGGTCGATTTAAGGTTCGAAGGCACACGTTTTCCACTCAAAAGATAGGCGAAAGGCGGAGAAATTACCAACGAAAGGCGGAAACTTACTTACGAAAAGTCGGGTGTTACACAGTCCGATGACGGAGCAACGAGCTCGAGGATTAGAGGCCCGAATGTGGCGTCACAAACGCCCCAGCCGAGTCAGCAACCGCCACTTTTGTTGTCTGAAGCGGGCGGGTAAGTAGATGTGATATATTATTTATTCTAGTACATAATAAACCGATTCTAATGTTTTTTATGTTGTATATTTTGCAATTGTGAAGGTTTTAGGACAAGTCGGCAGTCCGTAGGGCCATTGCCGTCTTTAAGTCCATGTTCGATGGTCCTTGGTCTCATTTTAGGGATGTCCCTAATGAGCACTATCCACTGTTGTTGGATCGATTTCGGGTATGTATTTTACTCTATTTAACTTATTGAGTGGATTTATTTTTACTTAATCCAAACAATGTGTTTGCAGTTGTATTATAGTTGGCCTCCTGAGATGGACGCCGAAGTACTAGCTACATTCCGGCGCCACCTAAATAATAGGTACACCGACATGATGAGAGATGTACGTCACTTCGCCGATGAAAGGGCTTTAGCCATTGATGGTGTCGAGTTCGACGAACGTGACTACACGATTCTTGTGCCACACCCTCCAGGGTGGATACAGAGTGAGTTTTAGGTCCAGATGATTGAGCAGGTTTGTTTTGTTTTGAATACTTGTATCTGGTTGTACTAGGATTTATATTGATTTATGTCTTCTTTTTAACATGTATGGAACACCGACGCATTCCGGCGTGTATGTGCGGCCAATACGGCCAATCGGGCCACCGAGTATGAGGGGATGACATCCAGACACTGTACTGGATCTATTAGTACCGCTTGGTAATTTATCATACACTAGACTAAATGTATATAATTGATGAATATATGTACTATATACATGATTTTATTACCTACTAATAATTTAAGTTGTGTATTGTAGAGAGATGCATGGGGCCGTGAGCCTACCAGCGACGAGGTTTGGGAGGCTACACACTGCACCAACAGGAAGCTTGTTCCGGGTGCGACTGGTCCGTCCACGGATCCTCCGATCTATGTTTACCCAAAGGCGGCTCATACGATTGTAAGTTCAATTATGCATGACTAGATATTTGTTTGTTTTATAAGATAGATAGAAATTATAGCAAACTTAGTTTGGGCTGCCATTGTTGGGCAGACGATAGGATTGTTTTGATAAAAGCAGGTCATGGATATATGTTCAAATCACAGTTGAAATGTTGTCGAATTTTCTATAGGTTAGTTGACTTGACAATGTCTAATTTGGTAAACTGTAGGATGCCTACCATCGGATTAGGGAGGAGGAGTACCCGGACTTACCTCCCGGCACTGTACCTCCCAATGACGCCGAGTTGTGGGAGCGTAGTGTCGGAGGACGGCGTAAGGGCCGTATTTTTGGATGGGGGACCAGTCAGGATCCCTATTATGCTATAACCGGTGATTCATGTGCCAGTTCGAACGGGAGCACGCGCGACTGTCACGATGAGGAGGTATGCTTGTCAAATTTTGTTTAACATTGTTAATCACATGTTTGTTAAATGTTGTCTGACATTGTTCTATATATGTTTGTCAAATATTGAATTTCAGTTGGAGGAGCTGAGGTAGAGGTTAGAGAGAGAGGAATCAGAGAGGATCCAGTTGCAGGAGCAACTACAGAGAGAGGAAGCAGAGAGGATTCAGATGCAGGAGCGAATGGATAGAGATGAAGCAGAGAAGAGATAGATGCAGGAACGAATGACACAATTTTACGCGTTCATGATCAAGTTTAACAATCAACACCCCTTTCCCCCTCCGTTGGATTACGTTTATGTATTTATAGATATTTTGAACAGTTTAAGACTTAGTAATATTTAAAAATTGGCAGGTTTTGTACAGGATAAAAACTGGAAAATTTTAATTTTTAATTATTTAAAAAAAAAATTAAACTACCGACGGATTATCCGCGGTAATCCGTCGGAAAATATTTTTTAATTTAATTTTTATTTAATAAAAATCCGTTGGAAATCCGTCGCTAAATCCGTCGGAATTAATCCGTCGGTGAATAGCCGTTGGTAATCCGTCGCTAAAAGTCGACCGTCAGTAATCCGTCGGAAATAACCCACGCCGTCGGTAACCGTCGAAGATCCGTCGGAAAATTAAACCGTCGGTGATCCGTCGGTAATATCCATCGGTGAACCGTCGGTGATCTGAACGCCGACCACCTTTTTACCGACGGACATTTACCGACGGATTTCGATTTTACCAACGGATCACCGACGGATTCATCCGTCGGTGATAAGCCTCTGTTTTGTAGTGACCGTCGATCTAAACCACCGTCGACAACCATCGCCGACCACCGTCGACCACTACCGATCTGAACCATTGTCGGCCACCACCGATCTGAACCACCGACCACTACCTTTTTGAACCACCGCCGAGCACCACCGACCACCACCGTTCTGAACCACCGTCGACCATCACCGATCTAAGCCAGTGTCTACCACCACCGATCTGAACCACCAATCTGAACCACAATAGCTGGATTTCAGTTTCAAAACTTTCAAAAAGGGTATTTTGGTCATTTGCCAATATTTCATTCAAATTACAAAGCTACATTATGTGAACCAAACAAATAGATTTCAATTCTTTTTACAGATTCTACTCCAATGTCTGTCAACTAAACAGATGGTCAAACCTGATAACATTACATTCCAATTGTTTCAAACTCAAATTATCTTGACAGATTTCATTCAATCCAAAACCATTATGAAAATAAAACATCTCCTAAGTTTTAAATGACAAAAAGAACAACTATTAATAAGACACCTAAATACATTTGACGTATGGATTTTTAAACAAAAAAGCACAACTAGACTTCTTTACATATCATTCTTTCGTGATCTTCTTCGAAAGGTATTATATGATAGATAATGTTCTTTAAACAATTAAGGACAATTTATTGCACTATTATTTTTTCCTTATAATTCAATTTGTCTCAAGTTACAATAAATAAATATTTTATTAACCATATTATATGTGCGTTAAAGTTTTGTACCTAATATAATTCAAAAGAAAGTCAAACTCATGTATATTTTAGAATATATTGTACCAATGATGTTAATTAAACTTTAATTATGTAAAAGTGTAAGGTATTTGAATCAAATTTACCAATTATTGTCACTTCACATGTAATACTTTTTCTATTTAAAGCAACTTTTTTGTTTAGACGGAAGAGTTTAGGGGGGATTTTCTCAAACACTTACCCGGTAAGCACTTACTGGTTAAATTCAACGCTACCACTTACCTTATTGGGTATGATTTTAGTCCATTAAAACGGTATTGAAGTCAAAAATTTACCCGGTAAACGCTAACCGGGTAAGCGTTGTCGCCCCCACTTATCAGGTAAGACTTTCAACCATTGTTTTCGCTCTTACCGGGTAAGATTATTGCTCATTGCCATATTCGTCGATTAATGTAATATAACTTGACAAGCTTGGTAAGCGCTTATCCGGGTAAGCGTTTGGTAAACGACCCTAAGCTTATTTAAAACAACTTATGCTTTTTCTTAAAAGTGTTTATCAACTTATGTAGTGACAAAAAGAAGTTTTATAAAAAGTGTTTGAATTAGCTTATTGTGGTACCAAAACATAATAACCTTATAAGTTGTTATTTAGGGGTGTTTGCGATTGCTTATATATATGTAAAATAACCCAAAAAGTCATAAGTTGATAACTTAATATGGATTAACTTATTAAAAACTTCTTATCAACTTTCCCAAAAAGCTATAAACACATTTTTTTTTGCCAATTCAAACACTAGAAATAGTTTATCTGCGGTGACAAAACACAATAAATCAACCATAAAAGCTGTATGTACTACATTTAATGTTATTCATTAATTTTTAATCATTATCTCTAACCATTTTAACTCTTCTAAAATCATTTCCCACTTTAACTCTCCTAAAATAACTCTCAGCATATTTTAGATATAAAAAATCTAAAATATAATTAAAAAATCTTACAGAATATTTTATAAAAAAAAATTATATTATTAAGTCTAAATTAAACAAATTTATATAAAAAAATTATTATCACTCTCTCACAACCATCCAAAATCGTAATGTAAATCGACAAAAACAGAAAATAAAATAAAACATTAAAATCGTGATGTATCTAGCTGCATTGCGCGAGTACACTTCTAGTTTTTATATAATGTGAACAAAGTTATGATTTTTGTCTGACCACATGCCTTGCAAAATTGTTTTTTCCTTCCTTTTATTATAAAAAAGATAAATCTAAAAACGGAAAATTATATAAAAGTCAATTGTACCCATTATAACAATCGTTTATAGAATTTATAAAATGTTTTTGGTATTGCAACAATTAAAACGTTTGCTAATTATTAGTACTTTCAATCCAATTTTGACTTCTTGATAAATAAATAAAAATCCAAAAATCATATTAATTTAAGCCCTCCTAAAAGGAAGGAAGAATTTGGTTTTCAAAGTCATGTTGTAGCCGCCGTCCAATCCAAGTAAAGACACACCCGTTTTTTTTCAAGACCTGCCGCCGCTAGCTAACTAACGTCCAACTCCTAACTGTCTCATTAATTAATTAATTATAAAACCTAATTATATATTATATTTCATATTCAAACTCTTCATTCATTTCGGTTATATATATATATATATACGTCGTTAATTATCCACACCCATCTCATATCCATCTTTTTAACGCATCTGCTTTTAATATAACGTGTAATGTTACTTGTTTTTTCTCCGGTACAAACTACCATATGCTAGTTTTATTAAACAAGTCTCCAAAGGACTATAATAACAATTAATTAATGGACATTGATTCGGAAAAAAAAATAATTGATTTGTAAGCCTTTATAATTAAGGTATACATTTGTTTTGGTTTTGTTGTAATCCGCATCCATCTCATATATTGACTTATTTTTGGCTCATTTTATCTGTTTCTAATAAGTTATCACGCATAATATTAATAGGTTGTTCTCTGGTACATAGTACCGTGCTTACTTTTCTAAGTTCTATTGAACAAACCTC
Source organism: Arctium minus (assembly GCA_954870635.1). Classification (NCBI taxonomy): domain Eukaryota; kingdom Viridiplantae; phylum Streptophyta; class Magnoliopsida; order Asterales; family Asteraceae; genus Arctium; species Arctium minus. The sequence continues at coordinate 119,044,687 of OX941083.1, read as the reverse complement.
TAGAAGACTATAGCAACAAAACATTAATTGATTCGGAAATTAATTGATTTTTTAGCCATTTTAAGGTAACTGAACATTATATATCTAATTTGAAAGAGATAACTTTGATTTGGAAAAGCACATGATCCCTCTCTTTAATGAGAAGGAAACGATTGACTGGCCTACTTACTTTGTATGGTATGATGCTAATAAAACGTCATTAATTTTTCATCATATATAATTAAGGTACCGTTTATTCTTAGACATTGTAGATCAATTTGGATCCATAACTTCTATTTCGATTTTGTTTGAAACATATACTAACGCTTTAATCGAAGTGTGTATGTATATATAGTATGGTTACGAGTTTAACTACATGAACTCATTAGAGTGTAATCCCTACGTATGTATGTGTATATGTATGTATATGTGTGATGTTAATAAATAGGATGATATTGTCAAATTTTCATATCATGGGTAAGCATGACCCTAAGATTCATGCATGTAATGTTACCTCATTTACTAAGATACAATGTTCCACAACTTGCAAAGGGCCACTTCCCATCATTTTCATTTATTCGAGTTCACACTATTTTCAGCTATATCGCTAAACCATGTTTAGGAAACAACTTTTTTATTGTTTATTTATCTAAAAAAATACGTGATTTAAATTCATTTGATCATAAAAGCAAACATAACCCTAAAAACATTATATATGCTTCGAAAGAAATAAGAATATTCACTCGATTATATATCGAGAATTGAAAGATTATTGTTCTATTACCATTTGCAAAGTAACGTTCAAGATTTGTGAATTATATATTTGGTTAAGCCTTTTAAATTAATACTTACAAAGAAAATTTCAAAAACAAAATACTTATAAGAAACCCATCAATTGGTTAAATAAATTGAGGTTTAGTTTTTTTAACTAGTTTTTTTTTTCTTTTTCAAAACTACAAGCCAAACTGCATTTGTCTCAAACAAATATATTATCGCACCGCAGAAATACAATACAATTAATGTGATTTATATAAGGTTCTAAATGGTGTGTGGCGTGGCGGCGAGGCCAAGCCTCAAGCCTTAGGAGCCATGGCGAGTCCATGGCGTTTTCAAGGCGTGACTTATGACGTCATTTTTCTAATTCATATATATCATTATATAGAAAACATATGTTTTGTAGTGTTATTCAATTAGTCAATAGTAATAAGCAAGTTAAATTATGGTATATATTAAAAAACTTACAAATAAGACATTAAAAACGTAAACAAAATCAAATATTGCATTACGAAATTGTACATTAAGCCACGGCGTGCCACGGGCTTAACGTGGCGTGAGACACAAGTCTTGGTGCATTGGCGCGCCATGGCGGCTGTGCGGGAGTTTTTTTTAGAACATTGGATTTATATGGCTTGTACCTAATGTGATATGTAGAAGATATTGGAAAAGGACAATTCAAAGTTTCATAGGCTTTATATTTCATATAATACAAGAAATCATAGTTTGTACAATAGAAGTAGAATGAATATACTCGACAAAATTAAATTCAAATTCATAACAAATTTTAATTAAACTTTTAAACAAATCTAAAAAAAACTCCAAAACAAAGAACCGAGCTCCAAGGACCATTAGTAACTAATAAGATGTTTGGGGACTTACGACAAAACTATTGGTGGCCCGGAATGAAGAAAGATATAGCATACTTTGTGGAGAGGTGTTTGACGTGTCTACGGGTGAAGGTGGAGCACCAACGACCTTATGGAAATCTTCAACCTCTAGACATCCCTGTTTGGAAGTGGGACCAAATCACGACGGATTTCGTGACTAAGCTCCCTAGAACCCCAAAGGGTTACGATGCAATATGGGTAATTGTGGATCAACTTTCTAAGTCGGCCCAATTATTACTTATAAAGGAGACCTACTCACTGGAAAGACTAGCCAAGCTATACATCGATGAAATAGTGACCCGACACGGGGTGCCGTTGTCAATAGTATCAGATCGTGATAGTCGTTTCACATCTGCATTTTGGAAGAGCTTTCAAAGAGAAATGAGGTCACAAGTTAAGTTGAGCAACGTTTACCATCCTCAAACCGACGGACAGAGTGAGCGAACTATTCAGACTTTAATTGGAAGATATGTTGAAGGCATGTGCCTTAGATTTTCAGGGATCGTGGGAGAGCCATCTGCCGCTGATCGAGTTTCCCTACAACAACATTTATCATGCGAGTATTCAGGCGACTCCGTATGAGGTACTCTATGGCAGGAAATGTCGAATACCCTTGTGCTAAAATGAGGTTGGGGAAAAGCAGTTGGCCGGACCAGAGATAGTGCAGTTGACAGCGGATAAGATAGTCCAAGTGCGGGAACGATTAAAGGTAGCGCAGGATCGACTAAGAGTTGTGCAGATAAGCGACGGAAGGACATAGAGTTTTAAGTCGGGGATAACGTGATTGTAACACCCTAAAAATAGGGATAACAAAAATCTGAAAAACGGACATGAGGTATATAAAATTGCCATAGCAAGAGCCTCCCAAAAATGGGGAAATATACAAACTTGTTTAATTACAGTTGTAATTTAACGAACAATAAATGACAACCAACTAATCTAATTTCTACAACTAGAAAAGAGATTACAAAAGGGGTGTCATTTATAAACCCAAATAATCTTCTACCAAAAAGTATGTCCAAATGCGAGTTTCCCCAAGCTCTCACCCAAACAACTATACCAACTTAGAACCAGCACTGCTGACACCTGAGATACACATCGACACCAAACAAGTGTTAGGCCAAAAAGCCTAGTGAGTTGAACAAGAAATAGCATATTAGAACATTTACAATTCTTATCAGCAGTTAACCAATATTGCATTAAATGTGGAGTCAACGGGGGATACCCATAGCACCCAATCAAGTTCCACCCAAAGAGACAATGTACCTTGATGCCAACTACTAAGAGTGACATCCCAAAGGCCCGACACACCCGAGGACTACAACCATGGCATTACCCCCGAATGGCGGAGGTCTAGGTACATACCATCACGATGGCACCCAAGACTACATCCTCCTAGTGTCTACTGACTTGGTTCGTCCAACATAATTTATAGGAGGTTTTGAGGTATATTTCAACCGAACACATTTCGATACCAACCATGGGTACAATGTTACCATCCTAACCACATAAGTCCAATATGAGACCCAAATTTCAACATAACCAATATTTAGATACAATATCGCCAAGAAGATATTCCAAGTAGAATTTATCATCTACTAAGACACATATACCCTAATCATGTCAAAATACCCATAACATGTATACATGAAGTAAATCCCAAATATTTGACAAATAAAGTAAATCATGGAATGATACTCATAAGAAATCTCCCAACATATTATTCATAAGAACACCATCAAATATTTGAACACATAGAGATGAACATTTTGAGAAATGATACAATAATAACAAGTAAGAGATTATGATGTGTATCTAGTTTTAACAAAGGTTTAGTAAACTCACAATCTAGGTTTTTGATTAAAACCTAGAAAAGATGAAACCCCTAGAAGTTGGAGGTGAGACTTAGAGAGGAGAGGTTGACTTGAAGAAACCCTAGAAATCTTCTTTGAGGAGAGTTAATGCAAGTGATTAAGATCCAAATTGTAACACCCGGAAATTCGTAAGGTATGTATTTGTTCCCTTAATACTGTAATTGTATTTATCTGAAATTACGAGCCTTTATATGCTTATGAGCCTTACTTTAATATTATGATGTTATCTGGTTAGCATTTTAAGTTCAAGTATTTAGACCTCGCGCTAGTTACCGAATTTACGTTGGTTAAATAAGAAAAAGAAGCAAGATGTTGGATTTTCTGGACAGAAGGTCCTTCACAAAAAACGCATGGCCCGTGCGCACTGGACAGAAGGTCCAGTGAGTTAAGTACGAATTTTTACCCTTTTCTCATTCTCATCTTATTTCTCTTCTTCAATTATTCTCTCCCAAACCCTCCCTCTTCATCTACTTCTTCTAAGCTTCTTTCAACCACCAAATCATCACCATTTGTTGCTAGAGTTAAGAGCATCATCCAAGGTTTCGGTTTGTAAGCTTCACCACCATCTCCATCTTCATCTTCCTCAAGTATCCAAAAGCTTGATTTTGGGGTTTTCGTCTCCTACCTTATAATTTCTAGATTTTGGGTGATAAGAGCATTAAATCATCATTGAAGGTTCATCCAAGTGATTTCATTGAAGCATCCTTCAAGATCTTCATCTTCTTCAAGTCTCATCTTCTTCAAAAGCTAGGGTTTCATCTTTTCTAGGTTTTGGTCAAAAACCTAGATTGTGAGTTTACTAAACCTTTGTAAAAACTAGATACACATCATTTGCTTAACTTGTTATCATTATTGTTATCACTCAAGTGTTCTTATTTAATGTACAAGTAGTTGGGGATTTCTATGGAAATATGTATGTGAGTAACCTACTATGAGTCACTTATGCATATCTTGGTGTTATGATGATTCCTACTTGGAATGCCTTTTTGGCGACCTTATATCCTCACGAAGTATTTGGATGATTATTATGTCATAAGATGGATTTACATGATTAGGATGGTAATAGTGTGTTCTTGGTTGATATCCGAAATTTTGACGGATTGAAACACATCTTGAGACCTCCTAAATGCATTATGTGGACGAACCAAGTCTGTGATTCACTATAGGAATGTAGGTGGGTGACATTTGGAGAATTTCCTAAGCGGTAGTCTCCTATGTACCTAGACCTCCGCCGTCGGGGAATTTCCTAAGCGGTAGTCCCCGGTGCGTGTCGGGCCTTTGGGTTGCCAGTGAAAGTGGCTTCAAGGTGCATTGCCTCTTTGGGTGAACCGGATTGGAGATATGGGTCGCTCCCGTTAACTCCACATCTACGTGATTAACTGTTTAACTGCTGATAAGAACTGCAACTGTTTCTGGCATGCTTTTACTTGTCCAACTCACTAGGCTTTTTGGCCTAACACTTGTTTGGTGTCGATGTGTATCTCAGGTGTTAGCGGCGCGACTCCTAGGCAGGTTTAGATGCTTTGGGCAAGAGCTTGGGGATTTTGGCATTTGAACTATTTTTGGGAAGATTTGGGTTTATAGATGACACCCCTTTTGTAATCTATTTTCTAGATGTAGAAATTAGATTAGTTGGTTGTCGTTTATTTATCCGTTAAATTACAATTGTGATTAAACAAGTTTATTTGTACTATTCCCCATTTTGGGAGGCTCTTGCTTTGGCAAATTTATATACCACTTCTTCTCTTTGGAAAGTTTTTGTTATCCCTATTTTTAGGGTGTTACAAGTTGGTATCAGAACTTTAGTTTAAGTGAACTAGGTATTGTGGTAGCATATCTAGACTTAAGCTTTAGACTTTATGACTTCACTGTCCACTTGGGGTAGAAATCCTAGGTGGGGAGAGCGTTAGGATTTACGGAATTACACTAATTGAGAATTGTGATGATGGTGACAAGAATTCTTGCGTATGGTTCGTTCATAAATTCACTTAGCTACTGCTATTATGAATGCATTGTTACGTGAGCATACTTGATTTACTGTTGTTGTGATAATTGATGAATGTATTAGTACGTACAATGAGTTCTGTTAAGTCTGATTTTATAGTAATCATTGTATTTATAGGCTTGGTCAAATACTGTGTTTAGAGTCTAATTCTGTGTTGTATTGACCAAGGGTATTTAAGTCCCTTTGGTCTTGTTCCTTGTAACACATTCACGCCTACTTTCAATACACATATACTTTGCACTTTGAACTGTTTCAGTTAAGTCTAAATATTGTATCCAAGATTTAATAGGAAAGTCAAAGATGTAAAGTCAATATTGTCTATGTTTTAGGAAAGTCAAAGCTAGTTTAGTTTACTTTGTCTTTAAGTCTTGTATTAGTTGGTTGTATAAATAGGGTTGTCTTTGTTAATCATGTAAGTACGTAGATCCAGATTTGTAAGACTTGTGATGGGTGATATTCAAGATCTACTTTCTCTCTCTACTCTCTCTCTAGACTTTCATGTTGATTTTATGAGAATTGCTTGATGTAATTGGGATTTATTGATTAACAATTGGTATCAGAGCTAAACCAAACTTTTCAGAAAAGATTTGATCGTGATTTGAATTGAAAGCTGATGTTTTGAATTGAAAATTTGATTGTTTCGAAAGTTTTTTCAAGAAAACGAGTTTTTCACTGTTCAATCTGAATTTTGTGTGTAAAATCATTCTTATTGCAAGAAAATGGAATCAATGAGTTCGTTTTATGTTGTTGATTGATTCTTGTTTTGATTCCATATCGTAATTCATTCAAAATCGATTCCAATTTCTGATTTTTTGAGTTTTCTTGAAAACAAGTTCGTTATCTGTTCTTCATCAAAATTGTGAATTTTGTTGTTTTAATCTGGATTTGATGGTAAATTTGTGCTTAGTTCTGTTTGTCGATGATTCTGATATGTTCTTGAGCTCATTTTTGCAGATTTAAGTCGATTTGAGTTAGAATTAGTCAAGATCCATGGTTTGCGCAACATTCATACTGTTTGCGCTTCATTCATAAACTTTGCGCAAGACTCATATCTGGTTCGCGCAAGTATCATAATGTGTCATTTTCGTTATTACTAAAAGTTTAGTTTGCGTATTCCACAGGTTTCGAAAAGTTTCTTTGCACATTACAAAGTTTGAAAAGGGAACTGTGCACATCAAGTTCAACACGCAAAGTCTCTCTTGCGTATCATTCAGCATACGCAAAGCTCTCTTTGCGTATCAAGTTGGATCCGAGAAGCTCACTTTGCGCATCAAGTTAGACACGCAAACCATCTTTTGCGCATCCTTAAGCACACGCAAAGTCCATCTTGCGCATCAAGTCTCATATGCAAATCTAGTTTGCGTATCACACAGGACCCGAGAATCACACTTTGTGCATCAAGTCTGATCCGAAAACCTTGCTTTGCGCATCAAGGCTGACACGCAAACCTTCATTTGCGCATCAAGGCTGACACGCAAACCATTCTTTGCGCATCTAGTTGGATATGAAAACCTACTTTGCGCATCTCGTAGCTTACGCAAATCTCAATCTTGCGCAAACAGTGTCATTTCCATACTTCCCCTGCTAAGTCTGCGGAGGGGGACATTGTTCTGATTGTGATCAAATATTTTATGATTTACAGTTTGGGAATGATCATTTGTTTTATCAAGCTGTTTCTTATTCAAAGTTTCTGAGAGAGAATTTTTTAGATTGTCTGAATTTTGTTTTTGAATTCATTTCAACTAACGATCATTTTTTAAATTCTGTTTCAAACAGGATGGGTTCTCCAATTTTGCTCAGAGGAAGATACGAGCAGTGGAAAATTGATTTTTTCAAATTTGTAGATACACATGAGCTGAGTTGCTATATTAGACTGTCATTGACTGAAGGAGAGATGAAATCTCGTACTCCAACAGAAGATTGTACTGAGGATTGGGAGAAAAGAAAGAATGCTGATAATATGGCTCAAACTTTTCTTTTGAATAGTATTCGTCATGAGATTAATGGTCACATAAAAACCTATCAGTTGATAGGAAAAGATTTATACAAGTCAACAGGAAAGGAGATATGGGACTATCTTGAATGGACGATGTTAGGGCCAACGGTTGTGTCTGAGCTAAAAGAAAATATTTCTGAATTGAAAGCTATAATTCAGCAGATAGTCTCTGTTGAGAGCAATGAGCAGAAAGTTAAGAAATTGGAATATGAGAATGTTGAGCTTAGAAAGACTATATCTGATTTGGAGCAAAAGCTTACTGAAGATAAAACAATTTTTGAGAGTGAAAAGAAAGGTTTTTCAAAGAAGTTCTCAGATTTCTCTAAAAAGTGTTTTGAAGAGAAGAAGTCAGTTGATCTTAAATGTATAAAACTTTCTCAACAAATTTCAAATTTTGAGAAAGTACTGATTTTGGAAAGAGAGAAGTTTGAGAAAGAAAAGAAGACCATAGAACAAAAGAATGTAGGATTCTTTAAATAATTATCTGGCCAGAGAAATGATTCAGAAAAAGGATTTGAAGAAGAAAGATCCATCTTTGAGTCTGAAATCAAAAGGCTAACTTCCAAGTTGTCTGAACTGTCTGCTACTGCGTTGAAAGAGCAGAAGACGAAGTCTGAGTTTTCAAAGAAGATTGACCAACTTGTGAAAGAAAGAGACAACTTTGCATCAAAGATCAAAGAACTTGAAAAGTCTGCTTCAAGTTCAAATCAGAAATTTGTCTCTTCACAAAGGTCAGTTAAATATTTTGATCAGATTCGTCGATCTAACATTTTCTTTGATGAATATATAGATGGTTCAGATACATATCCAAGGAGAAGAAGTTACAAGAAGGAGAAACTGGTCTGGATGAAGAAATCTGTCAAAGATGACAAGAAAGATGAGCTGAATGGAAAGACATCATGTGTACATTCTGACAAAGCAAAGAAGAACAAAGAGCATAAAGGTAAACCTGACCTGACCTCATATACTCAAGAGATCAATTACTCAGGTTTTCAGGTACTAAATATTATTGTTCTTACTGTTGTACACATGATCATATCCACAAGACCAATGATCATTTCTGGTATTGTTCTTACTCTGTAACCCCTACACGAACTGCAACTAACATTTCTGGACCCAAATACCAGTGGTTACCAAAGAAGAAAACTGGTTATTTGTTGCAGGCACCTCACGTCAAGGGGGAGTAAGAAGATAATGGCTTTTGAACACATCAGTTCAAGACCCATACCTCAATGTCAAGATTATGGCTTCTAAGCACATCAGCTTAGGACCCGGTCTTAAAAGGAGTTTGACTTCTAAACACAACATTTTAGGACTCGGACCTCAGCGATAAAAAGACCTTACTCCTGTGTTTTTGCATCCGATGGATATTGATGGTCTCCATCCGAAGTGAATTGATCTAATCTCTATCCTATACTTTTTCACTGCTAGATTTTTCTGATATTGATGGTCTAACAATTCAAAAGGGAGTGTTTGATCTCTATCCTGCTTTAATTGACATATTTCAGATGCCTAATTTAAGGGGGAGTAAAGGTGACGACTTCTGATTACTTCAGATCAGAACTCACTCTATAAACTGTTTTACTGCTTTCGGTCTTTTATTTTTTAAGATAATGTGAATAAAGTGGCTTCTGATCACTTGACAGATCAGGACCCGTTTTTCAACGATCAAAGAAGGATATTATGCTAATATCCAGGGGGAGCTCAAAAGACATAAATCATTATATCATGTTTTGAGGGGGAACTTAAAGGTAAATATCTTATGATCCTAGATCTCGGATTGTTTGAAAGAAGAACAATTTTCGAACATGAAAAACAGTTTCTTAAATGTTCAAACCACTTCTTATTCTCAAAAGATTTCATGAATTTAGATGTGTGCTTTTAAATGTTTTTAAAAATTTTGAGCTTAATGTTTAACTGACCGTGTGTTTCCAAAAGATCAATACTTGTGTATTATCTTGTCTATATACTGTCAAGTAGTCACACACACCGGTTCAGTATTTTAGTTGAATTTGTTATTACCATGTCTCTAAACGAACCAATTTTTCGATGGTACTACCCCCGTTTGCTTTCAAAGTTGTTGAGCATCATTCATCTTTTTTTCAAGTTTGTGCCTTTATTACTAAATTGTTTATATTTGTTCATATAAACAAAATATCCAGTTCTTTGATACCCAAGATATTTCATTTGATCTGATTTTATACATTGCCAGATTCTCAAAACAATTCTCTTGATTCCATTTCATTCTTTCAATATCTTTGTTTTGAGAAATCTTCAACGTTAAAAATGCTCAAATTTCATTTCTGATTTTTTATGAGCATACATACACTGACATATGATTTCTTGTGCTTTTCATATCAAGAAAATCATTGACCAGCATGTACTTTTAGGAACATGGGATTCAGTATGAGTGTTTAATAGATCTTCCATGGATTCACGATAACCAGTGTTTCCTACCCCGGAAGAAATCCTTTGAGTGATTGAGGGGAGAGGGGTCTAAAAGAATTGAGTGTGGGAGTGATCTGAGGTAAAATGGAAATGAGATATTGGTTAGATGTGAGCTTATATGTTTAAAAGAAAGAGGGTCCGAGATCAGAGTTAAAAGAATATCAGAACTCTGCACCAAACATCTTTCTGAGCCAGGCAGCCACATTACTGATTGGTTCACATTTCTTTGGTGACCATCATTGAAATAGGCAAATAGCCCATGCCATCTCTTGCATTAATCCCACCAGCTACTCATTCTTTTCTTAAAAAGAGAATGTTTCACATTTTCTGGGGAAACATCACATAATCTATTGGTTCTTTTCTTGGAAGATACTGATATTGAAAAAGAAGGAAAGTTGCCCCACCTTCGACCCTTTCTCATGCACATTGAGTCAATGTACAATCATTGTTGTCTCAGTGATTTACATACTTCGAGACTTATGAAACACAATCATTGTGCTAATTTTTTCAAACACAAGCACGAGCACACAGAGAATTTATTTTTCTGTCAGAACATTCATAAAATTACCTTGTGTTTTTCAATGATTGAATGGAAGTCCTGGGGAGTCAACATCAAACCAACTCCTTAAATTGTACATTCGTTGTACACAGTAACTTTGTGTTACTGACAGACATTTCTAACTGTTTCATTTGTTGAATCAGGGTTACCACGTCCATTATGTCTGAATTTGAAAAGATTCAGATATATACTGTTCATGGATTGACGACTCTTCAGATCAAAGCGCGCCTATTGTCAAAGGGGAGATTGTTATTTGGTTACAAAAGGGGTGATCAAAGTCTATGCTGAAATTGAAGAAATTTTGATGATTATGATGCTCTCAATCATCAAAAAGGGGGAGAATTATACAAAGATGAATTTCAAAGTTCAAGTTTGACGAAAGTTTGTTTGGATCAAGATCTTCAAAGTCTGATGAAGAAATTCTGAAAGTTCAAAATGCTTCCGCTGTTACAAAGATAAATGTATCTGAAGAAGATTGTTCAACGTTAATTCAAGATGATTTGTGAAAGTCTGTTCTTCCAAAGATGGTCCAGAGATCAAAGAGATGAAGATACAGAATCAAGTTGTTTCAAAGAATTTTCAGAAGTTTCAAAGTTTGTTTCAAAGTTGTCAAAGTTTTTCAGAAGATTCAAGACATCTGTTTCCTGTTCAAGACATGTTGACTTTCAAAGCTTCAAAGATTAAAAAGACTTTTCAAGATTCTTCAAAAGGCTGAAAGAGTTCAGATTGTGAAAGCTTCAAAGAGACAAAATCTAAAGAATCAAGAGTTGAAGATCAGTATAAAATTTTTATTAAATCTTGAATACAAAGGGGGAGATTGTTAAGTCTAAATATTGTATCCAAGATTTAATAGGAAAGTCAAAGATGTAAAAGTCAATATTGTCTATGTTTTAGGAAAGTCAAAGCTAGTTTAGTTTACTTTGTCTTTAAGTCTTGTATTAGTTGGTTGTATAAATAGGGTTGTCTTTGTTAATCATGTAAGTACGTAGATCCAGATTTGTAAGACTTGTGATGGGTGATATTCAAGATCTATTTCTCTCTCTACTCTCTCTCTAGACTTTCATGTTGATTTTATGAGAATTGCTTGATGTGATTGGGATTTATTGATGTGTGTCCCTGAATCTAGTTTCTAATCACAATTAAACAAACAAAACACAAACAAGAATCAATTACCTGTTTGATTTCACTTTCAAATTCAAGATTACAAACTTTCTCTCTCTAGAACTCTCTTTCTCTCTCTAACGTATTCTCTCTCAACTATACAACTTCTTCCAATCTTACAACTGAATACATTCCTTACAAAGCAGAAATAGAAAGCTATTTATACCTACAACTAAAATAACAAGAAAAGTAAAATACAAATACAATACTTTGACTTTTATTACAAAAGACTTTGACTTTAATGAAAGTTGACTTTCTCAGCTTTGACTTCTTGAACTTTGACTTCTGTCTTCTTGATCTTGTATCCAACATATTTATGCTCTAACAATCACCCCCTTTGGATTCAAGATCACTGTTGAAAGATCTATCAATTCAGTCTTCACTTTTAAGCTATATCAGTAAAATCTCCCCTTTTTCTTTGACTCTATTCTTTCCAAAAATATCTTCAAACAATGAACAATCTCCCCAAAACTTTCACAAGATACTTTCAGTCTTTGGGAAGAAATTATCTTCAGAATCAGCTTGAATTGCTTTAGCAAATAAACTTCAAAGAAAATTTCAGCAAATCTTCAGAAATTCTTTGATCTTCTCCAAATCTTCAACTTGAATTTTTCTGACTTGGACATTTCTGAAAATCATCTAACAGATAAAATGTATTTGACCATGTCTTGATACCATCTTCCCTAAACTTCAAAACTTTAACATTTCTTGATATCATCTCCCCCTTTTTGATGATTTGAGCATCTATATCATCAAAACTTTTCTTCCAAGAAATGTCTTTGACCATTCTGATCTATCAAACTGAGCCTCTGATTCTGTGATCCGTAATCATGTATTTATCTAGATCTTTGCAAATCCAGACAAAATAAAAACATGTAACCCCTGAATCAACAAATGAATCAGTTAAAATGCCTGTCAGTAACACGAAGTCACTGTGTGTAACGAATACACAATATAAAGGAGTTTTTTGATGTTTACTCCCCCAGGGCTTCCATCCAATCATCGAAACACCACAAAGGCAATTTCTATGAATGTTATGACAAAGAAACAAATTCTTTGTGTGTTTGTGCATGTGTAGAAAGAATTAAGCACGAATGATTGCTTTTATAAAGGCTCAACATAGTGTAAACCACTGAGACAACAGTAGATAAACACAGACTCAATGTGCATGATTGAAGTGCGAAGGTGCGGCAAACTTCCTTCTTTTTCAATATCCAGATTTTCCAAATGAAAACCATATAGATTATATGCTACGTCCCCAGAAAAATATGAAACATTTTCTTTTTGAGAAGAAAATGAGTGGTTGGTGGGGTTTAAGCAAGAGTTGGCATAGGCTATTTGCCTGTTTCAATAATGTTCACCAAGAATTGTGAAGCATTAGTAATGTGGCTGCTCGGCTCAAAAAGTAGTTGGTGCAGAGTTTGATATTCTTTTACTCTGATCTCACTCCCTCTTTCTTTTAATTCAATAAGCTCACATCTAACCAAACTCTCATTTCCATTTTACCTTATCACACATCCCACACTCATTTCTTTTAGACTCATCACACTCAATCACTAAAGGATTAACTTCTTGGGTTGGAAACACTGGTTAACGTGAATCCATAGAAGTTCATTTAAGTCCTAGCACAAAGAACCCATATTTTTTATAAAGCACGTGTTGCTCAAATGATTTAACTTTATCAGTTAAAGCTCATATACAAGTGTCAGATAAAATGTATGCTCAGATGATATAATCATGAATATATGAGCATTTTGAAACATGGAAGTATTTTCAAACAAGTATATTGAAATGAATGAAAATGAATGCAAAAGACTTGTTTGAAAATCTGACATTGTATGAAAATGATCAGAAATGAATGATATAGCAACTAAGACTTATGGTCAAGAATAACGGTATAGTCTATATGAAAAAAAAATATAGACATTCTTGAATGAAACGCTTCGAAATGAAATATCGCTCAAAAATCTTTGAAATACAAGCGGGATGTCTTACCATCGAAAAATATGTTTCAATATGAGACATGGTAAGAACATTTAGAACAAAAAAAAATCAAACCGGTGTGTGTGAATACTTGAAAGTATATAGAAAAGACAATATACAAGTATTTATCTTTGGAAACACACGGTTTGTTTATCAATTAAGCACAAAAATTAAAATGAAAACATTTAAAATCACACTTCCAAATTATAAAATCTGTTTAAAAATTGGGAAGTGGTTTGAACATTTAAGAACATGTTTTCTATATCTGAAAGTTGTCCTTCTTTCAAATACATTTGAGATTAAGATAAGAAATTTACCTTTTCCGTTCAATCTTAATTCTCATAAAGTCAGCTGTAGTCATCAAGATATGATCGTGTCATCTTCTCTCATCCTGCATAAGTCTCAAAGTCTCGTCAAAGCAAATTTATTCACAAAATTATTCAAAATGTAAAAGACATAAAGCAGTAAAACGATTAATGTACGAGTTCTGATTTGAAATAATCAGAAATCATAGTCTTACTCCTTTTTAACTTGATCAATATGCATGTTCCCCCTAAAATCATGTATCACAAAAATTTGTCAGTTAAATTTTTTTTTGCAGAAATTAGTTATACTCCCCCTCAAAATAATGTAAATCATCTAAAATCTTCTCTTACTCCCCCTGAGATCATGAGCAAACAATTTAAGTGCAGATATCCTTCAGACATAAAGATAAAGAAAATGATGAAAAATAACAATTCGTAACTTTAGTAGGTAACAACCGATTACGTCTTAAGATTTAACATACCAAGCTTAGAGACAAGAAAATTAAATCTCTTTTCATCCAAGGGTTTGGTAAATAAATCTGCAAGTTGATAATATGTTTTTACAAAATAAAGTTCAATTGTTCCTTTTTCTACATTATCCTTAATAAAATGATACCTGACATCAATGTGTTTGGTTTTCGTATGTTGGACAGGATTAGCAGATATTGCGATCGCACTCTTCGAGTCACAATAGATTAGAATTTTATCAAACTTGAATCCATAGTCTCCCAGCTGTGTTCGCATCCACAGGACTTGAGAGCAGCAACTTGCAGTAGCTAAATACTCTGCTTCAGCAGTCGATGTGGAAACGCATAATTGTTTCTTTGATGCCTAGCTAACGAGCTTGTCTCCAAGAAATTGAACATGACCAGAAGTACTCTTTCTGTCCAACATGCAACCTGCATGATCTGCATCTGAATAGGCAGTCAGTTGAAACCTAGTATCCTTAGGATACCACAGACCAAGGTCTGCAGTCCCCTTCAGATATCTAAAAATCCGTTTGACAGCAGCCAAATGGGATTCTTTGGGAGCAACCTGATATCTAGAACATAAGCATGTTGAAAACATAATATCTGGTCTACTAGATGTAAGATACATTAACGATCCTATCATACCTCTATAAGTTCTAACATCAACACTTTTACCCGAAGGATCAGTATTAATCTTAGTATCTGGTGCCATCGGGGTTTCAATTGGTTTACAATTTTCCATTTTGTACTTCCGAAGAATGTCCAAAATGTACTTAGATTGGTTAATGAAAATCCCCGTAGAAAACTGCTTAACTTGTAATCCGAGAAAGAAATTCATCTCTCCCATCATACTCATTTGAAAACGTGACACCATGAGGTTAGAAAAGTTTTTGCAAAATTTAGGATTTGTAGAACCAAATATTATATCATCAACATAAATCTGAATAAGAATAATATCAGCCTTTTCCTTTTTGATGAATAAAGTGGTATCAACCTTACCTTTAGAAAAACCGGACTTGACCAAGAATTTAGATAAAACGTCATACCATGCTCGAGGGGCTTGTTTTAAACCATAGAGGGCTTTGTCCAAGATGTAGACGTGATCTGTCTTCTCTGGATTGACGAACCCTTCTGGTTGAGACACGTACACTTCCTCTTTAAGAATGCCATTCAGAAAGGCTGTTTTCACATCCATCTGAAAGACTGTGAAATTCTTATGAGATGCGTAGACTAGAAACATGTGGATTGCTTCTATACGCGCTACTGGAGCATACGTCTCATCGTAATCTATGCCTTCCTCTTGCCGGTAACTTTTGGCAACAAGTCTAGCTTTGTTCCTTATGACAATACCATCTTCATCCTTTTTATTCTTGAATACCCATTTAGTTCCTATCACGGTTTTACCTTCTGGTTTGGAACTAATCTCCAAACCTTTAGGTCTTCAAACTGATTGATCTCTTCTTGCATAGCAGATACCCAGTCCGAATCAGCAAGAGCCTCTGATACTCGCGTTGGCACAATCTTACTGAGAAATGAGTCATGCATACATTGATTAAGAGACGCTGACCTCGTTTGAACAGGCTTGTGAAAATCTCTAATTACTTGATGTAATGGATGATCTTTGGTCCAACGATGCTCATGAGGGAGTGGAGTAGATACTGATTGAACATGATCATCATCTAGAAATTCACTATCAGAATCTTCAGTTTGAATAACAGGAGGGGGGTTTGCAATTGAAGTTTCAGGTGCAGAAGCATCAGTTGGAACAACAGACTCTTGCTGTTGAGTAGACATTGTATTACACCCAACTGAAACATTTACTTCTGGCTCAACATTTACTTGTACATCTTCAACTGTAGGAGTAATTGTAGGAATGTGAGTTTCTGACTGAACAGGGGATGCTTGTTCAGTTATGACATCTAAAGTGACTGGATGATTGCAACTTGTATCTTCAGACCTGTCAGTCACAACAGATTTAGGTATATTAGAACCTAGAAACTCATCATAAAAGAATTCAAATAACAAATCTAAATCAGTTAAATGTGAAATAGATGTAGAAGCATTATTCGAATTATTGGCTGTAGAAGCAGGTTCTGGATTGATCTGCCCAGAAGCTAATACTCCAGTGATCACGGGTTCTGAACTGAGTTGTTCAGAAGCCATATCTTCATCGAATGTTACATTAACGCTCTCGACAACTGTCTTTGACTTCTTCAGATAAACACGATATGCTGCAGATGTTGAAGAATAACCAATGAAGATACCCTTGTCCGCCTTAGCACTGAATTTATTCAGACTCTCTCTGTCATTAAGCACAAAACATTTACACCCAAATATGTGAAAATACTTGATTGTTGGTGTTCTGTTGTTGATCAGCTCATATGGAGTCTTTTGAAAACGGCGGTGTATCATGGATCGATTTTGAGTATGGCATGCAGTCGACACAGCTTCTGCCCACAAGAATAGAGGTAAGTCCGACTGGCTAAGCATAGTCCGAGCGGCCTCGACTAGCGTCCGATTTCGCCTTTCGACTACTCCATTTTGTTCAGGCGTTCGAGCAGCAGAGTACTGATGTGATATCTCGACCAATTCGAGATATTCTTCAACTATCTTGTTTTTGAACTCTGTGCCGTTGTCCGTTCGAAGAAACTTGACTTGTCGCTGCATTTCACCTGGGTCGTCTTTAAGAAAGTAATGAGAACTTTGGGCGTCTCATCTTTTGATCGAAGAAATTTGACCCACGTGTATCTTGAGTAATCGTCCACAATAACCAACACGTATTTCTTTCCACCCAAACTCTGAGTTCTCATTGGACCACACAAATCCATATGTAACAATTCTAACGGAGAACTAGTGCTTGGTTCAGGCTTCGGTTTATGCGGAGCTCTCTTCATCTTACCCTTCTCACATGCAGCACATAAGTGTTCTTTCTCATATTTCAGCTCAGGAAGTCCTTTTACCAATTTCCTACTAACCAGCTTGTTGATATAACGAAAGTTCAGGTGTGATAAACGTCTGTGCCAGAGCCAACTTTGCTGCAATGAAGCCTTTGTCATCAAGCAAACTTGATTGTCATTATGTACCTTTGAAAGATTGATGGTATAGAGGTTCGTCTTTCGATTTCCGACTAAGAGTTCATTGCCATCTTCCGTACGAACCGAGCATCTCTTAGCTTTGAAGTTGACCTCTAACCCTTTATCACAGAATTGACCAATGCTGAATAAGTTGTGCCCCAAGCCTTCGACATAACTCACTTTACTGATCGTTATGTTGTCTTGAATAATGTCACCATATCCTAAGATAGGTAAAAGCTGATCGTTTCCAAATCTGACATTTCCACTGAATTTCTCTGTATAGTTAGACAATAAAGCTTTTTGCTCAGTCATATGCTTGAAACATCCACTATCCAAGTACCACATATGCCGGATCTGCAAGAGAAATCAGGAGACAATAGATTTAGGTACCCATTTAGAAACGGGCCCTAACAGATTAGCACAAGATTTTGGTATCCACTTGAAAATGGACCCTTTGTTCTTTTGAAAACCTTTAAAAATATTTGATCTTGAAAAGTAAACATGATAAGATCCGAACCAATCAGAAGAATTATGAGAATAAGCAAAATCATTTCTCCGATAATGATAAGATGTAGTAGAAATAGGAGATAATTGAATCAATTGCTTTATTGAATATCGCTTGTAAGAAGTTACAAGGTTTTGTTTATGTGAAGCAAGTTGATCAATTACATCATTATCACTACTAACTGATCTAGTACAAGAATTATCAGAAACTGATCCAGCTATCTCATCATTCTTCCTTTTTGGTCGCCATTCAGTTCGAGCTTTCGACCTTTTCTTGCTTATATCTGAAACAAAAAATTTAGATTTATTAGGAAAATCAGATTTCTGAGACTGAGTTTTTCTTTTGTGTACAAGTGTATTTTTGTTTCTGTAATCGCTGTTTCTTATGTTTCTTACCTTGAGAATAATAATCAGCAGTTACAGAAACTGATTCACCAACCTTAGTTGACGATTCATCAGTTTTAAGAACACTTGGTAACATTTTTCCATTTATAAGACAAGTAGAATGATCAGGAAGAGAAGCATTGAAGTCAAACATATCAATTTCTTCTATGCACCCATCATCAGAATTAAGAAAGTCATTTGCGGACTCAAATAAGTCATCAAAATTATCAGACGAAGTTTGAGGTTCCTTAGAAACTTTAGAACACTTTGTAGATGTAGATTGAAAAATCGTGTTCTTTAATACAGTAGAAAATACACTTTGTTGAATATCAACCAAAAGTTTTTCATCAGATAAAACATTTTCCAACTCAACTATTTTGCTTTCAAGAATGAGTGAAGGAACATAAACCTTTGCAATTGCAGGTTTTGCAATTATCTCAGAAACAGAATAACTAGCAAAATAATCGTTTGAAAGAAATTTTGGTGTTTCTGAAAGATAACTATCATTTAACTTTGCATAGTTAAATGGTAGTTGCATTTTCTTTACATTCTTTCTATTTTCAGTTTCTTTGGTCTCATCTTCTTCTGACAATTTGGTAACAAATTTGGGTTTTAAATGAGTATGTTTACCAGCACAAGCAAGAAAATCAAAATTATAAAGTGCTGGTTGTTTTCTGATGGCCTTCTTTAAGTAATGGGGGTTTTGAAAACCAAGTCCCCATTTTTCCTTAACATCAGCCTCTTCGTTAGGTGCATTGAGAAAAATGGTTTGATCTGTTTGGCCTCTTGCATAGAGTTTGGCTTCCAGACCATTTACCTTCTTATTTAAAAGCTTGTTCTCAACCTGCAATTTATAAACAGTTAGTGCAGATTCTTTCTTTTCAAACTTATACTTAGAAATTTTAACTTCAAAATTAGAAATCTTCTTTTCAAAACAATCTACTTGAAGTTTAGAATCAGAAGCAGACTTGCGTAAAGAATCAATTAGATCTTTGTTCCCAATAACAGACTTATTAAGCTCAAAGATCTTGTTGTTTCTTTTAGCAACTCTGTCTTTTTCTTTCTTCAGTTTTACTTGAAGATCATTAAGCTCAACCATCATAGCTTCCATTTTGGTTATAAATCTTTTTCAGTTAAGTTTAATACCTCATCAGATGTCTCGTCATCTGACTCATCATACTTGACCTCTTTTCCCATTAGACAGAGATGAGCAGTTTCTTCCTTCTCTTCCTCTTCACCTTCTGAATGATCCAACCAAAATTCGTCCTCCGCCATTAAAGTGATGCATGCTTCTTGCTGTTTGGACAAAAGAAGTTTGTTCTGATAATACTGAGAATTACGAACTTTTGGATTTCGACAATCTTTTGCAAAATGACCAATCTTGCCACAGTTGTAGCATTTGACTGGATCACTTGCTGGCTTTTCTGCAATAGTGTAGTCATTCATGAACTTCTTCCTTTCATCAGGTTTATTCTCAACATATCTGTTCTCTTCATATCTCCTTCCTTCCACCCTTTCTCGGTGCTCATGATTCTTTGAACTTGATGAAGAATACCTTTGAGAATTTGATCCCGGTTTCTTGTAGAATTTCTTTTGAAATGCACGGGTCAGTAAAAGCATGGCTTGTTTCAGACTTTCTCCATCATCACCATCTGATTCAGATTCAGACTCAGAACTTGTAAGCACTTTCTTCTTTTTCTTCTTCTCTTTCTTTTCTTTCTTTTTCTCTCCGGCTACCAATGCAATAGGATCGGGAACCTTTTTTGCCTTCTTTTTCTCAGCTCTTTTCTCTTCCACTTCTTCTTCATTCTGCCTCAAAGTCTCATAAACCTCATGTAACGGTATGTCATTCAGATCCTTCATTTGTTTCATCCTACGCGTATGCTTCTTCCATTAAAGTTGTAGGATACTTAGGAATTTGACATTATTCTCCAGCTGCTTCTTTTTCACTTTGTTCTTTGTTAGTTCATTCAGAAGCAAGACAAACCGTTCATAAGTATCTTCCAGGCTTTCATTCTCTTTGGCTTTAAATTCTTCATAACTGTTGATGCAATTAGCCACTTTCATCTGATTCCCGACCTTGGATCCCATCATCATCTTTTGCAATTGATCCCACATCTTCTTATCATTTGCTTTGTAACTATCAATCTTGATATAGATCTCATTCGGAATGCTCTGAAGAAGTAAGGATCTTGCTTGTTTATCTGCTTTATATCGGCTTTTCTGTTCTTCAGAATACTGAGAGATATCCACTACCACTGTTTTCATCTTTTGATCTCTTTTCTTAGTACCATCTTCACTATCAGACGAGTCATCATCAGGTATTTGAACCGTGATTGGTACCATAGGACCTTCTGTGATTGACAGCATAATATTCTCTCCATTTGCATGTCTGTCTATAAAATCAAGGAATCTGTCTTTCCACTGTTCGTACTCTCCTTTGAACAGAACAACAGGCTTGACATTAGTGCCAATGGAAAGTGCATCTTTAGAAGTCATCTTGATAAAACCTGTTTGAAAAATATATGCAATATGAAACTAGAAACTGATCGTTAGTCCAAATGAAACAATCAAGAAAAAAATAGACAAAAGTAAATAAAAAAAAAATATTCTAAGTCTTCCAGACTTTGCGTATCAAGAGTGATACGCAAACCACACTTTGCGTATTGCTCGACTTGCTCAAATGATACTTTGCGTGCTGAACTGATTACGCAAACCTTCCTTGTGATGAATAGCTTTTGCATGCGTAAACCTTACTTTGCGTTTCAAAAGGGAAGCGCAAACCTTAACTTTGCGATTCAAGTGAGAAGCGCAAACCCTTACTTTGCGGTTCAAGTGAGAAGCGCAAACCCTTACTTTGCGGTTTAAGTGGGAAGCGCAAACCCTTACTTATCTCTGAACTCAACTTTGCGTTTCTAGATACACTTCTACTTTGCGTTTGTCAACTTTGCGTGTCATGAAAAAGGACAAACGATGAACTTTGCGTTTCACGATACAAACGCAAACCCAACTTTGCGTTTGTAGTTACAGACGCAAAGCTCGCTTCTCGGTTCTCGTTGAAGACGCAAACATCACTTTGCGTGTCTCGTTGAATACACGAACCTCTAAAGAACTTACACAAATCTTGATGAATGACCCGCAAACCTGTTTAAATGGAACGCAAATCTTGAAGAACACGCGCAAACCTCTAAAATCGATCAAAATCACACCAAAAACTCATCTAGAGCTAGAATTTCAACACTAAACTTTGACAATTCACTCGTCTAAACAACTAGAACACAAACTTAACAACTAATTTCGATCAAATACACAAAAATGTATAAATCGACTCAATTACAGTGCACAAGACTCGTGAACTTCAAACTCAATTAAAATAAAAAATTAACGATCAATTACAGTGCAAATTGATCTAAAACTTATACAGACTCGATCGATTATGCTATCTGAACAAAATCTAATCGATTACAACTCCAAAAACGCACAAAAAACTCGGATTTGATTTTTCCCTCAAAAACACAGATACGAACTTTTGAATTTTCTTGATTTTTCGATTTGGATATGCTCTGATACCAATTGTGTGTCCCTGAATCTAGTTTCTAATCACAATTAAACAAACAAAACACAAACAAGAATCAATTACCTGTTTGATTTCACTTTCAAATTCAAGATTACAAACTTTCTCTCTCTAGAACTCTCTTTCTCTCTCTAACGTATTCTCTCTGAACTATACAACTTCTTCCAATCTTACAACTGAATACATTCCTTACAAAACAGAAATAGAAAGCTATTTATACATACAACTAAAATAACAAGAAAAGTAAAATACAAATACAATATTTTGACTTTTATTACAAAAGACTTTGACTTTAATGAAAGTTGACTTTCTCAGCTTTGACTTCTTGAACTTTGACTTCTGTCTTCTTGATCTTGTATCCAACATATTTATGCTCTAACAATTGATTAACAATTTCTCTCTTTACTTTCTCTCTCTAGGATTTAGTTGATCTTGGACTATCAATTGGTATCAGATCCGATCTAAATCTTGAGAGAATTGATTTTCGTTTCTGAATTTGTGGATTAAAGCAGATAATTTGATCGATTTTCTTGAATTTTTCAAGAAAATCTCGTTTTCTTGCTTCTTCATCAAATTTGGATGTGTTTTTGATCGAATTTCTTTGAAAATTGGTTTGTTGGATCATTTTTTTATTGCAAAACTCTTTTAATTCACATCAATTTCCAAGAAAATCAGTTTTTGATTGTCAATTTAGAGATTTTTGAAGTTTTTGGTAAAACACGTTTGACGTACTGATTATATACGAAATCTTGTGTTTGTGGTTTTTAATCGAAATGTTTAATTGGAAAGTGTTAAAAAGTTGTTTTCGATCATGTTTGTATAAGGAATTTTCTTCAAATTCAACTTTGAAATCGACTTTTTGGCAGATTTCTTGATTTTCTTTCGGTTTGCGCTAGATTTAAACTTTGCGTCAGTTCATATGCATTTGCGCGAGTTCATCGTTTGATTTGCGCGATCTACTAATATTGTCTTAGTGTATTTCAGGTTTTTATCAAATTTAGAAATCAGTTCATCACGCAAAGTGCAACTTTGCGTCTCCCGTGTATCAAGAGAAGCTCAGTTCTCGTCTCTTCTGTCTCACGCAAATTCAGCTTTGCGTCACCTCTTCATCGCGCAAGTTAAATTTTGTGTATTCAGTATTTCACACAAAGCCTAGTTCTCGTCAACTCAGTATCACGCAAACACAAGTTTGCGTTAGTTTCTCATCACGCAAACCTAGTTTGCGCCATTGCCTTCTAACGCAAAATTCAGTTTGCGTTTTGTTTTTCTCACGCAAAGCTCTTTTGCGTCACTAGCTTATCAGGCAAAGATAGGTTTGCGTCTTAAACGCCTCACGCAAAGTTTCTTTGCATCACCATCTGCTTGTGAGAAATTCAGTTTGCGTCTCTCATTGTTCACGAGAATATCAGTTTGCGTCTTCTGCCTCTCACACAAACCTCAAGTTTGCGCCAACTGTTTCAAGAATTATTATTTTTCTGGATTTATGAAATATGGATTCGTTCAAATTTGCTTATCAAGCTCAGTTCTACAAAAATGATCTCATGATGTCATTGGGTACAGAAAATCGTCCTCCGGTGCTTATTGATGAAAATGAGTTTACACAGTGGCAAGATCGGTTCTTGAACTTCATTGAACGTCAAAAGAATGGAAATGACATGATGAATATTCTATCAGAAGGACCGTTAGAAAAACCCAAGTTGGCTTCCGGATTATATAAGCCTACTAAAGAATATTCACCTGAAGAGTTTTCGGCATATCAAGCTGATCGTGATATAAAGGCAAATCTGATGCTAGCCTTGCCAAACTCTATCTACAACAGGATTGACTGTTTCAAAACTCATCCTAATCTTATGTGGCAAGAGCTTGAGAAGATTATGCTTGGCTCTTCAGTTGCGACTCAACTACGACATACTCGTTACATGAATAATTTTGAAGAATTCAAAGCCAAGGAAGGGGAGCCACTGAAAACTGTATATGACAGATTTTGTGCCATTATAAATGATCTGAGGAAAATTAAAGTTGAAAAGACTGAGCTTGAGACAAATTTGAAATTCCTCAATGCACTTCAACCAGAGTGGAATAAATCTTGCCACAGACTGATGAATGATGTCAGAATATCTACAATGCAAATTCAAGAGATGTTTGAGATCTTGCTGACAGATGAGTGCATTGTTACTGAGAAGAAGACCAAACTGGAGAAGAAGAACAAGAAATCAGTAGACCCGGTTGCTCTTCTCACGAAACAACTGACAGAACAAGCATTGTCTGATAATGCTTACAACGGGGCTACTGATGATGATGGCGAGGCACTGCAAAAAGCAATGATCCTTCTCTCACAATATTATCAAAAGAAGTTCCAACCACGGTCGGGTTCCAACAATCTTCGCTTCACTTCCGGTTCAAGAGTCAAAGTACCTGAACCAAAGACTGCTGCCTGCTACAACTGTGGAAAACCGGGGCACATTTCAAAGGAGTGTCGAGCAAAGAAGGTTAGGGACTCAGATTATTATCGAAAGAAATTGGAGTTGGCCGAGAAAAGAGAGAACGGAACTGCTTTACTTGCCGAAGAAGAATTCTGGCTAGATCACTCCGACGATGAAACTGCAAATGTCGAGATCGCTCAGATGTGCTTAGTTGTAGATGATCAGTCAGATGATAATTCTGACACTGATGAAGACGAGGTATATTCTGAGTTTGATTTTAATTTCATTTCTTCACAGATGGATATTATAATTACTGCTTTACATGATATTCGTTTAAAGCTATTATCTGAAAAGAACTTAAATGTTGAAAATTCAGATTTGGTTGACAAATTGAAGATTTCTTTGAAAGATAAAAAATCTATTTTGGAAAATACAAAAGACATCTTTCAAAAGAAATTGGATGATTTGGAAAATTCAAATAAGACTTATCTTGAATCTTTGACTGCTATGACCACTTTAAAAAACAATTTTTCAGATAAAATAAATAAATTAGAAGAAAAGTTGTATCGAAGGAACCAATCTGAACAAACAATTTTTATGAATAAACCAATGAGTGAGGAAGCTTTAAAAGAAAAATGGGGACTTGGTTTTAAAAATCCACATTGTTTAAACAATGCGATTGAAAAATTCCCTACTTTATATAATTACGATTATCTAACTCTTGCTCATTATGCTCCTCAATTTAAAATTGATTGGATGAATGAGAAGCAAGTGTTAGAAATCGAAAATGAGAAAAAGACAAATAACAAGAAAAAGGAAATTCCTTTTGTTTACACGAGAGAAAATGCAAAATATTTTCCTGACAAATCGAGAAGAGGTAGAAAAGGTTTAAATGATATATCTCATGTCAAATCTTCAGTGTCTGATGATTTTGTTGATATTTTTGCGAAAAAATATGATAAGGAAAATATATCTCCAATCATTTATGATTCTAAGAGATATACATCTCCTTTAATTTTAAAAGGCAAAATCATCGATCTTGAAGATAAGATGGAAAATCAAAATATTTTAAAAGAAATTGAATCTGATATTATTTTTTCTTTCATGACGTCTAGTCTTGAAGAAAATTTATTTTCTCAAAAACAAGATTCATTTTCTATTTCTGGCCTTTCTTCTGATTCTAAGGAAAACAAAAAGGAAGTTTCCAATTTTAAAATATTTTCTCAAAATAATTCTGACTCCGAGGTAAATTCAGATTTATTGTCTGACCAGATTGGTTGCTTAGGTAAAATTATTTCCTTGAGACCCTCGACAAGTTTCCCGTTTCCAACGACTTAGTCAACCTCAAATTATCTTATCTTAAGGTACCTAATGGCAACTCCACTTATCTTTGCTTATAAGAACGTTAGCTTAAGTCTAGGCATCCAAAAATCAATACCTAAATCTCTCAAGCTTAAGCTCTGATACCAACTTGTAACACTCTCAAATCTGGAAATAGCAACTTATTTAAAAATTTCTAAATACACCGATAAATGAATTATCTACCACCAGAGATTAAGATTTAACCTCAATACAAACATTCATTCTATACAAAAGCCTATGATAAGAACGGGTGCTACTAAAACCCCATAATAGTCACTATCTCCAAAATTGCGGAAGACTTCACCAACTACTCACATTCGCACAAAGCTAAGGCTCAACTCTTCATGGCTGCTAGAACCAACCCCGACTGGAACCTGATGCACATGCCGACAAATAAAAAGTTTAGGCTTAACGCCTAGTGAGCTCAAGAGTTTTCAACATATATGAAATAATAGTTTAAAAGAAAGAATGCGGTTAAAAGTTATAGTCCTTCAATATGAAACGTCTTACATGTGAAAACGACTCATTTCCAACAATATGCATTTTAGGTAAAGAACACCGATTAAAACGTTTTCCAAACCAACTACTTCAAAAATAATGATACCAACATAGGCCGCCCATTCATAAGTTAGTTTTTAACTCAAAACTCACTCAAAGCGTAAGTATAAATTGAACTCTTCGTTTATGAAGATACGGTTAAACCTTATATCCCAAAACACCCCAAAACGTGGGTGGGGAATAATACTCAACCCATAAATCAAGGGTAAAACCCAATTGTACAAAACGTCACCGAAAACTTGGATAATAAAACTCAATACCCAAAAACAACACCTTTCGGTGACGGGGGATTCCCGATTCCATAAAATGTGACGGTCCACAAAGTAAGACCATTTTATGTTGTTATGACTAGTCATATAAACAAAAGTACACACAAGGGATGTCAGGCTCAGTGGATTTAAACATACACCCACGGAAACTCAAGTTCAACCCCGAGGGATTGCTAGGTCGAGCTCCTCATCCAATATCGTAATACTTGAGCACAAAGGACTTATACCCACATCCGGTTCCTTAACGTGCAGCACGAAGGTCTTACACCCACATCCGGTGCCTAACATGCCTCGACGTGGAAAACTAATCGTCCCAACGCCGGACAATAATAAACCAAATACGGGATCATGACTCACAATGCATCAAATAAGCCAAATAATACACATAAGGCCCAACAAGGCTCGAAGTCGAGCTACCAAAACTGGACTATTGTCCAAAAACCCCATCAAAATAACAATGCCAAGCCGCAGACTTAGCAACCCATTGACTCATTAATAAATGGAATAAAAAGCACGATAAAACGCACTCACCCAACGGATATGCAAACATCACGACCAAAAGTGAGATTAGTTCAAAACTCAACATTAGTTGAGACAATCCATTTTCCAAATGAACTCATAACACAAAATATGCGTTTTCCAAATTTAACTGCTGATAAGAACGAAAATCATAAAATGAGACTATAAACATTCTTTCAAGTTACCTCACATAAATGTGCAAGTGATACTTTATAAAACACTCCATTTCATGACGATGCATAAGACTCTACAAACATTTAAAAGTGTATTTCTTTGACCAAAGATCCATTCATGTAAAAAGACTTCAAAACACATTCGTTTGTGACACATATATCAAACGCCCAAAAATCTCCAATGTGGGTGTTATACAAGGTTTGTAAAGTTAGATAATTCAAATAATCAAAGATTAGCAAATAACCCAACATTTGATAATTTCATGAAAAACACATAAAACACTTTAAAATAGACATTTTGGCATGTACAACGTTTTCACAAATCAACTTGAACTCACCTTGCTAGATTTAGGCTAAATCTAGATTTTTCCCCCAACTAGAGCTCCTTTGAAGAACACTTGGATTCTCAAGTCAAACTTACAAAACCTAAATCCACAATGTTCCAACCATAAATATACATATTCCACCATATATAATCATAATCAACCACAAAGAATCATTTCCCAACCTTATACATGAATACCTCAACTAATACCGAAACCCTAACTTCCATAAATGAAGAGGATAGAAGATTACCTTAACCCAAGCTTGAATCCACCAATCGAAACACCTCTAGTTCACCAAAATGGTTACAAACCTCCAATCTATGAAAGGGAGAACAAAGGGTGGATGAAACCCTAGAAACTTGGGTGAAGAAGATGAATAGTAAGAGATGAAAAGCTTACCACCACAAAATACTCTAGTATAGTCCAATATACTTCCACTCTCTTGCTAGATCCTTGAAAAGCTCTCAAAAACGAAACCGTAGCAACTTGAATCACCCAAATCGGAGCTAGGATGAGAAAGATATGAAGAAATAAAGTTTGGGGCTGAAAATTGCGATTTAAGCTGGAACAGTAGATTTCGAGGCTTGTCTCGCGACTTAGGTCGCGGCATAAGTCGCCCGCTTCCACTGATTTTCTTCTCGATACTTTTTTGGCCGTAACTTCTTCGTTATAGCTCCGTTTTTGCTCCGGAAAGAACCGTTGGACTCGTAATTGAATCCTTTATCCATCTAGACTATAAAATCTAGGATTCAAGTCCAAAATAAAATATCTTATTTTTCCTTTATATATCGGTTTCTGTATTAACTTGAATTGATACCTCTCGAAACTCGGGGTGTTACAATCCTCCCAACCTTAAAAGAGATTTCGTCCTCGAAATCTGGAACCACCAAGCACCCAACATCACACTTGGAAAGATTGAT
This sequence comes from Arctium minus, assembly GCA_954870635.1. Lineage (NCBI taxonomy): Eukaryota > Viridiplantae > Streptophyta > Magnoliopsida > Asterales > Asteraceae > Arctium > Arctium minus. Next base: position 119,016,157 of record OX941083.1, on the reverse strand, counting down.
TGATTCCCTATCCCAAAGGGATGCTTTCATAAAACTTCACCTCATATACAGACCCGATTACATTCCGGTTGAGGTTTTCGCTGAGTTCCTCATAACGTGCCGTTACAAACTAAATCTCAACGTTCAATATATTTCACCGACGTCAGGATGAAAGTTGAGTCCTTGATTAATAATTTTCTAAATCGTTCACTCTCTGTTGCCTCCCAACCTTAGATTTCTCATAATACCCCGAAAGCAACTTACAACCTTATCTAGTCATTTCCATCAAGAATACCCCAATCCGAACTATTCCCTCAGATACTTCTGATTACGACGCATCAAGGTCTCCTCAAAAATTCATTTGTACTTAAAGTCCACCTCGACATTCCCACCAAATGTCTCCTAAATCATCATCACTAAAGAGTTATTGTCCTTTGACGAAATTTCCTAACGACTAGTTTGGTCTGAACCATCGCAACCTTTAAATCCGTTCCTCAAAGCTGACCCGGACACAATGTCTGCAAGTGCTCCCACACTTCTATAGACACAAGCATTGTGTTTCCACCAGAAACATACCATTACGCTCAACAGATAGTCGATTATCCCAAATCCCATGAATCCTCAGATTCCTACAGATCCACTCCTAATATTGATGAAGATGTCCTTCTGAGGTGCACCAATGCGTCCTTTAGGTAACTGGTTAACCCAAATTCGGCTATTACTCAACTCCGTTCCAACCCCAACCACACAACATTCCTTTAACAAAGTCTTTATCACCACGGGGATGCTTATACCCATCGGTACTTAAACATCAACACTTAACCTTCTTTTAATTTCCATCACTCTCAGGATCTTAATTCTAAACAAGAATAAACACTCAGAAACAATATCAAAGGAGTTTGCGGAATAACACTTTGATATTCAATAATTAATGAAACACAGTAAATCACAATAAGAACTTGCAAACTTTATTGAATGATTATAAAGTTACAAGATTCAACACACAACCTCAATATTGATGAACAGGCTCACCAATACGAATTCTACTTCTCTAGAATTAGGATTATAAACCTTGAGGTTGATTCTCTCTATCAAAAACAAAAACTCAGAATGCTAGAAAAATTGTTTTCTATCAAGTCTAAACTATTCTATATATACTGAAGATAAAAGATAATTACAAAAGATCTTCAAAATAATCTTCCATCTTTATCTTCCATCTTTCCATACTCTTCAAACTTGATCTGCACGAATCTTGATTATCTCATAAGCAGCACTAAGTCTTCAGCAGTATTAATATTCAGCAGTACTAACTACTAGCAGTACTAAAATTGCTTAGCAGTAGTAATCTCCTCTAGCAGTATTAACCTTGACTTAGCAGCATTAATTTTGTTCAGCAGCATTAACTTCAGAAGTAGTAACTTCAGAAGTAGTAACCAAGTTCTTCTAGCAGTATTAACTGTACTTGTCAAATTCTGAATTTCCCAACAATCTCCCCCTAACTTGAATTTTAGGAAGAGAAGTCAAGTTCTTCAATTTTAGTCTTCAAGATGCTTTCAACACTGCAGCTTAGTTACCCAAATTCGGATCGAGACCCAGACTTTGATTGATTGTTCTGCTTACCACAATCTTTGCCATTTCTGAATCTTTTAAACATGTAAGCTTGGCATTCAACATTTCTTGCAGTTTACCCTTGCTGTGATCATAGATTTTATCAACCAAGTAGTACTCATGATAAGCTCTGTCTACAGTGATGACATAAACTCCACAACTTTCAATCTTCATCCAGTTTTCTATTCTTTGGAATTTATTCTGTAGATGCAAATCTCTGATCACATGTTGAACTTTGCTAGGATCAAACATCATGCACAAGTACTCCATGGCTAATCTGATTAAGCTCATTCCTTCTCCTGTTAGCTCCTTTTCATATAGACCCAATCCAACTTTAAACATCTCTTCTAAATCTGATCTTGAACAGCTTCTGATGAGTCTACCCCAAGTAGAGTACACTTCATATATATCTCCCACTCTCTTAAGCCTGAAGTATTTCTTTCTTTGTTCTTCCAGAATATCCCAAAAGATGACTTCTGGTGCTTTCATAGAAATGGGATCAGCTTGAACTGGTTCATCATCTGTTATAGTCATATAAAGCTCAAGATGCACATTAGATTGCTTATTGGACTGTTCTGGGTTCTGCACAGATTCTGCTGAAGGTGTAACTGAAGGTTCTGCCTCTTTTTCAGCTTCTTCAACCTTTGCTTCTTGAACAGTTTCTTTGAAGCTATGGTCTTCACCCTCTTTGCAGATTTAGCTTCCACACCAACATTCTCTGGCTCTTCCTTATTTTCTTTTGTAGGTGTGACTTCCTCAGGGAATGGTTGTTGAATGTTGAGATTATGTCTCTCCTTCATCCTTCTTTCAGCCTCTTCCCTTTGTGAGGAATCCCCTTGAAGCTTAGTCATTTCTTTCTTATACAGCTCCTCTACTTGACTGTATGCCATATTAGTAAACATCTCTCCTTTGACACCAATTGAACCTTTCAGGAAATTTATCATTTTTCTCCTTTCCTGATTGGCCAAAAAGGTCTTAGAAAATTGTCTTTTCTGCTTTTTGAGTGGCATTCTTTTGACTGGTACTTTCTTGGCCTGAGCTGCTGTTTTCATGCTCTTCTGATACTCTTCATTTAGTTTTCTGGCCATATTCAGTGCAAGCTCTCTATCTTTCTCAGATTGTAGCATTTCCTCTTTTTCCATCTCAGCTTGAAGCTCTTTTGCCACTTCTTCATCTAACTCAATCTGACTTTTCTTCTTTAAAGGTTGTTCAGGTTCAACCATCTTTACTTTTCCTTTTGTATCCTTCAAACCTGCCTCACTTCTTTCTTTTCTCTTCTTTTGAAGGCCTCCTTCATCTATGACCACTCTCTTGGCCTTTTGAGAAGCCTTAGGAGTGTCATTCTTGGCTTTGACCAACGTTTCTGCAATTTCCAATTCTTCTACAGAAAGCCCTGTTACTGCTGCTTCTTTTACCTCAGCAGCATTAACAGTTTCTGCTGCTATTGTTTCTGTTTCTGCTGCTATTGATTCTGTTTCTTTCTCCCCCTCAACATCAAGTTCCCTCTCAGCTGTACTTTTATTTTCTGTTTCACCCTCTTGATTCTCCCCCTTGTTGGAAGCATCTTTATCACCTTTCCTCTTCTTTAACACAAACTGCCTTCTCCTCTTTTTCTGTACCAATTTTGTCACCATTTTCTTTAGTTTGGTGATCTGTACTTGTTGAGACAGAATCACCATTTTCATCTCTTCAATGTCTTTCCCCTGCTTGATGACATCCATGTTTATGTTACCCATAGCATCCATCAATTCTTGATAGTTATATCTGTCCTCACCTTCTGCAGAAGTGTTACCCTCTTTTGAAGGATCATGGGATCTTTTTGTAGTGGGAGCCTTCTGCCTAACAGAAGCACTCTCCACCCCCTTGGGTTCTTGGAACCAGGGACCTTTGAATGATTGCTCATTCAAAGTTGCCATGGGGAAGGTCTTATTTATGTTACCACTGACCTCCTCTGTGCTAGCAGGAGTAGTGGCAGCCTTAGCACCCATATGCTCAAACATCTCCTCAGTGAGCACCTCCTTGGGGTTGGGAGACACCCCTGTGGTTTCCCTGTAGATATTCTCTAATGGAGAATTCTCCATTAGAGGGCTTATAGGCTCTATGGGTGATGGTACAAGAAGGGAAGGAACCTTCTTTACCTTTTTCCTTATGTAAGTTTGGGTGATTGGAGAATTTGGCTTTTGAAGTAGGGACTGAGGGATTGATATGGAGGGTGAAGGTTGGGATTGGCTAGCAGTGGGATGGTCTAATGAGGGCCTTGACCCTGCTGCCATACCTTCTTCATTGTGGGACACCACCATCATTGTAGAGAACAATGGGGTGTCAACTCCTTCCGAGTCCAATGGAGATCTTTTCATGTTTGAAAAGACCTTACCTTTGGGGATTTTTGGTACATATACCTCATCAAAGTGAGGCATATCCGTCAATTCATGGGTTATAACTTCCTGAACAAACCTGGGGTACATGTAAAAACTCTTTTTGCTTCCCAAGTTTGATAAAAGATCACTAAAAATCATTTTAGAAAAATTGTACTTTCTGGCAGTAGCTAAGCACACCAAAGCATAAGCAATGGTGCTACTGAACTCACTCCAGCCAGTAGTCTTTTTGGAAATACAATGCATAAGGGTATGTACAAGGAAACGCCATTGGGGTGAAAATTTAGCTTTTGAGAACTTGAAAACACTCAATGGGCCTCCATACCCCATTCTTGTAAGAGTGGAAAACAGTTCATCATTAGAGATAGATGAGATACCATAGGCATCGTCTAGACGTAGACTGATGCGAATTACCTCTTCAGTAACTGTCAAGGGTTTGCCACACACCCTTGTCTTGATCACTTGCACACCATTCTCAGTAACAATGGTGGCATTAGCCCAAAATTGTTGTTGGTGCTCGATATAGATTGATGGAGACACTGTCAGAGCATAGGCGATATGGCTAGACTTCAGAAAATCTACTATCTGATGAAATCCTGCAGCTTGCTTTGGATTTTGTAGCATCGCAATTTCATTGTGCTCGTCAATAAATGCCATAGACGCCATTGTGCTTGAGTAATCTGTACTGAAACACTTGGTTCTTGAGAGAAACAGGGTTAGAGAGCAGATGAATAGAAAGCAAAGAGTCGTTATAAACTTTTGGGCGGGCAAAAAAAAGTATTTATACGGTTCGGGACATAAGCAGTATTAACTACTAGCAGTATTAACTAACTAGCAGTACTAACTGAGAGCAGTATTAACTACTAGCAGTATTAAGTAACTAGCAGTATCAACTGAGAGCAGTATTAACCAATAGCAGTATTAACTAACTAGCAGTATTAACTGAGAGCAATATTAACTACTAGCAGTATTAACTAACTAGCAGTATTAACTGAGCACTGGCAGTATTAAAACTGCACTGGCAGCATTAACTATACTTACACTTTGTGAAGCTTTGTGGTACTCTATGCAAGGTAACAGCTTCCTGGAAAAGATGTTAGTAGTACCAAAAAATAAACCAATAACAGGTATGAAAACACTTTTTAAACCAAATGAGCTTATTCAGAGTTGATCATGCCCACACTTGTGACCAAGAAAGTGAATCTACCCATATCAAAAGCTTTAGTGAATAGATCAGCAAACTGATTGTCAGTATGAACTTTAGCAACTTGAATTAGCTTCTTTTCTTTACAATCTCTGATAAAGTGATACCTGATCTCAATCTGCTTAGTTTTGGAGTGCTTGACTGGATTGTTAACAATGCTTATAGCACTTCTATTGTCAATGAAGATTGGAGTGTGAAGAAAGGTTATCCCATAGTCCAACATCTGATTTTGAATCCATAGAACCTGAGAACAGCAACTTGCAGCAGCAATATACTCAACTTCTGTTGTTGATAAGGACACTGTGGTTTGTTTCTTACACTGCCAAGATACTAGTCTTGCACCCAAAAGTTGACATCCACCTGAAGTAGACTTTCTGTCCATGTTAGCACCACCCAAGTCACTATCTGAATAAGCAATCAAGTCAAAGTTGGATTCATACGGATACCAAATACCTAATCTAGGTTGCCCTCTTAAGTATCTGAAAATCCTTTTAACAGCTTGCAGATGTGATTGCTTTGGCTTGACTTGGAATCTGGCACACAGACACACAAGAAACATGATGTCTGGTCTTGAGGCTGTGAGATACATGAGTGATCCAATCATTGATCTGTATAGATGGACATCAACATCCTCCCCCTCAAGATCAACAGTGATCTGTTTATGAGTCTCCATAGGTGTGCTTGTTGGTTTTGAGTCTGATAAACCATATTTGTCCAGGATGTCTTTCACATATTTTGATTGGCTTATGAAGATCCCATCTTTCTTTTGTTTCACTTGAAGCCTAAGGAAGAAGGTAAGTTCACCCATTGAACTCATTTTAAAGCTCATGTGCATCAACTTTTCAAAGTCTCTACACATTTGATCTTTTGTGGATCCAAAGATGATATCATCCACATAAATCTGAACCAATAGGATGTCCTTCTTACTTCTTTTAATGAAGAGGGTCTTGTCAATAATACCTCTTTCAAACTCATTCTCCAAGAGATAGGTAGACAGAGTATCATACCATGCTCTTGGGGCTTGATGAAGACCATACAGTGCTTTCTTCAGTTTGTATACTCTGTCTGGATATGATGGATTTTCAAATCCAGGGGGCTGACAGACATATACTTCTTCATCAATTGTACCATAAAGAAAGGCACTCTTCACATCCATTTGGTATACCTTGAACTTCATGTATGAGGCATAGGCTAGAAATAGCCTAATTGCCTCTACCCTTGCCACTGGAGCAAACACTTCTTCATAGTCAATGCCTTCTTCTTGAGTGTACCCTTGTGCCACCAGCCTTGCTTTGTTTCTTATCACAATGCCTCTCTTATCCTTTTTGTTCCTGAAAATCCACTTGGTGCCTATAGCTCTATGACCTTTTGGAAGGTCCACCAAGTCCCAAACTTCTTGCAACTTGAACTACAGTAACTCTTCTTGCATAGCTTCTATCCAACTGGAATCTTTCATTGCTTCAAAAACCTTCTTAGGCTCAATCTGAGATAGAAAGCAGGAGAGAACTGTGTGTTGCTGATCCTGCAGCTCTTGAAGTCTGCTTTGATTCCTTGTTATCATAGGAGAATAGATGTATCCTATGACTAGCTCTGGAGGATGATTCTTTTGAGTTCTAGTCTGATGACTAGGTTCTTCAGTGATTCCCACATCCAGATTGGAATCATTTAAGTCAGCTGAGGGAATCTCATCAGTTGCTTCTGGTTCATCATGCACATGAGTCTCCTCATCTCTTCCTTCTTCTTCACTCTGAATTGGTTCAGCAGCAATCTCTTTTTCATATACATCAACAGGCTCTATTGTAGGACTGGGAAAGATCACAGACTGAGGAATAATATCTTGTACTTGTACTTGTTCATCTCCTGATCCTCCACTTCCTGAACCTGCATTGTAATCACTACTGAAACCCAAAGAGTTAGTTAGTGAATCAATGTCAAATAACCACTGAGGACCAGACCCAATAGGATTTGGTGTGTTCTCATTGCACTTGACATTGTGACTTTCCTCAATTATTCTAGAAGAAGTATTAAAAACTTTGTAAGCCTTACTGTGAGATGAGTAACCAACTAGAAAACCATCTTCTGCCTTGCTATCAAACTTTCCTAAGTGAGTTTTGGTATTGAGTATGGTACAAGGACACCCAAATGGTTTGAAAAATCCTATAAAATGTTTTTAGGCTTAACTACTAAAACTCTGTTTTGGACATAGCAAGCAGTATTAACTGCTTCAGCCCAGAAAGTAATTGGAAGTTTTGAATCTGCCAACAGAGATCTAGCAGCTTCAATCAGTGTCCTATTCCTTCTCTCAGCAACACCATTTTGTTGTGGAGTCCTAGGAGCATTGTATTGCCTCTCAATTCCTTTTTCCTCACAAAAGGTGTTTAGGTCATGATTTTTAAATTCAGTACCATTGTCTGACCTAATGACTTTTACCTTTTGATTAGTTTGGTTTTCAATTCTTAGAATAAAGGATTTGATCAGTCCACTTGTCTCATCCTTAGTTCTTAGAAAATATACCCAAGTAAATCTAGAGTAATCATCAACAATAACTAGGCAGTATGATTTCTTACCAATACTCATAACATTTGTAGGACCAAACAGATCCAAATGCAACAACTGAAGAGAATTAGAGATTGTGTTCAACTCTTTGGTCTTATGAGAAGTTTTGTGTTGTTTGCCTTTGAGATAAGCAACACAATGATCATCACATGAAAAGACTTTGGAAGGTAAACCTCTTACAAGGTTTTTTTTAACAAGTTTATTCATTGTTTTAAAGTTCATGTGACACATCCTTCTGTGCCAAAGTGACGATTCATCCAAAGAGGTTTTTGACACAAGACAGTTTAGGGATGAATCAGTTGAAACACTTTCCATATCTAAGCAATAAACATTATCCTTTCTGGGAGTTCTTAGTAGTATCATCTTTTCATCAACTACCTTGAATCCAGGAGCAAGGATAATACATTCAGAATTTGTAAATAATATACTATGTTGCTTGTCACAAACCTGTGATACACTTAACAGGTTGTACCTTAACTGCCCAACATAGAATACATCTTCAAAGGTCATTTTACCTTTGGAAACATCCCCCTTACCACTTATCTTACCTCCATCTGGAGTATTACCAAAGGCAACATGTCCACCATCAATTTTCTTGAAATTCTTGAGGCATGACATGTTCCCTGTTATGTGCCTAGAGCAACCACTATCAACATGTCAGATGCTCTTCCCCTTGAGCTGCTGGTTGCCCTGCACATAAGATTAAACAATTAGTATTGATTGGGGACCCAAGCCAAAGTGGTCTTGGGTCTCCCTTTCTCATCAAAGTATTTACATTCCTTTTTGATGAGGTTTTTAAACTAAGAGCACTCTTTATTAGAGTACTTTGTCAATATGATTGGCTTAGCAGTACAAACACTAGAAGCAGTACAAACCTTAGCAGTACTAACAGGTTTAGCAGTACTAACCTTGTTAGCAGCACTAACAGAGTTAGCAGTATTAACTTTTGAAGAAGTACTAACAATGTCAGCAGTACTAACATTGTTAGCAGTAGTATTACTTCTAGCAGCACTATCATTTTTAGTGCTTTTAGGAACCCACATATTGACACTTTCCTTAACAGACTTTTTCTTCATGTGGCTTTTAGTTTTAACAGATTTCTTAGCCACATGGTTCTTTTCAATCTTCCTATAACCAAAGGGTTTTTGCATGGATCTTTGAAAATTCATCCTTTGGTTCATAGGATTGAAATAACAGTATTTGGCAAGATGATTCAATTTGCCACAGATAAAACAAGGTTTTGGTCTATTGATTTTACTCAGATCAACCCCTTGTTTTTGTGCCTACTGATTATTCTAGTTTCTTTGATTTTCCCTCTTTTTATCATGTTTTAGGGGCTCAATCTTCTTACATGCACACTATTTGCAAGGACCTGGATTTACAACTGTGGTCTGTTTGTAATGGACCTTACCAGACTTTCCCTCTGTCTTCTCTATGTCCTTAGATTTGATTCAAGCCCTTCCACAGTCCTCATTGGTGATAATGTTATTCTCTAAAGGAATCTCACCACTCACCTTGTTCTCCTTACTCTTGCCAACCTCTTTCTCAGTCTTATCCTCAACAACTACCTCATCTAAGGGATCTACTTCAGTGGCTCCCTCAAGCAAGTCCTTCCTATCTTTGGTGTCTAATAGGTCTGAAGTAGGAGGGATGTAATTGTTGTTATATGGTGGAGGTGTGGCATTGTATCCAATTCCTCTTCTCAGCTTATCATGAATCTGAGTTTGTAGTAAAGAGTCCATTGCTTTAGAAGCATTGGAAAACTTTTCTACATCAAGCTTGACCTTGGTTAGTTCATCTCTCAATTTCTCACTCTCCTCTTTAGATTTGGTCAGTTTAAGCTCTAGATCCTTTTTCTCCCACTTCCAGTAATTGGTGTCATATGAGTGTTGGAGTTCATTGGCCTGAAAACCTTTAATCTGTTCCTCAAACCTCTCAACAATTCTCACATAATCTTTGATATCCTTTTCTAATCTCTTAAGGTCATCACTCATCTTCTGATTGTGATCCCTGTACCTTTTAACAGTGTCTATGCAAGTTTTAGAACAGAGATTAGAATTTACCTCAGATGGGAGATCAGATACTTCAGCCATAAGAGCTTGATTCTAGATAGCCTCTTCTGCTTGATCACTCCAATCAAACCCCATTCCTTGTTGAGAAACAAGGGCTTGAGCAGAGTTTCTGTTGTTATTGAAGCTTCCAGATTGAGCTTGTTGGTGGTTGTTGTTGTGTGACACTCCACTTCTGCACTCCCTTGCAAAGTGTCCCTTCAGATGGCATTTGTAGCATTCCACCTTTGATTTATCAAATCCCGCTCCATCTTCTCTTCTTTGGGAGAAGTTGTTCCTCCCAGTCCTCTTTATGAACTTCTTTACCCTTATGGAAAGCATGGCCATCTACCATTTAATATCCATCTCTTCCAGATCATCAGGATGAAGTTGTTCCAAATCATCATTGATTAAGGAGGAATTCCCATGACTGGCAAAAAAGGCTTCAAACACAGAATCAGTGCCTTTTTCTTGATTTGCTCCATTAGCAGCATTCACTGATTCAGGGTTAGCAGTAGAATCAATGGATGCTGATAGGAGTGCAGCATTATGAATATATCCAGAAGGCTTCTTCTTTGCCTCCACCTCAGCTTCAAATACTCTAAGATCATTGTACAGATCATCAAGTTCTTTCTCTTCCAACTGATCATTCTGTCTGAATGAAACAGTGTATATGGTCCACTCATCTCCAAGGGACCTTAAGAATTTTCTGTTTACATCATCTTGATCAATCTGTACTCCCATAGTAGCCAGTTCACCAATCAGTTTGTTAAACCTGTCAAAAGTTTGAGTCATGGACTCATTCTTGGTTGACATAAAGTTTTCATACTGTTGTTTCAGGATTGCCTTTTGATTTCTCTTGGTACTTTTGGTACCAGAGAATCTCTTCTCTAGAGCATTCTAGAGCATCTGTGCATCAGTGCAATTACAGAATTGGTGCTGATATTCATTTGGAGCTCAAGGCTTTCATCTCTGTTTGCCTTGTCTTTCTGTCTGCATCCGTCTTTGGAGGGGTTCTTTTGCCATCTTCACCAATCTTTCCTGCATCAGATGGGTCATTCTCAATGATGTCCCACATAGAGTAATCTGTGAGGAGAATATATTGCTTGATTATGATCTTCCACATGTCAAATTCATTGGATCTGAGCATTGGAACCTTTGAGACCAGAGTACTGTTGGATTCAACTGTGTTTTCCATGATGAATGAAATTTCTGAGAATACTTGCTCTGATACCACTTGTCAGGATCTTAATTCTAAACAAGAATAAACACTCAGAAACAATATCAAAGGAGTTTGCGGAATAACACTTTGATATTCAATAATTAATGAAACACAGTAAATCAGAATAAGAACTTGCAAACTTTATTGAATGATTATAAAGTTACAAGATTCAACACACAACCTCAATATTGATGAACATGCTCACCAATACGAATTCTACTTCTCTAGAATTAGGATTACAAACCTTGAGGTTGATTCTCTCTATCAAAAACAAAAACTCATAATGCTAGAAAAATTGTTTTCTATCAAGTCTAAACTATTCTATATATACTGAAGATAAAAGATAATTACAAAAGATCTTCAAAATAATCTTCCAGCTTTATCTTCCAGCTTTCCATACTCTTCAAACTTGATCTGCACGAATCTTGATTATCTCATAAGCAGCACTAAGTCTTCAGCAGTATTAATACTTTGAGCAGTATTAACATTCAACAGTACTAACTACTAGCAGTACTAAAATTGCTTAGCATTAGTAATCTCCTCTAGCAGTATTAACCTTGACTTAGCAGCATTAATTTTGTTCAGCAGCATTAACTTCAGAAGTAGTAACCAAGTTCTTCTAGCAGTATTAACTGTACTTGTCAAATTCTGAATTTCCCAACAACCACCAAAAGGTCATTATTTCCCATAATCCAACCGGAATACTTCCAAACATTCCAAGATCCATTGACTTCAAGAAAACAAGTCGACACCTAAGACTAAACGGTGACCTCGAAAATGTGGACATCCCGCCCACGATTTCATTCCAGACGGATCGTCGCACTAAGGCTGACACCTAACAAAATGCTAAAATTCCAAATCGCGCATTTCTAACAAACAGATCACCAAAATTTTCTTTTAATCGCGGAACCCACCAAGACGGTATGCCGACAACACAACCCATGATGTGACACCGACTAGCAATCCATCACAACGAACCCCAAAAGAAGCGCAGATAGTCACATAAGACCTTGTCCCGCATGATTACCGTAGTATTAAATCACCCCTTAACTAGCGGAGAAGACTTAAATCTACTACTTCCATAAAACAAATGCGCACAGATTCAAAACTGAAACTCAAACTTTCACGACTGACCGCAAGTCGGAACATCCGACGCCTCCAATTCCAAGGACTCCCTTAGTCCCTAATTACAACTGCTCTTACGCCAGGGTTAAAATCTATAGGCCTAATGAGTTCAAAGTTTTTCAACTAGTATGCCAATTTGAGTTTATAAAACTTTCGAATACAAAGGCTTCCTAACGATTAAACGTGCGGCAAAATACACTACCGTCCATGCGATAGGTTTCAAAATTGATTAACCACACAGCGCATATGAAACCATTTCCAAAAACTCGTTTGTTCAATACTTACGTTAGTAAAGACAACAATAAAACATGCGCAACAATTTACACCATATAAGAGAAAATAGATTCATGCACCACAACATGTGCAATAAAGGTTTTTACAATTCCAAAAGAGAAATTCACAACTTTAATTTTTAAAATCCTTCCTCTTTAACCAAAAGGCGTTGTGGCCTAAAATTATCAACAATACCAAACGCATTAGTTTAATCCTCAAGGTTTGGTAAAATAGTGGGAATACAAATAAAGTTTCAAATCGAGTTTAAAGCTTCAGATCGTACAGATAAACACCTTTGACCAAAAAGTAACTGCAACGATATAAACATTGCTAACTCAATAAATGCATTGCGGAAATTTCTAACGGTAAAAATAATTGATTGAAATATGAACAGAACAAAAGTCCTGTTTGAAAAGATGTAAATCTTTTATATATTTACTCATACCAACGTTATAATTAAATCCAAATGCAAATAGTATGCAACGATTGACATTTGTATAAAGCCCAAAGATAAATTGCATGATAAGGGAATTTCCCCAAAACAACATGTGGGATGACACCGATTAGTAAAGCTACATTTAGATGCGTGCAGAAATGTATGAATGTTAGATCACATATCTATTGGATTCAAGATCATCCAAACTGATGATTGCAATCTGAACCTAAAGCCGGAACGTCGACTCTCGATATTAAAGTCTATGTTTGTTTGTAATAAATGTCAAAGTAACTGTTTATTTTGTATTTTATGTTTAATCTAAATATCTTATAAATAGATATTTAGATATTATATATTAGTTAGTTAGTTAGTTAATAGTTAGATATTAGTTTAGTTTTAGATATTAGTTTTATTAGTTTAATATTGCAACTTGATGTTGCAAGTGGTTGTAAGTTAGAGTGTGTTAGAAGCTAGAGAGAGATCTGAGATCAGATATGATCTTATCTCTCAACAACTCTCTTCACACAATCATATCATAGAGAACACACACACTCACGGTGTAAAAACAGAGAACACAGAAAAGCTTCAAAAGATCAAACCTGTAATCGTTGAATGTTATATAAAACAGGTTGGTAATCGTTAATGTGTTGTTGTTATAAAACTTGATATAGTATTGTTGGACCGACAATGAACACATGCTCCAACCTTATTTACGTAACGCCAAATGACGTACGATGAGACACCAAGGACCCAACTGAATTTTCGTAAGACTTACTAACGTGAAAACCAATTGGCGTCAAACTTTCGTTACTCGACAAAAGTGTAAAACGACAATACTTTTAAGATATTAAACTTTTAGGAGTTTTCTCCTTTTACTGAAATGAAAGGTGAAATAGCGCTTTACAAAATTTACATGGGACACGACGCTAAATAACTCGCAAGCTAAAGACATCGTGTAAAACAATACTCCATGAAATTTCAACAAAACTCACACAAACTAAAATTTACAAGAAATTCCGACTCAACGCGTGGGAATAACTTTTCCTTCAAAACCATTGACATATGTGGAGGAGATCCAATGCCTAGGTTAAAATCTCATAGCTACTTGCCCAATACTCAAATGACATTAAAACATGGATATTACCATATCCGCAAATAGCGTTAAATAGGAGACGTGAATAAAAGATTTTTGATAACAATTTGCAATTACGTGCAACAAAACAATCTCAAGTATGTTTAAGCTCACAGTTTCAAATCTGATGCGTGTTAAATGCTCTACCAAAACTTTATAATATAAACCACTTTTTTGTTTTACGACCATAAGAAACAATTTATGCAAATTTATTTCGGAAATAAATTTAGTGCAAGAATTTGATCGGCACTTGGCATCATAGGACTACACTTCCCAAAAAAACCCCGACATACTTTTGTCATCCGGATGCATCAAACATCTTAAAGCCACAATCTCAATAATTGATAAACTTACGAATTCTCCTTGAATAGCATCGGTCTACCAACTCACGAATCTAATACAACCAAAATTTCCGACCCAAGAGGATCAACTTAGTGACCTCCTCGCACGTAGTTATCACTCCCAGGTGACCTTGATATACACATCAATCCTTTCTTAGCTAACTCACTTAGGAACTTCTCACTACCCCAACGGTCATCCTCCCGAGGTAGATCAAGTATACATATGTAGCATGTAGGTTCACCATGACACTGGCCAAGTGCCATTATGAATGCACAATACACAATCATCCTTGAGACCCTCGACAAGTTTCCCGTTTCCAACGACTTAGTCAACCTCAAATTATCTTATCTTAAGGTACCTAATGACAACTCCACTTATCTTTGCTTATAAGAACGCTAGCTTAAGTCTAGGCATCCAAAAATCAATACCTAAATCTCTCAAACTTAAGCTCTGATACCAACTTGTAACACCCTCAAATCTGGAAATAGCAACTTATTTAAAATTTTCTAAATACACCGATAAAGGAATTATCTACCACCACAGATTAAGATTTAACCTCAATACAAACATTCATTCTATACAAAAGCCTATGATAAGAACGGGTGCTACTAAAACCCCATAATAGTCACTATCTCCAAAATTGCGGAAGACTTCACCAACTACTCACATTCGCACAAAGCTAAGGCTCAACTCTTCATGGCTGCTAGAACCAACCCCGACTGGAACCTGATGCACATGCCGACAAATAAAAAGGTTAGGCTTAACGCCTAGTGAGCTCAAGAGTTTTCAACATATATGAAATAATAGTTTAAAAGAAAGAATGCGGTTAAAAGTTATAGTCCTTCAATATGAAACGTCTTACATGTGAAAACAACTCATTTCCAACAATATGCATTTTAGGTAAAGAACACCAATTAAAACGTTTTCCAAACCAACTACTTCAAAAATAATGATACCAACATAGGCCGCCCATTCATAAGTTAGTTTTTAACTCAAAACTCACTCAAAGCGTAAGTATAAATTGAACTCTTCGTTTATGAAGATACGGTTAAACCTTATATCCCAAAACACCCCAAAACACGAGTGGGGAATAATACTTAACCCATAAATCACGGGTAAAACCCAATTGTACAAAACGTCACCGAAAACTTGGATAATAAAACTCAATACCCAAAAACAACACCTTTCGGTGACGGGGGATTCCCGATTCCATAAAATGTGACGGACCATAAAGTAAGCCCATTTTATGTTGTTATGACTAGTCATATAAACAAAAGTACATGCAAGGGATGTCAGGCTCAGTGGCTTTAAACATACACTCACGGAAACTCAATGTTAGGGTTAAATATTCGTTAAATAGAAGTTCAGGGTATATTTTGTCAAGTTAACTATAGTTTTTAGCTTGTTGGGCCTAAAAGCCCATAAGCCCAATTGGTTGTAAAGCCTATGTATATAAAGGATGATTTACTTTCATTTACAAGTTAGTCTCATTATTTTCATAACACTAGTCTATAGGTTTACTATCTCAGATCAGAAATTCTTTCTGTAAACCTGTAACCCTTTGATTTCATATTAATCATATGACTAGTAGTTGTGACCATATAATTGTTCATCTTTGATATTATTTGCTGCGGATTGCACTGTACTGGGATCTACAATTGGTATCAGAGCAAAGAGACTAAAGGTTTGATCCAGAAAAAGGTTTGTCTAAAACCCTAAAATCATTTATTTGTGTTAATCGCTTTTATCTGTTTTAAGTGATTATCTGTTTCTGAGTTTTATCGATCTAATTGATTTTTGACAATCTGGGTTGATTTGTTTTATCGGTCGATTGATTTCTGAAAAGGTTATTATCGGTCTAATATTATTGTTTGATTCTGGGTTTAATTGCTTATCGGTCGAAATTGATCTGGGTTGTGTTTGAAGTGTTCTTCATATTGATCTGGGTTGTGTTTGAAGGTTATTATCGGTCTAATATTGATCTGGGTCGAAATTGATCTGCATATTGGTACTTGGTTTATCGATTTAAATTTCTGGGTTTGATCTCGATCGAATTCCAGAAATCATCGAGTTCATCGGTGGGTTATTCGAGTTTATCGGTCTTATCTATTGTTTGTTTTGGGTTTATCTGTTGTTTGTTAAGTTTCTGTAATCGACCGATAGTACTCGACCGGTGCTTTGACATTATCAGTCTTTCACTTGACCGGTGTATTGTTGATATCGATCTTTTACTCGACCGATACACTGATTCGATCAGTACCCTGATACCGGTCTTTGACCTTTGACTGATATATTGTCCCTTCCGGTCCTTTGGTTCGACCGGATTTGTTAGACCGGTACATTGTTAATACCGGTCCTTTTGGTTCGACCGATACGTTGTCGATACCGGTCCTTTGCTTGACCGGTACGTTGTCAATACCGGTCCTTTGCTTGACCGGTACATTGTCAATACCGGTCCTTTGCTTGACCAGTACATTGCCTTTACCGGTCCTTTGCCTGACCGGTACCCAGTTCGACCGGATTTTTGCTAGACCGGATCCTTGTCTTTTTCTGATTATTATTATTATTATTATTTGGATCATCCTACTTGTCTCACGATCGTTACAGTATTTTTAAGTTAAGAGATTTAAGATTAATTCAAGAGACGCATTAGCTATTGGTTCAGATCAGAAGCCCCCGGTTCTTTATCGAGGGGAATATCCTCAGTGGCACGATCGCTTCATGAACTTCATTGAATCGAAACCAAACTATGAAGCCATTTACAAGTGTCTGACAGAGGGGCCGGAAGACTGGCCAATGAAAGTTGTACCGGGAAACACAGAAGAAGGTCGACCTGCACGCAATGTTCCAAAATCTGTCGGTGACTTTACAAATCAAGAAAAGGATTTGTATTATGTTGAAAAACAAGCAAAGACATATCTTCTACAAAGTCTACCCAACGACATCTATGCTTGCATCGACAGTTATAAGGAGTCTGCAAAGAAAATGTGGGACCAGATTGAGAAGATGATGATGGGGAGCCACATCAACAATCAGCTCAAGGTGACAAATTGCATCACCAGATATGATGGCTTCAAAGCAAGAAAAGGCGAGACACTGACATAAACATATGAAAGGTTCAATTTGCTTCTGAATGATCTCCAGAAGAATAAGATCACAAAGACGAACACCGAGAACAACATCAAGTTCATGAACAACCTCCAGCCTGAATAGAAGCCGTTTGTCTCCCATATTCGTCATACTCAGACCCTGGAGAAGCTTTTTCTACATGAACTTTATGAAATGCTGCTCCAGGATGAAGAGGAAGTTATGGAACTAATGGGGAATCAGAAAGCTGAAGAAAAGCCGGTAGTTGATCCGTTAGCACTCGTATCTGAGAAAAGAGTGAAGTCTGTCAGTCGTTCGTCTGAAAAGAAGCCAGTGCAAAGTGAGACTGAACCCGAAGATCCTGATAGTGATTCGGATCCTGAACTCACTAAGATGAAAGAAGCTATGGTATTCTTGACTCAACAATTCCAGAAAAGGAAGTTCTTTAACAAATCTTCCAACAAGCAAAGGTTTTCCACTCCCCGTGACCATCAAGAGAAGTCTGAAGGTAAGAAACGTGTAGAAGATGGAAAGAAGTTTGACAAGAGACATGAAGAAAAGCCAATCAGATGCTACAACTGTGGTCGGTTAGGCCACTTTGCCAAGGATTGTCGCAAGCCTGTTGTGCGCAATTCCGATTATTACAGAGCCAAGATTCTACTGGCCAAAGAGAAAGAAGCAGGTAAGGCTCTCATGGCTGAAGATGACTACTGGCTACAAGTCTCTGATGAAGAATCTGAAGATGCCGAAGCACACTTGTGTTTCATGGGCAAGCATTCATCACCTTATGACACTGATGATGAAGATCGAAACTCTCCATGTCAGGTATGTGCTCCTTATCACGAAGCTTTAATTGATCAGATGCAACTTGCCATGAATAAACTAGACTCTTTCAAGCTACTCATAAAAGAAAAAGAATAACTCATCTCATCTCTAGAAAAACGAGTTGTTGCACAGTCTGAATGTATTGAAAATCAAAGTTTAGAAATCTCAAGCAATCTGTGCACAATTTCTAATTTAAAAGAAGAGTGTGAGAGTTGTTCAAAAGAATCACAAGAGCTAAAGACCAAAGTAGATGATCTGACCAGTGAGCTACGCATGTCCGAGAATGAGAAAATTGATATTGTGTCTCAAAACGTGGCTTATAAAAATGAAAATAAAAGATTATCTAATCAGTTAAAGGAGATCGAAAAGAAGCTTTATAGAATTGGTCAATCTCATCAAACGCTAAATCTAATTGCACCAAAGGAACCCAAGTATGCGAATACGGATATCGGTTACGATAACCCATATTATCTGAAAAAGGCCCTATCCAAAGTTCCTACGATTTATGCGTCTGAATTTCTTGGAATAGACAAGACATTTCCAGAATACAAGATCAGTTGGACCAAACCAATTGAGGATGAGGACTGGGAAGAGGATAAGTTGAGAAGGGAGAACTCTACTAAAATGAAACTTCCTTTTGTTTATGATTCATTAAATGCATCGTACAACGAAGAAAAACCTTGTTTCCTATCAAATGACTACTTTAGAAGTTATACTCAAGCTGAATTTGATGCTAAAACAGTTAAAACTGAGGAGGAATCTCTAAATCATAAAGTTTATGTTCCACCTCTGATTTTAGAAAAGAAAATTGTTCAGCTAGAAACGTCATTTGAACAGGAGAGGGACGATTTTCAAAAGGAAAAACAAGACCTTTTATCTCAAATTGAGTGCCTCACTTCCAATAAAGAGGAATCTGTGTCCGACAAGGAAAGAGAATTCTTTCAGACAGAAATAAAGAAGTTAAACTCACAACTGTTTGCCTTGGCAGCAGATCGTCTGAAGAAACAATTTCACAAGGCTGAGCCTCAAACTCAGCCTACAATTCTTCAAAGTGAGAAACCTACCCTGTCTGACAGTTCTTATCCTGCCTCCAACACATCTTCCTGTAAAGCCTTTTTGGGTGACTCGTCACCAAAATTTTCACATAAAGGAAAAGAGCCTCATGTTTTAGAAACGGATCATTGTTCTGATTTTAAGCATGCTTCCGCCAATGATCCACTTCAAACAAATTCTTCCGATGTCCTAAATTCCTCAAGCGATGAGGTCCTTTCTGATGAGGAACTGGAATTTTCAGCATTCTTGAATTCCGAGGTGTGTCTAGACAGTGATTTGACCCAATTTGATTTTAATCCGTCTCTACCAAGTCACGTTGATTTTCTAAACTCTTCTTGTGAGCCTCCGGTAAAATTTTATAAGGGTGAATGTTCCACATCCGCCCCACAAAAACATTTTGTGAATGACTCTTCAAAGTCAAAATCCAAACAACGTTCGCAAAAGAAGACAAAGACCGGTCGCTCCAAAAGACAAAAATCTTCACGTTTCACATCTTCTGACTATAATTTTAACGGTCTTTCAGATACTTTTGGTCGGCGCAAAGAAGTAAGATATGCTTGGGTAGCTAAGAAGTCTAAAGAAAGCACGACAACAGCAGAATTAGTTGATCCAGTTTTAAAGTCTAGGAAAAACAATAACAATCATGATGTTTTTAATTCTAAACCTTTAGTTGAATGTAATGGAACTTTACCTTTAAAAGTTTATTCTATTCCTCATTTACTTCAACTGTCTCATGATTGTATTTGTTGCTCTTATTGTGGATCGAATGAGTTTGTTGATCGTCGTTTTGCATCTGATTGGTTTGGCTTGTATCATGTTGATAATTATCATTCTCAGTTTGATATTACCCGTCATAGGAAAAGACCCAAGTCTAAACGGGCATCCAAAACGGGTGTTAAATCTAACCCCAAAGGACCCATTTACGAATGGGTACCTAAAAAGAAATAACTTGTTTTGCAGGACGGTTATGTTGGGAAATTCAGAAATGCTTAAGTATGGTTAATGCTGCTACAACAGAATTACTACTGCCAGTACATCATGATTACTACTGCTAGTAGATTTTAATACTGCTAGTAGTTAGTACTGCTGGAGTTAGTACTGCTAAAGAGTTAATACTGCTGGATCAACTTAATGTTGCTTATGAGATATTGAAGATTTCGGGTGGAATGAAGACAGCTGGATTATTTGAAGATAAATATGGAAGACTTGAAGATAAATATGGAAGAATATTTTGAAGATCTTTTAATATATGTAATTATCTTTTATCTTCAATATATATAGAATTAGTCAGAATAGTTTATAGAGAATTTTTAGAATTCTGAGTTTTTGTTTTCATAGAGAAAATCAACCTCAAGGTTTTTAATCCTAATTCTAGAGAAGTAGAATTCGTATTGGTGGGCCTGTTCATCAATATTGAGGTTGAGTGTTAAATCTTGTAACTTTATAATCATTCAATAAAGTTTGCAAGTTGTTCTTTTGATTCACTGTTTTATTGATTATTGAATATTGAAGTGTTATTCCGCAAACTTCTTCAATATTGTTTCTGAGTGTTTATTCTTATTTAGAATTAAGATCCTGACAGGTTATGTGTGGTATCTAGATTCGGGCTGCTCCAAGCACATGACCGGAAGAAAGGAGCTACTCACAAACTTCACCGAGAAGTTTTGTGGGAATGTACGGTTTGGGAATGATCATTATTCTTCCATCAGGGGTTACAGAGATATCGTCAAGGATAATCTCACGATTAAGAAAATGTCCTATGTCGAAGGCCTTGGTCACAATCTGTTCAGCATCGGTTAATTCTGCGACAAGGATCTAGAGGTCACTTTCAAAGCCAAGCGGTGCAGCATTCGGACTGAAGACGGAAAAGAAATCCTTGCTGGAACGCGTCGCTCCAACCTCTACACGATTAACCTCTCGTCTCTGAAAGCAGATAAGGAAGTTTGTTTAATGTCTAAAGCCTCTGCCGAACAAAGCTGGTTATGGCATCGTAGACTCTCGCACCTGAACTTCAAGACTATCAATAAGTTGGTGCTCGGTAGTCACGTCAAGGGCATGCCTGATCTTAAGTTCGAAAAAGATCATTTGTGTGCCACCTACGAAATGGGCAAAATGAAGAAGGCGTCTCATAAGCCTAAAGTCACTCCTACTACTTCCCGGTCCCTTGAACTCATTCACATGGATTTATGTGGACCGATGCGCGTCCAAAGCATCAATCATAAGAAGTATGTCCTGGTGATGGTTGACGATTTTTCTCGCTACACATGGGTCCGATTCCTCCGATCAAAGGATGAAACTCCCGAATTGATTATCTCTCTCCTGAAGAGTATTCAAGTCAGTCTCAACCTATCAGTCCAGACCATAAGGACGGATAACGGCACAGAGTTCAAGAATCAAGTGCTCACCGGTTACTTGACTTCAGTGGGCATAACGTATATTTTCTCAGCTGCTCGCACTCCTCAGCAAAACAGGGTAGTCGAGCGCCGGAATCGAACTCTTGTCGAAGCAGCTCGCACGATGTTATCTCAGTCCAAACTACCGCTATTTTTATGGGCAGAAGCAGTTGCTACCGCTTGCTACACTCAAAACCGCAGTATAATCAACAAGCGGTTCAACAAGACACCGTATGAGATCATCAACAAACGCATCCCGAACATCAACTATTTTCATGCATTCGGGTGCACCTGCTTCGTATTGAATGACAAGGATGATCTCGGCAAATACAGCCCCAAAGCGGACGAAGGAGTGTTCATTGGATATTCCCAGCAATCCAAAGCCTACCGTGTCTACAACAAACGGACAAAGACCGTCATTGAGAGTGTGAACGTGACTTTTGACGACGCCGCTGATATGGCTTCTGAACACCTCAGTTCAGAACCCGCGTTAACTGGTGTGTTAGCTTCTGGACAAGTTCGTTCAGGAGCTACACAATCTCCAGTAGATCCAAATCATGCGTCTACGTCAAGAGCACACCTTTCTGATTTGGATTTACTATTTGAGTATTTCTATGATGACTTATTTAATATTAAGTCTAATACTATGTCTTGTAACAGGAATGCTCCTCAAGTACCAGAAGAAACACAAGTCACTGGTCCAACCGACTCCGGTGACCCATCCTCGCCTGGTGCTCCATTATCTACTGACAGTGATTCTGCATTCCCGAGCTCGAGTGATACTCCTCCTATCCAAGATCCTACTATCGCACCGGCAATAGTAGGCCCTCCTGAACCAACACCTGTGGAAGGCACTCCTGAAGTTCCCATTCCGGCAATCCCGGAAACTGCCCTAAATGCATCTCCTGCTGAGTCGTCCTCTACTGCACTCTCGACTCCAAATAAGGAACTTACACCTCACAGGCCGTCATCACTCGAAGCAGTTCAGGATTTACCCCCCGGTGGTTATGTGGACCCCGATACTTCTCAACAGACATATCAACCTCTTCCACACACCACCAAGTGGACTCGAGCACACCCCCTTCATCAGATCATTGGTGATCCCAAGACACCTGTTCAGACTCGATCTACTATTGCAAACGACTGCTTATTTTCTTCGTTCCTCAGCCGTATCGAACCTTCCACCGTCTCCGAAGCGTTGAATGATCCATACTGGGTGGTCGCTATGCAAGAGGAACTCAACCAATTTGAGAGCCTCAAAGTGTGGCGCCTTGTTCCCCGGCCAAAGAACAAGACGGTGATTGGGACGAAATGGATTTTCAAGAACAAGAAAGACGAAAATGGAATCATTGTCCGGAACAAAGCGCGTCTAGTGGCTAAAGGATATCGCCAGCAAGAAGGAATAGATTACGAGGAGACGTTTGCACCGGTTGCACGCATTCAAGCTATTCGCATGTTCCTCGCCTACACCGCCCACAAGAATTTCATCGTCTTTCAAATGGATGTGAAATTTGCGTTCCTGAACGGCGTTCTCAAAGAGAAAGTGTATGTATCGCAACCCAAAGGCTTCGTGAGTTCTGAATCTCCGAATCACGTTTATTTTCTTGACAAGGCCTTATACGGTCTTAAGCAAGCGCCACGAGCCTGGTATGACGCTCTCATCCTTTTTGATTAAATCTGGTTTCTCTAAAGGTAAGATTGATACTACCCTATTTATTAAAAGAGAAAAGAAAGATATCATTCTTGTACAGATTTATGTTGATGACATAATATTTGGCTCCACAAACCCCAAGTACTGTCAGAACTTTTCAGCCTTAATGTCTAAACATTTTCAAATGAGCATGATGGGGTAAATGAATTTTTTCCTGGGTCTTCAAGTAAAACAATTAGCAACAGGAATTTTCATTAATCAATCTAAGTACATCTCGGATATTCTTCGGAAATACCAGATGGAAAACTCTTCACCTATGAAAACCCCCATGTCTACTAGTTTAAAGCTACACTCCGATCCTGATGGAAAGGATGTGAATGATACAACTTATAGAGGTATGATAGGTTCTCTGATGTACTTGACGGCGAGCCGGCCAGATATTATGTTCTCGACATTTTTATGTGCACGATTTCAGTCGAAACCTAAAGAGTCTCACTTAGCTGCGGTTAAGCGTATTATCCGATATTTAAAAGGTATTGTTGATCTTGGTTTGTGGTACCCAAAAGAGACAGGTTTTGAATTGACAGCCTACTCGGACGCTGATCATGCTGGAAACATGCTGGACCGGAAAAGCACTTCGGGTCATGTCCAGTTCTTGGGTGATTGTCTTGTCAGCTGGGCTTCGAAGAACCAAAACTGCGTGTCCACCTCCACCGCCGAGGCGGAGTATGTAGCAGCCGCCAGTTGCTGCTCGCAAGTCATTTGGATGCGCACCCAGCTGAAAGACTACGGCTTTAACTACTCTAGGATCCCCATTTACTGTGACTCCAAAAGCGCCATTGTAATATCCAGCAATCCAGTCCAGCACACGAAGACGAAGCACATTGATGTGCGTTATCACTTCATAAAAGACCACGTGGAGAGAGGTACCATCGAACTCTACTTTGTTAATACAGAGAATCAGTTAGCAGACCTGTTTACCAAAGCCTTGGACGAAAAACGCTTTAACTATCTTGTGTCCAAGCTAGGTATGCTAAATCTTAAAGTTTGATCCTTTCACAACCCTCAACGAGTCTCATTCAATAACGAATGACTGTGTCTAATGCCCCAGTGCCTTGTATCTGGTTGCTCCAATCCACACTCCTTGGTTATTGCATTTTACTCGTTAAGTTCGGTGTCAATTTCAAACTTCTGTATCAACAAAGTAGATTTTGCTTGTTTCTAGGTTTTCTCGTGTGGTTTTTCCTTTCTTCGTGGTGTTTGCGTGTTTCTTTTGCAGGTCCTGACGGTTCTATCCAGAAACGTTTGCCGTTTGTGGTGGTCGTTAGAAGATGTTCATGTGTTCAGGGGGAGCCCCATCGTCAGTTGGTAAGACTCTCGAGTCCTCCATTCGAGGGGAAGCAGGTAAGTTTTTCCTGCGTTTCAATTTCCTCGCGGGAATTGTCGAGGGGGAGCAAATTCTAGTGAGTAATTCCATATTCTAGGGGGAGCATTTCCTATTTCTTAGGTTTTAATTTTTTTTCCTTAGGTTTATTTTTCCTCAGTTTTGTTTTCGGTTCTCAGTTACTTATGCCCCCTCGTTGCTTTTCTTCAATTTTTCTGAGGATTAAATTTTTTTATTATTAAGTCTACCCTTAAAGTTTTTTTTAATTCCTTATAAAACATAAAAATACAAAAATATTTTTTTTAGTTTTCATTGTTTTATTTAGAAATTGGACCGGCCCAAGTTAGTACCGGCCCAACCACCCCGGCCCGGCCCACTCACCGACCCGACCGGCTACCCTAATCGTCCGACCCTGGTGTTTAAAACCCCGGGTGACTCCTCTCTTTCCCGCATTCTATCTATCTTTCTCAAATCCATATCTCTCTCTCTCGTTTGCGATCGACCTCTCACTCGACCGGCACACGACTTTGATTCTCTCTCGCTCTCGATCTCTAGCCTCCTTTGTTTCGATCTTCGCAAGGTATGCTTATACTTTCTTAATCGCTAATCTTCGTTTTTTATTTCTCGATCTCTCTGACGATCTCACAGTGTGTCGACCCCGGTCGATTCCAGAGTTTTCCGGTCGATGGGTATAACCAGATCGATCTCCGGTCGTCTTCCGTAACTCACCCCCGTCGATGGGTTCACCTAAATCGACTCCGGTCGTTTGGTATTAGGGTTTAATGAATTTTATGGTCTGCTTAATCTGATTCCTGAATCGATTTTGGGTTTGGTTTTGATCTGTATGTGTCGATTCGTTTTCCCCGGTTGTTTGGGGAGTTGTTTTCTTCGACCTAGATTTTTTCGGTCTAACAGGGTTTTACCGGTCGAATGACCAATACCGATCGAATGCGTTTACCGGTCGAATGACCAATACCGGTCGAATGCGTTTACCGGTCGAATACCAATACCGGTCGAATGCGTTTACCGGTCGAATACCAATACCGGTCGAATGCTTTTACCGGTCGAATGACCAATCCCGGTCGAAGATCAGTACCGGTCGATTGTGTTACCCCGGTCATACAGTTTCTCTTCCGGTCGAAGGTTCTTTCCGGTCTAAGACCTTTACCGGTCGAAGCTTGACACCGGTCTTTTTGGTGTTCTGAAATGCACAAAGTATTGGGCTTTAGCTATCTGTGCTTAACTGCTCTATTTCTAGACTGTAAGATTGTGAGGTGACCCTGTGAGTTGATCTTTTTCTATGTAGCGGTGCGCGAATTGGTTACAGACCCTAATTCACGAATTGGGTTTGTTTTTCCAGTATTTTGGAGTTAGTATAGGCAGTGGTTTAAACCATGGCATTGTAACTCCAACGACATCTTGATTTCCATGTTCCTAAGATCTAACAAGCTTATTCTCAACAGGTACAATGGCGCAAAATCCGCCCCCTCCGATTAATCCAATCGCCGATGCCGAACTGATTCCCGAGGATCAGTTCGTTCAGCTCACACCAAACAACTATCATCTCGATGTAACCCAACCTGCCATTCAATATCAGGTCATCATCGAGATCCTCAGTGGGCATCCTCTATCATATGCTCTATCGGAGACAGCGGAAGTGCCGCTATTATACCTACAATAGTTCTGGAAATCTCTACATGCCTTGGAGGCCGACGGTGAATTCCATCTGGAAAGCCGAATTGATCACACACCTGTGCTCCTCACTTGTGATCTTTTCCGACAATTTCTTCGTCTGCCAACCGCCAGTTCAGTCCAGGGGCGAAATAGCTTTGACCCGCTCGTATCGGACGCCACTCTATGCGCTGACCTCTTATCCCTAGGATACGGCGCAGATCTACGTCTACCATCAAGTTTCAACCTCAAGTACCTGTCCACGTTATGGTACACCATGTACACTTACCTCAATCGATGTCTTTCGGCTATCACGAAAGGCATTGACCAGACGAGTATTCACATTCTCCGACTATTCCACTCAGTGGCATTCCATCGCCACGCGGATTTCGCCGACTTCATATGGTGCGACCTTGTTCAGAAAGTTCGGTCGAACGCGACGAAGAGACAGAACTTCATACCTTATATGAGGTTTCTCCAACTGATCATTCGAAGCTACATGACTCTGTATCCCGAGATACCTCACCGTACCACGCACCCTACTTGCCCGCATCACCCGACCCGCAAAATACCAGCTCGTACTGATCCGGAAGGTATCGTCGCCCGACAAATCCCTATCGGGTTGCTGGCCTATGCTCGTCCTTCGGCACTGAGTGTTATAGCGTATAGGCACACACACAATCTTCCAGCTCCTATGGTCCAACCAGAACCGGTAGGACCTGCCCAGGGAGCACGACCTGAGAGGCGTGAAGGTCCGCGTCCCCGTTCGAGAGGTGGTAGAGTCCGGATAGCTGGGGCTTCTGGACCGGGTGTGACGAGAGAAATCGTTGTGAGGGGAACTGGAGAGGGCAGTGCCGTTGGATCGAGACAAGCCAGTACTTCATGACGATCACCTACCCCGCCACGGGAGACATCTCCGATGGTAGAAGAGGACACAGCTACTGAATCCGCCAACGTTCAGTCCTCTTCTACCAATGCATCGGAATAGGAAACATCTGCTGAAGCTGCCACCGACTCTGAGGAGGCAGCAGCACAATCCGGCAGTCAGTCGGAACCAGCCACCACCGAATCGGAATCAAATGAAGAGTCTTCTAACTCTGATGGTGAAGATCATCAGCCCTCGCCTGGAGAGACAAGGAGAGCGGAGGGAGTATTAGTTGAAAATTTAGAGATGAGTAGAGAGAAGGAAAGGAGGACTAAGTTGCATCATGAGCGTACACGAGTGACGGGGCAACCATCAATGGTTGTACCCCCCCCCTAGCCACATCCACCCAGGTAGCCACATCTACTATCCCGTCTCATGTGTTGAGACAGGATATTGAAGAAGCCGTCGTGGACCTAGTGGCGCAACTGCACACCCCACCCAGCCACTCCGCCATCTCTCAACAGATGGTGGTTTTAACTTCACACGGGGATATAGCACAAAAGCTACCGGTCTCTCACTTGGAGAGTTCCGGTATTGGAACAAGAGAACAGCAGCCCCCGTTCTCGACTTCTTTCGGTACACAAAGTCTAGAGCCGTTTGATATAATTTCTCCTATTCCTAGGACACGGGTTCCTTTCTCGGCTACTACTAAAGGCCTTCGTGGCCCAGCCGGAACACCTATAGTAATTCCAACTTCGGTTGGTTTACGAGGATTGGGTGGAAGTCCTACCACAGCTATCATCACGCCAGCTGTGAACGTAGGCGGCTCGACTTCTACAGTCGTAGCTACAGCTGGAAGTCTGAGTGACCCAGGAGTTACCCCAACTGAGTTCGTCTCAAGGGAATATATGGATGGCGCCCTAAAGGCTGTCCAAACCATGATGAGAGAGGAGGTAGATTCTCTGAAACGTATGATCAAAGGCAAAGGTCCAGCGACTGAGCCTGAACCACTACCTCCTACACCACCACCTTTCATTCCTGCTACCGAAATGTCAATCGAGGACCTAAAATCCATACTCCTTGCCAAGCTTCTTGCCCAATCTCAAACAGAACCCTCCCGGGATGCCGATCTACTATCACTTCTACGTGCTCAAGCATCCACGCCTACCCCACCACCCCCCCAACCCACTATATCTCCCGAAGCCTTCCAGCTCTAGCAAGCCATGCTTCAGTCTCTACAGCAAACCGTAGATGTATTGACTGAACGCCTATCAGCCGTGGAGGACACCTGTCGTATCCAAGCAGACAGGCTCAAGCGCCGGCATGATGATCAGGATGATCCTGATCACCATGAGGGGGAGAAGCGCCAACGTCTGACAGAGCCGAAGATACAGACTGTGGAAACATCTCAAGTGGGAACGGAACAGGGTTCGGGTTCTGGTACTCGATCAGAAGGGCAGGGACAGGAACGGGAACAGTGTATGGATTTAGTGTTGTATGATATTCCAAGGGTTGAAAAGCCTGAGGAATTTGATGAAGGTTCTCCGATTGTACCTGAAGACTGGGCGTTAATTCTTGATCCTTATGAAGTCTCTGAACCGACAGAAGAATGTGCCAACACTAAACGAGCGCTGATAGTCATGCAAACCGAAATAGATGAGATTCTACATCCGGATTATCAGCCACACGATCAGACTTCTATTGCGGTTCCACTTTTGACTTATTTTGTTGATAACCCTGATCTTCCTGAATCAGATATTCCCGTCAGATCTCCTCCAGTCTCACCAGTTAGGGAATCAGAAAGTACTCCATCAGTTCGTCCGTCCAAGTGGGAAAGAGTCAGAATCAAAGTTCCTTTCCTTGAAGAAAGTCAAAAGAAGATCTTTGCCCACTGGATTCGGAAATATGACGAAGTTGTACTTCATGGTCTACAGTCTGTGAAAAACAAGGAAAATCAACGTGAATTTGTATTTGTGTATAAGAAGTTTCAAGGCAAACACTCCAAGACAAAGCTTAGGATTACATCAGTTGACCGGATTCAATCTGCATTCTTCATGAAAGTAAAGTATTCAGACTTCATGGTAACGAGAGAAGATGGTCAGAAGTATTGTTTTTCTGAAGCTGACTTTCCGTGCCTTGAACCACAAGATCTGTTGTTCATTCTTCGAGACTTAAAGACCAGAACCATCAGACCCGGGGAAGTCATTGATGCACTCGAGACTGTAAAGAGGTATATGAAGTGTGCGATGAAACTTGCCTCGGTGGAAGACTTTCAGATCGAGTTAGAAAGCGACCAGCCAAAGATAAATCTGCTCAAGCCTGATTTGAAGATTTCGTCTGATGCCCAGAGCGTACCTGCATTTACTGTGATAAAGCTTCCAGAGTTTGGCATGACTTATCTGAACAACAAAGGTATTATGCGGTTCATTCGTTTTAATCAGATTGCCAGATTCTGTGATGGTACGTTAATGCTGCTGAAAGACAAGTTGAAGCATGCACTTGACCAAGATGAAAATGGGATTCAACTTTTGGATCCTAAATACAAACCACTTGTAATTGAAGCACTGGGTGAAATTGAAGAGCGACTGGAGTACAGGACTCAAATTCGATATTTCGAGATCAGCTTTGGTTTTCGAAAGATTTATGTTCCAAACTGGCGCGATTTTCAACTTCTATTTAAAGGGGGAGATTGTTAGGGTTAAATATTTGTTAAATAGAAGTTCAGGGTATATTTTGTCAAGTTAACTATAGTTTTTAGCTTGTTGGGCCTAAAAGCCCATAAGCCCAATTGGTTGTAAAGCCTATGTATATAAAGGCTGATTTACTTTCATTTACAAGTTAGTCTCATTATTTTCATAACACTAGTATATAGGTTTACTCTCTCAGATCAGAAATTCTTTCTGTAAACCTGTAACCCTTTGATTTCATATTAATCATATGACTAGTAGTTGTGACCATATAATTGTTCATCTTTGATATTATTTGCTGCTGAGTGCACTGTACTGGGATCTACACTCAAGTTCAACCCCGAGGGATTGCTAGGTCGAGCTCCTCATCCAATATCGTAATACTTGAGCACGAAGGACTTATACCCACATCCGGTACCTTAACGTGCAGCACGAAGGTCTTACACCCACATCCGGTGCCTAACGTGCCTCGACGTGGAAAACTAATCGTCCCAACGCCGGACAATAATAAACCAAATACGGGATCATGACTCCCAATGCGTCAAATAAGCCAAATAATACACATTAGGCCCAACAAGGCTCGAAGTCGAGCTACCAAAACTGGACTATTGTCCAAAACCCCCATCAAAATAACAATGCCAATCTGCAGACTTAGCAACCCATTGGCATGTACAACGTTTTCACAAATCAACTTGAACTCACCTTGCTAGATTTAGGCTAAATCTAGATTTTCCCCCAACTAGAGCTCCTTTGAAGAACACTTGGATTCTCAAGTCAAACTTCCAAAACCTAAATCCACAATGTTCCAACCATAAATATACATATTCCACCATAGATAATCATAATCAACCACAAAGAATCATTTCCCAACCTTATACATGAATACCTCAACTGATACCGAAACCCTAACTTCTATAAATGAAGAGGATAGAAGATTACCTTAACCCAAGCTTGAATCCACCAATCGAAACACCTCTAGTTCACCAAAATGGTTACAAACCTCCAATCTATGAAAGGGAGAACAAAGGGTGGATGAAACCCTAGAAACTTTGGTGAAGAAGATGAATAGTGAGAGATGAAAAGCTTACCACCACAAAGTACTCTAGTATAGTCTAATAGACTTCCAATCTCTTGCTAGATCCTTGAAAAGCTCTCAAAAACGAAACCGTAGCAACTTGAATCACCCAAATCGGAGCTAGGATGAGAAAGATATGAAGAAATGAAGTTTGGGGCTGAAAATCGCGATTTAAGATGGAACAGTGGATTTCGCGACTTGTCTCGCGGCATAAGTCGCCCGCTTCCACTGATTTTCTTCTCGATACTGTTTTGGCCGTAACTTCTTCGTTATAGCTCCATTTTTGCTCCGAAAAGAACCGTTGGACTCGTAATTGAATCCTTTATCCATATAGGCTATAAAATCTAGGATTCAAGTCCACAATAAAATATCTTATTTTTCCTTTATATATCGGTTTATGTATTAACTTGAATTGATACCTTTCGAAACACGGGGTGTTACAGTACCCAAGTCTCAATCTGATTCAAAGTTGCAGGCATCTCATGTCAAGGGGGAGTAAGAGAAAAATGGCTCTTGAGTAAATCAGCTCAAGACCCGGACTTCATTGTCAACATTTTGGCTTCTAAGTACTTCAGCTTAGAATTAGTACTTCATTGGACTCCGACTTCTAGACAATTCAGTCTAGGACTCGTTCTTCAAAGAATTAAGCTTCTGACTAATGAGAAACTGTGATTACATCTACTTAATTTCCGCTGCATTTATATCTGATAATGATGTTGTTCCAGTTTTCTCAAATGTTTTAAAAGAATCTGAGCTTTTCAATTCAACTCCTGATTTTGTTCAACTCAAAATTTTTCAAAAGAGACACAAATTTCTTTTTACATTATGTGGAAGATGATTTTATTGAATTCTATTTTATTTCAACTAAATATAAATTTGCCGATCAAATATTTCTATTTTTTAAATCTCGGCATGTTGTTTTAAAAATTTAAACCTTTACAAATTTTATTCTATAAAGTAAATTTTTTACAATTTTTCTTTCTTTTGAATAAAATGTGTGTCTAGGATAAATTATCAAAGTTTTATATGTTCAACTTTCAAGTCTAACAAAAGTCGAAAAGTCAGCAACATGTTTGTAGCTTTTGATATTGCTTTAAAGTTGTGTGATTCGGAATATTTATAGTTTACAATGCTTAGAAAACCTAAAAAGTTGGAATTTTGGATCATAATGAAAATATGGGCTAAGCACTTAGACGTAAAACCTTGTGTTTGAGATGATTATTAAATTCTTATAAAACAGAAATCTCTAAGTTTAAAAGTTTGTACCTGTGACCTTTCTGGTTTGGGAAAGTAAGTTCTGTGGGATGCTTGTCATCTGGTCTCCTAAGGTCATTTGATCTGGGAGTGATCGAACCCAAATCCTTCTATAGAATCAGATCGAAAGTCATGTTCTACTGGTATGAATGAGTTTAGGATGTGTCGATGTAGCCTTTTTGATCTGGGAAAGTAAGTTCCAAGGGGTGCTTGACACCTAGTCCCCTAAGGCCAACTGGTCTGGGAGCGGCTGACCCAAGTCCTACAATAAGGTCAGATAGAAAGTTACGTTTACGGCATGTTCTTTACTTACCGAACTTTTTGATTAAAAGATGCCAATTTTGCACAAGCTTAAAAGATGCCAAAGAGCACACTCATGTAAAGATGCCATAGAGCACAATGCTAAAAGATGTCAATGAGCACACATCTCATGATACTTGGTGATATGTTTGAGTTGCAATAAACCTGTAAATTTGTGAAAATTTGAATTTTTGATGGATTAGTGTGATTACATGCAAAGTTCACTATTATATTTTTAGAATTGCATTTTCTTGAAGCTAATCGGAGTTCACATACGAGCACACTGAATAGATTGATGAAAGTTTTTGAAACTGAACATGTCTTAACTTGATATGCAATAAAACTTGTTTCTGTATCCAAATACATACATTTGATTTCATCTGACGGATTTTATTGTGATATTTTACTAAGTAGAATTTTATTTGTTTCTGTTTAAATTTTTATATATTTAGTCGTTTCAAAATACATATTCAGTATATTTTTCTTTCTACATTGATGTTTCAATCATTGTGTTCTCATTTATATCTTAATGGGTTTGAGCATTATTCAAGGGGGAGTGCAAAAGGAGAATTTTTTCTTAATGATCATATCTATTTTTGAGGGGGAGTATCTGATTCTCTATATGAATGCTAACTTGAATTGTCAAATTTAGTGCATTTGTGTAGGGGGAGTCAAAGAGCTTAACAGGTAAAAATTTTCAGACTTCAAGTCAGATTTGCGTCACCAGTTGGTAGAGCAAAGTTTAATTTGCGCCAACAGCTTCTAGCGCAAAGCATGTTTTGCGTTTCCTGCATGTCGCGCAAACCTCACTTTGCGCTTCCTTCTGTTAGCGCAAACCTTCCTTTGCGCCACCAATGGTTAGCGCAAACCTTCCCTGTTTTTGTCCATTACTTTGATTTTGCAGATCTTAAGATGTCTCGTCTCCAACATTTGCATGACCAAGTTGATCTCGATCATCAAGGTCATGAGGGGGAGAAGTTAAGGAGATATTAAAAAGACAAAGAGCTCCAAAGTTTATCTGCTGATCAAGATTTGCTCAAAGATTCTAATTTCTTCAGCTATACTAGTCTTTTGTTGTTCAAGCTCCGATCACCACAAATTCTTCAAGTTCATTTAAAAGAAGTGTATCATCTAGAGCACAAACTGGTGAATCAACTGTTCGTTCAAGTTTATTTCAAATTGGTCCAGTCTTGTCAAGGCAGCAAAGATAACTCAAACTGAAAAATGCTGAGAAGAAATTTGTTTTAAAAGTCAGATAGCTTTGAAAAGTCGCTTAGATGGTCCGTACTGATTTAGAAGATGGATTTTGAAGACCACAACGCCAATGATTACTAAGGGGGATATTGTTAAGTCTGATTTTATAGTAATCATTGTATTTATAGGCTTGGTCAAATACTGTGTTTAGAGTCTAATTTTGTGTTGTATTGACCAAGGGTATTTAAGTCCCTTTGGTCTTGTTCCTTGTAACACATTCACGCATACTTTCAATACACATATACTTTACACTTTGAACTGTTTCTCTCTCTACTTTCTCTCTCTAAGATTTAGTTGATCTTGGACTATCAAGTTCAACTCGCTTAGTCTTTTTCTCAACCATTTCTCGTATGTGTGTGGCAGAACGAGATGGTTAATACTCGGAGCAGATTACCGGGTACGTCGGATGGTCATTTGGAAATTGAATCCACCGCCGAACAACCCGGTTTAGGAGGGGTTGTTCGAAGGCCACCACCGAACGAACCTTTGGGAGGGGGACCCGAGTTTATTCCTCGCAGAAACCTTGTGGTGGGCGATGCTGTTTTGGAAGAGGCAACCATGGAGACCCGATTACGGGATAGTATAATGCAGGCTATGAGTGCTGCCATGGCCCAACAATAAGTGCAACAACAAGAGTTTTTCATGAAACTCTTAGAAGACCGAGATTCCAGTAACCGTCAACCTGAGACTATGGCGGAGAATGCTATAGTCGGGTCGGGTGCTAGGCCGGAAGTGGTGGTAACCGAGGAACCACCGGCGAACGAGGATCGGGTAAGGACTAAAGGATGCTCCTACAAGGCTTTTCTGGGATGCAACCCCAAGGTGTTTGCGGGTTCCGATAACCCGTTTGCGTGCATGTACTGGCTCAAGGAAGTGGAGATGGCCTTTGAGTCGAGCGAGTGCGACGTGTCGCAGCGGGTGAAGTTTGCTTCTCAACTACTCCAGGGAGAGGCATTGATCTGGTGGAATCTCACCCGATCCTCCCTCACCCCTGAGGTTCTAATGAAGCTGACCTGGCCAGTCTTCAAGAAAAAGATAATGGACAAGTATTACAGCGAGCGTTCTTTGGATAAGCTAGAAGCCGAGTTCCGAAATCTGAAGAAAGGGAATTTGTCTGTAGCCAACTACTCCAAGCTGTTCCTAGAGAAGCTGAATTTAGTGGGATATCTGGTCCCGGATGAGAGATCGAAAATAAAGGCTTTTTATCTTGGTCTACCGGCCAATATGAGAACGGATGTGCGTAATGCCGGCGGGTCGACTCTTCAGGAAGTCATTGAAGAGCCCTTGCTTGTGGAAGATGATAGGGTGGCTGAGAGGGAAGAAAGGAGTGTTGTTGGAGAGAAGAGGAAGTGGGAAGGGCCATCCGGGCCCGTTCGCCAGTCAAGGCCGTTTGTGGGTGGGAGAGCCGGCGACTCTCGTAAGGACCATCAATGGTGCCAAAAGTGTAGAACCAAACACTCGGGCGCGTGTGCTTCTAAAACCTATGCGGGTCCGGTAGGTTGTACCAAGTGTGGTAAGAGGGGCCATGTGGCTCGGGATTGCACTGCTCATCCGATGATATGTTTTGAGTGCCAGGAGCCGGGGCACGTGAGGAGAAATTGTCCAAAGCTAGCGGGGAATAATCAAAGCAGGTCTGTTGGGTCGACGGCTAGAGTCGACCAATCGCTGAGGGTGCCGAGTCGAGCTTTTCGGATGATTACCGAGGAGGCGAAGGAGACCGCCGATGTTGTTTCGGGTACGTTCCTAGTAAACTCCTTGCCTGCTCGTGTTTTGTTTGATTTGGGTGCTACGTGTTCGTTTGTATCGGATGTTTTCTGTAAGCGTTTTGTCACTCCTATTAGTATCCTTCCCGATGCACTAGTAGTAGAGATTGCCAACGGTGACCAAGTAATTATCCGAGACCGTTATTGTGATTGCACCATAGAGATCAATGGGAATCCTTTTGAGGTAGATTTGCTACCTATGGCCATAGGGGGTTTTGACGTGGTCATAGGCATGGACTGGTTAGTGAGGCACAAGGCCGACATCTTTTGCTCCAATAATATGATTCAAGTGCCTTTGGAAGGAAGCAACGTGGTCATCATCTATGGAGAGAAGGGAAAGGGTCGCAACCCTATAATCTCCTCTCTCAAGGATCGGAAGTTCTTAGCGAAGGGTTACCCTTCGTATCTAGCCTTCGTGGTGGACGCGAAGAAGGAGAAGAAGACGGTGGAAGATGTGAAGATCGTACGGGATTTTCCAGATGTCTTTCCGGAAGACTTACCTGGATTACCGCCGGAAGGCCAAGTGGAATTCCAGATCGACCTCACTCCGGGAGCGGCTCCGATAGCCCGAGCTCCCTATCGTTTGGCCCCGACGGAGATGAAGGAGATGATGACGCAACTTCAAGAGTTGTTAGAGAAGGGTTTTATCCGACCGAGTTCGTCACCTTAGGGAGCACCGGTGTTGTTCGTGAAGAAGAAGGACGGATCTATGCGGATGTGCATCGATTACCGAGAGTTAAACAAAGTCACGGTGAAGAACAAGTACCCTCTACCTCGCATCGATGATCTCTTTGATCAACTTCAAGGTGCGGTATGCTTTTCAAAGATCGACCTCTGATCCGGTTATCATCAGGTGAGAGTGAAGAAAGATGATGTTCCGAAGATGGCTTTCCGAATGCGTTACGGTCACTATGAGTTCTTGGTGATGCCTTTTGGGTTGACCAACGCCCCGGCCGTGTTTATGGACTTGATGAACCGTGTGTGTCGCCCATTCTTGGATAAGTCTGTGATCGTCTTCATCGACGATATTTTGATTTACTCTAAGGATGAGTCCGAGCATGGGAAACATTTACGGGAAGTTTTGGAAGTTCTAAGAAGGGAGAAACTGTTCGTAAAGTTCTCTAAGTGCGAATTTTGGCTCCAAGAAGTGCAATTCTTGGGGCACGTGGTATCCAAAGACGGGGTAAAGGTGGACCCGGCGATGATGAGTTGGGAGCCGCCGACGAGTCCGTTGGAGATACGGAGTTTCTTGGGCTTAGCGGGATACTATAGACACTTCATCCAAGACTTTTCCAAGGTAGCTACACCGCTCACATCCCTCACAAGAAAGAATGTCAAGTTTCTTTGGACCGATGTTCAAGACCAAGCCTTTCAAACACTAAGAGGAAATTGTGCGAAGCTCCGATCTTATCCTTGCCTGAAGGATCGGAAGACTTCGTAGTGTATAGTGACGCTTCTAAGATGGGGCTTGGATGTGTACTTATGCAACGAGGGAAAGTCATTGCCTACGCGTCGAGGCAATTAAAGGAGCATGAGAAGAACTACCCGACGCATGACTTGGAGCTAGCGGCGGTAGTTTTTGCTTTGAAGTTGTGGCGGCATTACTTGTACGGGACCAAGTGTACCCTCTTCATGGATCACAAGAGTCTCAAGTACATCTTCGACCAAAAAGAACTCAACATGCGGCAAAGGAGATGGCTTGAACTTTTAAAGGATTATGATTGTGATCTACTCTACCATCCTGGTAAGGCCAATGTGGTGGCGGATGCATTGAGTCAGAGGAGCCATGATGGTGGTGTTAAGTTGTCCCTTACAAGGATCGACGTGGTATCAAGTTTGGTGGAAAGCATTAAGACATGGCAATTAGAAGCGCTCAAGGAGCAAAATCTCAAATCCGAGATCATGGTAAAGCAAAGTGGGCTCTTGACGGAAGATAGTCGCAGGCTTAAACTCTTCCAAGGTCGAATTTGGGTGCCAAAATTAGGTGGAAATCGGGAGTTACTTCTAGAAGACGCACACAAGTCGAAGTATTCTATACATCCCAGTAGTACCAAGATGTATAGAGACTTAAAATTAAATTATTGGTGGCCGGTGATGAAGTTGGATGTGGCTAACTACGTGGAAAAATGTGTCACGTTCCTTCAAGTCAAGGCGGAGCATCAAAGGCTGTATGGAAGTTTGCAACCATTGTCCATTCCCGAGTGGAAATGGGACAACATCACTATGGATTTCGTGACGAAGCTATCGAAGACCTTGCGAGGCCACGATACAATTTGGGTAGTCGTCGATCGACTAACCAAGAGTACGCACTTTCTTGCAATGAGGGAGACTTTGCCAATGGAGAAATTGGCCAAGCTTTACATCTATGAGGTTGTGTCGAGGCATGGGGTTCCACAATCTATCGTATCGGATCGAGATAGCCGTTTCACGTCGAACTTTTGGGCAAGCTTGCAAAAGGAACTGGGTACCAAATTGAATTTGAGCACGGCGTATCATCCTCAAACGGATGGTCAAAGTGAAAGGACGATTCAAACGCTCGAAGATATGCTGAGCTCGTGTGTGATAGACTTCGGGGGAAGTTGGGATTCACATCTACTGTTGGTAGAGTTAGCGTACAACAACAGTTACCATTCTAGCATTGGCATGGCACCATTCGAGGCGTTGTATGGGCGAAAGTGCCGAACCCCAGTTTGTTGGTTAGAAGCGGGCGAAAAGCAATTCGCCGGGCCGGAAATAGTGCAAGAGACGGTGGACAAGGTGAAAGAGATTCGAGAAAGGCTAAAGGCGGCGCAAGACCGACAGAAAAGTTATGCAGACAAGAAAAGAAGACCGGTCAAGTTTCAAGTGGGTGACCGTGTCATGTTGAAAGTATCTCCATGGTAAGGAATTATCCGGTTTGGGAAGCGTGGGAAGCTTAGTCCTCGTTTCCTTGGACCCTTCGCTATTCTAGAAAGAATTGGACTTCAAGCTTACCGGTTGGACTTACCACCGGAAATGGATGGGATACATCCCACTTTTCACGTATGCTATCTTCGGAAGTGCCTAGCCGAGGAGGAAAGCGTGATTCCCTTGTCAGAGATTCGGGTAGACAATGGAAATCGTTGCATGGAAGAACCGGAGACGATTTTAGAGTCAAAGGTGAAGAAATTGCGACATAAAGATGTGGTTATGGTAAAGGTTCAATGGAAGCACCATCGGGGTGCTAACATTACTTGGGAATCCGAGGATGACATGAAGAAGCGTTATCCTCACTTGTTTAATTTAGAATGAGATTTCGGGGACGAAATCCTAATTAGGTGGGGAGGATTGTAACACCCGGAAATTTGTAAGGTATGTATTTGTTCCCTTAATACTGTAATTGTATTTATCTTAAATTACGAGCCTTTATATGCTTATGAGCCTTACTTTAATTTCATGATGTTATCTGGTTAGCATTTTAAGTTCAAGTATTTAGACCTCGCGCTAGTTACCGAATTTACGTTGGCTAAATAAGAAAAAGAAGCAAGATGTTGGATTTTCTGGGGCACATGACCCGTGCGCCCTCCTTCACAAAAAACGAACGGCCCGTGCACACTGGACAGAAGGTCCAGTAAGTTAAGTACGAATTTTTCCCCTTTTCTCATTCTCATCTTATTTCTCTTCTTCAATTATTCTCTCCCAAACCCTACCTCTTCATCTACTTCTTCTAAGCTTCTTTCAACCACCAAATCATCACCATTTGTTGCTAGAGTTAAGAGTATCATCCAAGGTTTCGGTTTGAATGCTTCACCACCATCTCCATCTTCATCTTCCTCAAGTATCCAAAAGCTTGATTTTGGGGTTTTCGTCTCCCACCTTATAATTTCCAGATTTTGGGTGATAAGAGCATTAAATCATCATTGAAGGTTCATCCAAGTGATTTCATTGAAGCTTCCTTCAAGATCTTCATCTTCTTCAAGTCTCATCTTCTTCAAAAGCTAGGGTTTCATCTTTTCTAGGTTTTGGTCAAAAACCTAGATTGTGAGTTTACTAAACCTTTGTAAAAACTAGATACATATCATTTGCTTCACTTGTTATCATTATTGTTATCACTCAAGTGTTCTTATTTAATGTACAAGTAGTTGGGGATTTCTATGGAAATATGTATGTGAGTAACCTACTATGAGTCACTTATGCATATCTTGGTGTTATGATGATTCCTACTTGGAATGCCTTTTTGGCGACCTTATATCCTCACGAAGTATTTGGATGATTATTATGTCATATGATGGATTTACATGATTAGGATGGTAATAGTGTGTTCTTGGTTGATATCCGAAATTTTGACGGATTGAAACACATCTTGAGACCTCCTAAATGCATTATGTAGACGAACCAAGTCTGTGATTCACTATACGAATGTAGGTGGGTGACATTAGGAGAATTTCCTAAGCGGTAGTCTCCTATGTACCTAGACCTCCGTCGTCGGGGAATTTCCTAAGAGGTAGTCCCCGGTGCGTGTCGGGCCTTTGGGTTGCCAGTGAAAGTGGCTTCAAGGTGCATTGCCTCTTTGGGTGAACCGGATTGGAGATATGGGTCACTCCCGTTGACTCTACATCTACGTGATTAACTGTTTAACTGCTGATAAGAACTGCAACTGTTTCTGGCATGCTTTTACTTGTCCAACTCACTAGGCTTTTTGGCCTAACACTTGTTTGGTGTCGATGTGTATCTCAGGTGTTAGCGGCGCGGCTCCTAGGCAGGTTTAGATGCTTTGGGCAAGAGCCTGGGGGGGCGGTGACCGGTGTATGGTACCGGTGTCGACCGGTGTGATGAACAACCGGTGTCGACCGGTGTATTGTCGACCGGAGTGGTCTCGACCGGAGTGGTCTCGACCGGAGTGGTCTCGACCGGGGTGGTAGCAGTGTGTTGTAATTGAAATGCTTAGAGAGGGAAAGAATGTGCGAGATAGCTTACCCTTTTTATTTCGGTACCGTCGTAGGTGGTGTTAATCATTAGAAGGCAGACTTTAAGAAAGAAGAACCTGAGGTGAGTCTTTCAAACTAAATCTTTTACGATTTCGAAAGTTATTTGATAAATATGAGTTTTCTGAACTGCACGTTTATATTATTGAAAGTTGAGTAGATTTTTTGAAAAGGTTGATTTAATTATGTTGGAATATTCATGTTATGTTATATAAACGCGATTTATATAATGTTGTTAATTAGATGTATGCATACATTTGATTCAGAAGTTTTGACCTAAGTCGGGAAGTATGGCCCGCCTGCTCGTACCGGGGAGTGTGGCCCGTTTATGCCATTGGGGTGTGTCCCCAAATTAAGGCAGTACGAGACAGACATACCGTCTTTGACGACAGTGTTAGTCAGTAGTGTGAGTTACGCTTGCGAAGCGTAAAGTATGATAAATGTTTGATCAGTATAGTGAGTTACGCTCGTGAGGCGTAAGGCTTTGTTTAAATGTTTAAATAATATTTGAACTGTTGCAGTAGTGCTTGGAGGGGACTCACAAGACCATCGGTCTAACCCGCGCTCTTTCAAAATTATAATCCTGTTTCACGTTATCGCAAGATAGCAAGTACCGATAAGGGTAAGGAGAAGATGTGAGATAATTCCAGGAGCTAGAAGACTCCTTGTAATAGTTTCCTTTTTGACTCAGTTGTGTAATAGTTTGTAGTGGCAACCCTATTCTTTTGATTGTAGGCTTTGGGGCCGTTTCTAGTTGAAATATTATGTTTTGATGTAATTAAAGTTTGGGTTGTTACAAATGTCACTATCGCGTGGTCACAATCGCACCACTCAACCAACCCGCGGTACAAACTCCGCAATAGTGACCGGCGATACTGACAGTGTCACTATCGCGTGGCACTATCGCGCCACTCCCCCATCAGCTCGAAAACTCCCCCAAATTCGATAACAAGCATGAGGTAAAACATATCAATAAACATATAACCCAATTAGCAGATTAGAAGGATAATAGGCATTCATAAGGGACTTCAATTACTCAAATAATACAGTTAACGAAATGTGAGAAGTAAATACTCACCTTTAGATTTTCCGGGTGTTAGAGTGATGCTAAAAATATCCCCTTGGAAAGGAGTGGTACGATTTGGGAAGCGGGGGAAGCTAAGCCCATATTACATCGGACCATTTGAAATCGTTGAACAAGTCGGGGAAATGGCATACAAGCTGGAATTACCCGATGAGATGCGGGGAATTCACAACACGTTCCACGTCTCAAATATGAGGAAATGCTTAGCAGAAGTCGATATGGCTATACCATTGCAAGATTTGCAAGTAGACGAGAAATTGAACTATGTGGAGGAACACAAAGCGATCGTCGATCGTAAGGTTAAGAAACTAAGGACTAAAGAGATCAGTCTCGTGAAAGTCCAATGGTGATTCCACAAAGAGCAAGAAGCAACATGGGAAGTGGAATCGGAGATGAGGTCAAAATACCCGTCACTTTTCAGCACGGAGATTCCGGGAACGAAATCCTTTTAAGGGGGAGGTGTTGTAATAACCATTACTCTAAACCTAACTGTTGAGGAGCTTGGGGGCCATAGTATAAAAAGGAAAAATTGAAGGACCTTTGGGAATTTTTTTTTAAAAAAGGTATTAGAAAGGGAACAATCCCTAATTCTCTCATTTTTGGAATTTGGAGGTGGCGACGTTAGAAATCTGTGCAAGAACTTGGAGACTGAAAAAAAATTAACTGTTGGGGATTTCATCTTCTTCAATCTAAGCTTCATCTATTTCACTCTCATGTTTTCTCTTGATTTGTGTACATTCTTGGTTGGGATAAACCTTGAGAATCTGATTTTTCTCCCAATGTGATTTATGGAAGTTTTAGACTTTGGGGTAAGCTATCAGTCAAATAATGTTATCAAAGGATTAGTAGAGTTTCTTTTTCGGTTTCATTTTCGTTGGTAATGAAATTCTCAGGTTCGATTCTTTCGTAAATCTCAATCCTGGATTGGGTTTCTGGGGCGATAACTGATGATTGGTAGGGAAACCCGATAAGAAAAGGGAACCGGGTAAACACGATATGAGTGGAATCCGAGAAAACCCGGTATAAGTGGAATTCGAAACAAAACCCGATACTATTTGGAAACCGGGAAAAACCCTGGTAAATATCCCCAACCGGGAGACCGGATAAACCCGGTATAGGGGGCGGTAAGTCGGTGATTATCCCAACCGGGAAACCGGGTGAACCCGATAAGAGGGAGCCGGAACCCGACATGTGCCCAATCAGG
The DNA here is from genome assembly GCA_954870635.1 of Arctium minus. NCBI lineage: Eukaryota > Viridiplantae > Streptophyta > Magnoliopsida > Asterales > Asteraceae > Arctium > Arctium minus. The sequence continues at coordinate 118,973,364 of OX941083.1, read as the reverse complement.
AACCGACATGTACGGAAGCCGGGAATCCCGGTCATGCGCGTGTCCCGGAAATCGATTTCATAGCCGGGTATTCATATATCTTGATCGAGGACTAGGCTCCAACCAGATTAGTGAGATCTAGCTAAGACTCTAACTAGGTTCTTTTCGAATTGACTTGTAGGCGTGCCGGAGTGAGTTTTGGTGTGTGGAGTTCCATCAACCAGGTGAGTTCCCTTACCCCAAATTGCTAATAACTGAAAATGGTTTCCTTTGATGAGATTCTTGATATTTTCTTTAAAAGAAGCATGTTACTTTGAGCCGTGAAATATTAATCCTTATAAATTATTGTGGTATGTGGAATCGGGTGGTACCGTGAGGAATGTGTTCCATGGCTTATTGAAAACCATCGAGGAGTTGGTTGAACATTGTGCTCTGAATCTATTTCTTGTGCACACAGTGGCGACATCTACTGGGCCCGTGGGGGTCTACTGGGGGCCCCGAGTATGAACATCACGAGGAGGTGATGAGAGATGAGGATATTGTAGCAAAATCCTACGTGAAATCGATTATTTAATTTATTTATATACAACTGTATTACATTTGTTTTTATGAAGTGAAGTTGTAAATTTTATGAATTATTTAGAGACAGAATTCACTAGACCTTCTGGTCTAATCATCGCTTTTCAAATTATATAAACCAATTTTCAGGTAAGAATATTCGTGGTGCTTCTTCAAAGGGCAAGGAGAAGGTCTGAGGGTAGAGATGAAGACTGTATGACTTAGAGTGCTGTAATTCCCTGTTTTCTTATTGATTTGTTAGATAAACTCTCGGTTGTGGCATTTGTTTCCGCTGCTGACTCTTTGTAGTCTCTGGATTGCTTTGTATTTGGTGGAATTTTGGGACCCGATTTTAGGATTGCGCTGCTTATATTTTGTTTGGGCTATTTTAGGTTGTTACAAATGACATGAGGTATGGCATGGTGGTGAGGCCAAACCTCAAGCCTTAGGAGCCATGGCGTTTTCAAGGCATGACTTATGACGTCAAATTTCTAATTCATATATAATATTATACTCCCTCCGTCCCAAATTAAGTGTCCACATTACTATTTTAGTTTGTCTCAAAATAAATTTCCACTTTATAAAGTAAGTTTCCAATTTTCCATTCTACCCTTAATTACGAGGTGGATAAAATTTCTCTCTCTCTCTCTCTATTAGTAAGGGCAAAAGTGTCATTTGGCTATTAAAAAGTGTAATAATTGCACATTCCTAAAACTGTGTGCCATTTTCATTGTAAACATTTATTTTGGGACAGATGGAATATATAAAAACGTATGTTTTGTAGTGTTACTAAATGAGTCAATAATAATAAGCAAGCTAAGTTAAGTTAAGTTATATATTAAAAACGTAAATAAAAGTTAAATATCTCGTTACGATAACTGCATATTAGACCATGGCGTGTCATGGGCTTAACGTGGCGTGACACACAAACTTGGTGCCATGGTGTGCCATGGCGGCTGTGCGGCGAGTTTTTTAGTACAATGGTTAAAATAAATAACAAATGCTGAATCTTACAGATATTGCAGAATAACCCATATATGTAGAACAAAGAGATATTGAGGTGACATCATAAGAATTGAGTATACTCAAATTGTGAGTTATAATTGAGCTTTAGATATCCCACATTAACGATAAGTTGAAATATTGAAATAAAAAACATGTATAAGAAAGAACGTTGGGATGACATGGTGTACTATAACTCATGGGTTTGACTCATAATTAAGCTTGTCCTATGTAACACTCGTAAAATTTAAGGTATGTTAGGGGTCTTTCTTATGAATCCATTTGTTAACTTTAGGGATTTTGCTAATATAGATTCATTTGGAACTTTGAAGATTAGAATTGTGCCTTGGTATTGGAATAGAGTTTTGGGACTTGGCTGAAAGACATTGAGTTACGCGGGCTAGGGTGCGACCTTGAAGCCGCGACCAAAGCCGCGGGACTCGCTGGGTGCTTGGGTCTCAGAAGCACGCGCGGGTTAGGACGCGACCCCCAATTGCCACGGCCCCCAAGCCACGGCCCAAGCCGCGGGAAGCCCCTGCAGATCTTATAGACGAGATTTCACCATTTTTCCTCATTTACTCCTCACCAACACTCTTCTTCTTCATAAATGTGATTTTAAGGAAACCCTAGGTGATTTCCTTCAAGTTTGGAAGCACATTGTTGTCATCTAGAGCCTCAAGATTTAAGGAGCTACCTTGGATAGTCGGAATATTCATCCTCCTCTCACCATACCTGGTTTTCTAGGTTTTCACCAAAAACCTAACTTGTGAGTTCATTCTCTTTTAGTAAACTTTATACATGTTAAAATGTGGATTTTAACCTCCTCAACATCTCTATTTTTGATTTATTTGAGTGGGTGAGTTTTCACTAAAACCTAATTTTGGAGATTTTGGGGGTTTTGTGAAAGGGTATGATTTTAGGGTCAAGAGCATACATTTTGGTTTAGTTGTGGATTTTATACATGAAAAACATGTTTTCTAAAACCTTGGGATTTATTTGCTTGGAAATCAAGATTTGGGCTTTGAAATGTGGGTATGTATTATTGAATGAGTATTTGATTAAATTGATTTAGTATGTGTGGAAGTATCATTTAATAATTTGAAATGGAACCTCTTGGAAGCATGGGAGTAACTATATGGATTCATAATTTTGTACATATAGTGGCATTTTAATTGATGGAAATTATTGTTTGGTTTTGTGGACATTGGATGGATTACTTGGTTGCATATGGGCGTCATGAACCCATTTATATATATAAACTTTGATCCGATGATGAAACGTTAGTTTTCCACATCGAGGCACACTTAGGCATCGAATGAGGTATGTAACACCCTCAAACCTGGAAATAGCAACTGATTTTAAAATTTTTCTAAATACATCGATAAATGATACATCTCCAATCACAAATTTATTATTTAACCTCAATACGCACATTTAATCTCTACTTGTTGTCTAAACAAGGACGGGTGCTACTAAAACTCAATAATAGCCACTATCTCCAAATTGTGGAAGACTTCACCAAATACTTACACTTGTAAAAAGCTAAGGCTCAACTCTTCATAGCTGCTAGGACCAAACCTCCAACTGGAACCTGATGCACATGCCGACAAATAAAAAGGTTAGACTTAACGCCTAGTGAGCTCAAGAGTTTCCAACATATAAAAAGTAATCATTTAAAAGAAAGAATGCGGTTAAATTCATAATCTTTCAATTTGATATGTCTTACATATGAAAACGACTCATTTTCCAATAGAATGCAATTTATGCAAAGAACACTGATTTAAAACATTTTCCAATGCAAACTACTTCAAAGGAGAAGACACCAATATAAACCGCCCACTCATAAATTATGTTTAACCCCAAAACTCACTCAAAACGGGAATGGAAATTGAACTCCCAATTCATAAAGGCGTAGATAAAGCTTAACTCCCGAAACATCCAAACACTGTGGTACATATTACCCAACTCATAAAATCATGGATAAAACCCATACATATAAAATGTCACCGAAAACATGGATACCGAAAATACAATACCCAAAATAACACCTTTCGGTGACGGGGAAGACCCGATTCCATCGAATGTGGCGGCACATAAAGATAAGCCACGTATCTATGTTATAAGCATAACTTCAAGGATAAACAACCATTGGCATCAACCCAAACAAGTCTTTAGCCAAGGTAGACATCAACCTTATCCAGGTCTTTAGTCGTAGCGGACATCAACTCAAACCGAGTCTTTAGTCATATCCAATAAAACCGACTTTTATGCCTATGGATCCATTGCATTATGGTCAAAACGTTACACGACTCAAAGGAATGACAACGCACTCAAATCATGTAATTTCCAAATAAGGTGCAACTAGGTACACCATACGACCGAGGCTCCTTAACGAGCTACCAAGATTGAACAAATGTTCCAAAGACTCCACCGAGTACAAATCAAGCCCCAAGAGGTTTAATAAACGTTTGGCTAAAACACGAGAGCCAATATGGTTACACAACCCAAAATACACATTTTCCCAAAATATTTGATTCTCAGATTATCATTGGCCTTCGGCCCAAAACCCAAAAGGTTTTCCATTTCTAAAATGTTCCCCAAAGCCGGGAATGACCCAAAACCAAAGGACCCTTACATTAGTACCTTTCAAAACATGTCGTTTCATGAATGCTGCATAAAACCCGACAAACACTTAAAGGTGCATTTTTGACCAAACACCCATTTATGCAATAAATCATCAAAGCGCATTCCTTTGCGACACATTTATCAAAATGTCCAAAAGTCCCATAATGTGTACTATATAAGTTTATAAAGTTAAACGCTTTCAAAATAACCAAACTTATCAGCAGTTAACAATTTCATGTAAAACACGTGACACTTTAAATTTAACATTTTTGGCATGCACACCGTTTTCACAAATCAACTTGAACTCACCTTGCTAGATTTAGGCTAAATCTAGATTTTGCCCCACTTTGAGCTTTCTTGACGAAACTTGAATCCTCCAAGCCAAAACCTCCAAAAACCTAGATCCATAAATTTCAACCATAAATAAACATATCCAACCATATAGAAACATTCCCCAAACATATTACCCCAAAATCTCCATTTTGGTCCAAACCCTAATTTTCCATAAATGAAGAGAACAAGAAGTTACCTTAACTACACTCCAAACCACCAACCAAACCCATGTAGGTCACCAAAACAAACCATAAGGTTCCAAATCTTCAAATGATGCAAAGGTTGGATGAAACCCCAAAGAGCTTGGTGAGGAAGATGGAGATGAAGATATTTTGGGGTTCTTGATTCCAACTAGTTAGATGATGAAAATCATGTGGTTTAAGGAGGAACCCTCAAAATGGGTTAGGGTTTGTGGGGAAGAGAGGAAATGATTTGGGAGAGAATGGGAAGGGATTAGAAAATGAGAAATGAGGGAAATGGGTGAAAGTTCGGATTTAACAACCTCTCAGCCCCCGCAGGCGATAGTGACATGCGACTATGCCCTTGGCATAGTCATCGGGCATAGTCGCGTGGACCACACGACTCACGGTACAAACGGGGCGATTGTGCCCCGCGATTGTGACACCCTGACACTATCGCGGGCACAATCGCGAGCACTGTACCGAAATCCAATTTAATCAGTTTTGTCAACTTTCAGGCCACGACACCCAGAACAGATCAATTCATTATTTAACGATAAATCCCCAAAACACGGTAAGTTAATATTATAACTACCATAACGATATTCTAAGTTTCGGGGTGTTACAATCCTCCCAACCTTAAAAGAGATTTCGTCCTCGAAATCTGGCACCATTCGACACCCATCATCGCACTTAGCGAGATCAATTGATTCTCTAATCAAAAGAAAAGCCTTCACGGAACCTTACCTCATATATGAACCCGATTACACCCCGGTTGAGGTTGTCACTGTGTTCCTCATAATAAGTTTCCACGCCCACAAGCTCAAGGTCCAATTTACCTCTCCGAATTTTAGATGAACGTCGAGTCCTTATCACGTCATTTTCCTACTAGAAGATCTCGGTTGTCTCCCAACCTTAGACGCCACGTACTACCTCGAGGGGGTTTTAAAACTTCAACTTCCCACTGACTGGATCATCCCAATTCGACCTGATCCCGGATATGTAATCCAAGGACCCAACGTCAACCCCAAGAACTTCCAAAATTTACCACATGAAGAGCATACAGATTGACTATTAGATATCAATACCTAACTATCTTTAAATCCCACCACCGAGAGGCTAACACCTCTCCTAATCCACCGGAAATACATCCAACACTCCAAGGAATACTGGTCTCGAAAGGACAGATCGGCTCGCACTAAGTCGATCCTCAAAGGTTAGAAGTTGACGCCTAATATGGAAATGAGAATTCTGATCACATCTCTTTACGACCAAACCATAATGTCCTCAATATACTTAAGTACCCACGAAGGTAATACATTACCAACACTTAACATGTTGTCAAAAACATCCCATCAGTTCAAAACCAACCGCACTGAAGCAAACGCATAAGGCTCAACCCAAGGATTTATCGAAGGAAAGATCGACCGCTTATAAATAGGGGTAACATATAAGTCTGATACCTCAATTATTCATACATACACAAATCCAAAACTGAAACCCAAAATCCAAGGCTAACCACGAGCCAGATCATCCGACGCTTCAATTCCCAAGGGCTCCTTTAGTCATTTAATTACAACTCATTCCACGACGGGGTTTACATCTATAAGCCTAATGAGTTCAAGGTTTTCAACTAATATGCCATCTTAAATTTTTTTATAAAACTTCCAAATACACAAGTTCTATAACGATCAATCGTGAGGTAAACATAATACACTACCGTTTATTCGGTAGGTTTCAAAATTGATTGCCAACACTACGCATATGAAACCAATTTCAAAACTCCTTTGATCAGTACATACGTTAACATGGGCAGAAATAAAAGATGCGTAGCAAAGTTTTAAATGGACCACCATGGTCCTAACATAAATCAAAATATACCATAACTGCGAAAGTAATTTTCTGCACCAAAGCACGTGCAACAAAAGTTTGTACAACTCTCAAAGGAAGAATTTCACGACTTCAATTTTAAAATATTTTCCCTAAAAACGCAACACATCAGAAGGTAAAATTTCCAACAAGGCCCATATACGTCTGTTTATTTTCCCCAAATATAACTACATGATAGGAACGTAAATGGCCGCACAGATAAAACACACTTACCCAAGGCGGTAACTACAACGACATGCAAACCGAAAATTCATTTCATGCGTGTAGAAACTTATGACAGCAAAGTTTACAATTGGAACACGTTTAAATAAACAGTTCTATCTGAAACAACATAAATCTTTTATACATTTACTCACACCAACATCATAATTTAATCCAATGTCAATAGTATACAAAGATTGACATTTGTATAAAGCCCGAAGATAATTCACATAATAATGAAACCTCCCCCAAACAACATGAGGGACGACATCTATTAACAAAATTCATCAATAAACTCACCCAAGATGCTTATGTACACGTACCCAGAATTTGCTTACGCGACGCAAAATGTCGTACAATAAGACATCATAAAACCAACGGAATTTTCATAAAACTTATTAACGCTAAAATCAAGCGGTGTCAAAACTTTCATTTCCCAACATAAACGCATAAAACGTCAACATGTCTAAAAATGTCAGAATTCTAAAACCACCCCGTACGATAAAGTGACCCCTTTCAACAAAACTTTCCTGAGACACGACGCCCAAAAAGCTCGTAAATTTACACTGAACAAAAATAAAACACACGTATTTTGAAGTACACTCACGCGCCCAAAATGTCGCAAAACAGTATTCCATAAAATTCAACGCGACTCGTACAGACCCAAAATTCCCAAGGAAGTTCAGACTCAAAAACATGGGAACAACTCTTCCTTTAAAACCTTAACATATGTGGAGGAGATCCAATGTCAAGGTTAAAAATTCTACAGTTACTTGCCCAATGCCCCATATGGCATTAAAACACGGATCTTAAGATGTCCAAAATAGCGTTAAACACAAAACAGGGACGGAGAGATTTTCAATATAAATTGCAATCACATGCAACAAAACAATTTCCATGTATGCTTAAGCTCACGGTTTAAAATCTGATGAGTGCTAATGTTTTATCAAGACTTCACAGTAGAACACAATTTATGCTTCGAAAGCATGAGAAATAATTGATGCAAACTTATTATTATTTTCTTTTTAAATTTCTTGCATGAATTTCGGTCGGCACTCAGCATCTTAGGACTACACTCCTCCATTTTCCCGACATATTATCGTCATTCGGATGTCTCCAACATCTTAGAGCAACAACCCCACTAATTGGTTAACTTACAATTTTCCTCGAAAAAGAACCGGTCTGTCAAACTGATAGTTCTACTCTAACCAATAACTCTGACCCAAGATGGTCAACTTAATGCATTCATCGCGCTTAACTATCTTTCCAAAGTGACGATGCCATAAACATCGACTCTTCCTTAGACCTCTCGCTTAGAAACTTCCTTACTACCCCAAAGGTCATCCCACCAAGGTAGTACAAGTATACACATGTAACATGTAGATTCACCATGACACTGGCCAGGTTTCATTATGAACGTACCGTACATGATCGTCCTTGCTATCCTCGACAAGTTTCCCGTTTCTAGCGACCCAATCAACTCCCGAATATCCTAGCTTAAGGTACCAAATGTTGCAATTCTCTCTCTCAATCACTTAAACAACGCTAGTTTGAGTCTAGGTATCCAAAATCAACACCTAATTCTCTCAAACTTATGCTCTGATACCAACTTGTAACACCCTCAAACCTGGAAATAGCAACTGATTTTAAAATTTTTCTAAATACATCGATAAATGATATATCTCCAATCACAAGTTTATTATTTAACCTCAATACGCACATTTAATCTCTACTTGTTGTCTAAACAAGGACGAGTGCTACTAAAACTCAATAATAGCCATTATCTCCAAATTGTGGAAGACTTCACCAAATACTTACACTTGTAAAAAGCTAAGGCTCAACTCTTCATAGCTGCTAGGACCAAACCCCCAACTGGACCCTGATGCACATGCCGACAAATAAAAAGGTTAGGCTTAACGCCTAGTGAGCTCAAGAGTTTCCAACATATAAAAATTAATCATTTAAAAGAAAGAATGCGGTTAAATTCATAATCTTTCAATTTGATATGTCTTACATATGAAAACGACTCATTTTCCAATAGAATGCAATTTATGCAAAGAATACTGATTTAAAACATTTTCCAATGCAAACTACTTCAAAGGAGAAGACACCAATATAAACCGCCCACTCATAAATTATGTTTAACCCCAAAACTCACTCAAAACGGGAATGGAAATTGAACTCCCAATTCATAAAGGCGTAGATAAAGCTTAACTCCCGAAACATCCAAACACTGTGGTACATATTACCCAATTCATAAAATCATGGATAAAACCCATACATATAAAATGTCACCGAAAACATGGATCCCGAAAATACAATACCCAAAATAACACCTTTCGGTGACGGGGAAGACCCGATTCCATCGAATGTGGCGGCACATAAAGATAAGCCACGTATCTATGTTATAAGCATAACTTCAAGGATAAACAACCATTGGCATCAACCCAAACAAGTCTTTAGCCAAGGTAGACATCAACCTTATCCAGGTCTTTAGTCGTAGCGGACATCAACTCAAACCGAGTCTTTAGTCATATCCAATAAAACCGACTTTTATGCCTATGGATCCATTGCATTATGGTCAAAACGTTACACGACTCAAAGGAATGACAACGCACTCAAATCATGTAATTTCCAAATAAGGTGCAACTAGGTACACCATACGACCGAGGCTCCTTAACGAGCTACCAAGATTGAACAAATGTTCCAAAGACTCCACCGAGTACAAATCAAGCCCCAAGAGGTTTAATAAACGTTTGGCTAAAACACGAGAGCCAATATGGTTACACAACCCAAAATACACATTTTCCCAAAATATTTGATTCTCAGATTATCATTGGCCTTCGGCCCAAAACCCAAAAGGTTTTCCATTTCTAAAATGTTCCCCAAAGCCGGGAATGACCCAAAACCAAAGGACCCTTACATTAGTACCTTTCAAAACATGTCGTTTCATGAATGCTGCATAAAACCCGACAAACACTTAAAGGTGCATTTTTGACCAAACACCCATTTATGCAATAAATCATCAAAGCGCATTCCTTTGCGACACATTTATCAAAATGTCCAAAAGTCCCATAATGTGTACTATATAAGTTTATAAAGTTAAACGCTTTCAAAATAACCAAACTTATCAGCAGTTAACAATTTCATGTAAAACACATGACACTTTAAATTTAACATTTTTGGCATGCACACCGTTTTCACAAATCAACTTGAACTCACCTTGCTAGATTTAGGCTAAATCTAGATTTTGCCCCACTTTGAGCTTTCTTGACGAAACTTGAATCCTCCAAGCCAAAACCTCCAAAAACCTAGATCCATAAATTTCAACCATAAATAAATATATTCAACCATATAGAAACATTCCCCAAACATATTACCCCAAAATCTCCATTTTGGTCCAAACCCTAATTCTCCATAAATGAAGAGAACAAGAAGTTACCTTAACTACACTCCAAACCACCAACCAAACCCATGTAGGTCACCAAAACAAACCATAAGGTTCCAAATCTTCAAATGATGCAAAGGTTGGATGAAACCCCAAAGAGCTTGGTGAGGAAGATGGAGATGAAGATATTTTGGGGTTCTTGATTCCAACTAGTTAGATGATGAAAATCATGTGGTTTAAGGAGGAACCCTCAAAATGGGTTAGGGTTTTGTGGGGAAGAGAGGAAATGATTTGGGAGAGAATGGGAAGGGATTAGAAAATGAGAAATGAGGGAAATGGGTGAAAGTTCGGATTTAACAACCTCTCAGCCCCCGCAGGCGATAGTGACATGCGACTATGCCCTTGGCATAGTCGTCGGGCATAGTCGCGCGGACCATACGACTCACGGTACAAACGGGGCGATTGTGCCCCACGATTGTGACACCCTGTCACTATCGCGGGCACAGTCGCGAGCACTGTACCGAAATCCAATTTAATCAGTTTTGTCAACTTTCAGCCTACGACGCCCAGAACAGATCAATTCATTATTTAACGATAAATCCCCAAAACACGGTAAGTTAATATGATAACTACCATAACGATATTCTAAGTTTCGGGGTGTTACAAGGTATAAGCCCTATGTGCTAGTACGCGATATTGGGTGAGGATCTCAACATAAGGACCCTATGTGGTTGTAGTTGACTTTCCGTGGGTGTACGTTTAAAGCTACTGAGCCTGACATCCATTGCGGATACTTTTATGTGTTTGGTTTTACTAATACGTCAAGTGGCTTACTTTTGTGTTCCGTCACTTGTGTTAGTAAGCGGGCCTCCCCCGTCAACCCAAGAGGTATTTGTATTAAAGTTGAGATTTACCTATATGAATTCTACTGGCACTTCTTAAACTATTTCATTTGAAAGTACTAATTTAATTTCCCATTGCAAATGTTTGATCTCACTAGGTTTTAGCCTAACACTTTTTCTTAAAATGACATGTATAACAGGTCACTCTAGCGGTGGAATTCCTCGGGGTTGAGTGGAGAATCATTGAAGGATAATAACATTTTTGAAGAATCATAGAGGCGTATATTGATATAGTGACGATATACTTTTGGAAGTGAGATGTCGACACCCGTTCATAATCTGGAACTAGTTGGTCTAGATTAGTAAGTTGTTGAGGCAATTTCACTTGATTATTTTATTGTAAACGACATACAATTATTCTCCTTTTTTGGGTGATTCTATTATGATAGACTTGTTTATTCCACATTTAATTTAGGCTTAAATTAACTCCTTTTTTTAGGGTGTTACATCCTATTTAGATCAAAAACATATGTGATTTATGTAAATGTGAGAAAACCTACAAGCCCATTATTGTATTTTAAATCACATTTTTAGAATATTTGAGAGAGTATTAAAAAATTAAATTAATATTAACTTTTTTTTAGAAATAACGCAAGCACGCAAGGTAAAATGGGGGAAAATCAAAATCACATAAAATGAATAGATATGGCGATGATCATGGACGTGATAAACGCTCTATTCGACCATCATACCTATCACATATTTGTCACATTCGATTAAAATTCCCATCGACTAGGTATGACATTATTATCAGATACTTATCACATGCTTTTATAGAAAAATTAGGGCAAAATCAAAGTTAGAAGTAGTATCGACATTGGAGGAAGCAACATAAGAAGGTATCACATTATTATAACATATTTATCACATTTGTTAGATAATAGTATTAGGGCAAAATAAGGTCAATAGTGGTATACTGGTATCATATCTTTATCACATTGTCATCGATACCTGATTTTGTATCACTGGTTGTAATCGATCACTGGTTTTGAAATCAATATCATTGATTGTAATCGAGCACAACTTTATCACATTGTAAGCGATAAATGATTATGCAATCGAAGGTATGGTTGATTTTGGAACCTTTGTATTTTCTCTTGGATTGAGTTTGAGCTAATGGCAGAAGTTCACTTAAACGAAGGTTATCGAGATTTAAGGGATAAATGCAAATAATTAATATAATTGAAAATTGTTGATAAATACATAATTATATTACTACCTTTAATGCTTTATTTTTAATTATTCTAATTTTAATTACGTGTTAACTAATTTGGAGGCCCATGAGTATTCTTTGCATTTTCGCAAAACCGACGTGTTCTCTTCTGAACCTCTGTTATATATATATATATATATATATATATATATATATATATATATATATATATATATAGAGAGAGAGAGAGAGAGAGAGAGACGAAGGTTCAAATGAAAACAATAACTAAACAAGAAAACAATCAAATCACGTGCAAAATCACAAGTGATTTTGCGCTTAATGGTCAACAGAAGAGTGTGCAGAGCGACATGGTCCACGACCTCAGGTGATGTGTTGCAATTTAGGTTCAAAACTGTATAATTTAATTTGAGTTTTTTAAACCGAACTACAAACTACATTTGCCTCAAACAATATATTATCGTACGGCAAAAAAGTGGTACAATGTGATTTATGTTGCTTATACCTAAATGTGATATGTAGAAGGTACTTGAAAATGATAATTCAAAGTTTCATAAACTTTATACTTCATATAATACAAATTTCATAGCATGTACAATACAAGTAGATGTGAATATACACAACATAATTAAATCCGAACTCATAACGAATTTTAATTAAACTACATAAACAATTCCAAACAAACAACCGAGCTCCACGGACCATCAGTAATTTAGTATGAATGATGTCAAAATAATTTTCTTTTAGTTAATAAAAATACAATATATAATTAAAAAGGATATATTATACAATAAATATATATTAATCAAGTTTTAGAAGAAGTATAAATTGCACAAAAAGTTGTCTAATAAACATTTATACTTTTTGAATTTTACAAAAAATCAATTAAAACTTTTTACAAGCAATAACAGTTTTCACGACTTTTAAAAACTATTTTAGAAAGAAAAAAGGGTGGTAAAACAAAAAATTTATATTTTCCTTTTTCTGAAAGATAGCAATATAATACCAAAAAAGAGGGAACAAGTACAAAAACGAAAAAACAAAACCCAAGGCCTCCAAGAAGTAGTATCAATCGAAGTCAAAACAAACAACAAAACCGAAGAAACATACAAAAACCAAAACACAACAAGAAAAGCGGACAATAAAACCCTAATGCCTACACCACCGAGAGAGACTCGAGGAGAGCCCCAGAAAACATCAACACAAGTAGCCCTCGAAAAAGACCATGAAGGTGAATCAATTAAGCCAACCTCGAAAACAAAAGGCCACAACCCCAAATAGTTGAAAACAGTCACCAAATCACAGCAAACCCCGAAGATGCTTACCCGTCAAACAACGGCCAAGATAAAGAAAAATCCTTACAACCCGTCGAGATACATAATTATGAATTTTATATAATAATAAAACCTAATATAGTTAATCAATGAAAAGATAAATTTAGAAAAACTTGATTTTAAATTTATATTTTTATTGATTAAACATATCAAGTTTTATTATCAAATGAAATTCATAATTTTATGTATCTTTAGAATATTCTAATTAACTATTTATCCGATATTTTTAAAATGTCTTCAAATTTGTTCACAATTTATTAATGATATGTATAACTTCTTAAAATTTTATAAAATAATCTATAAACATAATAAAATACATGATAAACATTAAATATTATAAAATAATATTTTATGATGTAAATGTAAGGGTCGGTGGCAGTTACAATATCGTATTTCAAGTGATTTACGGTCCCAAAAATGATAACAATAAATTACGTGCAACTGACCCGTTACAACAAATGCGGAATAACGAGATCTAAATATTGTATATTTTGGTCTATTGATTCATACCGATCCACAAGCGTAAATATAGCAGTTATCGAATATACGATAAAATATAACGAAACAACAAATAAATCGAGACAGCAATATTTAACGTGGTTCCACTATCAGTGTGATAGTGTACATCCACAGGGAGAGAGAGATCTTTATATTACCAACCGGGAGAAATTACAACGTGTTTACGAGATCCTTGGATCAACAAATCAGCTAACCAAATGTTCCCCCAAAACAAGATATATATAAATATATATCAATGATATATATATATATATATATATATATATCAACAAAGAGGAACAAGGAGGAGGAGGAGGAGGAGGAGGAGGAGGAGGAGACTTCTATTTTGTTGGTGTATTTTTGGGATGGAAGGATGCATGTATTTATAGGGATAGAATGGTGCAAGAAGACAAATGGGTATGGGTTGGCATCTAGTTGGCATCCAAGATATCTTCCATATTTCTCATGCAAAAATAAAATCCAAGTCAAGTAAACTTCCAAATATATGTTGCTTAAATTAATCCACATATCCAAGCTTTAAACACTTGTACATTGTGTTTGGTGAGTTGCACAGCACCAATAAAACTTATCTGATTTAAGTTTTTCAACACTCCACCATGATGTGCAAATCACCCGACGAAACCAAAGCACGAACCAATCCCTCGAATGCGGACAAATAGCTGATAGAGATTGACACGAGGTAACAGAATGCATTTTGATCGTGACGAGCTTCGGCTCGGCCATCACCCGTCAAAATCAAAAGCAAAAAATCCTCAAGTGAGCAATCTCAATAAACGAACGAGTTAAGCAACCCAAAAAAACATGTACCAAGTAATATCTCCCCAAAGATGTCCCTATGTCATCTGTAGCAATATTCTCATCTCTCCCACAAGGTGCCAAACGGCACTAACACAATCTGAGTTGGATCAAATTCGAGCAATGCTCGAATGCGGTTGGCGGTAACGACTTGGTGAACATATCTGCAGCATTATCTTCAGATAATATTTTCTTCAAGTACACAACCTTCGCGTCGTGTAAAGCTACCAGAAATGCATCACGCACATTAATGTGTTTTGTTCGAGAGCTGAACGCCAAATTTGTTGCCAAGTGAATAGCACTCTGGCTATCACAATTAATACGAACAGTAGTCTGCTTCAAGCTCAAACCAAACAAGAGTTCCTGTAAATGAACTGCTTCTTTAGCAGACTCGACCGCTGCAATAAGTTCAGCTTCGGTAGTCGATAATGCAACAACAGACTGTAATCGAGATCTCCAACTGACAGTTGTTCCACCTAATGTAAAAACATAACCAGAGGTGGATTTCCAACTGACACGATCACCTGCATAATTTGAATCGCAGTAACCAAGAATATCACAGTTGTTTTGCATACCATAAATCAGGTCGTGAGTTTCCGTGCCTTTCAAGTAACGAAATACAGTTTTCACTGCATTCCAATGTGACTTACCCGGGTTTGATAGAAACCGACTAATTACACCAACGGAATGTGCAAGATCGGGACGGGTGCATACCATAGTATACATGAGGCTCCCGACTGCACTGGCATGCGGAATCTTTGCCATCTCAGCCTTTCCAATATCGTCTACCGTACAATCGTCTTTTGTAATCTTGATGTGTCTTGGAAGTAGCGTAGACACCGACTTTGCTCCATCAAGATTAAACCGCTTCAGAATCTTTTGAATATAGCCCTTCTGTGTTAACCTGAGAGTACGAGACTTCCTGTCCCGAACAATTTCCATGCCGAGAATAACACGAGCTTCACCGAGATCCTTCATTTCAAATTCTGATTTCAACCTATCTTTCAAACGGTTGATTTCAGAACGATCCCTGCAAGCTATCAGCATGTCATCAACATAAAGAAGTAGATAAATAGAAATGTCACCGCTTGATCTATGATAGACACAAGCGTCTTTCTCACTATGCTCAAAACCCAACGAGAGCATCAATAAATCAAACTTCTTGTACCACTGTCGAGGCGACTGTTTAAGTCCATACAGGGACTTTTCCAATTTACAGACCCAATCAGGTTTGTTGTCGGAGATGAAACCTTCCGGTTGCTTCATGTAGATGGTTTCTTCAAGATCTCCGTGCAGAAAAGTTGTTTTCACATCTAACTGTTCGAGCTTCATATCAAGAATTGCCACAAGGGCCAGAAGGACCCGGATAAATGTGTGTCGAACCACAGGCGCGAAGATATCGTCATACTCGATACCCTTCCGCTGTGCAAAGCCTTTCGCAACCAGGCGAGCTTTATAACGCTTATCGTCTTTTGACTTTATAGGCCCATTTGCAGCCAATTGCAGGACTGCCTTTCGGTAATGGACAAAACTCCCAAGTGTTATTTTTAGATAGAGCTTCCATTTCCTCATGCATAGCACCTAACCACTTAACACAGTGGCTCGAAGCTAGGGCCTCCGAATAGTCAAACGGATCATCCTGTACAACATGCAAAGCATACTCTAGCTGGTCAGTAAAACTCATATTTGCAAAATCCCAATCACCATACCTATTAGGAGGACGGATAGTTCTCTGGCTCTGCCTTACAGGTACTGATACTGGAATTGTATCGCTTTGACCTCCACCATCATTTAGAATTTCTTCCTGAACTGAGCTAACTGGATCAGAACTAGATGTATCTGCTGGACTAACATCTTCTTCAGATTCTGATCCCAAAGTAAAACTACGAGCAGATGAGTTGGGTACAATAGGACTGACAATTATCTCATCTCCATCGGCTGTTGGAGAAACAGAAGAGATAATTTCCGGTTCTGGAGCGGGTTATCGATTATGATTAGACTTGAACATAATCGACTCATCGAAGATCACATGTTGAGAGTGAATCACCTTTCGGGTGACCGGGTTCCAGATTCGATAACCCTTGATTCCATCTGTATAGCCGAGTAGGAATCCCTTGGTGGCTCTGGGATCCAACTTGTCCTGACCTGTCACAAGAATATATACAGGACATCCAAATACACGTATGTATTTCAAACAGATACAACCCTTACCCCTCCAAATTTCTTCCGGAATTTTTCCCCCAATGGCTGAACACGGTAACCGATTCACAATGTGTACAGCAGTGTGAAGTGCTTCAGCCCAAAACATTTTAGGGAAACCAGATGTAACTAACATACATCGGACTTTTTCTAACAAGGTCCTATTCATCCGTTTGGCGACTCCGTTTGATTGCGGATCGCCAGGTGTGGTGTAGTATCGGTGAATACCTCTACGTGAACAAAAGTCTTTAAATTTACCACTAGTGTATTCACCACCATTGTCAGATCTAAGCACTTTTAATTTTCTACCAGTCTCGACTTCGACTAGTGCTAACCAAGTTTTGAATATTTCAAAAACATCTGACTTTAACTTAATCACATACACCCAAAGTTTGTGCGAGAAATCATCAATAAAAGTAACATAGTACTTACTTCCACTGAGGGATTGTGTCGAAGATGGTCCCCAGACGTCTGTATGAAAGTAATCGAGGATCCCTTTGGTGTTGTGTTTTCCAACACCAAATGAAACACGCGTCTGTTTACCCGAGACACATTCTGAACAAAAGTTCAGACTCGTAGGCGTGTCAACTGCAATGAGTTTCCGCTTGCGCAGAATCTCTAAATTCTTCTCTGAGGTGTGCCCCAATCTACGATGCCACAAACGGGTAGCATCTAAGTTTCTCGAACTATCCGCGACACACGCATCAGAACTGACTGTTTCGCCTACCAGATGAAACAGGTTATTTTCTGCCTGCTCACCTTTCATCACAACAAAGTTCCCTCTGGAGATGCGCATACTCCCTTTCTCTATTCGAATCTTACAGCCAAGTTTGGACAGTTGTCCAACAGAAATCAAAGAGCGAGTCATAGACGGTACAAATTTAACATGTGATAAAGTTCGAATAGTACCGTCAAACATTTTGATTATGACTGAACCGATGCCACGAGTGACACACGATGTACTGTTTCTCATATAAATATGGTTACCTTCGAACTCCTCGAAAGTAGTGAAACAGTCCCGAAATGGTGTCATATGGCACGAAGCTCCGGTATCCAACACCCAACGCATGTCGCCTTGTGGTGCAGTAACCGTTGCTGAGAAGCCTGTATCTCTTTCGGCTGCAACTGTTGAAGATTCTGTTTTGGTCTTGTCCTTGTTTTTCAAACTCGGACAATCTCTGACCCAATGACCTGGCTGTGACAATAATTACAATTGCCACGTTGCTTAGATTTCCCGCGATGACCAGGTTTACGAGATTGGGAGCGGCCACGAGTTCTTCCCCTGAGCTGATCGTCTTGGTCTCTTTCGGCAAATAGACCATGACGTGTTTACGAGATCCTTGGATCAACAAATTAGCTAACCAAATGTTCCCCCAAAACAAGATATATATAAATATATATCAATGATATATATATATATATATATATATATATATATATATATATATATCAACAAAGAGGAACAAGGAAGAAGAAGAAGAAAAATAGAAAGAATACTTCTATTTTGTTGGTGTATTTTTGGGATGGAATGATGCATGTATTTATAGGGATAGAATGGTGCAAGAAGACAAATGGGTATGGGTTGGCATCTAGTTGGCATCCAAGATATCTTCCATATTTCCCATGCAAAAATAAAATCCAAGTCAAGTAAACTTCCAAATATATGTGGCTTAAATTAATCCACATATCCAAGCTTTAAACACTTGTACATTGTATTTGATGAGTTGCACAACACCAATAAAACTTATCTGATTTAAGTTTTTCAACAGTAAAACCATACATATAATGATATAAAAACGCAAGAGAGTGTAATAAAATAAAGCAAAAAGCAGAAGTAAGGGTTCGAAATCCGAATCCAAATGGTATATGATGATGTAAGGGTTAAACCTTTTCCATGAATATGGTGTGTGTAAATGTTAAGTTGGTCAATGAACTACTTTGAAAATAAATAAATAAATAAATATTCAACTTTATAATTCCATTTATTACACGTCAACAACATATTATTGGTGAATAGTAGTTTAGAATTTTAGACTAGATCCGGGTTTGGGTCCGAAAGCCGGGTGGTTGTCATCCTCAACTCTCAATACTTTCCATATACTTTTAACCTTTTAAGATTGTTCGTTCTTACCAAAAAAATATTAGTTTAGAAGCATGATATATTCACTTGTTAATAATAATTTAAGGGGCAATAGCACAACTAGCACTTTTTTTTTTTAAATTGACAAAATAGCACACTTTTAGAGAAATTGTCAAAATAACACCCTATTACGCCGGATCCATTATGCCACCTCCCGGCGTAAATTGTTCATGGGTCCCACATCTGACAAACCAATAAAAAAATGACACGTGTCAATCATGTCTCCCCTTTTTCAGACAACTCTTCCTAGTGGGTCCGGCATAAAACCACCCCATCTCCACCCCCACCCGGCGTAAAACCACCCCACCCCCACCCCCCACCCGGCGTAAAACCAACTTTAGACCCGATTTTTTTTACTTAATACCCGGTTTTTGCTATTTTATCTTCATTGTGACATAGATAGCAATTTATTCCAAAAAAATATTCCTAATTTTTAAACACTGAAAATAAATATCAGATAAATTTTGACCAAAAAATATTCCTCTCTTCCCAAAAAAATTTACCTTCCCAAGATATATACTGATTTGACAACACAATGACAATAATCAGATAAATACTGAAAATAAATATCAGATAAATTTTGACCAAAAAATATTGCTCCCTTCCCAAAAAAATTTACCTTCCCAAGATATATACTGATTTGACAACACAATGACAATAATCAGATATATTTTGACCAACTTTAGACCAGGTATTGAGTAAAAAAAATATATCATTGTCATTAATGGTTAAAGGAATAAAAACAACATATCAAGGTGCAATTCTATTGGTTGAATAAAAGTTAGGAAGATTTTTTTGGAATAAATTGCTATTTATGTCACAATTAAGATAAAATAACAAAAATCGGGTATTGAGTAAAAAAAATCGGGTCTAAAGTTGGTCAAAATATATATTTGATTATTGTCATTGTGTTGTCAAATAAGTATATATCTTGGAATATTATATCTTGGGAAGGGAGGAATATTTTTTGGTCAAAATTTATCTGATATTTATTTTCAGTGTTTAAAAATTAGGAAGATTTTTTTGGAATAAATTGGCATATATGTCACAATGAAGATAAAATAGCAAAAACCGGGTATTGAGTAAAAAAAATCGGGTCTAAAGTTGGTCAAAATATATCTGATTATTATCAAATCAGTATATATCTTGGAATATTAAATCTTGGGAAGGTAAATTTTTTTTTGGGAAGGGGGAAGATAGAATAATATGTCAACTCAGTATATATCTTGGAACATTATATTTTGGGAAGGTAAAATTTTCTTTACAAAATTCAAAAAAAAAACGGGTTTTATTTAATACAAAACATAGAAAAAATACACTTCAATTTTTTTATAATTAATACAAGACATAAAAATAAAAAAAAATACACTACAATTTTTTTTAAATAATACAAAACATAAAAAATAATACAAAACATAAAAAATAAACTTTAGGGTTGATGTCAGCAAATCATGTCAAACAATTAATAAGTACGGATAATGATTGGAATATTATGTCAACTCAAGGGGGGAGGGGGGTTTTACGCCGGGTGGGGGGTGGGGGTGGGGTGGTTTTACGCCGGGCCCACTAGGAAGGGTTGTCTGAAAAAGGGGAGACATGATTGACACGTGTCATTTTTTTATTGGTTTATCAGATGTGGGACCCATGAACAATTTACGCCGGGAGGTGGCGTAATGGATCCGGCGTAATAGGGTGCTATTTTGGCAATTTCTCTAAAAGTGTGCTATTTTGTCAATTTTTTTAAAAAAAAGTGCTAGTTGTGCTATTGCCCCATAATTTAAACATATAAATCGAACCTCAAAATCTAGATATACACATACATACACATAGAGAGAACTTCAAACGACAACAATAACCAAATAAGAGAACATAAAAACGGCTAATCACGTGATTTTACACTAATGGTCAACGTAAGGGTGTGCAGGCGACTTGGTCGCGTGAATCACATGTGATTTAATGCATGATTTCAGTGTAAAATCATATCTGATTCAACCGTTTTTCTTATTTGGTTAGTGTTCTCGTATGAATATGACTTCATACACACAGATGCATATATATAAATAAACTCATCTGAACAATTCATATATTTTAATCCAATAATTATAAAATATATATATATATATATATATATATAAGGATGTTTACATTTTATCAAAACTAAATCCAATATATTATAGGAGGGTTGCATTCAATTTGAGTCATCTAATCTTTGGATCCAAGGATTAATACATACTTTTGTGTCCTATTTTTTAAAGATTTTAATTTCTTTTAAACTTCCATCTCATGATATTTTAGTTTTTTTATTTGAACTTCCGACTATATGTGTAAAACACTTCTCATAGAAATGATATAATATAAAAACAAGGTTTTAAATGGCGTGAAGCGTTGCATGGCTGGATGACCAAGTCTCAAGCCTTAGGATACACATCAAGGCCACGACGTTTTTCAACGCGTGACTTATAACGTCTAATATTATATATACAAACATATGTTTTCTACTATTATTCAAAGAGTCAATGACAATATTAAACAATTTAAACTATGTTATATATTAAAAACTAACAGGTAGGACATTAAAAATGTCAGAAAAACAAATATCATGTTACAAAAATCTTATATCAGACTATGACATGTCATTAACTTAGACACAATACTTAAACCACGACACACCATACCTACTTTTATGGCAATCCTTTTATAACACTGATATAAAATATAATATATAGTTTGACATATCCCATAAAATCCATGAAGTTTATGATGGCCTACCTTCATTAACTACTTCATGGGATCTCTCCGTAAATCATGGGTACAATGTCTCTAAGCACTTGTATTTGCTTATTACGTGCCAGCTCTACTTCCCTTTCCTGTTCCCAATATTTAAAGATATCATAATAATATCACCTACACTTTTATCCTAAATTATCCATTTTTCTTATTAAAAAACTCATCTTATTCTTTTCAAAAACATCTTATTTAACACATATTTTGGATATATATATATATATATATCATCTTTCTAACTTTAATCTTTTTTATTTGATTTAGGTCAACAATTATCACTCATGTATATGTATATTTACTTTGTAAAACAAAAAACTACATATATAAATGATAATAGTTTAATTTTTTTTTTATATAAAAGGCAACATTTTTTAAAGGCGAAGCAAAAACAAGATTTTAGTTAGAGTTATAGATGATAGAGGTCCTTCAGACGGTGGTGATATGGTAAGATATTGAGATTTTGGGTAGCTAAGTTACCTTTATTTATATAAGGTTTAATCATTTTAGACACTTTGGTTGTCAGGGAATGTGGAATGTGTCTTACTCGTAAGTTAGACGATTGAGAACACATTAATTGTTGAAGAAGCGCGTATTTAGAAGATAGGACGTCTTATTGTGATAAAGGATAACTAAAAGGATACAACATAATCATATACACAAAGGAAATGAATGTTCGCGTAGTTGGTTTCTAAGCTTAAATACATGAATGTGAAGTATAATAGGGTCTACCGAATTGAATCACATACATTTGAACAAGTGAAGGAATAACCTGCCCTTGCTCAATCGGAGCCAACCATACTTAATTAATGGATTTGTAGAGAAGATAATGACATTACTTTTAATGCGATTAAGATTGTTGATGAATGAATGTTACAATAAAATTGGCATGATATTGCTAAAAATAGAAATTTGATCCGCGAGGACACACACCCTAATGGCACTACAAGAAATTGTGGTTAGTCGTGGCTACGATTTTAGTCCCTATGGTTTGATGTTTATAACGATTTTCGTCCCTGGTCTTTCAAAATTGTTTTTTTAGTCCTTGTGGTTTCTATTTGCTTCTATTTTCATCCCTCCCTCCAATTTTATTAATATTAAATGTTAATTCATTTAAAAATTAAATAAACAAATTACATATTTGGTTCTTGTGGTATATAAAATTTTATATTTTTATCTTAATTTACATTTTTTTTACTTTTTCTTTATTTATTGTATTTCATCATGACATTTATTTTTCTATTAATTATATTGTATATTTTCATAATTATTATTACTTTAATTATAAAAATAATCAAATAATTTTATTAAAAATACTAATAAACACGTGAATTTTTTTTCAAAACTTTAGGTTTAGATCTCTTAAAGTTAATTTTTTTTTTCTGTTGATTTATTAAAGATTTTTATTTATTTTAAATTACCATTGAAAAAAGTTTAATAAATTTCGAGAAAAAAATCTTATTTTATAACAACCGGTTGTTTATTGGTAAATTCACTTTACTCCCATTATTTCATATTTTCATTTAAACTTTATTTTTATTAATTAATCAAATTTGTTAATATTTAAAATAAACACATACACACACACACACACACACATATATATATAGAGAGAGAGAGAATGGGGTTCAAACGAGAACGATACATATTTAAAAGAACACGAGAACGGTAAATCACATACAAAATCATAAGTGATTTTATATTAGCGGGGAAGTCGTACAAAATCACAGTATGTGGACGACTTTTGCCGCGACTTAAGGTCGCAGGAATCACATGTAAAATCACTTATATTTTGTATGTGATTTGCCTTTGTCGTGTTCATTTTAAATAGGTATCGTTCTCGTTTGATTCTCTCTCTCTCTCTCTCTCTCTCTCTCTATATATATATATATATATATCAAGGTTTTAAATAATGCTTGCGTTTGACGTCACGTTAATTTTGAGGCACGTCATGACCCTAAAACTTTGAAAAAAATATCATGTATTTATCAATATTTTTAATGAAATTATTTGATTATTTTTATAATTAAAGTTATAATAATTATGAAAATATACAATATAATTAATAGAAAAATAAATGTTTTGATGGAATACAATAAATAAAGAAAAAGTAAAAAAAATATAAATTAGGGTAAAATGTAAAAGTTTATATACCATAAGGACCAAATATGTAATTTGTTTATTTAATTTTTAAATAAATAAACATTTAATATTAATAAAATTGGAGGGAGGGATGAAAATAGAAGCAAATAAAAACCACAAGGACTAAAAAAGCAGTTTTCAAAGACCAGGAACAAAAACCGTTATAAGTATCAAACCACAGGGACTAAAATCGTAGTTTACTCTTACCTTTATTTATATAAGGTTTAATCATTTTAGACCCTTTGGTTGTCAGGGAATGTGGAATGTGTCTTACTCGTAAGTTAGACGATTGAGAACACATTAATTGTTGAAGAAGCGCGTATTTAGAAGATAGGACGTCTTATTGTGATAAAGGATAACTAAAAGGATACAACATAATCATATACACAAAGGAAATGAATGTTCGCGTAGTTGGTTTCTAAGCTTAAATACATGAATGTGAAGTATAATAGGGTCTACTGAATTGAATCACATACATTTGAACAAGTGAAGGAATAACCTACCCATGCTCAATCGAAGCCAACCATAATTAATTAATGGATTTGTAGAGAAGATAATGACATTACTTTTAATGCGATTAAGAATGCTGATGAATGAATGTTACACTAAAATTGGCATGATATTGCTAAAAATAGAAATTTGATCCGCGAGGAAACACACCCTAATGACACTACAAGAAATTGTGGTTAGTCGTGGCTAATATGTCATATAAGCAATTTAGTATATCAAACGATCATTTGATTTTGGTAGTGAATAGAGTCTATTATGTTTTTTTATTTTTTTAGTATAAAAAAATAAATTACAAATTTTTTTTTTGCCTTTTCCAACCAACAAACATGCAATCAAATTTATACCAGTCCTTTTTCACTAATTTTTTGGGATCCGAAACAAAAGTTGATTTACTGAGTTATTGTGAGAAGGGTAAAAAAATAACTCCACTATTGAAAATTGGAATAATTCTAATGCAAAATCAATTAAAAATATTCTTCTAAGTTAGTTTATGGGTTATTTTGAGACTTAATCAGAACCATTAGATCAACATTAATTAAAAATGATCAAAGGTCTAAATCCCTTCAGTATACATCTCACCTTAACTATTATTCTCACACGATCATTCGTGTCCGAAACTAAATGTGATAATTCGTAACCCATACAATTGTTTTAGTCAATGCCTACGTGGTACGCAACAAAGGACCCATATTTTAGAGCATGTGCATCTGTAATGTGGATTAGAGGCCCGTAAAGTCGTCCGATGTGTTTTTAGTAGAATTTCACCGTTTCGAGGTACTTTTTTTTAAAAAAAATTGATTGATTTCGAAGACTTTTTCAATTCTTTTGTTTATTTCAACGAACTTCTAGCTTTTTTAGTGGATGTTCCTTGTAAACTTTAATATTCTGGAACACTGCTCAAAGTTTATCGTGTGCACCTTTCATACCTCCGAAAATATTATTCTTACGGAAATCATTTGAATAGATACACATAACTCTGTTGTAGCCTTCGTGGTCCGCCTTTGGTGGCATGGACCATACATATTAACCTATTTTTTGGGTTAGCTTTTGTTTTTCTGACACTATATGAACCGTACAATGAATTTAATTT
This sequence comes from Arctium minus, assembly GCA_954870635.1. Taxonomy (NCBI): domain Eukaryota; kingdom Viridiplantae; phylum Streptophyta; class Magnoliopsida; order Asterales; family Asteraceae; genus Arctium; species Arctium minus. The sequence continues at coordinate 118,947,626 of OX941083.1, read as the reverse complement.
AGACAAATGTAATGAATCAAAAAACATAAGAAAGAAAATTCATACTTTTTTTTACATGAATCGTTTCTATAAACTTTTCGTTATTTTATATTTTTATAAACAACGATTTCATATCGATTACATCATCAAAAGAAATTGTCATAAAGTTTGAACGCTAGATCGAGAGTGGAAACTCCCCAACCCAACCACCATTTGATGAAATAAATAGACCTCACATCTCCCTTCCTTTATTTTGTTTCCTAACTTTAATGTATTCACCGACCACTAGCAGCCCTACTGAGTTTAATGTAGTAACATGTCTCATTTCGGTTTTCGATACATCTCACGGTATCCAATGAATCAAGCACGACCGTATGTATTAAAACGCAAAACTATACGAGCGTTACGCGTTTGAATAGAGACAATTTACTTTGATAAACTCACTCGACAAATCTTGCAAAGTTGGATTTTATCTTAAAACTTGTTTCGATTTTTATGTTTTTATTATCTTTGATATGTGGGCATGCGTATCTCAAATCCGATCAATCATATCTCAAGCTTGTGGAAATGTATAAATTTGTGGATTTTTTATTTAGGTCAAATATGTTTTAGAGCATTTTAAGGGTTGTCTCAAGTATGAAAACGATCACAAGACTAAAATTTAGACTTTTTATTTAAATAAGTGAAACGCCAATTGTTTTATTTACATTTTGGTTCAAATCATTTATGCTCATAATCAATATATTTCAACATTTTGGGCCAAATTAATTTTGATTAGTCAAGTAACAAGTGGCTTCTCACTTCTAAACTAAACTAAAAAGTACGTGACATGGTGTTTTTCTAAATTTCAAGTTGGTGGTATTAGCGAAAATGAAGTTTTGTATACATTCTACGTTCCAAACCTTATTTCAGTGTAGGGGCGAACCTATTAAATCTTGAGTGTGGTCCTGTGCATATGATCAATCTTATTTTGTAATGAAAAATAATTTGGGGTATGAAAGGTGCACCCGCTGAAAGATGAGGGGTGCTCTATAATGTTATAAAAACTGGGGAAAAATCGAAATCAACCAAAAAAAAATTAAAAAAAAAACCCTATTGAGATCAGGCAAAAAACTCAAACAAAATTCAAAATGATGGAATTCGGCTAAAAACACATCGAACGACATTACGGGCATTTGATTCACCTTAAAAGTACTCTCACTCGACAAACGTATGGGTCTACCACTGTTTCAGAGTATAGTATATTGGATATGTTTCATTTTGTTTTGTAATATCTTTCTAAAAGAAGCTTTTAAAATGCTTCTGAAAAATTTTACAATCGATTAAAACAAATGTCATTTTTCGAAAGAAATTTGGATTTTTTTTTCAATTAATCAAGTATGAAGATATTTTCCAATTTAATTATATGGTCCACCCTTAGATTTTATATCTTGTTCAACTTCTTTGGACTATGTTTGTTTTTATTAGTTAAGATTTAAAATTTTCCAAATAACAATAAAATAAAGATATAATTATAGGTCTTTATTTACTTAACGTAAATTAAACCCACGAAACAAAAAATGATACAAACAACTAGAACCATTTAATTATCATGTCGGCGTTTGACAACAAACACACACAATGAACTTGGTCACAAAAATACGTCAACGTTAACGGTATTGGTCATACCAATTTTGTTACAATAAACATAATAGTAAATAATTTAACATTATCCAATTTGAACATCTAACATTTTTGTATGGACTTTACTTGTACAAAGACAGAAATAAAATTTCAAAAATTATATTATTATTATTAGTTTTAATTTTAATTTTAATTTTAATTTCTTTTAGGCTATAGAAAGTCAAACCTTATGATTGTAAAGAAAAATAAGTTTAGAAGTAGCTTTGACTAATTAGATTTTGGTGATCGAGTCGTACAAGTTTTCCATACTTGTACCAACACATATTATTATATGTACATAATTTTTGTTGGTGTTTATTGTCTACCAACATGTATTCTAATAAATTAATATTTAATTTAGTGTTTCCTGTTAGTATATTTGAAAAGGGGTTGCTTTTAATTGAGGTTTCGTTTATAAACTACAACTATTTTACAAAAAACGATATTATTATTTTAAAAAATGAACCACATCAGTGGAATATGAAGATAAAAATGCCAAAATGTTCATCTAATTTGCCATTTTTTGGTCTAAATCCTTTATATTTAATGATTATCTTTTAGTGATAATCATCATTTTATCTGTTATATTTGTAATAGATACTATTGATTATTTTGTTTATAACAATTTATCGTTTGATGAGTGATTTTTTTTTTAATTAAATCAAACATCAAAATTTAGTTCAACAATTCCAATAATCATTGTGACAAGAAGAGCATGATTTTATTTTTGAATCATTGTACATACTTTGTATATTTTTGTCAAAAAGAAAATCTTATATTAAAACACTATTTTTGTAATTTTTTTACAAGAATAATTATTTATTTATAACAAACACCAACACTTTGAAAAGTCAATGATGATACCTATATTTAAGATGTTCACCTACACCTAGAATTGTATTTTTTAGGACTCCTTTAGATTTTATTTTGGGCAAAAACACCTGGTTGCCATCAAATACAAAACCATATCAAAATAATAAGGTATTCTTACTTTATTATTTATCCACGGTTAATGGACCTACAAAACCTTTTAAGAAAATCATAACTAGTGTAAAATCATTTAAAAATGTGTTATATTCTATGACCAAAATTTTGAGATTCAAGGTCATTACGTCAAGAATCTAGTATATCAAGAACATTGTTCTATAAAACTCGTCAGACCACGTTAAGCATTTGTTGCACGTCATGGCCTAATGCGATATTTGATTTTTCTTTACATTTTTAATGTCTTATTTGCTAGTTTTTAATATATAACCTAATTTTAACTTGATTATTACTATTAACTCATTGAGTAACAGTACAAAACATATGTTTATATATATATATATATATATATAATATTATATATGAATTAGAAATTTAACGTCATAAGTCACGCATTGAAAAACGTCGTGACTCCTAAAGTTTGAGGTTTTGCTTCGCCGCCATGCCACGCCTCATGTCATTTAGAACATTGATCAAGAATCAACTATAAGTGATTCGGAATTGAGAGACCCTCTAAATTTTTAATCATAAACTTTAATTAATTACAAGATAGATTAGTTATTTAAAAAATATGTAAACATGACTAACTAAATATATATTTTCTATTTCGTTCATGTCTGTCGGAGTTAGCCCATTTTACTAGAATGACCGACAAAATTTGATATTTTAACTAGTCTAACGAACTGTATCATCTGTAAAGAGCAAAAACCTATTTCAAAGATATGGCGATGATAGCAAAAAAGAAAAGGTATTGCTTAATTTGATACGGTGTAGGAAAAAAGTAAGAGAGGGTCGTGGAGAGGAAGGTGATGGGCTAAACCATCTTTGCGCTTAGCGCAATGACGCAGCTAATGAGGTTATAACCTTCGATTGTTGGTTGAAAACTATATATTTCCAAGCCCTCTCCTTGGCCTAGAAGGGTTGACCTTTAGTCAAACCCTACAATTTCTAGTTTACCAACCTTTATTTACATTTTATTTTCTAACAGTAATAAATAATTCAAATGATCAAAAACTTATAATTTTATCTAGTTCTTGTTTGTATAAAAACAAATAAATGACATAGCAACTAAAACACGACTTTGGATTAGACAAAGATCCAAATCACCAGACATGTTTCAATATGAATACATTTGTAGCACCTAATTATAAACAACTGTTTGTATACATGTGTCAAAAGCAACGCCAAGTAGTCAACTTCTTTCTTGGAAAACGTCTATTTACCAAATTTATCATCTGATTACGAAGTTATGAATTGATGAATCAGTTAATCCAAACAAAATGAGATTTTTTACCAGACACTCCAAATTTGATGGTATATTTACCAATGTCGAATGTTTGCCCTTTAACTGAATTTGATGATTTTTTTTTCAAGATTAATCTTTTTGTTAAAATATCATGAAAAATGGAAGATTCTAAATGCTATCATCATCGTTTTGCATCCATACTTTTCACTATTTCCTTCAAAAAAAAAAATTACTCTGTGTGTGTGTGTGTGTGTGTCTTTTGCCATCAAGTTATTGACCCATCCTTTGTAGTTCACTTATTTCAACATGAAGCCAGCAAGTTATCCTTGGAATGTGAACAAATTCTTGATGTTTAGAATGGAGCATTGGTTCATAATATGAACAATTTGTACATCTTCAAAGGAATGATCCATAAAACCCAGAAAACTTTAAATATTACAAATTAAGTTAAAGAAAACATCACTATGATGTTTGTGCTTTCCGGTTTGATGCCATTGCCAGAAGAATCACAAGTTTGTGCTTCTTCATCCCTTGTAAAATGAGCAGATTGTCATAACCCGAATGCACCAAAGAAGACTATTCGGTTGCATGAGGGTTGAGCCCAAACCCACCAATTTTCAAAAGCCGAGCACCCGTAGCTTCAAAGCTCATCACAGAAAATTACTTATATAGCATGTAAAGAGAAAAGAGGGACAAGAAACAAACAAGAACACAAGGATTCCAGGCTTCATTGGTTGGATCAGAAACAACAGCTTTTGCCATCCCCATTGGGAATCGTGATTCATCAGCTTCTCTGCAATTCACGAGTTGATTCACTTATGAATGTTGAAGTTATCGTATAAGTTAACACCATATGTACACAAACCACATTACCACACATAACCAAATGTGACCCTGATGTACCAAGTCTAGGCTTTGAGAGGGTTAGGGAAAGAAAGCTTTGTAAATTAAAAAAAGCTAACGAACCAAACCAGGAACAGTCGGGACCAGACCAGAACAAGCAACATTACGAGCATGGATCAAGTCAACATATATGTGTTACTAATTTTACCATAAAAGGCCTCAAAATGATGGCATTGCTTTTCATAAGAAGCTCAATAGAAAGAAGGAATCAACCCAACCTAGCCAAAAAGCGTATGTATGACAGGAGACATTGGCAATACTCATTTGGAGACTTGAGTGCCAGTGCGGATGCCAACTGAGCACGTGTCTGCACACCATCATCAGTCACTTTGTCACAACATAACACCCAAAAGTCATATTTGCGGAATCAAAGTCAAAGGGTGTCAAAATACAGTCATAAAGTTAATGAAATTGAATTTGATACAAACCTGCTCCAAACTGTGCAGTTTCCTTAGCTAATGTTGATTCAAGCAGCAACTGTGCAGGACTTCCGGCTAAGTTTGCTTGTCGACCTCTAACATCACCGTACCGCTTCTTTTTCAACTCCTGTAAATGCCGAATGTGTTTTCATACAAATTACACAGAAACATGAAAAAATCTTATTCTCTGTGAATGAGAGCTAAATTACCACGACAAATAAACAACACTTTGAGAGAAGAAATGCTTAGCAACAAAAAGAGGACGAGCACTTGCAGTAGTCCAGACAGTAATACATTGGATGTGATCCTTTTCCAACAATTTTAGAAGACACGTTGGCCCAACCAGCAGAATCAGTTTTTACTTCTTGAGCATTGGCTGAATTCCTTCTAAACATAGATTGGATGAACTTCAGTTACATAGAATACAGATATCTTACTACTACCACACACTCTCCTCAATTTGCGAGTGCTTAGCACTTTGCAACTTACCAAACTAGAACTTATATATGAATATTATCTTACGGGTTCAAGGATGTTCTGCGTTTATCATTCATTACAATCTATAAAGGTGTATCTTTCATAATTCAATCTATGCAACTTTGGCATATGTTTCCGAGCTCGGTGCTTGCATTTGCTGTATATGCAGAACATATCAAAGAACAATGCATAAATTATTCCTAAGTTTGGATGGAAGTTCACAGACTCTATTCAAAGAAAAGTTGCACCATAACTACTGCCTAAGCGATATGCATATGTCAAGGGTACCTTATGGTATTACCAAGTGGTACACACCTCCATTCTTTCAAATAACATATATAACTTCAACACTTTTACAATCAAGCAACAATATATACAACATTAAAGTTAATCTGGATTCTCATTGTTGCTTCAAAATATTGATAACCACATCAAATTTAATAACAAACATGAAATACCACAGATCTGCAAATGTTGGTGTTGAACTAGCCAGCTAGGAACGAAGTCTTTAGCAATTGTATTTCAGGTTTGAAATGGAAATGACTAAATGCATTTGTAGTTGGAACAGATGAACACACACACATGCTATGGCATCTATTTCGCATTTCACAAGCAGTGATTCGAAATTACTAACATTTAATTTGGGGATCACAACTCATGTAAATGTAGTAGTCAAATTCAATTGATAATATCCTATAGCTCAATTGACTATTACAAAGAGAATTCCTACAATTGTTATAAGTACCTTCTGAATGCAAACCTAAGACCACCAGGTTGTATATTAATTGAGAAAATCTGCATGTCGATTGTCGAGCCCAATTGGGTTTTTCTGTAATCATCTTCAAAAACCTCTTGATTTTCAGTATCATCGAACAAGTATTTCTCAATTAATTATCACTTGTTACTATTTGGGACTACATTTGCATTTGTTTTTGAGAGACTCGAGTGGATATGTTCGAGGTTGCGCTGATTTTAAGAGGTATTCGTACGGCATTCGCTTCGTTCTTTGGTTGGGTGTCTATAACCAAGAAACTTTTTAATTAAGGTGGTTATTATAGACAAAAAATAATTAAAAGTTATTAACGTTTAATTTCGTCCGATATGTTTATAGCGTAATTCTACTGCTTTGAAGGATTTTTAAAGCTTTTTCCTTGATTTCGATGAATTTTTACGTTTTTTTTATCAATTTCGAGGGTTTTTTCCGGGTTTTTTTGGTTGATTTCAAAAGTCTTTTTTTTATGTTTTTTTTTCAAGAGTTTTTTTATGGCTTTTTTCATTAAGGTATGGTTGCACCTTCTTGACCTTTTGAATATCATACGGTTTCACCTTCTAAACCGATACGGTTGCACATTTCATAAAGGTAAAACTTTTAACCTTTCAACGGATAAATAATACGGTGGGACGTGCCATCGTTGGCCCTTCTTGGGTCTCTTTGAGGTTATTTTGGTTTGGGTTGGTTTTGCTTTTGTTTTGTTTTAATTGGGTCGGGTTGCTTTTGAGTTAGATTCGTTTTAACTCCATGTTTGGCTAAATTTGAGGCCGGGTTGTTTCTATATCTTGCAGAAAGTCATAACATTCGTGTTGTTGCCATTGTATTCCTTTGTTTTGTTCTAATAATATGGTGGCCTTTAATAATAAGTTTGCATACATTTCTATGAAATTATTAATGTTCTAAAAGGCTCGTTGTAACAACCGTTGTGGCATAAGGTTTATGTTTCATGTCACATTAACTTTGTGGCACGTTATGGCTTAATAGGCGGTTTTTGTAACGTGATGAGATTTGATTTTTCTTACTTTTTAATGTCTTATTTGTTAGTTTTAATATATGACCTAATTTAAATTGTTTAATACTTATTTTATTTATATAATATTATATATGGTATAGAGATTTGCGGTCATAAGTCACCCCTAGAAAAACGTCGTAGCCTCGCCGTGGCTCCCAAGGCTCGAGACTTAGCCTCCCCGCCACGTCACGCCTCACCCCATTTAGAACCTTGAATATTACTAATAAAATGTTTTAGTAAAACTATAATTAAATGTTCATGATGGTCCATTATAGTAAAAATCATCTCCAAGATTTCTTCAGGATAGATAATTATAATTCAAAATACTAAAAAAAAAATTCAACTCAAATAATTTCTCCATTTTGGATATTGCGTATTTGAATATTTCATCTATACTATATTATAAAGACGGAATAAAAAACTCTTAATTACTACTTATAAAACATAAGGTACTACCATTTTATGCATACATTTCAAAAATCTCTTAATCACAATTTAGTATGCATAAGGTACAACTCATTTGAAAAAAATTCAAACTTTATTTTTTCACTACCTTCCATATTCAAGTTTTTTCTCTTTCATTTGAGGTTTCTCCAAAAGAAGAAAAGTTATTTACTTGCTCAAATTAACATATTTCTTTAATTATGATAGTATGTGTATTTTCTTTATATATACAAGTTTTTAAAGCCTTTTGAATTCTATAAAACTAACTAATAATGAACCTATATATACGTTTAGATACAAAATAATACTATAATAATGAACATTATATTTGTTATTTTTACCTATTCTATATTTCAGTATTTTGAAAAAATATTATCATTCGTTAGATATCGCTGATTAATACATGTTTTTAAAATTCAAATATGCATTTAACGATTACTTTAATATAATTTCTTAATGTTTCATGATTGAAAAAACTTAAGTTATGCGTTTATCACTACTAATGCTACATAAATTATAAATATATGATTTACTCCATATATATATATTTTTTTTCTGATAAGCTATTACATTAATTTTTTATTTCCATTTACAATTGCTCACTCCGATGCATTGCACGGGTACACTGCTAGTATATTTAATAAAAACTTATGTCTCTCTTTTAAACATTTAAATACAAATTTTTTTATTGAGTAAACATAATTAAAAAAACATATTTCTGTCTCATAATGATTATTTTTGAGAAGTTCTCCAAATTTAAAAAATTCCATTGTCTTCTGCCGTTTTACCCATTATGGAAAGAGGTTTCAAAGAACTTGCTTTAAAAAAAACTTACCAAAAATCTTTAAAATTTCTTTATTTTAAATAATCTCCTCAAAATATACAAATTATATTGTAGCTCATATGGTTTTAATGGGCTCAGAATATATGAATATTTCAAAATGGTCTAAACACCAACCTGTTGGACTGGGTTTAATTTTGGATCCTGTGCCAATGTGTTGGGACTTGGGAAGATGCCTGATTGATTTTTCATTATCTGTTATTTTAATTTTTTTTAATAAAAATACCATTTCATTGATTGTAGGGGTTTGGTTCACATAGGGAATATAAAAGGAATGAATAAGATTGTTTGGTTGAGAGTAATATAATTAATGATTATATTAGAAGTTCCAAAAATCCATACCCCCCAAATTTGGGGGGAATACAAAATCTGACGCATCTTTTCCTTTTTTAACCTAATCATGAATTCCTTTACCCCTCTCCTTTCTTTGTAGCCAAATCTCGTCGTCGAAGAAAACATAAAACCCTAGTGCCACCATGAACATCCACCGATGGAGAGATGCGGCAGCGAGGGGCGATGGTGTGCCGACGTCATTCCATCTCCGGCAGCCCACCACCGGCGTCCAGTGCCACCATGAACATCCACCAAACAAAAAAGCTTCCTTGAAGAACCTGCAATCGTTTTCGTTCTTGTGTTTTTTCTCTGTAACTCACCCATTCGGTTGATTTGGCTGCAAGACGGATTATGACTTCGATTAATATAATACAGCAGGTGATGATTTTTTTTCTTGATGAATGAATGGTTTTTATTTGCAGGTGGGCATGAGGGTTTGTCGGTGACAGAGAGGGTGGCAGGAGAAATCATGAATAAGGTGGAGACTGGAGAGAGTTGAAAGGGGGTTTAGGGAGTTTGATACAACCATAGTTTTTTTCTTGTCCAAACACCAACAATGTAAAGGAATGTGTGCATCAATGGAATACAATATAATTAAAGTACTGATTCCTATTCCATATTATATTCATTTCTATTTTCTTTCTCATTCCTTAAAACGAACCAAACGCCCCTATGACATTTATATAATTGAAAATACATATAACAACATTCTTATTGGGTCAGGTTAACTGGATGTCATCTGTTGGCCCATCAAGAGAAGGCTGTTTATGTAGTGGTCCTGGTATCAAGAAGACGGCAACGGGTTTAAACATATTTTAATTTAGTTATTTATTGTTAATGATTCTAAATAAATGAATTATTTATTTATCCAATTAAACCTTTAACTAAATTTTTTTTTTTTTTTTTGGAAAATTATTTTGGCTCTGCCTCCCTAATTTTAAAATGGTTAAATAATGGAGCAATACGAATAATTGATCCGATTCTGCTTATCGCATTAAAACCCATTTTATTCCCCACTCTAGCCTCTCCATTAGTGTAAAGTTTGTGAATACAATTTGTTTTTGAAATTCTATATTCAATGGATTAAAATTATTATAATAATATTAATAATTTTGTCGTGATATATTTCTTACAAGGATGGACCCGTTAAGGCTCAAAGGGCTCTTGTACACTTGCTCACCTTTATTTTTATATATAGCTCAATAGAAAAACAACCCTTAGTTAAATGATACGTGCAAGGAACTCCACCAATCAATTAAATAAAAAATATAAATTTATAGACCTATATGTTTTAAGGCGAATGATCGTGTGAGAAGTTGAGTTAACGTGAAAAGCATGAGAAGTGGATCTGTACCGTTGATCACTTATAATCTCAAACATACCCGTGAATCGCATTTCATAAGTGAATTAATCCGGTGCATCTCTTCCTAATGTGCATCATACGGTTGATAACCACTTCTCACGTTTCTCATGTTAACTCAACTTCTCACCGGGACTCAACCCTATATTTTAAATATGATATATCATAAAATTGTTGTATATTTTTTCAAAAGCTTCCACGCTAGAGGTATTTAACATATTTCCTTGGGAGGTTTTTACAAGAACCTCTATTGTGGTCACAAATTATTGTCCAATCATAGCTCCTTGACAAAAATGTAAGCTCCTTGTATTAGAACTCAACTCTTTGTCTCGGTTTTTGTTGCATTATTGTTTTTACCATAACCTCTCTCACAACACCAAGATCTCTCACCTCCCCCTTGGTCTCGTTTACGGAGACCCCCCAAGAATCAAGATCTAAACAAATCCTTCCCTCCGGTGAACACCTTCAAGATCTGAAGCAGCTGTGATGTTTGCACTTGAAGCAGTTGTGGTCTGGACTCGGTTTCCACCCGAAGCAGCCGTGATGTTTGTTTTCTCCCTCTTCTTCAAGATTTGAAGTTGTGCTTTCTCCTTCTTTTGATTTTAGAGATATGATTTAGAGTTTTAATGTTTTGATTTTAGATATATATATGATTTAGGTTTTTTTATTATTATTATTATTTTTTTTATTTTAGAGATATGATTTAAAGCTTTGATTTATGGTTTTGATTTTAGATATATGATTTAGGTTTTTTTTTAAAGATATGATTTATGGTTTTGATTTTCTATGCATCACAAATCTAATGAATGGATATGATATTTTCTATGAATCTGAAATGTTTTGGATTTTAGTTTAATTTATGTTTGAATGCTTTTGTATGGTTTTTTTTGGGTTTGAATCTCATTTAAGTTTGGATATTTTTGTAATAAATGTTTGAATTTTTTGGGTATTGAAAATTTGATTTAGGTTTTGGTTTTGAATCTTATTTAAGGATTTGTATTTATATTTAGATTTAGGTGATTCATTGATTTTGTGTTTATCGATATGCATCTCCATCTATTTAAATATGGGTTTAATATTTAATGAAGTAAATTTGGGTTCTTGATTTGTGAAAGAAATAGATGGTGAGGGAAAAGATAAGTAAAAAGACCAAATTGAAGGGCACATGATGGACTTAATGTAGCCTAAACTAAGGTGGCGTTTGTTTTTTAAGAGATATGAAGTCTAAAGTCTAAATCAATAAGAGGTGGTGCTAAAGTTTGAAATCTAAATCAATAAGACTGTTTGTTTTTGTAACGTTTGAAATCTTAATCTGAATCAATATGATTGTTTTGTTTGTGATAACAATTAATCAGAAAAATGTCACCACTTCTAATTTCATATGTATTTAAAAGTTAAAAGGGTATGAAATCTGGAAAAAAACAATCGGTTAAAATAAAAAAATTCCTGAACAATTCAGATTTAAGTGATATTAAGAGTTTTTTTGAAAAAAACAAACAACCCCTAACAATGTTAGTGGGATGGACTTATTTGGGCTCCTAAATACAATTTTTTTAACCAATAATGTACTTTATTAATTCGATGGACAAAAACCAATAAGTAGGTATTCACGATGGACCAAAAATATAATTCACTCTTAAATTTATATTTGTTGGGATTTGCTTATATAGTTTGTCCCACATAGATCCCAAGAGGGAAAACAAGTTGCCTTATAATAGGATTCCCCTACCTATTATCAAAATGGGTTACCTAACCAAATGGGTTAGCCCCATATTAAATCTCAAGATGGGCCTTGGGCTGTGCAACTCTCTGTTTGACAGTTTCTTGACAGTTAAGTTAGTTAGTCAGAGGTATCTATAAATACCTATTTCCCTCTTGTTTTTGACAGATATACACAACAAAATTTCTGGGAAAATTATTCATCTTGGAAGCATTATTCGATTCGTCAGGTTCGAGTTTTGCAACTTGAACGGGTTGTTGAATCCTCTAATCAGACGTCCAATTCTAACGGTACGAGGGACGAATTTCTGTATAAGGACACTGCAAAACGCAGGCCTCAATCCAAATACGTTCTTCATCAAGTTTCGTTGCAATAATCGAGTTAGTAATTTAATTCTTGTTCTTGCATTGATTTCGTATATATATATACACGATTTATACATATATTATTTTGTATAATTTTCTGCAAATTTGAATTGATTCTTTAATAATTGTGTTGTTATTTATACGGGTTTCTGTGATCCTAATTCTAAGGTCTAACAATCTTAGACAGAAATTTCGTGATGGATCAATCTTCTATGTTGAAATCCCATGTGGAAAAGCCAGAAAAATTCAAAGGCTCAGATTTTAGGAGATGGCAACAGAAAATGTTGTTTTATCTCACGAAGCTTCACGTCTCCAACGTGCTTACCGAGGAAGCACCAACACCACCGGTTGGAGATGGAAAAAATCCACCTGCCCAAATTCAAGTCTCGGCATATACAAGGGCACACGATGCCTGTAAGAGCAATGAATATAATTGTAGAAATTATATTCTAAATGCTCTTGATGATTGCTTGTATGATATCTATTCCACTTTCTCTACCGCAAGAGAAATTTGGGAATCACTGGAAAGCAAATACAAAACCGAGGCTGCGTGTTCAAAAAGGTTTGTGGTGGGAAAATTCTTGAACTTTAAGATGAACGATTCAAAGTCCGTTGTGAAGCAAGTGGAGGAACTTCAAGTCCTTGTCCACGAATTGGAAATAGAAGGTATGGGTATTAACTCAAACTTTCTTGTTGGTTCTATCATTGATAAATTACCTCCGTCTTGGAAAAATTTTAAGCTTTATCTTAAACATTTGACCGAGGACATGACGTTTGAGCAATTGATACTCAAACTTCGGGTGGAGGAGGACAATCGGATGAACGAGAGGGCTGATGCAAGCTCTTTGGAACCGAATGCAAATGTGGTCACCGGTAGTACCTCAAAGGCCAAATTTCAAAAGGGGAAAGGCAAGGCTTTTGGTGGCAAGCATACTGCAAATGCTGCAAATCCACTTGCAACTCAAAGGAAGACTTTCAAGAAACGTGTGTTGAGTTGTTGGGTATGTGGAAAACCGGGACATCGAGCCAAAGATTGCCGCCACCGGCGAGATCATGGAGGAGGACCCGGTGGAGGAGGCGCTGGTGGGAACCTCAATCAAGCAAATGTGGTCAATTCTCCAAATCAATTTGTTGGAGTTATTGAAGCACTTTTAGCCACAAATGTCATTGATTGGTGGATTAACACCGGTGCTACAGAGCACATTTGCAACTCAAAGAACATGTTCTCATCCTACCAAAAAGTCAATGATGAAGAGCCAATGTACATGGGGAATGCTACTACTGCAAAAATTGAAGGAAAAGGAAAGGTAAACCTGAAGCTGACTTCGGGAAAAGAGCTTGTGTTGACAAACGTGTTGCATGTACCTGCGATCACAAAGAACTTGATTTCTGGACCTACCCTTAGCAATAAAGGATTCAAGATTGTGTTTGAATCCAACAAATTTGTGATATCTAAGGGAGGTGTGTATGTTGGGAAGGGTTACCTATCTGAGGGACTCTTTAAGCTTTCCGTTGTAAATATGAACAATGATGATGTAAATATTATTAATAATAATAATAACGCAGGCCCCAACACTGCTTCTATGTACATGATCGACTCATCTTTCCTATGGCATTCTCGACTTGGGAATGTGAATTATCGATCCTTACAAAGGATGATTAAACTTGGAATGTTGCCTAAGTGTTCAATGGACAATAAGACTAAATGTGAAGTGTGTGTTGAATCAAAATACACAAGTCATCCTCATAATTTCGTAGAGAAATCCAATGAAATACTTGGATTAATCCACAGTGATCTATGTGACTATAAATCAACACCTACACGTGGAGGAAAGAACTATTATGTATCTTTCATTAATGACTGCAACAAATTTTGTCATGTATACTTAATACATACAAAAGATGAAGTTTTAAGTATGTTTAAAAACTTTAAAGCTGAAGTTGAAAATCAACTTGATAAAAGAATAAAAATTCTGAGGTCCGATAGAGGAGGAGAATATGAATCAAGGGACTTTGCAGAATTTTGTTCTAGTCATGGCATAATCCATCAAACTACGGCTCCCTATACTCCACAACAAAATGGAGTAGCCGAAAGAAAGAATAGAACATTGAAGAATATGATTAATTCAATGTTAATTACTTCGGGAGCACCACACAGTTTGTGGGGAGAGGCATGTCTTGCTGCTAATTCGATACTTAATAGAATTCCTCACAAAAAGAGTGATAAATCACCATATGAGTTATGGAAAGGTAAAATACCTTCCTATAAAAGATTGAAAGTATGGGGTTGCCTTGCAAAGGTTCAAGTACCTTTACCAAAGAGAACAAAGCTTGGACCCAAGACCATTGATTGTGTGTATCTTGGTCCTGCAAGGAATAGTGCATCTTATAGATTTCTAGTCTATAAGTCATACATAGATGATATTCACAGCAACACTATTTTAGAATCTGCTGAAGCAGAATTCTTTGAACACATCTTTCCTTACAAGGATAAAGAGAAAGGAGTCTCTAGTCCAAGGAAAAGACTTTGTGAAGAATTAGACACTAACAAGATTGCAGAAACTAATGAAGAGAGTACTTCTAATGCTCATGAAGAAAGTATCGAGCCTAGAAGAAGCAAACGGGGAAAAATAGCCAAAGACTTTGGTCCCGACTTTATGACCTTTGTTGTTGATGAAGAACCTCAAACCTATAAGGCTGCAATGGAATCATCTGAAGCACCTTATTGGAAACAGGCCATTCAAAGTGAGGTTGATTCTATTATCCAAAATAATACTTGGAAATTGGTAGATCTACCTCCGGGTCATAAGGTGATTGGCCATAAATGGATCTTCAAAAGGAAAATGAGACCTGATGGTACTGTAGAGAAGTATAAAGCTCGATTAGTAGCCAAAGGGTATCGACAAAAGGAAGGTCAAGATTTCTTCGATACCTACTCACGAGTTACCCGGATAACATCTATAAGAACGTTGATAGCTATTGCAGCTATTCACAACCTACAAATACATCAAATCGATGTGAAAACTGATTTCTTAAATGGTGAGTTAGATGAAGATATATATATATATATATGCAACAACCTGAAGGTTATGTTGTTAGAGGTCAAGAGCACAAAGTCTGTAAGTTAATTAAGTCTCTTTATGGACTTAAGCAAGCCCCGAAACAATGGCATGAAAAGTTTGACAATACACTTTTGTCAAATGGTTTTCACATAAATGAATGTGACAAGTGTGTTTATGTGAAACAATATAAGAGTGCGTATGTCATTATATGCCTATATGTAGATGATATGCTAATCATGGGGACCAACTTAGATGTAATCAATCAAACCAAGAAAATGTTACACTCATCGTTTGATATGAAAGACATGGGAGTAGCAGATGTGATTCTTGGAATAAAAATCCAAAGGGATTCTAATGGTTACATACTCACTCAATCTCACTATGTTGAGAAAGTACTAAAGAAATTTGGTCACTATGATGATAGACCGGTTGTGACTCCATTTGATCCTTCTAGCCAACTAAAGAAGAATCAAGGAGATAGTGTCTCTCAATTGGAATATACTCAAGTCCTTGGGAGCCTGATGTACATCATGAATTGCACTAGACCGGATCTAGCATATAGTGTGAGTCGACTAAGCCGATACTCACATAACCCTGGTAAAGATCATTGGTATGCACTTATAAGAGTGCTTCATTATTTGAAATACACTATGAACTATGGGTTACACTACACTAAGTATCCTCCCGTATTAGAGGGATACTGCAATGCCAATTGGATTTCCAATCCCTCTGAAAGCAAGTCCACAAGTGGCTATGTATTCACACTTGGTGGTGCAGCCATATCTTAGAAATCTTCAAAGAAAACCGTTAATACACGGTCGACTATGGAAGCAGAATTTGTAGCCTTAGATAAAGCTGCAGAAGAAGTAGAATGGCTTAAAAGCTTCCTAGAGGGTATTCCCTTGTGGCCTAAGCTTGTCACTGCTGTATGCATCCATTGTGATAGCATGGCCACTCTCACAAGAGCAAAGAATCAAATCTATAACGGCAAATCTCGACATATCAGGCGTTGCCACAAAACCATTCGAGACTTGTTGAAGAATGGAATTATATCCATTGACTACGTAAAGTCAAAGGAAAACATTGCCGATCCTTTGACAAAGGGCCTTAGTAGAGAACAAGTCTCCTATACATCGAGGGGAATGGGCTTAATGCCAATTTAATGAGTTACGACTCAACAACAACCTCACCTAGCAACATTGGAGATCCCATGGTCTAGGTTCAATAGGCAAACACGTTGAGGACAACTCAAGCACTCATATTACACATGTATGCCTATTCCTATGATGTTTACTCGTGTAATTTCCGTTGATGCTTTAGGGTTGAATTTATATTCTTAATAATGCTAATAGCTTCTACAGTAGAACAATACGGAATGTTCTTGATTGGCATTACCTATATGAGATTGATGTGGGGTCGCATCTTTGAGGACGATTATGGCTAAGTCTTCTAAAAGTCTCATGAAGAAGGAATTGTTCACGACCGAAATGAACACAACGGTAAGAATCGAACTTTGTATAAACATGATGTGTGTGATATTCATTGTCTCGACTTACTATACCACGTGGTTAGTTCAAGACTCATTGTCACTACCCACAAAGTAGGTCCGATGAATACTCACTATGATCGGTTCAAGTCTTTTGACACCTTTTTCTAAAGCATATCATGTTTAGTTTCCTGTCATAGAATAATAAGTACTCAGATTTCACTTATTTTCTATTCAAATGTGGGGTATTGTAAGAGTTTGAATAGAAAATGTGGGGTATTGTTGGGATTTGCTTATATAGTTTGTCCCACATAGATCCCAAGAGGGAAAACAAGTTGCCTTATAATAGGATTCCCCTACCTATTATCAAAATGGGTTACCCAACCAAATGGGTTAGCCCCATATTAAATGTCAAGATGGGCCTTGGGCCTTGGGTCTCTTGGTTTGACGTAGGGAATCCACGCGGGTTCTGTCGCGTCGTAGGTCGCCTAAGTCACTGGAGTTTTGCAAACAACAGTGACATACGCGGCTTACACCGCGGTTTGCATCCTGCGTACCAAACCGCGTAACTCACTGGAACTTTACGGAACAGAGACTTACGCGGGTTACCCCGCGAATTCAAGGTCGCGGCCCAGGCCGCGCAACTCTCTGTTTGACAGTTTCTTGACAGTTAAGTTAGTTAGTCAGAGGTATCTATAAATACCTCTTTCCCTCTCGTTTTTGACAGATATACACAACAAAATTTCTGGGAAAATTATTCATAAAATTATTCATCTTGGAAGCATTGTTCGATTCGTCAGGTTCGAGTTTTGCAACTTGAACGGGTTGTTGAATCCTCTAATCAGACGTCCAATTCTAACGGTACGAGGGACGAATTTCTGTCTAAGGACACTGCAAAACGCAGACCTCAATCCAAATACGTTCTTCATCAAGTTTCGTTGCAATAATCGAGTTAGTAATTTAATTCTTGTTCTTGTATTGATTTCGTATATATATATACACGATTTATACATATATTATTTTGTATAATTTTCTGTAAATTTGAATTGATTTTTTAATAATTGTGTTGTTATTTATACGGGTTTCTGTGATCCTAATTCTAAGGGGTAACAATATTTAATACTTAATAGTGCACTTTATTAATCGTAATATAGATTTGTGTTTGTATCTTGGTTATCTTTTAATTATGCTATTGAAGTATATCATTAAAAATTAAAATACATATGAAAAAGTGTAAATTAATAATTATATTGTGAACCTGTTATAATAATTTTAGTTTATATATAATAAATAAATAATAACCAAATAAAGTTATTTAGTTATTTATTTATTAATAAAAAATGTAAGAATATGAGGTTCTTGTTAAGATTATCTTATGTGAAGTTCGTATTGAGAATTTTATTTTGTTAAGGTAATGTTGATGTAATAAAAAAATAGTAAAATAAAAAGGTTATTACAATAACTTAAATGGATGTTCTACGACCATCGACAAAGGAATGTCAAATGAATTGGAAATTTAATATTGGTGGTACTTGCAAGTATTGCAATTCCATTTGAAAGCCACATGGGCTGACCATCTTTATTTTTAATTTTTTTTTTAATTTAGATAAACTCCCACTATATATATATTCTATAAATTAATAATATTAATTTATTTTTTAATTAAATTAATCATTCTTGTTAAAAAAAATTCTATATATGTTATTTTTTAAATAAAATATAAATGCAATATAATCAAAATAATTTAAACAATAAAATGAAATTACATATAACACATATTACAATATACAATACTGATAAAACTACATATAATGTAATTTATAAAGTTATATATAATATAATAATACGCACGATTAACAAAATAACACAAATAAAATTACATCTTTATTCGTCTAAAAGTTGTCGAATTTTTATATCGTACAATTTCCGTTGCTGCTCTGTCATAGTAGATTGATCAATTTCCATCAACATGATTGCCAATTTTTCTTCTTTATGTTGATCTTTCATTTTCTCCCGTTCCTTTTTCTTTCTCTCTTGTTCTTTTTTTTTCTCCCTCTCGTTCTTTTATAGGTTATGTATATTATTATATTATATATTAATCATTTATTTGAAATTAAAATTTATATTTTAATTGCCATTAAATTAAAATAAAGAATTATATATCATGTTATTAACTAAAAAAATATAAATGTATATAATAATTTATAAAGTAATTAATAAATGTTGTAGTGGGGACCACTTTTGAAAGTGTAGAGGGTAATTGCAAAAACTGGTGTGTAACAATTGAAAGTGTAAAGGAATTGCAGAAATGTGGATGGTATAAGAGCATCTTTAATAACATATTCTCTGTAAGATTTTTTTTTAAAATAGAGTCAAAAATGAAAATCTCTAAATAAACTATATTTCACTCAAGTATATTATCTATTTTAGAGATTTTAGTATTATTATATTATTAAAGAATTATTTAGTTTTATCATTACAATGCATTTTTGAAAAAAAAAACTTATGTAAAATAATAATAATTTAATCTTATCCGTGGAAATGAATTAAAAAATAATTTCTTTTACCTCTCCTCCCATCACATCTTAGAGAATTCTTTAAATGTGGATTTTTTTTGGGTTTTTCTATTTTAGAGAACACTTTAACAAATCTATTGAGCAAAATTTTGAACAAATTCTCCATTTTTTTTCTATTTTAGAGAATCTGTTGATGCATTTATAAGCAAAAATTGAAGGTCTGTGCAAGAAGAACCATCTGAAATTATTCTTATATGAACTCGTGCCATTTGAGTTATTGTACAAAAACTTTGATTTTTATCTTGAAATTTGTGTGAAAGAACATTATTTTAAATTACATATATATATATATATATATATAGAGAGAGAGAGAGAGGGGGGGGGGGGGGGGGGGTTATAATGCAACTCATTTACATTATTCAACTAATGCAACCATTTTATCTACCATTCATTTTATTTTAACTTTTTTTATTTTTCTTAATTACATAAAATAAGTGGTGGATAGAGGGTTGCATGGATTGCATTATATAAATGAGTTGCATTTGAACGCCGCTCTATATATATGTGTTGTATGGAGAGGTTTATTTGAGACATACTAAATATATGAGAAATAGATAGGGTTGTGCAAAACCCGAAGTAACCTGATGAACCCGTCTAATCCGAACCGAAATTTTTGGAAAAAACCGATACCCGATTGTTAATAAAACCCGAAAACCGAAAACCGAATTTTAAGTAGGATTGTAGGTTTTGGGTTGGGTTTGCATACCATCTACCCGAACCCGTCCGAAAATCCGAATTAACTCTAAGCCCATCTAAATCTAATTAAAAGTTAAAACATCATGTTACTTTCAAAACTTTACATATATGCAATGGTGCGGCAGTTCCTTAATCCTTCTTCACCCTAACTATTTTTAACCTAAATCGAATTATATATCTACGTTGCACTTCACTAATATATGATCTCTAATCTCATCTCATTAGCATGATAGGTGATAGCATCTATTGGTGATTATTGCACTATGTGAATTGGTGGTGAGGGTGACTGTAACACCCGCAATTTTCGGTAAGTAAATGTCACCCCGACGTCTCTGTAACTTATAAACGGTGGGGTTTTGTTGGGGAAATGCATTGTTTAAAGTCCCTCGGAGTATTGGGAGTTTTGGCGTTGAAAAAGTCGGATTTTTGGAGTTCGAGGACACCCGGGCGACTATGCCAGCGATTGTGCCAGAGGGCACAATAGCTTGGCACAATCGCCAAGGCTGAGGGCCCGCGGTACATTCCTGGCGATTGTGCCAGCGATTGTGCCACTGGCACAATAGCCTGGCACTATAGCCTGCGTGTACCAGATTGTTAAATGTTGCGATTTCAGCCATTTTTCTCACTTTCTCATTTCTAATCTCTTTCTTTTCTCTACCAAACTGATCCCTCATCCTTTCCCACGAACCCTAACTCATTTCTGAGTGTTTTTGTCATAAGCCAAGTGTTCCTTCATCTTCTAGCAAGGTTTGGAAGCTATAACTAAGATCCTTTCATCTTCACCTTCTTCACCCAAGTTTTCTAGGGTTTCATCCAACTTTCCACCATTTTGAAGATTTGGAGTTTGTGGCTTGTGTTGGTGTCCTAGAAGTGTTTGATTGACGGATTCAAGTTGTGGTTGAGGTAATCATCCATTTTATTCATTTATGGAAAATTAGGGTTTTAGATGTATGATGAGATCTTTGTGTAAAATGTTTGGGGAACAATTATTTATGGTGGAATAAGTATATTTATGGTTGGTATTTGTGGATCTAGATTTTATGGAAGAAGTTGCTCACGGATTCAGATTTCTTCAAGAAAGCTCAAGTTGGGTGAAATCTAGATTTAGCCTAAATCTAGCGAGGTGAGTTCAAGATGATTTATGAAAACGGTGTACATGCCAAAATGTTTATTTTAAAGTATTTGTGTTTTACATCAAATTGTTAACTGCTGATAAGTTTTGGGTATTTGGTTATATCTCACTTTATAAACTTGTGTCACACGCATATTTGTGACTTTGGGCATTTTGACAATTAAATCAGTTTGATATGCTTCTTTGACGTATATATATATATATATATATATATATATATATATATGGAGTCCATGTGATGTAAAGGTCATTTATATGAGTTTGCATTTACAACTATTTGGAAATTGTGTATAAATATGTCATGAGGCATTTTGGAAACATAAGGATAAAGAGTCCATTTGGAAAATGGTTTGCCTCAACAAATGTTGAGTTTGAGTTGATTATACTCTTGGGTCGTTGTGTCTTCATCAGTTGGTTAAACGTGTTTTTAATGTTTACAAAGGCTTTCGTTGGGGATTTACGTAAAGTGTTGGACATTTGGCTCGGTTTTGACTAAATGAGTCGTGTGGACATTTGTCCGGATTTATAACCGTTGTGGGCTTTGAGTATGATGACACTTAATTCGTGTCATTGGTGAGTTACATGTTTTGGGAGCTTTAGTCTTTCAATTGGAGTCATGTAACGTTAGACAGTGTTGTAATGGATCCATAGGCACTTGAGTCTGGCTGTTTTGGAAAGCCTAAACTTTTGGTTACTGTGGTGACCGCTTGGGTTTGCTAGCGAGTAGGCAATAGGTGGCTCGAGTCGCTGAGTTGAAACTCGTTTAGATTGGGTAGGCACCCACGTCTGTAAGTCCTTGAAAGTGTAACTCGACGGAGTAAGGCCAGAGGCATAATCGGTCCGAGGTTGTGATGTCGGTGGTGGCATGGGAACTAGGATGTCGGGATGTGTGGTGAAATCCAATAACATCACGGGTGGCTCCACTCATATGTTCTCGTCACCCAAGATGGAAACGTTTAGATGACATGCAAGGAAGTTGTATGAGCGGCCTACTTGCGTGTTCCTCTATTCTCTTTGTATACGGGTCTCTCCGTCGTAGACCCGTGGTATTTTAAATGTTGATGTCGTGTTTTATCAACTTTGGTTTGTGTGGTCGGCGATAAATGATGACCTTAATATTGGGGTTTTTCCACGTATATTAAGGTTTGAATGGAATGCGTCTTTTCCACGTTTCGGTATTTTATTTCGTTCATTTTATGGTCGTGTGAGTTTTGGGTCTAATGCCCGTGTTCATGGCAATATTTAATTATATAGATTTTTATCTATGGGTTATGAGTTGTGTGTCATGTTCCACCCGTGTTGGGTATTTCGAGATATAACATTTTCTACCCGCATTTTATAAAGATTGGGAGTTCTCTCTTTATTCTCATTTTGAATAAGTTTTGGTTTAAATCCAAATTTATAAAAGTACGTTTCATATTGAGATCCTCGCCTTTAAGACAATTTGGTTTGGTTTACGACTAACTCGGTGTCTCTTTCGTACAAAATGCATAGTGGTTGTTAAACGGGTCGTTTTCATAAGTGAAGCATATCAATTTGAAAGATTATGAATTTAATGGCATTCTTCCTTTCTAAACGATTAATTTATATATGCGGAAAACTCTTGAGCTCACTAGGCATCAAGCCTAACCCTTTTTATTTGTCGGCATGTGCATCAAATTCCGGTTGGGGGTTTGGTTCTAGCAGTTTCATGAAGAGTCGAGTCTTAGCTTGGCACAAGGGTGAGTAGTTGGTGAAGTCTTCCGCAGATTGGAGATAGTGACTGTTATTGGGTTTTAGTAGCACTCGTCCTTATTATGGACTGGATGTATAGATTGAATGTGTGTATTGAGGTTAATTCTTAAATTATGATTTTAGATTATGCGATTATCGATGTATTTAGAAAATTTAATTTAGTTGCTATTTCCAGAATTTAGGGTGTTACAATGACTAACAGTAGGCCATATGATATTGATATGGCTAGGCCTATGTAGTATGGCATGATAGTATGTGATCCTATGAAATCTGTGACTTTCTCTATATATATTTTACTTAATTATTTTACATACACATGGATGCAATATGCATCATCTATCAATATGCAATATGCAATTTATACATACATGCTACGTTGTAATTATATAAGCATACATACAATATACACCTCTAATTCTCCTCATTAATTGCAAGTTTAATTTTAAACGCTTTATTGTTAAACTTTTTTCTTCCACAAACCACCGTTCCCCATATTTACAAGAACATATTTGCACTTCATTTTCAATAAAATCCTTGGTTATTTTAGTACTAGCACTTTAGATACAATGGGACACTAGTCATATGTAGCCACCCGAACCCGCCCGAACCCGTCCCACCCAATTCTTACCCGAACTCGAAGAAATCCCATCCCGAAATCATAAAGGTCGGGTCTCTCTACCCAACCCCGAAACCCGATCGGGTTTTACCCCACTCCACCCGATGCTCTCCCCTAGAAATAGAGAAGTAATCATAGACTTTCATTTGGTCAAGATCGGCTTTGACTGGTCAAATATTGCGTCTTTGAATGGTCAACAATTACGACTTTGACTGGTCAAAAGTTACGGTATTCCAAAAATATAAGGACAGTTTCGTAAACTTTACAAATACACAGGACGAGTTCATATATGAACCTGTATGATTCATATATGATTTATATGTTCATATATGAACCAGTGTAATTCACATATGAACTTTTTTAATTGATTCATATATGAACCAATTAACTGTAGTTTCATATGTAAATCACTTGAATTAATTAACAGATTCATATATGAAATAATTAACTTATTCATATATGAACCTATAATTCATATATGAACCACAAAAGATTCATATATGAATTAGTTAAAAAAGTTCATATGTGAATCATACAGATTCATATATGAACTCGTCCTGCGTATTTTATAAAATTACCCCTCTATCTTTTCCAGACCACACAAGCAATTATACGGTGATTCACGGTAAAAACCGCAAATGTTGACCAGATAAAGGGTTAGTATCATTTATTTATTTCTCATATTTTTAGCATTTCTCAAGTGAACCTAATCATGTATGTGTGTATTATTATATGAGATCTATAGAACTTGTTTGTATAAAAACTACCATTACAAAAAGAAAAAAATTAAGTTTTTAATTTGACCAATTACAAATTATATAACAATAAAAATATAAAAAGTTAGTTTTCACATGAAAACCATGATCATAAAATTGACACTTTGTTGAGTTCAAAACAGTGAAGAAAAGGTGATGACGATACTTACGTGGTGAGGTGAAATGAATCTGAAGAAGGCCACACTGTACCATTGGATCATAATGGCTGTCCACGTGTCCTCTATCTATTCAGGTATCAACACATGCTACCCTGCTCATATTTAGTCAACCTAACCCAAACTCACAAATCTAGTTTATAGTACTATCTTTTTTCTCTTTTGCTTCCGTTCAAAATAAGCTATTTTATTTTATTTTAATCTCTAAAGGGGTCATTCACCAAATACTTAACATATCAGATAAGTTTTTACAGGTAACTATTTTATGTTGGTGATTTTAGTGCAATCAATCATTTTAACGTAATTGTGATTTACTTGAGATCGATTAAAGTGATAAGACAAACATACGTAAGTTATGAGTACACATTCACAAATGATATACATGTCACCTTAGATCGTCATAAAGCAAGGGTTAAAGAGTCGCGCCTCCTTGCGGGGTCCTAGGGGCAACACCCCTTGTGGGGGTTCCATGGGCAGAGCCCCTTGGCGGTGGTCTCGTTGACCGATCAGCGGGTGAGATCGAGGGGTTAGTTTTTTGAATTTATGAATATTGAATAGGCAAACTTAGTGAAAATTTCACTGAGGTGTCGTTTGTTTTTTAAGAGGTCTAAAGTCTGAAGTCTTATTTTAGTTATGATTAATAAGATGTGATGTTAAAAAGGTCTGAACGATTCAGATTTAAGAGTCATTAAGAGTTTTTTTTTTAAAACCAAACAACCCCTAAGTCATTAACTCTGGACAGGAAAGTCAGAGATATGGACTTTAAGTTCAGACTTAGGAAGTTGACTAAGTCATAAGTCTGAACTAATGTATTCAGAATTCTGACCCTTCGGAGTCAGACTTGTGCATAAGTCTGAATGTGTGTATTTAGAATTCTGACCCTTCAGAGTCAGAGTTCAGACTTGGACTCAAACTTCGATTTCTGAACTATGATTCGGTTGTAACTACCCCTCCATCTTATCCATTAATGGTTATTACCGTTAAGTTGCCCGTAACCATCGATCTCTCATATAAATATGTAAAAACGTGAATATGGGCATAACATATCATTTTCACATCCTTTGAAATTAGAGAGAAAAACTCAAGAATTATTCCAATACTGAATTCGTTAACCCAAAACTGTAAGGATCGAATTAATGTATTTAGAAAGTGTACCATACAGATTCTTGAGATTATCTGGTCCTTTTATCATCTCCAAATCCTAGTTTCTAACATCTTATTTGGCAACATTTTGATGCAACGGATAATGTAATAACCGGGTTTAAAGCATGTATTATTAAAGTTTAGGGTAAAGAAATAAAATTCTTGAGGGAAGGGGGTTTAGAGTGGAAATTTGGTAAAAAGGGGTTTAACCCTAAAGACGTCTAAATGTGTGCGTATAGTATGCGTGGCGGCTAGATTTGGAAAAGGAAAGAGGGCGCTGGGCGAATTCCAGGGAGAAAGAGAGACTGGGAACGAAGGATTTCTTCAAGATCACCACTTGGAACGTTCTGTGGAAGGTAAATCCCTCTTAGATTTATAACTTTTCAACTTTAAATCGTTAATTCTTAGTAGTTGAGTTGGGGGGGGGGGGATAGCGTATTGTTATGAGGTTGGGTTCTGAATTGGAAAAAGTAGAAAATCATTAACAGTATCGTTATGATTAATGGAATTGTTGTTGAATTGGAGTTTACCATCTGTTTATTAATTTTGGG
The DNA here is from genome assembly GCA_954870635.1 of Arctium minus. Lineage (NCBI taxonomy): Eukaryota > Viridiplantae > Streptophyta > Magnoliopsida > Asterales > Asteraceae > Arctium > Arctium minus. The sequence continues at coordinate 118,921,182 of OX941083.1, read as the reverse complement.
TGGAGTCGTTTCGAGTTCGAAGATTTTTGTTGGAACTGTAAATACTGGGCTAGCGATTTCTCGATTTACCGGTCGAGTTTATGATACCGGTCGAGTTTATGATATCGGTCGAGTTTAAGACACCGGTCGATTATATTGATGATAAGTCGACACCGGTCGGGAGGGAATACCGGTTGAGCTACGGCTCGGTCATTCCTCACCCATCGTCCCGGTCAAGTGAGATGGGGCAACCCGGTCGTGAATAGGTGCAGATCCCGGGCGTGTTGCAGACACCGGTCAGGGAAAATTTTATACCGGTCGATGCAAGTTGGAGAAGGCCCCGGTCGGTGGGAAGAATCCCGGTCGGCCATCCCGGTCTCCCGAATCATGCAGCTTGGGCCGAGGCCCATCTTCTCCAAATGTTTTTTTTATGGTGGGCCTAGTTAGTGGAAAGTTTATTTTTGAGTTAGTTAGTTTAAATTAAGTTTATACCTTAGTTTTTAATGTAAATTAATTATTTAAATTGTAAGAGTTTCTGGGATTAAGTCGGTTAAAGGATAGATGCCATTGGGATAAAGGTGTTGTCAAACTATTCGAATTAGAAAGGAACGGGTGTTCACCGGTCGATGTTTCCTTTATAGGTCTTGAACCAATCGGTAAGAATAGACGCGAGTCTCGAGCTAAGGACATCAGGTGAGTTTTCTGAACTAAACCTTTTTGGTGACAAAAGTATGTAAAGTTTAATTTTTAAACTTTGATTTATTTATGATAGCATGATTTTAATAAATCGTACAAGTGCTTTATAAGTTGTTGAAATTTAAATGTATGCATACTTTCTATGTGGAGCTTTTGATCTAAGTCGAGGAGTGTGGCCCGCCTACTCGTGCCGGGGAGTGTGGCCCGTTTATGTCGTTGGGGGTGTGTCCCAACACTAAGGCAGTGCGAGTTAGACACATTGTCGTTGACGGTCGTGTGGTCAGTAGCGTGTTGTTTTCTGTGGATTTATTGCATGTTATTTTTAAATTCTGAAAAGTTATTTTATTGCTATCTGTGGAGGGAACTCACTGGACCTTCGGTCTAACCCTCGCCCTTTTAAAACTAAAAATCTTTTCAGGCAGGCGTGATGTGGGAAGGGCGGATAAAGGAAAGGAGAAGGCTTAGCGGACCCAATTAGAAGACCGTCAAATAGATTTATTATTAATCTCTCAGTTGTGTATAGGATGTTTTTATTGACAAACCTTGATTCATCTATTGTAAGTTTGGGACCGTTTTGGCGTGGATTATTGTTAACTCTTGGTATTTTCATATTAAGAATTAAACTGGTGATTATTTCTGGTTGAGGTGTTATAGTTGGTATCAGAGCCAGGTTTAAGGGATCTAGGTGACCAGTCGGGCCTAGACTTAAACTTAGAGATTAAATCACAACTGAGATATAGGATGACCGTAGGAAGTCGAGTGATAGAGTAGTGAGGACTAACATGTAAGGTAAATTTAGAATTACATCTGGCCAGTGTAATTGTAAATTTACAGGTACATGTGCGTGCTTAACTTGATTTATTGCTTTGGGGTTACCTTAACGCAGTTTGTATTGGTGTTTTAATTGTAGCTATGTCGGAAAGAGTAACTAGGAGCAGATCGGTGCCAGCAGTAGAGGTGGAACCTGTTAATGAAGTGGTTGAGGATGGACCTGTTGCTCCTCCTCGTGCAGCTGCTACTCGTGGAAAGGGTCGTGGACGACCTAAAGGGAAGACAACAAAGAAAGCGACCACGCAAGTAAATGAGCAAACTACGGGAGCCAGAGGGGGGAAAACAACTCGTGTCGTACGTCGAGCTAGAAGTGTTGATGCGAGGCCTGAATTAGAAACCTCACTTCAGGAAAGTTCAACTTCAATGAGGGGTCGAAGACAGACAAGGAACCGTGGTGGAGGACGAACGCAGGGGTTTGTTACTCAAGAAACCTTTGCGGCTGAGATGGGGAAACCGCAAGAAACTTTGAACGCGTTGTTGACGCAACGATCTAACGAAGTATCGACAAGTAAAGAAAAGAGTGGAGACAAAGAGACAACTGAAGTGTCGGAATCACCAGTGACTATGGTAGGGAGTCACTCGCAGACAACTTCTGCAGTGATGACCAAATCGATGGGTGAAAAAAGATGTAGCTTCAAGGAGTTTGCTGCTTGCAAACCTCCTACATACAAGGGCGAGTGCGACCCGATCCTAGCAATGAAATGGGTAAAAGGAATGGAGTTAGATTTCGACACCAGCAAGTGCTTGAAGGATGAGGCGGTTATGTGGTAGGACGTGGAGTCTTGTGGACAGGGTTCGTCAGCAGCTAGAGAAATGTCTTAGACTGAGTTCGTAAAAAGGTTCAAGGCGCAGTTTTGCCCTCTGGCGGCAATTAAAAAGTTAGAGGAAGAATTTCTAAGATTGGAGCAGAGAGATATGACTGTTCGAGAATATACAACCAAGTTCATCGAGAAATCCAGATTTGCTGAGATTTATGTGCCAAACGAGGAAAGAAGGGTGGAGCGATACATCTATGGATTAAGAGGTAATATTCGGGAGTTTGTCTCGAACAAGGATCCAACAACGTTTCAGGCAGCGGTAAATGCAGCTGAGTTACGGGAGAAGGAAAGGAATCGTCAGTCCACCGAGAGAAGCGGAGACAAACGGAAATGGGAAGGGCCTAACCGTGATTCCAAGACGTTCAAATCGGTAAAACCTGACCATCGGAGTAATCCGAAGTTTGAGAGCAAACCATGCAGCAAGTGTAATAGGGTCCACAAGGGGGAGTGTTTGTTGGAACGAGAAGGGTGCTACAAATGTGGGAAAACGGGGCATATGGCTCGTGACTGCCGCGGGTCAAGGTCGTGTTACCAGTATGGATCTCCTGATCATATCAGGACTGATTGCCCTCAGCTGAAGAAGGGAACTGCTGGGGTGTTTGGAGATAAAGGGATCGAGATGAAGGTGGAGCCTACTCGGGCGAGAGCAAGGGCTTTTAATATGACAGCTGAGGAGGCGGTTGAGACGCCAGATGTGGTAACATGTACTTTTCTCATAGACTCGATTTTTGCTAAAGTGTTGTTCGATTCTGGTGCAAACCGTTCGTTTGTGTCACCGAATTTCGTGCACAAATTGCTAGTGAAACCCAAGAAATTTAATCAAGGGTTTGAAGTAGAAGTAGCCGATGATAGTCGAGTCTTAGTGGGAGAAGTGTATGATGGGTGTAGTATAGACATTGACGGTCATACCTTCCCATTGCGGTTGTATCCAATGGGTATGGGGGAATTTGACGTCATTGTGGGGATGGACTGGTTAGCGTCTAACGATGCCAATATCATTTGTAATAAGAAGCTAATCCGGATAGCTTTGCCGGATCAGAAGGAAGTTATAGTCTATGGGGATCGTCGGGATAGAAAGTCGTGCTTGATCTCGATGGTCAAGGCTAGGCGTTGCTTAGTGAAAGGGTGTGTGGGGTTCTTAGCGTATGTGGTAGACGCTAAGAAAGAGAAGAAGGGATTAGTATCTGTTCCGATAGTGTGTGAGTATCCGGAGGTGTTCCCGGAAGACTTAACCACTTTGCCACCGGATAGGCAAGTGGAGTTCAGGATAGATTTGATGCCGGGAGCGACACCAATAGCAAGGTCTCCTTATCGCTTGGCTCCGGCCGAAATGAAGGAGATGATGACTCAATTGAAAGAGTTGTTGGATAAGGGTTTTATCCGTCCCAGTACGTCGCCGTGGGGAGCACCGGTACTATTCGTCAAGAAGAAGGACGGGTCGATGAGAATGTGTATAGACTATCGAGAGCTCAACAAGGTAACAGTTAAGAATAAGTATCCGCTTCCCAGGATTGAAGATCTTTTTGATCAGTTGCAAGGAGCGAGTTACTTCTCGAAGATAGATCTGCGTTTGGGTTATCATCAGTTGAAGGTTAGGGAGGAGGATGTACCCAAGACTGCCTTTCGCACGAGGTATGGACACTTCGAATTCCTAGTCATGCCATTTGGGCTGACGAACGCACCGACAGCATTCATGGACCTGATGAATAGAGTATGCAGTCCCTTTTTGGACAAGTGTGTCATTGTCTTCATCGATGACATACTGATTTATTCACAGTCCATGAGTGACCATGAGGTACATCTGAAATCAGTGTTAGAGTTACTCAAGCGGGAGAAGTTGTACGCCAAATTTTCGAAATGCGAATTTTGGCTAAGAGAAGTGCAGTTCTTAGGACACGTGGTGTCGGAAGATGGGATCAAGGTGGATCCAGCGAAGGTTAAGGCAATCGAAGAATGGTAGGTGCCAAAGACGCCGTCTGAAGTGAGAAGTTTCCTCGGTTTGGCGGGCTACTATCGAAGGTTCATCCAAGACTTCTCGAGAATAGCCACGCCATTGACTGCTCTAACAAGGAAAAATGTTAAGTTTGCATGGAAGGAAACTCAAGAGGATGCGTTTAGCGAATTGAAGAAAAGATTAAGTAGTGCACTGTAACACCCTCGATCCCGGTATGTATGTATTTTGATCATAAACTCATTTCTTAATCGTACAAATGATTGCGCGCGCATTCGGGTCAAAATCGGGTGAACTTTGGGTTCGGTACACCTGGGGCGATAGTGGCCGCGATTGTGACAGAGGTCACTCTCGCGTGGCACTCTCGCGGGACTTGTACCGTAGGTATTAAGCGCGGGCGATAGTGACCGGCGATTGTGACAGTGTCACTATCGCGTGGCACTATCGCTGAGTTTGTACCGAGGGGTCGAGTTTTCGGGCGATAGTGACCGGCGATTGTGACAATGTCACTATCGCGTGTCACTATCGCGAGCGGGCTCCAGAGCCTTAAATGCTTGTGTTTCGAACCCTTAAGTCATTTGGTCAATTTTGGGAGCTTTGAAGGATGATTTTGGAGAGCTAAAAGGTAGGGTTTTCATCCTCCTTCATTGAATGCTCCTAGTAAATATTCTTATGGTTGGTTGGTGAATTTAATGTTAGGTCTTTGCTTGTGATTAAGAAGCTCAAGTGTTTTCCTCCTCTCTCTCAAGTAGCACATCTAGGGTTTGGTTTATAACCCTTACAAGGTGAGTTTCTTAGATACTTCCCTTTCATAAATGTTATAGTTATGATATTTATTAATCTTCCTTGTCTCCTAATCATATTTGGGTTTTGTTGGGTTTTGACCTAACTAGGAGTTTTGAAGGTAACATGATTATTTGACTAAATAAAGCTATATGGGATGGTATGTTAAAGAAAGTAATGGTAACCTCATTGTTCAAACATTTGTTAACTAATATTATTGTTTGGAGTATTGATATCATATAATGAGAAAACTAGGGTTTGGGTATAGTTGGTGTATTAGACTAATTATTGGACTCAATGACCTTTGGAATGAGATTTTGGTGTTATCATTGATGAAATGTATTGCGAAGTTCCTCATCAAATATGAGATGAGCCATGCTAGTAACCCCCATGTGTGATTTTTGGTCTCATGGGGTGTATGCAAGATTTTATTTATGATTATAATGTTATGTTTGGTTCTTGGTTAGTGCAATGGATCCATAGGCACGGTAACCCAATGTTTTGTCCGGACATTTGGTTACCCCTGGCACGGGATAGGCATTGGGCTCCATGGTAAGTAGGGTGTGGGCCTATACGGTCGGGCAGCGTCCCATGGACAGTAAGGTGTAATCCCATTCTGCCCGAGTTGCCCGGTTTTGGGAACTCTCAAGAATAGACCTGGAGTGGTTGACTTGATGTATTCGAGCTAGAGACTTGGAGTAGTTGATGCTCGCTATGTGGTTTTGAACTGTTGTCAGTATTTACTGAATGCTAATGGTTTATTGGATTTGTTTTGGTTTAGCTCACGGCTAGACTGGCTACATGACTGCAATCGGGTTTATTATTTAAATTATTTCCCGCTTATATATATATATTCTCACTAGGCTCTAGCCTAATACTTGTTTGGTTGTCATGTTTGGCAGGTCACTCTAGCGGTGGGACACATCGGGATTGAGCGGTCGACCTTGGGGTCGTGAGCGGTCTTTTTGATGACGTAGTGACCAATACTGGAAGTATATAGGGATCATACTTTTGGAAGAATAGCGACACCCGACATTAATCTTGCTTATATAAGTTAGATTACTAGGTTGTTGAATTGTATTCTTCAATTGTTATTGGGTTGTAATAGCCATACTTAGTCCCCGTATTGGGTTGACGTACTTTGGGTTAGATTGTTACACTTTTATCTTACAGGTTTTGGATCTCCCTCTTTGGGTAGATTGGTTTCTTCTATTTACGGACATTATATAGCCGAATTTTCAATTTTTAAATTAACCCCAATTTTTAGGGTGTTACATGCACCGATCCTGTCATTACCTAAAGGTACAAATGGATTTGTAATTTACAGTGATGCCTCAAAGTTTGGTTTAGGGTGCGTGTTGATGCAAGATGGAAAGGTGATCGCTTACGCGTCTCGGCAATTGAAAGAGCACGAAAGAAATTATCCGACGCACGATCTGGAGCTGGCAGTCGTGGTGTTCGCATTGAAGATCTGGAGACATTATTTGTATGGGGTTAAATGCCAAATTTATACCGACCATAAGAGCCTTCAGCACCTATTCAATCAAAAGGAGTTAAACATGAGGCAGCGAAGGTGGATGGAATTGCTGAGTGACTATGACTGTGAGATTTTATACCACCCAGGTAAAGCTAATGTGGTGGCAGACGCTTTGAGTAGGAAAGAGCATAGCGCCATATCTAAGGTAGTGGCGTTTCGTGTTGAGGCGACTTCAAGTTTTCTAGATGAAGTCAAGAGATATCAAGACGAAGCTGTGTCGAAGGAAAACGTGAAAAGTGAAAGAATCGTAGGAATCGTTGACTTGTTAACTGTAGACAATCGTGGGGTTAGATGTTATGAGCAAAGAGTGTGGATTCCAAAGCGGGGAGATCTTCGGAAGAGAGTATTGGAAGAAGATCACAAATCGCGATACTCGATACATTCGGGAACCAATAAGATGTATCGGGACTTGAAGCAGAGTTATTGGTGGCCAGGTTTGAAGAAAGATATAGCATATTTTGTGGAGAGATGTCTAACGTGTTTAAAGGTGAAAGCGGAGCATCAAAGACCGTACGGGGAACTGCAGCCGTTGGAAATCCCGGTATGGAAGTGGGATGATATAACAATGGACTTCGTGACAGGATTGCCACGATCACCTAAGGGTCATGATGCTATTTGGGTGATAGTGGATCGACTCACTAAATCTGATCACTTTCTACCGATCAAGGAGACTTACCCGCTAGAGAAGTTAGCTAAATTGTATATTAATGAGATCGTATCCAGGCATGGAGTGTCGACTTCTATTGTGTCAGATCGGGATCCTCGCTTCACATCAATGTTTTGGAAAAGCTTTCAAAGAGAGTTGGGATCGCAACTTAGGTTGAGTACAGCGTATCACCCTCAGACGGATGGCCAGAGTGAAAGAAATATTCAGACCTTAGAAGACATGCTCCGAGCATGCGTGATCGATTTCAAAGTCTCATGGGAGACTCATTTACCTCTGATAGAGTTCTCGTATAACAATAGTTATCACGCTAGTATTCAAGCCGCTCCATTTGAAGCGTTGTATGAGCGAAAGTGTAGAACACCTCTATGTTGGAATGAAGTGGGTGAAAAGCAGCTAGCAGGACCAGAAATCGTGCAAATGACGGCTGACAAGGTTAATCAGATTCGGGATCGGTTGAAGATGGCTCAAGATCGCCAGAAAATGTATGCAAACAAGCGAAGGAAGCCGATAGAATTTCAAATAGGAGACAGGGTGATGCTAAAAGTTTCACCACGAAAGGGAGTCGTTCGTTTCGGCAAGAAGGGCAAGTTGAGACCGAGATAAGTTGGACCGTTTCTTATAACGAAGCGTATTAGAGAGGTAGCGTATAAATTGGATCTACCGGCGGATTTGCGAGGAGTTCACCATATTTTCCATGTATCTAATCTGAAGAAATGTTTGACTGATAGCGATGTTGTTATTCCATTGGAGGATGTCCAATTAGATGAAAAGATAAGCTACGTAGAGGAACCAGTAGCGATTTTGGATCGAAAGGTGAAGAAGCTGAGGAACAAGGAAATTTCCTTGGTGAAAGTTCAATGGCAATTCCACAAGGGTCAAGAAGCAACTTGGGAGTTAGAGTCGGTTATGAGGAGTCAATATCCCAGTTTGTTCGATGAGGGAATTCCGGGGACGGAATTCTTTTGAGGGGGGGATATTGTAATAACCGGGTTTAAAGCATGTATTATTAAAGTTTAGAGTAAAGAAATAAAATTCTTGAGGGAAGGGGGTCTAGAGTGGAAATTTGGTAAAAAGGGTTTTAACCCTAAAGACGTCTGAATGTGTGTGTATAGTATGCGTGGCGGCTAGATTTGGAAAAGGAAAGAGGGCGCTGGGCGAATTCCAGGGAGAAAGAGAGACCGGGAACGAAGGAATTCTTCAAGATCACCAACACTTGGAATGTTCCGTGGAAGGTAAATCCCTCTTAGATTTATAACTTTTCAACTTTAAATCGTTAATTCTTAGTAGTTGAGTTAGGGGGGGGGGGATAGCGTATTGTTATGAGGTTGGGTTCTGAATTGGAAAAAGTAGAAAATCATTAACAATATCGTTATGGTTAATGGAATTGTTGTTGAATTGGAGTTTACCATCTGTTTATTAATTTTGGGTAGAGTCGCTTCGAGTTCGAAGATTTTTGTTGGAACTGTAAATACTGGGATAGCGATTTCTCGATTTACCGGTCGAGTTTATGATACCGGTCGAGTTTATGATATCGGTCGAGTTTAAGACACCGGTCGATTATATTGATGATAAGTCGACACCGGTCGGGAGGGAATACCGGTCAAGCTACGGCCCGATCATTCCTCACCCATCGTCCCGGTCAAGTGAGATGGGGCACCCCGGTCATGAATAGGTGTAGATCCCGGGCGTGTTGCAGACACTGTTCAGGGAAAATTTTATACCGGTCGATGCAAGTTGGAGATGGCCCCCGTCGGTGGGAAGAATCCCGGTTGGCCATCCCGGTCTCCCGAATCATGCATCTTGGGCCGAGGCCCATCTTCTCCAAATGTTTTTTTTATGGTGGGCCTAGTTAGTGGAAAGTTTATTTTTGAGTTAGTTAGTTTAAATTAAGTTTATACCTTAGTTTTTAATGTAAATTAATTATTTAAATTGTAAGAGTTTGTGGGATTAAGTCGGTTAAAGGATAGATGCCATTGGGATAAAGGTGTTGTCAAACTATTCGAGTTAGAAAGGAATGGGTGTTCACCGGTCGATGTTTCCTTTATAGGTCTTGAACCAATCGGTAAGAATAGACGCGAGTCTCGAGCTAAGGACATCAGGTGAGTTTTCTGAACTAAACCTTTTTGGTGACAAAAGTATGTAAAGTTTAATTTTTAAACTTTGATTTATTTATGATAGCATGATTTTAATAAATCGTACAAGTGCTTTATAAGTTGTTGAAATTTAAATGTATGCATACTTTCTATGTGGAGCTTTTGACCTAAGTCGGGGAGTGTGGCCCGCCTACTCGTGCCGGGGAGTGTGGCCCGTTTATGCCGTTGGGGGTGTGTCCCAACACTAAGGCAGTGCGAGTTAGACACATCGTCGTTGACGGTCGTGTGGTCAGTAGCGTATTGTTTTCTGTGGATTTATTGCATGTTATTTTTAAATTCTGAAAAGTTATTTTATTGCTATCTGTGGAGGGAACTCACTGGATCTTCGGTCTAACCCTCGCCCTTTTAAAACTAAAAATCTTTTCAGGCAGGCGTGATGTGGGTAGGGCGGATAAAGGAAAGGAGAAGGCTTAGCGGACCCAATTAAAAGACCGTCAAATAGATTTATTATTAATCTCTCAGTTGTGTATAGGTTGTTTTTATTGACAAACCTTGATTCATCTATTGTAAGTTTGGGACCGTTTTGGCGTGGATTATTGTTAACTCTTGGTATTTTCATATTAAGAATTAAACTGGTGATTATTTCTGGTTGAGGTGTTATAGATAATAATGAAAACGAAGATTAAACCCGTTTATTCTATGTGTGAGTCCTAGATCAAAGAATCCTAGAGAGAGAAAGTAGAGAGAGAGAGACTTGGAAGCACAAAGTAGAATGTATTCAATGAATATGCGTGAACAACTTACAAAGACAAAGACCAAAGGGACTTAAATACCCTTGGTCAATACAACACAGTATACGACTTTAGACACAGTATTTGACCAAGCCTATAAATACAATGATTACTATAAAATCAGACTTAACAATCTGCCCCTTAGTAATCATTGGCGCTTTGGTCTTTAAAATTCATCTTCTAAATCAGCATGGACCATTAAAGCGACTTTGTGAAGCAATCTGACTTTTACAAGAAAAATTCTTCTCAGCATCTTTCAGTTTGAATTGTCTTTGCTGCCTTTGACAAGTCTGGACCAAAAGCTTGTGCTCTAAACGACACACCTCTTTTGAAAGACCTTGAATGAACTGTGGTGATCGGAGCAGGAACAGCAAAAGAACTAAAATGACTGAGAGAATAGAATCTTTGAGCAAATCTTGATCAGCAGATAAACTTTTGAGCTCTTTGTCTCTTTATCATCTCCTTGACTTCTCTGATTTCTCCCCCTCATGACCTTGATGAACTGGTTCAACTAGGTCATACCAATGTTGGAGACGAGACAACTTAAGATCTGCAAAATCAAAGAACCAGAGAAAACAGGAGAGGTTTGCGCTTCACACTGGTGGTGCAAAGTGAGGTTTGCGTTACACCAAGGTGGCGCAAAGCAAGGTTTGCGCGAAGCGAAGGTGGCGCAAAGCAAGGTTTGCGCGAAGCGAAGGTGGCGCAAAGCAAGGTTTGCGCGACCAACTGATGGCACAAAACTGACTTAAACTTAGAAAAAATTTACCTTTTTGAGCTCTTTGACTCCCCCTACACAAATGCACTAGATATGACATTTCAAGGTAGCATTCATATAAAAAAAATCAGATACCCCCCCTCAAAAACATATATGATCATTAAAAAATTCTCCTTTTTCACTCCCCCTTGAATAATGCTTAAACCCATTTGAAATATATTTATGAGAACACAATGAATGTAAACATCTATGTAGAAAGAAAAAAATATACTGAATATGTATTTTGAAACGACTAAATATATAAAAATTTAAACAGAAACAAATAAAATTCTACTTAGTAAAATATCACAATAAAATCAATCAGATGAAATCAAATGTATGTATTTAGATACAGAAACAAGTTTTATTGCATATCAAGTTAAGACATGTTCAGTTTCAAAAAATTTCATCAATCTATCCAGTGTGTTCGCATGTGAACTTCGATTAGCTTCAAGAAAATGCAATTCTAAAAATATAATAGAGAACTTTGCATGTAATCACACTAAGCCATCAAAAATTCAGACTTTCACAAATTTACAGGTTTATTGCAACTCAGAAATTTATAACCAAGTATCATGAGATGTGTGCTCATTGGCATCTTTTAGCATTGTGCACTATGGCATCTTTACATGAGTGTGCTCTTTGGCATCTTTTAAGCTTGTGCACATTTGGCATATTTTTAATCAAAAAGTTTATTAAGTAAAGAACATGCCGTAAACGTAACTTTCTATCTGACCCTATTGCAGAATTTGGGTCAGCCGCTCCCAGACCAGTTGGCCTTAGGGGACTAGGTGTCAAGCACCCCTTGGAACTTACTCTCCCAGATCAGAAAGGCTACATCGACATATCCTAAACCCATTCATACCAGTAGAACATGACTTTCGATCTGATTCTATAGAAGGATTTGGGTTCGATCACTCCCAGATCAAATGACCTTAGGGGATCAGATGATAAGCATCCCACATAACTTACTTTCCCAAACCAGAAAGGTCACAGGTACAAACTTTTAAACTTAGAGATTTCTGATTTATAGGAATTTAATAATCATCTCAAACACAAGTTTTACGTCTAAGTGTTTAGCCCATATTTTCATTACAATCCAAAATTCCGACTTTTTAGGTTTTCTAAGCATTGTAAACTATAAATATTCCGAATCACACAACTTTAAAGCAAAAACAAAAGTTACAAACATGTTGCTGACTTTTCGACTTTTGTTAGAACTGAAATTTGAACATATAAAAACTTCAATATAAACAAATCAACTTGAAAATTTATCCTAGACACACATTTTATTCAAAAGAAAGAAAATTGTAAAACTTTTACTTTATAAAATAAAATTTGTAAAGGTTTAAACTTTTAAAACAACATGCCAAAATTTTAAAAATAGAAAAATTTGATCGACAAGTTTATATTCAGTTGAAATAAAATATAATTCAATAATATCATCTTTCACATAATGTCAAAAAAATTTGTGTCTCATTTGTAAAAATTGGGTAGAACAAATTCAGAAGTTGAAATGAAATGCTCAGATTCTTTTTAAAACATTTTGAGAAAACTGGAACAACATCATTATCATATATAAATGCAGCGGAAATTAAGTAGATGTACTCATAGATTCTCATTAGTCAGAAGCTTAATGCATTGAATAACGAGTCCTAGATTGAGATATCTAGAAGTCGTAGTCGTTGAAGCACGGGTTCTGAGCTGCAGTACTCAGAAGCCAAAGTCTTGACATTTAAGACCGGGTTTTGAACTGCAGTGTTCAAAAGCCATACTTTCTATCTTACTCCCCCTTGACATGTGGTACCTGCAACTTAGAATCAGATTTAGACTTGGGTACCCACTTGAATTTGGGCCCGTGTTTGTTAGTTGCAGTTCGTATGGGGAAATATTTATAATATTTGACAGTTAAAGCATGAGAAAGATGATCAGAATGATAGGCACAATCATCAGAAGAGAAAGCATAATCATCAGAACTATAATCTGAGGAAGAACATGAGACATGTTTTGAAATTCGAATCATTTGTTTTATAGATTACTTTGAAATTTTATTACAAGAAACAAATGAATCGCTTTTATAGAATTTGTCTACACATTTATCCCCATCAAAAGTAGGTTCATCAGATGTCCGCTTTGTTCTCCAGATCTGCTTCTTTGACTTGCTCAAAGTTCTATCTGAAAGATTAGAATTGGAAGAATTAGAATTGTCAGAAAGAACTATATCTTGTTTTTTCGACTTCTTTGACCTTCTTCTTTTATACTTAGGTTTATAATATTGATCATTGAACGTAAAAGAATCATCAAGAATTTTAGATGAAATATTTAAATCAGAAGAAATAATTTTATCCAAGCAATCAATCTGATCAACTAATAAATCTGAATTTGCCTCAGAGTCTGAATTATTTTGAGAAAAGATTTTAAAAATTGAAACTTCCTTTTTATTTTGCTTAGAATCAGAAGAAAGGTTAGAAATAGAATCTGATTTTTGAGAAAATAATTTTTCTTCAAGACTAGACGTCTTGAAAGAAAGAATAATATCAGATTCAGTTTTCTTTAAAATATTTTGATCTTCTATCTTATCTTCAAGATCGATGATTGTACTCTCTAATACTAACGGAGGAGTATATTTCTTAGAATCATAAATGATTGAAGAAATATTTTCCTTATCAGAATTAGAAGCATAAGGATCAACAAAATCATCAGATATTGAAGATTTGACGGGAGATATATCATTTAAAACTCTTCTTCCTCTCCTTGATTTTTCAGGAAAATATTTTGCATTTTCGCTTGTGTAAACAAAAGGAATTTCATTTTTCTTGTTATTCATCATTTTCTCATTTTCGAGTTCTAACACTTACTTCTCATTCATCCAATCAATTTTAAATTGAGGAGCATAATGAGCAAGAGTCAGATAATCGTATTTATATAAAGTTGGGGATTTTTCAATAGCATTGTTTAAACAATGAGGATTTTCAAAACCAAGTCCCCACCTTTGTTTTAAAGCTTCTTCACACCTCGGTTTGTTCATAAAATTTGTTTGTTCAGATTGATTTCTTCGATAAAGCTTTTATTCTAATTTATTTATTTTATCTGAAAAAACATCTTTTAAAATAGTCATAGCCGTCAAAGATTCAAGATAAGTCTTATTTGAATTTTCTAAATCATCCAATTTCTTTTGAAATATGTCTTTTGTATTTTCTAAAATAGATTTTTCATCTTTCAAAGAAATCTTCAATTTGTCAATCAAGCCTGACTTTTCAGCATTTAAATTCTTTTCAGATATTAACTTAGAACGCAAATCAGACAAAGCAGTAATTATGAATTTCATCTGAGAGGTAATAAAATTGTAATCAAAATCAGTATATACCTCATCTTCATCCGTATCAGAATTGTCTGACTGATCATCTCCGATCAAGCACATCTGAGCGATCTCTACGTTTGCAGCTTCATCGTCAGAGTGATCTAGCCAGAATTCCTCTTCGGCTAGCAAAGCTAATCCACTCTCTCTTTTCTCGGCCAGTTCCATTTTTCTGTCTATAATATGCCGAATTTCTGACCTTCTTCACTCGACACTCCTTTGAAATGTGACCCGACTTTCCACAGTTAAAGCATACAACAGTCTTTGGCTCGGGCACTTTGACTCTTGAACCGGAAGTGAAGCGAGAAGTGTTAGAACCCGACATTGGTTGGAACTTTTTCTGGTAATGGTTAGAGAGAAGAATCATAGCTTTCTGCAAAGCCTCACCATTATCATCAGTTGACCCGTCATAAGCATTATTAGACAATGCTTGTTCTGTCAGTTGTTTCGTAATGAGAGAAATCGGGTCTACTGATTTCTTGTTCTTCTTCTCCAGTTTGGCCTTCTTCTCTAGCACCAAGCTCTCATCAGTCATAAGAATCTCATATAATTCCTGAATCTGCATAGTGGATATCCGAACATCGTTCCTCAGTCTGTGACAAGATTTATTCCATTCAGGCTGAAGATCATTGAAAAATTTCAGATTTGTCTCAAGCTCTGTCTTGTTCACATTTATCTTTCGCAGATCATTCAGCACTGTACAGAATTTGTCGAAGACACTCTTTAGGGACTCAGATTCCTTGGCTTTAAACTCCTCAAAATTGTTCATATAACGTGTATGACGGAGTTGAGTTGCGACTGAAGAACCAAGCATGATCTTTTCCAATTGTGCCCACAACAGATTTGGATAATCCTTGCAATGATCAACCCGGTTGTAGACATAATTTGGTAAAGCTAGCATCAGATTAGCTTTCAGCTCTCGATCAGCTTTCATTCGTGAAGCCTCTTCAGATGTTGGAAGAGTCTCTTTATTAGGCTTTACGAAAGATCCTTCAGATAGAGACTTCATCATGTTCTCTCCATTGGCTTGACGCTCGATGAAGTTTAGAAATCTATCTTGCCATTGAGTGAATTCGTTTTCATCAATAAGAACTGGAGGACGAGTTTCAGATCCCAAAGACATCATGAGGTCACTCGAGTAGAACTTAGCTTGAAAAGCAAACTTGGCAGAATCCATGTTTCAGAAAAAATTCTAAGTCTTAACCGAGCTGGCGCAAACTTGAGGTTTGCGTGATAGGCACGAAGCGCAACCTGAAACTTATCGCGAGCAGAATGAAACGCAAACTTAGGTTTGCGTAAGCTGAGTGAGATGCAAACTTGAGTCTGAGCTTTGCGTGAGGCTTTAATGACGCAAACTTCACTTTGCATTAAATGACAATAGCGCAAAGCAGACTTTGCGTGATGAGAAGGAGACGCAAACTGAACTTTGCGTTAGAAGCTTATAACGCAAACAAGACTTCTCGTGAGCAGAAGGAGACGCAAAGTAGCTTTGCGTGATCTGAATGATATGGAAACTTTACTTCTCTTGATGCACGGGAGACGCAAAGTTACTCTCTTTGCGTGACACAGATGAAGCGAAAACCTGAAATACAAAAACAAAATTAGGTAGAACGCGCAATCTACAAGATGAACTCGCGCAAACTATGAAGAACTCGCGCAAAGTTCCAATCTGGCGCAAACCGATAGTAATTCAAGAAAACTTTCAAAAAATCGATTTCAAAACTAAATTTGATTGAAATTTCTTACACAAAAACGATCGAAAACTATTTTCTGACAACATTCAAGCAAAAAAATTCGATCAAAAACAATAAACTCAAGAATTCGAGAATGTAACAGTTCGTAAAACACGAGTTTTCCAGAAAACGAAATTTCTCAAAATCGACAATCAAAACTTGAATTTCTTGAAAAACATTGTGAATTAAAGATGATTAGCAATCAAAAACGAATCCAACAAACCAATTTTCAATGAAATTCATTCAAAAACACATCTGAATTTGATGAAAAATCAAGAAAACGAGATTTTCTTGAGAAATTCAAGAAAATCGATCAAATTTTCGATTTAATCCACAAATTCAGTATCGAAAAAACAAACTCTCAATCCTCTCAAGATTCAGATTGGCTCTGATACCAATTGTGAGTCTTAGATCAATGAATCCTAGAGAGAGAAAGTAGAGAGAGAGAAAGACTGGGAAGCACAAAGTAGAATGTATTCAATGAATATGCGTGAAAAACTTACAAAGACAAAGACCAAAGGGACTTAAATACCCTTGGTCAATACAACACAGTATACGACTTTAGACACAGTATTTGACCAAGCCTATAAATACAATTATTACTATAAAATCAGACTTAACACTATGAATATCTGTAGATAATATATTTTAAAGTCTGTTGATTCAATGAATACAGAACCTTAAACTTCAAATTTGAATTTCATGTGAACTCAATATTTAGGATGAAAATGAAAGCTTTTGAATTTCAAGTGTGACCATCCAGATTACACAAGAAACATATAAATAAGAGTCCCAAACTCAAACAGGCTTGAAAAAACGATGGGCCAAACATAAAACCCCAAATGAAAATTGTAAAAAGAATAGCAAAAAACATTAAAGTGTCCAAAACATTTCAAACGACGTTTTTAGGCCTCAAAAATCTCGTAAGCCTTTTTAGGACCAACTCAAGATGTGCTCCTCGTTTCAAGCTTCTAATCAACTCGTCATGTGCCTGAAACGGAGTCCAATAGCAAAATTTATGCACATTTGTTAACCCAATCATAAGCCTCGAGAACACAATAGTGCTTGGTCCTCCACGCCAAGGCCAACATCACATTTTCTTCATCAAAATGGATTGTTACATAGCATATTTTACACGGTAAGTGTTTACTGGATTAGAGTCTTCTCACTCACTTACCAAGTAAGATTCTTAGTCTTCGTTGTCCTTCTTAATGAATAAGATTCTTAGGGGTCGTTTACGAAACATTTACCTGATAAGTGCTTACTAAGGGGCTGTTTACGAAACGTTTACCCGGTAAGTACTTACTGGGTCAATTACCTTACTGGATGTACATGGCAAAGACCTAAAATCTTACCCGGTAAGAGCGATGGCAAGGACCAAGAGTCTTACCTGGTAAGAGCGATGTCAATGACCAATAGAAGGGGTGAGTATCGGAACTGGGTACCCGCTTTTGGAACCGGAACTGCCGGTTCCGGAACCGGAACCGATGCGATTGGTTCCGGTTCCGGTTCCTAAAATACGGAACCGATTAAGACTGGTTCTGGTTCTGCTTCTCATTTTTTGGAACCGATACGCGTTGGGTACCCGCCGGAACCGGTTCCAGAACCGGGTACCTGGTCCCGCTGGGTACCCAGAATCGAAACCGACGGCTACCCGCTGTTATTTTTATAATTATTTTATATGTTTAAAAAAACAATTACAATTTAGGGTTCCTTTCCTTTCACGATTCTCAAATTCACATTACAATTACACACTTTCAATTGTGCATGGCTGCTCCCGCCTCCCACATCACGATTATTTGACATGAAAAATGTAATGAAAGTCGTTTTTTTACGGTCAAGACTCGAGAGTGTCTAATTTGTTTATGTAATAGTTAGTTTTTGTCGGATTAGTTTTCACCATTTGTTGTATTTATTACTTTAAGTTGGTATTTTGTTGTTTGCACTAGACTTAAAAATTTAAAATTACCTTTTTATTGTTATAAATGTTAAAATTTTAAAAAAATTGTAACCGGGTACCCGGAACCGGAACCGGTTCCCAGCGGTTCCGGTTCCAAAAAATAGAGAACCGATGCAAGCGGTTTCGGTTCCTTCATCCCAGGAACCGCCGGTTCCGGTTCCGGTTCCATGAAATATAGGCGGGTACCCGGTTATGCTCACCCCTAACCAATAGCCTTACCCGGTAAGCAGTGGCGGATCCAGGATTTTGGTCTAGTGGGGGCACCTTTATGGTAGATTAAAGGTCCGCAAAGTCTCCGATGTGTTTTTAGCCTAATTGTACGGTTTCGAAGGATTTTTAAAGTTTTCCGATTGATTTCGAGGGATTTTTAAGTTTTTTTGTTGGTTTCAAGGGACTTTTTGGCTATTTTTTGGTTAACTTTGAAAGTTTTTTTTTTGTTTTTTTGATTGATTTTGAGGTACTTTCTTTGATTCTTTGATTGGTGGGGGCATAGGTAAAAAATTACTGGGGGGAACCATGACATAACATTAAAAAAAATTGTTTTTAAACTAGACAAAAAACAAAATTTCTTTTTTTAGTGGGGGCCTATCCCCCCACATCTTATATTGTACATCCTGAGCGTTTACCGGATAAATTATTGAATACGATACCGTTTAGCTCTTAAGTGAGGGTGACGACTCTTACCCCTGCCGGTAAGTGAGGGTGACGTATGTTACCCGGTTAGCGCTTACTGGATAAATTATTGCATACGATACCGTTTTGATTGACTAATCTTACCAGATAAGTTAAATAGTAGTGTAGATGGTAAATTGGTAATGACCAAAAATCTTACCCGGTAAGAGCTAAGGCAAGGACCAAGAGTCTTACCCTGGTAAGTGATGGCGAAAACTCTTACCATGGTTAGCACTTACCGGGAAAATTGTTGCATACGATACCGTTTTGGTGGACTAAAATCTTACCCGGTAAGTAAGTGATAGTGTTAAATTTTACCGGTAAGCGCTTATCGGGAAAATTGTTGCATACAATACCGTTTTGGTGGACTAAAATCTTACCCGCTAAGTAAGTGATATTGTTAAATTTTATTGGTAAGCGCTTATCTGGGTAAGCGATTGGTAAATGACCCCTTAGCCTAATACTGAAATGGGATAGACCGCTTCAAAAAATACAAAAAATAATAATATCAATCTAATGTGGGTTGTAGGAGGGTTTTTTTTTTCTTTTAACCGTGAGTTTCCTGACAACTTTACGCATACCAACTAATTCCCCTGGCAATGATGAATTGTCTGAAGTCATCGCAGGTGAGCCTCCATAGCCATAAAGGGTTTTGGCAGCACTTGGATTAGAATATGGGGAAGATCAGATTTCACTACATCCTCTTAGTTTTACCAGTGTGCCACAACCCAGGTGGTTAAAAGGGGTTGTTGTTGATGTTGTCTGTTGTTGTTAATGATGGGTTTTACACATTCCTTTGGGCACTTCTAATGTTTTTTTTTGTTGGTATTGAACTGTTTTTTGTTCATGCATCTTTAATCGTTGACGGTTGTGGCTTTTAACGTTACTTCGTCTTTCTTCTCGATATATTAATACTTCAAATTGGACTAGTTTTTATAAACACTAAAATTTTCATCTACCTTCATTGACTTATTTATATTACCATGATTGAAGCTTTAACAAATTTACGCATATGGAAATGATTGAATATATGTAAAAATTTGTGGAAGTGAATGGAACTGAAGATTAAGGTTAATGTAGATATTGAAGGTAGTTGAATGTCTGTGTATTTTGCTAGCACTATCAATTGAAAGTAGTATATTTGTAACATCCAAGTCAAACGTACCAGATATTGTTTGTTGTATCCACACCTGGAGTTACGGTTTTAAAACGTGTCTGGTATAAGAGGTATCCAGTCCCTTATAAGTTAATCTTCGTTCCCTCTCCAACCGATGTGGGATCTTACATAACTGAAGGTCCTCAATTTTTTTAGCCGTCAAAAAATCAACCTATCCAAAGATTTAGATATATTCTCACCATAAATTTTATTCTGGCCAAAACATATATATATAGATAGGGGTTGTTTCATTTGCAACCCTTAAAAAGGTTGCAAACCTTGCAACCCACATCTTAACCGTCGGATTCATGATTGGCGGTTACAATAGATATGGGGCCCAATATTTTTAATTAAAAAAAATATAAAAATAAAAATAAAATAACCGTCGATCATGAATCCAACGGTTAAGATGTGGGTTGCAAGGGTTGCAACCTTTTTCAGGGTTGCAAAATATCCTTCCACTATATATATATATGTATATATATATATATATATATAGTTGGGTTCAAACGAGAACATCGATCAAATAAGATAAAATGAGAACGGCCAAATCACTTGTGATTTAATTTACATTAAACTTGTGTGTAAAATCACATGCGATTTAGTTATATTCTCACCATTCTCATGTTTTCTTATTTTGATCATGTTATCGTTTAACCCCCTCTCCCCCCCCCCCCCCCTCTCTCTCTCTATATCTCTCTCTCTATATATATATAGAGAGAGATATGAATGATCATGTGATTTAAGCTTATATGTGTTGTTAATGCAATATGTGTTTAATCATATATGATTAAGTTTGTGTATCATGCATATAATCATATATGATATTGAGACTTTTCGTATTCTCACAAAATGTTTAACTATCTGACCCTATATGTATATGTATATGTATATATATGTATCTATTTAGGTTTAAAAATAACCTTTAGATTAGTTGATCAAATAGATGTGATTGAATTAATAGTTATAACTATATTTTGAAATTAAAAAACCTCATACTTTCCTCCATTTTTATAAAAAAAAAATACACAATTAATATAATGAAAATTATAGCTAAAAAATTACACCAAAAACTCCTATTTATTATGAGGTCCATTCATGTGGATTGTAGACTTGTAGAGTATGAATGGTACCAGCATTTGTTGTGGCTTCCTCTGATCATTTTGGACTTGGGTCTACAAGAACCCACCCACCCACCCCTCCTTTTAGTGCTGTCAAATCTAAGAATTCGACTAATTCAAATTCAAGCCCAATATGAAACAGCCGAAAACGGACACTTGTCCAACGCCTGAAAAATATGGTTTACCTTTTTTTAGAGCATCTTTAACCAAGGTTCTATACGGTGTGGCGTGGTGTTGCAAAAGGTCAAGCTTCAAATCGTACGGGTTATAGCGAGGCCATGGTGTTTTTCAAGACGTGACTTAAAACAGCAAATCTATATATAATTTATATGTATATATATGTGTATGTGTGTTTTTATATCAGTATCTTGAACAATGATATGATCAAGTTATTAACAATTTAAATTCGTACAAAACTATAAACAAAAGAATTTCTAAATTTTAATCGATACTCATGGACAAATTATAATCGAATTTCGAAGTACACAAATTCAAAGAATCGAAATACACAAATTTGTAACGCCACGCCATGGCGCGCCATAACGAGCTCGACGCCTTATCTCGACGCCAAGGAGTTAAACGTGGCGGCAAAGCTACGCCTCGGCGCCATGGCACGTGTTTTAGAACATTGTCTTTAACAGGTTTCCTATAACTTTTATAAAAATAGAGAATCAAAAGTTAAAATTTCTAAAAAGAATTACATTCAACTCCAACAGATTCTCTTTTTTAGAGATTTTAACACAAATTATATTATCAGGGTCATTCCTGATATTTTGGAGGCCATGTGCGAAAAACTAAACGTGCGCTTATTTTTTTTAATTATATTATTTATTAAATTATTTTTTACTATATTTCGAAATTTATCTTATAATAAGCAAACCGATAACTCATCTTTGAATTTTGAACAAATTATTTATCTTTTTTTTTTTACATTAAAGTTTAATTTTTACTGTTATTATGTTAGTGTGGATTCAAAATTTATTATTGATTTGTTAACGTTTAATGTTAATATTTTTTAACGTTTATAATTCTTTGGCCTGTGAGTGAGGTAGAATGTATAAAGTAACATTGTATGTAAGTAAGTGAGGAGGTCATGAGGGAATATAAATAAACAACCATCTTTATATAGAATTGATTAACCATTACTGGTAATTACAAAATCCATATCAACAAAAACCTTTTATTAATGTCACTTAAAAAACAATATATTTAAAATTAAAAATGTACCAAAAATAATTTAGAAAAAAGCAACAAATACTAAAAAAAATATAAATTCTATTAAATATTCAAAGAAAAGTATAAGATAAATCATTAAAAACACACTAAACAACCAAAGTTATTCAAAACATCTTTAACAACAATTCTATAATTTTTCTAAAATAGAGAATATAAACATGATGTCTCTAAAAAATATTACATCCAACTCCAACACAATTACTTTAAATTTGAAGTCTCTAAAAAATATTACCTGTAATGCATTCAACCTCATTGGTGGAAACAATTAAAATAATATATCACTCCCCCAAAAATTAAGTTTTAAAGATTTTTACCTTCTCTTTTAACATATACTATAACATAGTTGTTGCAAATGGTCTAAATCCATATACCTAGACCTCGAAAAGGCAAGAAAAAAAAACTAAATGGAGACGTTACTTGTTAGGTGATGATAATGAATGAAGATTGAAAACAAAATTAAAAACTAAAATATGAATTAAGAGTTTTATTTTTGAATTTAGAAAATAAATTATATAAAGAACTTATTAAATTGAATTATATATTTAAGTCATACTTACCAAAAAAAAAACTGAAAATAAAGAAATTATTAAAAATCTTATACATTTAATTCTCCCAAAAATATTTGTGATAAATCAAAAATAATTAAAAACACAAAAAATTTAGGGGGTGCTATTTGCACCAAAAAAGTTTGGTGTTGAATGCATTGTTTTCATTTCCAATCATTTTTTGTTTATATATATAGATATATATATATATATATATATATATATATATATATATTATTTGAAAACATATATTATTATTATTTAATGAAAACATATGTCATTTCACTTTAAATATATATATATATATATATATATTATTTTTGTTTATATATATACACATTATATTTATATATATATATATATATATATATATATATATGATATAGGGGTGGTATCAATTGAAAACCAAGTTTCATTGGAAACTTTGGAAACCAAATTTCAGCCATTGATCTTTATAATCAATGGTTAAGATTCATTTGAATTATATATGATAATAAATTAATTAATTTATTAATAATAAATAAAAATAATAGATGAAAAGGGTAAATATGTCTTTTGATTTTGTGTCTCAAATATGGAAAGAAAGATTTATTTTATTTAGATTACTTGAAACCAAAATAAAATTTCCCACGCAATCTAAATTTTGTTATTTTTTTTACTATGAAAACGTGGAACATTTGTCTTTTCATCAAAAAAATTATTTTTCTTTTAAAATGTAAGAAAATATTTTTTTTAATTTCATTTTATTATAAAATTTCCCACGCAATCTAATATTGTGATGAAACAAAATGAATTTGTGGATTACAGATTTCATTGGATTACAGATTTCATCAGGTTCATCGTGTTAGCATTATTGTTTCATAATGAAAATAGATTCATCAGGTTCATCGTGCTAGTATTATTGTTTCATAATGAAACATGATGAATTTGTGTCATTTTTGTTAACTTCCCATTTTTGTTTCATTACTTGTTCAGTTACATATTCGTATATGAAAATAGATTCATCAGGTTCATCGTGTTAGAATTATTGTTTCATTATTACCATATATAAGGTAAATTAAAATTAAATAATTTACCTAAATTAAATATCTCATTTTCAAATTAATCAATGATTATTATTACCATATATAAGCTAAATTAAAATTAAATAATTATTAATATAACAATAATAACAGTTACCATATATATTATTAAATAATGTAAAAGACAAAAATAACCTTTTCAATTAAAAAAAAAAGAAATTTACTGATTGGTTGATTTCGGTTTCCAAAGTTTCCAATGTAATACTGGTTTCCAATTGATCGCTCCCCTATATATATATATATATATATTTATATGTGTGTGTGTGTTTTGATTTTATAAATTTATTAAATTTATTTATAAATTTATAAAATTTGTAACTTTTGATTTTATTTTATTTTATAAATTTATAACTTTTGATTTTATTATAACTTTGTAAAATGTATTTTTCTTTTTGTAACAATTACATTTTATTATAACTTTGTAAAAGTGTAATTATTTCTTACTCGAATTGAACCGTAATTAAAAATAGCAACCAAAGATAGTTGGGGGTTAAACCCGCCAATTAAGTAAACTCGTTATAAATATAAGTTGGTAAGTTCACGCCTTACCCGAATCGTCCCTTAGTTCACGCATTCTTCTTCTTTTTTTCATATCTCTCTCTCTCTAAAAATCTCTCTAGATTTCTTCTCAATCCATTGAAGTAATCGACGAAACAATTACATATTCAGAATTTGCGCTTTGAATCCTTCCTAGAGGTATAAACTTCTTCTTAAGTTATTTAAGTTGGTAAGTTAGTGTAGTTAAACCGGGTTGTTACATATACAATATGATAAAATAGTATAAAAAGTGATAAAATAGTATAAAAAAGTATGACGGCTTTGTAAACCGGGTTGTTACATATACAATATGATAAAATAGTATAAAAAATTGATAATGTTATTTTAGAATAATCGAATGTAATATAGATTATTTTATGTTCTATTTATATGTTAAATCACAATATTTATGTTTTATTTTTATAATTATAAAAAAATAGTAATATTAATATTTATAAATATTTATTTCTTTTTAAATCAAACCAAAAAGTAAAAAAAAAAAACTTTTAAAAGTATATAATCCAAATAAATAAAAATATATAATAAAAATAAACAAAATAAAGAAAAGATAACAAAAAAACAAAAAAACAAAAAAAACATAATTATATATCCAATCATTTTGGTGCAAATAACAAAAACTTTGGTACAAATAGCCTCCCCAAATTTGAACCTAAGATCTATAGGCAAGGCTGCTGCCAAGTTGTTTTGTTTAAATGTTTGTATTAAATAGTTAATATAGTAATATTATTTCAAGTAAAAAGTCAAAAAACATCTCGAGGCCCCTGACGATCGGAGGCCCTGTGCGGTAGCATCACTTCGCACACCCTAAGGAACGACCCTGTATATTATTATGATATTCTTTAATTTATCATCCCAATACACTTTAAAGTTAAAACTTAATATAAAATAATAAAAATTCAATCTCATTGATGAGATTGAATAAAATAATCATTTCTCTTTCCTACCGTTTGAAATTTTTAAAGGTTTTTCTCTATTGTAGAAAACAAGATAGCAAAACTGTTTGGATAAGTTTAGAAAACAAAAACTAATTTTTTTTTTCTATTTTAGAGAAGCTGTCGGAGATGTTTTATGTTTGCTAAACAATTCCTTAGAGCATCTACAACATATTCTCTAAGATAGATAAAATGGAAGTTTTGTTCTCTATTTAACTCCAAGGACTACTTTATCTTGTTTTTCTAAAATAGAGGGGAAGAAACTCTAAGTTTAGAGAATTGTATAAAACTTGATGGGATGTGAGATAAATTTTTTTTATTCAGTTCCACCAATAAAACTAAATTGTCATTCTAACATATATAACTATAAAAAAAAGTGTATTGGGATTATAAAATTATAAAATATTTTAATAATATAACTAATTTTGAAATCTCTAAAATAGAGAATATGTTGGAGTGAATCTTAGAGCATCTCCAACAGTTTCTCCAAAATGGAGAAAATATAGATTTTGAACAAATTTTTGGTCCATCAGCTTCTCCAAAATGGAGAAAATAGGAGAGAGAGTATAAATTTCTCCAAATTTGAAGATATCCCCAAAAATGATTACCAAAAGAGAGATTTTTTTTTTATTACATTCCACCAATAAGAAAATTTGAAATGAAATGTTTAGGTAAGAAAAATAATATTTTATTAAATATATAGAATATTTTAATAATATAATCAATGATGCTCTTAGTAGATAAAAAAAGAGCCAAATTTTCAGTATATTATAGAACCAATTCTTTTTAATAAATGATAAAGGACCAAAAAATGTATTAGTTACTAAGATCGGATAATTAAATTTGTAAAAAATTAAGGGGGCGTTTGGTTCATTTCAAAGAATAAGAATGAAAATGAAAATGAGAATGAAGCAGAATGGGAATAGGAATGAGCATTGCATTGATGCTGTTTGGTTAAACCAATATAATTAATAAAAAAATATTTTATATAATATTTTTTTAATACAAATATGTGTCGTCCAACACGAAAATAAAAAATATGTTTCATTAAACATCGAGAGATGAAGGGCGTATAAGAAAATGTGACTGAACGGGAATAAAATTTTCATTCCCCCCAATTTGGTCAGGAATTAAAAATAATGGGTTTAGGGTAATGGACTCGTTATATTATGTTA
The DNA here is from genome assembly GCA_954870635.1 of Arctium minus. NCBI lineage: Eukaryota > Viridiplantae > Streptophyta > Magnoliopsida > Asterales > Asteraceae > Arctium > Arctium minus. The sequence goes on along the minus strand of OX941083.1, from coordinate 118,894,754 downwards.
AACCAAACAACATTTTTCATTCTCATTCCCATTCCAAACCCCTCAATACCTCCAACCAAACACCCCCTAAATTTGGTCTTTTACAATGTTATTGTGTATTGTTTCTCTGAGTTTTTTTCTTTGGCACCAAGATCCAAGTCTATTGATAGTTGATGTCTTTATTTGTTTTAATACTTGACTACTTTGTGTTTCAACAATTTAATGAACATCTTTAAACTTTGACCTTTAAGTTCCCAAGTTTACAATATGCCTATCTGTTTTTGTTGATTATTGTTATTTGCTTAAGCTGCTTTAGCTATTGTTATTTGTCTATGTTGTTTTTTTTAACGGTGAAATTTTATAAAACTAGCAAAAAGCTAGAATAAGAAACAATTACATAGAAATAATGGCAAGAGAAGGATTAGTAAGCCAATCAACCCAATTAATAGACAAATTGCTACTTCTATGATTAACCCAAAAGTAAGCACGGGTTATAATGTTATCAAAAAACATCTGCTTCCTTGGCTTCGAGTTGCCAAAGAGGATACCATTTCGAAACACCCATATAGACTATAAAGTGGTAAGTGTAACGACCTCAAAACACAAAAACACCTCCCTCTTCAGCTGAATTGACTCGGCCCAAGAGATCCAATTCGAATAAGTATGGAGATTCAGAATATCCATACGCCACCAACGGCAAATAAGAGTCCATAAGTCTTTAGCAACAGAACATGAAAAGAAAAGATGACTGCAATCCTCCACGCCTATATCACAAATAGGACATAAAAGAGACGAAACATCGATACCTCTTTTATCCAAATTTATCCGAGTAGGAAGCCGATTGAGATGCAACCGCCACGCGAACACATTAACTTTGATGGGAACAAGTTTATTCCATCTAGTAGGATGAGAGTCCACCTCCAATTGACTAGAATCAATCAAACGCCTAGCTGAAGCCACTAAAAAATCACCCGACCCTTCTAACAACCATACCCATCTATCCTTTTGACTGGAGGGCACAAAGGTGTACAAAATTTGTTGTAGTGCACTAAATTGGACAGCCTCAGCATCACCTCTTGGCGGCCTTCGAAGACACACATCCCAACACCCTAACTCCAAACGAGACTTGACATTCGTCGATTTATCCAAATCTAAAGCATAAACTCTAGGAAATTGAATTTTAAAAGGAGAATCCCCAACCCAAACATCATCCCAAAAGGCGGTCAAAACACCGTCGCCCACCTTTTTCTTACAGAAAGAGAAAAGATCTACGCCTTTGTCCTTTAGAGAGTTGATCGATTTTCGAATAGAGACCCAAGTTGAATTTGAAGTTTGCCTAGGCACATTCGAACCAATTAGACCCTTCTCGCCATAAATGGATTTAATAATTTTAACCTAAAGTGTCTCATCCTCCAATCAAAAACCGCCAAATCCACTTGAAAAGCAAAGCACGGCTGAACGCCATAATGCTACCAATACCAAGTCCTCCGAAATTGAGACTAGCCATAACTTTTTTCCACTTGATCCAAAACATTTTATTTTCCTCCACATCACCACCAATAAAAAATCTATTTCGTAAAGATTCTAAGCTTTGCTCAACCAGCCTTGGGATTTTGTAAATAGACATGAATTAAGTAGGAAGGCTCCCCAAAACAGACTTTAAAAGGGTAACCCGACCACCAACGGAAAGAGTTTTGACTTTCCAATTGGAAAGTTTGGCCAAGAATTTATCGAACACCACCTTCCAACCAGGGGAGGATGCAATAGCTTATTAATGGGGGGATAGGCCCCCATTAGAAAATAAAAAACTAAAATTTTCATAGGTTAAAATCACTATCTTTTAACTTTCTATCATTAGTTCCCTGCAATGATTTCTCGTCCGGGGCCCCATCAACCAGAAAAATACCTTGAAATCAACAAAAAAACAAAAAAAAAGACTCGAAATCAACCAAGAAAACCGAAAAATCCCCTCGAAATCGACCAAAAGACTTAATAATCCCTTGAAATCAACCAAGAAATCTTTAAAAATCTTTCGAAACGCTGGAATTATGCTAAAAACATATCGGAAAACTTTGTGGACCTTTAATCTACCTTAAAGGTGCCCCCACTAGGAAAAAATCTTGGATCCGCCACTGTTTCCAACCCTCCTTTTTGGTCATATTACCCCCAACGTTTAAACCTAAATACGAAAGTGGAGGCTTCAATCCACTACACCCAACACAAAAGGCCAAACACTCGATTTCTTGCGAATCCACCCCCACACCAAAAATCTTGCTTTTATGAAGATTAATTTTGAGACCCCAGATAAGGAAAAACATCTAAGAATACGAGTAATATTCCTTGCATTCGATAAAGACCATTCACCTAGAAAAATCGCATCATCTAACCATGCTTTAATCCATCTTTATCTTCATAAGCAGTATTAACTTCATCCTCAGCAGTACTAACCATGCTTGCAGTAGTAATTCTTCAAGCAGTACTAACTACTAGCAGTATTAACTTTCAAACAGTATTAATACCTCTAGCAGTAGTAATTCTACAAGCAGTAGTAAATTCCTCAGTAGTATTACTCTTTAAGTCTAGCAGTACTAAATTTTCAACAGTAGTAACCAACAAGACTTAGCAGTAGTATCCATCCTTAGCACATATCAGCCCCAACAATCTCCCCCTAACTTAACTTTTCAAATTGAGAAGTTAAGTTCTTCAAATCATGGTCTTCATGATGCTTTCAAAACTCCAGCTCAATTGCCCAGATTTGGATCCAGTCCCAGACTTTGATTAATGGTTCTTCTGACCACAATCCTTGCCATTTCAGAACCTGTAGGGCAGACCAACTTTGCGTTCAGCATCCCTTGCAGCTTTTCCTTGCTGTGGTCATATACCTTATCCACCAAGAAATACTCATGATAGCTTTTGTCTATGGTTAGGACATATACTCCACATCTTGCAATGAGCATCCAATGATCAATCTTTTTAAATCCATATTCATGATGCAGATCTTTGATAATATGCTTCACTCTATCTGGATCAAACATCATGCACAGATACTCCATGGCTATCTTGATTAAGTTCATTTCTATCCCTTTCAACACATTCTCATACAGTTTTATTCCAACTTTGTACATTTCTTCCAAGTCAGTTCTGGAACAGCTTCTGATTACTTTGCCCCAAGTTGAATAAACCTCAAACTGATCACCCATTCTCTTGATTCTGAAATATTCTCTTCTATTATTCTTCAGAGTATCCTAATGAATGATCTCTGGTGTTTTCATTGAGATAGGGTCAGCTTGCATAGGTTCTTCATTAGTCACAGTCATGTACAAATTCATCTGCTCATCAGATTGTTGATTAGACTGCTCTTGACTCTTCTTTTGAGTTTCAACCTGTTCACCCTGTTTCTGTTGCTCTGATGGTTTTGTTTCCATTTTCTCACTTTCCTGTTCTTTCTTTCCTTCTTCAGTTCTAGGCCTTTTTGCCTTTGGCTTGGAAGCTATGGACTTCTTTCTTTTAATAGCTCCAATCTTTTGAGCTAAATTCTCTTCTTGCTTCACTTCTGCCTTTTCTTTGATAGGAGTGCCTTCTTCACTGTCAGGGAAGGGCTGTTGTATGTTGAGATCATGTCTTTCTTTCAACCTCAACCCTTTGAGAGAAATCCCCTTGTAGCTTGGCCATCTCCTTCTTATACAGTTCTTCTATTCTACCATAAGACATGTTGGTAAACATCCCTTCTTTAACTCCAACAGACCCTTTCAGGAAGTTGATCATCTTTCTTCTTTCTTGATTGGCCAGGAAGGTCTTTGAAGGTTGTCTTTGTCTTGTCTTTGATGGTTGCCTTTGACTAGTTGTTTTCATGGTAACTTTCTTAGCAGCAAGCTTTAAACTCTTCTGATATTCTTCATTTAGCTTTGTAGACAAATCTAAGGCAATTTGTCTGTCTTTAGCTGTTTGGATCTCTTCCTCAGTTTCAATCTCTTCTTGCAGCTTCTTAGATATTTCTTCATCCAATTCTATTTGCCTTTGTTTCTTCAAAGCTTTCACAGGCTCTTCCACCTTTTCTTTCCCTTTCCTTTTGTCGTCTGCCACACTAGTCTCTTTTCTTTTCTTTTCTGGGCCTCCTTCTTTGATTACCACTCCCTTAGCTTTTGGAGTAGCTTTGGAAGTGTCATTCTTTGCCTTTACTAGAGTTTCAGCAATTTCAATCTCTTCCCTGGATAATTCTATTTCTGCTGCTGCAGTTACTACTTCTTGTTCAGTTTCTGCTGCAGACTCAGTTACTGCTGCTTTACCTATTTCTGCTGCTTTCACAAAGGTTTCTGCTGCTTGTTCAGATACTGCTGCCTTTACACTTGTTTCTGCTTCTGCACCAACCTCCTTTTCTTTTCCAACACCAGTCTCCCCCTCAAACTGAAATTCCATGCCCTTCTCACCTCCTGCTTCTTGATACTCCCCCTTTTTGGAAGCATCATGTGCACTTACCCTCTTCTTCAGGATGAATTGTTTTCTCCTCTTTTTGTGCACCAGATTGAGCACCATTTTATTCAATTTGACTATCTGTTCTTGTTGAGAGATAATCACCTTCTTCATCTCTTTTATTTCCAGATCTTGATTGTGAACTTCCAGACTAATTGTACCAAGTGTGTCCATCAATTCTTCGTAGTTATATCTGTCCTCACCTCCTTTAGGTGTTTTTACCACCCTTGAAGGATCCTTAGATCTTTTAGTAGAGGCCTTCTGCCTAGCAGAAGCACCTTCTACCCCTGTGGTTTCTTGGCACCTGGGACCTTTAGATGATTGCTCATCTAAAGTTGCCGTGGGGAAGGTCTTAGGTATGTTCACACTGTCCTGTCCTACACCTTGTACAGAAGCAGTAGTGTGAGCCTTGCTGCCCACATGCTCTTCCTTCTCCTTAGAGAGCACATTCTTGGAGTTGGGAGACACCCCTGTGGTTTCCCTTTCGATATTCTCTGATGGAGAATGCTCCATCAGAGGACTTGTAGGCTTTGGGGGTGAAGATACAAGAAGGGAAGGAACCTTCTGTACCTTTTTCCTTATATATGTTTTGGTGATGGGGGATTTTGGCTTGACAATAGGGATCTGAGGAGTATCAATTGAAATGAATGGTGTGGGTAGGTCATCAGTTGGGTGGTCAGATGTGGGCTTTGACCCTGATGCTTCACCATGGGAATGAGACATAACCATCATTGTAGAGAACAATGGTGTCTCTTGTCCAGAAAAGTCCTTACTTGGTCTTTTCATGTTGGAGAATACCTTCCCTTTAGGAGGTTTTGGTACATACACCTCTTGAAAAGAGGGTAAATCCGTCAATTCTTTGTTAAGTACTTCTTGTACAAACCTGGGATACATATAAAAGCTTTTGGTTTTGGTATCCAGGTTTGACATTAAATCATTGAAAATCATTTGAGAAAAATTAAACTTTCTAGAGGTAGCTAAGCAGACTAGAGCATAAGCTAAGGTACTGCTGAACTCACTCCATCCAGTTGTTTTTCTAGAAATACAATGTTGCAGAGTATGAACCAAAAATCTCCACTAAGGTGAAAATCTGTTTTTGAAAAACTTATAGACCTCAGTTAGACCTTCATACCCCATTCGACTAATTGATTGGAAGAGATCTTCCTTGGACAAAGAGGTAATACCTGAGGCATCATCTAGTCGTAGATGAATGCGAATACAGCCTTCTGTGATGGTTATAGGTTTATCACAAACCCTTGAGTGAATAACCTGGTTTCCTTCCACAGTCTAATTGAGGCATTTGCCCAGAACTGTCGCAAGTGTTCCACATAGATTGTGGGATTGACAGTGAGTGCGTAGGCAATGTGCGACGATTTGAGGAAATCCACTATAGCATGGAAACCCTCAGCTTGCTTAGGTTTCTGTAACATGGCGAGCTCGTTGTGTTCATCAAAGAAGTAGAGTCCTGCCATCTTCTTGATCGAAACTAGGGTTACGCACTCGTAGGAAATTCAAAGAGCCGTTTGGATTTTGGCGGTCAAAGTGGGTATTTATAGGTGGAGGGTTTCAGTTAGAGGCAGTACTAAGTACCCTAGCAGCATTAACAAGCCCACAGTACTAACCCATATAAGCAGTAGTAACAGATACCAGCAACATTAACACAGACTAGCAGTATTAACACTATCTGGAAGTAGAAATAAGGTAAGCAGTAGTAACTTTGCACTGGCAGTATAAACCACCAAGCAGTATTAACCACACTTAACCATATTTGAACTGGCAGTAGGATTAATAGTGAGAGCAATATTAACTTAACTAGAGGTACTAAGTTTCTAAGCTGTAAGGTAATCTGAAACACTTAAACACACATAGTTAGTAGCACCATGCACAATACAATATGAGAAAGTAAGCAGGAAGGAATCTATATAGAAATGGTACATAAAGAAAATCAAAAGATGCTTATTCAGTGTTTATCATGCCCACACTTGTGACCAAGAATGTGAATCTACCAACATCAAAAGCTTTGGTGAATAGATCAGCAAATTGGTTACTTGTGTGTACTTTCAAAACCTGAATTAGCTTCTTTTCATTGCAGTCTCTAATAAAATGGTACCTTATTTCTATATGCTTGGTTTTTTAGTGTTTCACTAGATTATTAACAATGCTTATGGCACTGTTGTTATCAATGAAGATTGGAGTGTGCAGAAAAGTAACACCATAGTCCAGCATCTGATTCTGAATCCATAGCACTTGTGAGCAGCTATATACTCTGCTTCTGTTGTAGAGGTGGACACTGTGGTTTGGTTTTTACACTGCCATGAAACTAGTCTTGCACCCAAAAACTGACATCCTCCTGATGTAGACTTTCTATCCAAGTTTGCACCACCCAAATCACTATCAGAATATGCAAGTAGATCAAATGGTGAGTCATGAGGATACCAAAGACCCAACCTAGGTTGTCCTTTGAGATATCTGAAGATCCTCTTGACTACTTGAAAATGAGATTGCTTAGGTCTTACTTGAAATCTGGCACATACACAGACAACAAACATAATATCTAGCCTTGAAGCTGTTAGATACATGAGGGAGCCTATCATAGATCTATAATGATGAAAATCTACATCCTCCCCCTCAAGATCTGCAGTAATTTGTTTGTGTGTTTCCATAGGTGTGGTTGCAGGCTTTGAATCTGAAAATCCAAACTTTGTAAGTATATCCTGCACATACTTGGATTGGCTGATGAAGATACCATCATTCTTCTGTTTAACCTGTAGCCCAAGGAAGAATGTAAGTTCACCCATAGAGCTCATCTTGAATCTTTTGTGCATCAGCTCCTCAAACTCCTTGCACATATAATCTTTTGTGGATCCAAAGATGATGTCATCCACATAGATTTGCACAAGCAGGATATCCTTCTTCTTCCTTTTGATGAACAGAGTCTTGTCAATTATTCCCCTTTCAAAACCATTTTCCAAGAGATAGGTAGACAGAGTGTCATACCATGCCCTTGGTGCTTGATGTAGCCCATAGAGTGCCTTCTATAATTTATATACTCTGTCAGGAAAGTTAGGATTCTCAAACCTTGGAGGCTGACAAACATATACTTCTTCATCAATTGTCCCATATAGGAATGCACTCTTGACATCCATCTGATAAACTATGAACTTCATGAAAAAAGCATAGGCTAGAAACAGCCTAATTGCCTCAATTCTGGCTACTGGAGCAAATACTTCTTCATAATCTATTCCCTCTTCTTGTGTATACCCTTGTGCCACAAGTCTGACCTTGTTCTTTATTACTATCCCTCTCTCATCTTTCTTATTCCTGAAGATCCATTTTGTCCCTATAGCCCTGTGTCCTTGTGGAAGTTCAACCAGATCCCATACATCTTGCAGCACAAACTGCAGCAGCTCCTCTTGCATTGCTTCTATCCAGCTTGGGTCTTTCATTGCATCATAAGCCTTTTTAGGTTCAATCTGGGATAGAAAACAAGATAACAAGCCTGATTGTAGGTCTTTCAATCCCCTAACTTGCTTTGATGCCTTGTGATCATTGGGGAATTGATGTCACCAATCACCAATTGAGGAGAATGATTCTTCTGAGTTCTTGTATGATTGACAGCCTCCTCATTAAGATTTTCTTCAAGATTGGAGTCATTCTTTTCTGGAATGCTTCCACCATACACTAAAGAATTGTCATCATCAGTGTCATCTTCTGACAGTATGAGCTTTTCAGGACCTGTGTTTCCTGAATTATGAGCGTCCTCTTTATCACTCTTATTTTCTTCATCACCTTTGTCCTCTTCATCTGCTTTAGCATCTTCATCCTGATCTGGATCAAAATCTTCTGATTCTGAATCATCTTTCTTTTCTTGCTGGCAAAATTCAACAGGATCTACTGTAGGTATTGGAAACAGCACAAACTCTGGACTCTGTGCTTGTACCTTTTCTGAGCTTGTTCCTGCATTTTGCACATTACTAAAACCCAATGCATTAGTTAGTGAATCAATGTCAAACAACCAATCAGGACCTGTACCAACTTGATTTGGTGTGTTCTCATTGCATTTGACATTGTCACTTTCCTCTATAATCCTTGAAGAGCTATTAAATACTCTATATGTCTTACTCTGAGAGGAGTATCCAACAAGAAATCCATCTTCAGCTTTGCTTTCAAACTTACCTAAGTGAGATTTGGTGTTGAGAATTGTGCAAGGACACCCAAAAGGTTTGAAAAATCCAATAAAAGGTTTCTTCTTGTTAAAAAGTTCATAAGGTGTCTTGCCTTGAGATTTGACTTTTGGACATAACAAGCAGTATTAACTGCTTCTGCCCAAAAAGTGATGGGTAGCTTTGAATCTGCCAACAGAGATCTAGTAGCCTCAATTAGCGTCCTATTACTTCTCTCAGCAACACCATTCTGTTGAGGAGTTCTAGGAGCACTGTATTGTCTCTCAATACCTTTAGTCTCACAAAAGCTGTTTAAGTCATTGTTTTTAAATTCCGTTCCATTATTAGATCTGATGACTTTAACCCTTAAATTAGTTTGGTTTTCAATCCTAAGTACAAAGGATTTTATCAGTCCACTTGTCTCATCCTTAGTCCTCAGAAAATATACCCAAGTAAATCTAGAGAAGTCATCAACAATGACTAAGCAATAGGACTTCTTTCCAATACTCATCACATTAGTAGGACCAAAGAGATCCATATGCAATAATTGAAGAGGTGAAGAGATTGTATTTATTTCTTTGGACTTATGAGAAGTTTTGTGCTGCTTGCCTTTAAGACAAGCAACACAATGATCATCACATGAAAACACTTTTTGAGGTAAACCTCTTACAAGGTTGTTTTTCACAAGAATGTTCATTGTTTTAAAATTCATGTGACACATCCTTCTGTGCCAAAGAGATGATTCATCTAAAGAAGCTTTTGAAAATAGACAGTTTAATGATGAATCAGATGATACATTCTCTAAGTCCAAACAATAAACATTATCCTTTATAGGAGTTCTAAGTAGTATCATATTTTCATCGACTACCTTGAATCCTGGAGCAAGGATAATACATTCAGTCTCAGTGAATAATATACTATGTTTCTTGTCACAGACATGTGATACACTTAACAGGTTGTATCTCAATTGCTCAACATAGTAAACATCTTCAAAGGACATCTTACCTTTTGAAACCATACCTTTTCCACTGATCTTACCTCCTGCTGGATTGTCACCAAAAGCAACATGTCCTCCATCAAACTTTTTGAAGTTTTGAAGGCAGGCCATGTTACCTGCCATGTGTCTAGAGCAACCACTATCTACATGCCAAATGCTCTTCTTCTTGAGTTGTTGGTTGCCCTGCACATAAGATAAACAGTTAGTTTTTAGAGGGAACCCAAGCCAAAGTGGTCTTGGGTTCCCCTTTCTCATCAATATATTTATAATCAGTACTCTTAGTCTGGATGAGATGATCAGATTTAGGAATCTCATGGCTGGAATACTTTGTCAAAATTATAGGCTTGGCAGCATTAATACTGGTAGCAACACTATCCTTGTTAGGAGTACTAACTTGGTTAACAGAACTAACTTGGTTAGCGGTACTAACTTGGTCAGCAGTTGTATTGCTATCAACAACACTATTTCTGTTAGCAGTACTATTTGAGGTAGCAGTACTAACTGGTTTCTTGACTTTTGGAACGCAAATCTTGACAAAGTTGTTTGCTTTCTTGTTCTGTGAGTTACTCCTTGACTTGCTTGGAGTATTTTCTTTTGATTTAGCAAACTTATTCTGAATATGAGATCTTGCAGTCTCAGTTTTCATTGGTACTGTTCTCATTTTAGCAGCCATGTGATTTCTTGATTGCTTCCCATAACCAACTGAATTTTGTGTTTGTCTTTGAAAAGAAAATCTTTGGTTAATAGGATTGAAATAACAGTGTTTTGCTAGATGATTTAACTTGCCACAAATAAAACAAGGCTTTGGTCTATTGACTTTGCTTAGATCAATTCCCTGTTTTTGAGCCCACTGATTATTTCTGTTTCTCTGATTTCCTCTTATTTTATCATGTTTATGGGGCTTGTTCTGTTGACAAGTACAGGGATTTACAACAGAGGTTTGCATGTAGTGAACTCCCTGTACCTTTTCTTTTCCTTTCCTGGAGGTCTCAGCTTTCTCACTCTTAACAGTCTCTTTCTCTGTCTTGGATATCTCCACTTTATCACTCTTGATAAATGATTTACCCCCCTCTCTCATTTGTAAGAATGTGGTTTTCCAATGGAATATCTTTATGGTCTTCCTTATTCTTACCCTCAGAGTTATCTTCTTCATAATCTGCCTCAACCACTACTTTGTCTAATGGATCTACTTCTGTGGCTTCTGTAGGTAATTCCTTCTTATCTTGTCTTTCTAATAGGTCTGAGGAAGGTGGAATATAGTTGTTGTTGTAAGGTGGAGGGGTGGTGTTGTAGCCTATACCTCTTCTCAGTTTGTCATGAACTTGAGTTTTGAGTAAAGAGTCCATTGCTTTAGAAGCATTGAAATATTTCTCAATGTCTAGTTTGGCCTTCTCAAATTCACTCCTAATTTTCTCACATTCCTCTTTAGACTTTTCTAGCTTAATCTCTAACTGATTCATCTCTTACTCCCAGTAGTTTGTATCATATGAATGTTGAAGTTCATTGGCCTGGTATGCCTTAATTTGTTCTTCAAAATTCTCAACGATCAAACTATACTCTCTTCTATCTTTTTCCAACCTTTTAAGGTCATCACACATGCTCTGATTGTGATCCCTGTACTTTTTAACAGTTTCAAGACATGCTTTAGAGCAAAGGTTAGATTTTACCTCAGTGAGGATTGCAGTGCTTGATGACTCTGAAACCTCAGCCATCAATGCTTGGTTCTGAATTGCCTCCTCTGCTTGATCACTCCAATCATAGCCCATCCCTTCTTGTGAGACAAGAGCTTGAGATGAATTCCTGTTATAGTTAGTGGACTTTGGTTGTTGATTATTGCTTCCATGCTGTTGAGCAATTCCTCCTCTGCACTCTCTTGCAAAGTGTCCCAGATTATGGCATTTGTAGCATTCCACTTTGGATTTATCAAATCCAGCACCATCTTCTCTTTTCATGGCAAAATTGTTTCTACCTGTTCTTTTGATGAATCTTTTGACTCTCATGGTGAGCATTGCCATTTGCCACTTGATATCCATCTCTTCAAGGTCATCAACATTGATCTGCTCCAAATCATCATTGATAAGAGCAGATTTAGCATGACTAGCAAGGAATGTTTCCAAAACAGAATCATTAGGTCTATCCTGTTTTGAGCCATATGTAGCACTAACTGATTATGTATTAGCAGTAGAATCAGTAGTAAATGATATGAGGGTATCCAGATGGCCTTTTCTTAGATTCAACTTCTGCTTCAAACACCCTTAGATCATTGTAGAGATCATCAAGCTCCTTATCCTCCAGATTATCATTCTGTCTGAAGGATACAGTGTACATCACCCATTCTTCACCAAGAGATCTTAGAATTTTTCTGTTGACATCATCCTGATCCATCTTGACACCAACAGTGGACAACTCTCCAATCAACTTGTTGAATCTATCAAAGGTTTGAGTCATGGACTCATTCTTTGTAGACATAAAATTCTCATATTGTTGTTTGAGAATTGCTTTCTGATTTCTCTTAGTGCTTTTAGTACCTGAAAATCTCTTCTCAAGGCTTTCATCTCAGTCTGCCTCATCTTTCTTTCTCCATCAGTCTTTGGTGGAGGTCTCTTGCCATCTGCGTCCATTTTTCCTCCATCAGAGGGACCATTATCAATGATGTCCCACATTGAGTAGTCTGTCAGAAGAATGTACTGCCTGATTCTGATTTTTCACATGTCAAACTCATTGGGTTTGAGCATGGGGACTTTTGAAACAAGAACACTGTCATGTGATCCGTCCATGATGATTATTGATTTCTGAGTTCCTTATGCTCTGATACCACTTGTCAGAATCGAAATTCTAAACAAGAATTTAAACTAAACACTCAGAAACTATGTTAAAGAAGTCGCGGAAAAACACTTTAACAATAAATCAATCAAACAGTGTATGAACTCAAATCACAAGTTATATTGAATTAACTTAATGATTACAAACAAAACCTCAATCTGTTGAACAGACTCAACAGACGTTCTATACTTCTCTAAAGAAAGGATTTCTAAGAATCTTGAGGTTAATTCTTTCTAAACGTATATTCGTATGAATAAGACTATGTTTAACTGTATAAAACTTCTAGACTATATATACAGAACATATGACAAGATAATTACTAAAGAAATATTGATCTTCAGCATCCATTCCATAATTATCTTCATCATTATCTTCAGCTCCTAGTCTTTCGCTTTAATCCATCTTTATCTTCATAAGCAGTATTAACTTCATCCTCAGCAGTACTAACCATGCTTGCAGTAGTAATTCTTCAAGCAGTACTAACTACTAGCAGTATTAACTTTCAAGCAGTATTAATACCTCTAGCAGTAGTAATTCTACAAGCAGTAGTAATTCTACAAGCAGTAGTAAATTCCTCAGTAGTATTACTCTTTAAGTCTAGCAGTACTAAATTTTCAACAGTAGTAACCAACAAGACTTAGCAGTAGTATCCATCCTTAGCACATATCAGCCCCAACAATCTCCCCCTAACTTAACTTTTCAAATTGAGAAGTTAAGTTCTTCAAATCATGGTCTTCATGATGCTTTCAAAACTCCAGCTCAATTGCCCAGATTTGGATCCAGTCCCAGACTTTGATTAATGGTTCTTCTGACCACAATCCTTGCCATTTCAGAACCTGTGGGGCAGACCAACTTTGCGTTCAGCATCCCTTGCAGCTTTTCCTTGCTGTGGTCATATACCTTATCCACCAAGAAATACTCATGATAGCTTTTGTCTATGGTTAGGACATATACTCCACATCTTGCAATGAGCATCCAATGATCAATCTTTTTAAATCCATATTCATGACGCAGATCTTTGATAATATGCTTCACTCTATCTGGATCAAACATCATGCACAGATACTCCATGGCTATCTTGATTAAGTTCATTTCTATCCCTTTCAACACATTCTCATACAGTTTCATTCCAACTTTGTACATTTCTTCCAAGTCAGTTCTGGAACAGCTTCTGATTACTTTGCCCCAAGTTGAATAAACCTCAAACTGATCACCCATTCTCTTGATTCTGAAATATTCTCTTCTATTATCCTTCAGAGTATCCCAATGAATGATCTCTGGTGTTTTCATTGAGATAAGGTCAGCTTGCATAGGTTCTTCATTAGTCACAGTCATGTACAAATTCATCTGCTCATCAGATTGTTGATTAGACTGCTCTTGACTCTTCTTTTGAGTTTCAACCTGTTCACCCTGTTTCTGCTGCTCTGATGGTTTTGTTTCCATTTTCTCACTTTCCTGTTCTTTCTTTCCTTCTTCAGTTCTAGGCCTTTTTGCCTTTGGCTTGGAAGCTATGGACTTCTTTCTTTTAATAGCTCCAATCTTTTGAGCTAAATTCTCTTCTTGCTTCACTTCTGCCTTTTCTTTGATAGGAGTAGTATTCATCCTTAGCACATATCAGCCCCAACACATGGATAAGATGAAAAGGAAAGGGGAGAGGGGATCTTCTTACCTTAATCCACGACGAATGCAAAATTCCTTAGTTGGAGAGCCATTAACGAGAACCGACCCCATCGAGTGCTCAAGGCATCCACGAATCCACCCACGCCAAACTATGCCAAATCCCATTTTCGCTAGAACTAAATCCAAGTAATCCCACCTTAAACAATCGTAAGCTTTCTCAAAATCAAATTTAAGAATCAGAAGCTTAGATCGGATTTTTTTATACCAATCCATAGGCCATAGCTTCATTCAAAATTAAAGGGCCATCAAGAATCTGGCGCCCTTTTATAAAAGCGGATTGCTCGCTACTAACGATATCCCCAATAATCATACTAAGCTGATTAGCAAGAAGTTTACCAATAATTTTATATTGGCAACCTATAAGACTAATGGGCCTATAGTCTTTAACAAATTTAGCATCATGGACTTTCGGGATTAGAGCAATGAAAGAAGAGTTACACTGTTTCGGGAATCTGCTAGACTCAAAGAAATCACCCACCAATTTCACGACGTCATTTTCAATGAGATGCCAAAATTTCTTGAAAAAAATGGAAAGTAAAACCATTCGGTCCCGGGGATTTATCCGCTCCACAATCCTAAACGGCTTTTTTAATTTCATCCCGAGCAAAAGGCTCCTCAAGAAATGAAGCTTGATCTGAGGACAAAACGTTCGAAAACTCCACCTCTAAATTTGAACAAATTCCCCCTCCACAAGTGTTGAACCGATCTTGAAAATGTGAATAAAACTCATCTTTGACCTTGGTTGGATCCATAACCCAATCGCCATCAATCATAACTCCACGAATGGCAAGTCGACGTCTTTTCTTTTTAAGAATTCCATGGAAAAACTTGGAATTCTCATCTCCTTCAACTCCCTAACGGATTTTAGCTTTTTGCACCACATCCAGATTTTCTACCCTTTCCAGGTCACCCAAAGTCTTCATATATTGGATGCGAGATTCCACATCCAATCTAGAAGCATTACCCGAGTCAATCCGAGCATCAATGTCCCTAATACTTGTTTTTAAGCCAATTTTAACCTCCATATCTCTCTTTCTTTTATCATTAATCCACATGCGAAGATTTTTTTTTATAATTGAAGCTTCTTTTTAAAAGCAATCATACCATTAGAATCACGAACACTGACATCATACCATGATTTTTTCACAATTTGGTCAAAATCCGGCATATCGAACCAAGAATGAAAAAGACGGAACGACCTAGGCCCGTAATCAATGGATAACTCCTTAAAAAGAATAGGCCTATGGTCGGAATGCTTACGATCAAGCACCAGACGCGATATGTTGGGCATTATATCAAAAAGACCATCAAACAATAGGAACCGGTCAAGCTTGCTCATTTTAGAAGCCCATTTATTTGTCCATGTGAAGGAATACCCTCCAAGAGGAAGGTCATGTAGGTCGGCGTCACGAATGAAGGCATTGAATCTGTCTGTAGAGTTAACCTAAAAAGTCGAGCCTAATCTTTCAGAAGAGACGCAGACCTTATTAAAATCACCCATCACAATGACCTCCCCATGCCATCAGTAAATCATACCCAAAAGCATAGACCATTAGTTGATTTTAAGAATTGTCTCTTGAGGTGCGTACACCGAGATAATAAAAAAAGATTGTCTATTAGGCACCCAAATTCCTTCTATAGCCACAAAATACTCTGAAGAAGAAACTCGATACTTTTTAAATAAGGTGTTGTCCCAAATGCATAAAATGACACCGGATCTACCCCTAGCCGAACTAGAAGCAAAGTCGAAAAAAGAATTATCCCAAAGGAATTTCACCACACATAGATCAAGCCTAGTCATTTTCGTCTCTTGGAGAGACAAGAAGTTTACCCCATGACAACCACAAAACTCTTTTACCCATTTTTTCTTCTCCACACTCCCTAACCCTTGAACATTCAGAGAAAGTACATTCATATTGACATATTCATATCTTCTGCATTGTTGATGATAACTTTGAGATCAGTTTCACAACCTTTCATGGAGAATCCCAACGTCCGTCCAAGACCAATAGTAGCAGATAACTCCTCAAGCATAGAATAGCCTTCCTGAAAAGATTTTGGAGAAGTAAACGAACCCCCAGATTGATGAGAACTTTGGGATACGGAAGACAACTTAAATTTTTCACGACCCAATGAAGTATTCCCCCCCCCCCTTCGCCTCAACCGATCCTGAAGGCGCCGAGGCAAGATAATCCGGCTCTACCGGGGCACCAATACTACCACAGATAGTTGTTGCATCTTCCTTAAAGTCAAGTATGTCCCGCTGGCTCTCATCAACGCCTCCACCCTCGTTAGGGGTAAACCCAGGTGGAAAGTGAGGGGGTGTTATCTGGGGTCCCACCGTCCTTGCTATGAACCTCCAGAATTTTAATGTCTTTCACAAGTAACTTGTTCAAACTAAACGGGTCATCATTTTCGTCCCCTAAATCCACAAAGGCACTCTTTGAATTGTCTTCATCAACATTATGTGCACCATTCGGAACATTATCTTTAGGGAAGGAATCTGGTATTTCTTCCCCCTCGTTCTCTGAACCCTCATCCGACACCTTACCCCTTTCATCCTCTTCTTCCACCTCCGAGTCACCTTCCTCTACGAGAAAATCTGGAGTTCACCTACAGATCTCTTTCACTCGAACGTGGAAGACACATCCTCTCACGATCACTTTTACCGTTTCATAGATTAACGAGGGCCAAGAGGTTTGAATGCAAAGGCGGATACTGTAAAGATTGTTACCCTACGAATCATCCGAAAAAACAATTTGTCCCCACTTACTAGCTATTTTCGAGAATGATTTAAGATTCCACACTTTCAACGGAAGACCCTCCACATCAATCCAAGCTAGCCTATCATCCACCTTGAAATTATTGGACCATTTTTCGAGCATTTAAAACCAAGAGTTAACTCCCGTATGTGTTAAAAACTTATCACGGGAACCAATATTATCGAAATCGAGAAGGACCCACAGACCTCCAATGTATTTGATCTTAACGTTCAAGAAGCCTTCATTTTTGCAAAGAGAATGGACATTAGGGAGAGTTTTGAACTCGACAACACACCCGATAAGTGCTAATGGAAAGTTATTTTCAACCAGTCCATCCATATCAAGTACAATCTCAACCGAATCATCTTTACCTTCGTCTGATGAATCCTTCGGAGTTCGTTTGACAATGTCCGCATAAGTGTCACCTTTGCTATTTCCTACGGGTCTAGGGTGCACCTTAAACGAATCATGACCTTGGTCTCACCCCTCGGAAGGTTTACCGTTGCGATCAAAACGGCTATATTGGCCATTAAACTTAATTTCCCAACCCAAGTAGAACAAAGCTTGTTGATCACAACGTGTATGTCGTCGACCTTACGAAACCGTACAAAAGCAAACATTCTCCCAGATTTGGACTTTCTCTTGGCAATAAACACATCGACCACCGTACCAAATTTTGAGCACATATTCCAAAGTTCTCGTGTGGTAAAGTGCGTTGGAAAGTTAGAAACGAATACAGTAGTGGAAATACTGTACAATTGATCTGACATGGTTCCCCAAGTGACGAGAGGTATGTTGTTGGGTCCCCTTACGATAGTGAACCTCCTGCCGTTGACGTACGTCCATCACGAAGTGTCCTAAATACGTCTGCCGAAAACTCACAAAATCTCCGGGATATAACTTAATTAATCTTTCTTGAACAATTAATTGAATTAATTAATTAAAAATTCAAGGAGTAGGTGGCTATGGTTTTTTGAAAAAAAACCCTATGGTTTTAATAAATAAAGGCAATAAGACAAAGGCTAAGGAGGTTTGACTTCTCTAACAACCCACCAAAAAACAGTACAAACAAAAAAGGCTTTTCTCTGCACACTGCCATGCACAAAGACTGAGAGAGGAAAACAAGAGTGACTGTTAGTGCACCGGAGAGATCGTTGACGGTTAACTGTTCTAGAGAGATCGTTAGCGGTGGTTGGCTAAGTTGACTTCTTCTGTGGGCTGCATCTTGTCGCCGTAAACACCGAAACAACCAAGGAAGTTGGCGGTCCTGCAGAAACAGACGATGTCGGTGGCCTATCGGGATGAAGGCAAAGGAAGCCGCCGCCTGGGCTGGGTTAAAAGGTTGGTGGTGGCGACGGGCGCTGGTGTGAAGGTGGTCGTCTGGCGTGAAGGTGGTGGTGGTGGGTCGAGTCGCCTATTGGGGTTGAAAACTATTTGTCTATGTTGTTTACTTAAGTGTTTCTATTGACTATTAAAAAATCTTATCCATTGCTTTCACTTCTTCATTTTACACCACGAGATCTCATTAACTGCTTAACCAATCCAGCATAGCAACAATAGCAACATAATTAGCTTTATAAGATTTAAGTTTTGGGGATAAAATAAATAAGTGTCTTTATTTAAAAATGTTATAAATAATTTATAAGATGTTTTTGAACATCTTAACAAGTTTTTAAGAACCTTTTAATTAGAAATAAAATGTCGTATTAACTATTTTATAAGAGACTTATTTTGAATAAAAAATGGTTTATAAAAAGTGAGTTTATAGGACACTTCTCATAAAATGTCCTATAAATTAACTATAATATGTCATTTTATTTTTAAAAAGTCATATAAACTTCTTGAAACGTCCAAAAGTGCCATATAAACCTATTGTAACACTTTTAGATAAGACGTTTTTTTGTTTTGATTTATAAACTTAAGTCCTATAAAGTATCATATTATGACGTTTGGACATTTTAAGCGTTCTATAAATCTATTTTTTGTTGTAGTGAACCATTCCTTGAGTTGCGCATATTCATAGGGTCTCATTCGTAATTTTTCTTCTTGGGTCTCAATGAATCATTTTTTCTTCTACATTGTCGTTGATCATCATTTGCTTTCTTACCAAAAAAAACCTTGAAATACAAATATTTTGAAAAAATTACCAATCATAGTAGATGGTCAAACTCATATCATGATTCTAAAACAACGTCTGAAAATTATAAACAAACCTTCTATATGTTTGAAAACTCCATGAACCAATATAGACCTTACATATCTAACTTCCATAATTATCTTATTAGTTATCATTTCAACCGTTTTATTAAAAACTCATTATCTGTTTTGCTTTCAAAAAACACCCAATGAACAACACATGGTTCAATCTGTATTGATACTACAGTATTGTTTCATCAACTAATGGGATCTCGTAGTCGTATGATCTTTTGATGCAATATCATACAAACGTACGTGTATCGATGTCGAACACGATCTGACCAAAGCCAAATTAATCCAATCAAGGGTTGTCATATATGCTTAAGCTTAGTATTTTGATCGGTTGGTGATGAACATGTACCATGAAATTAACTGTACTTTCAATTCATAGAAAATTAAGGCACATGTTAATTGCCTCCAACGTGAATAATTAATATGTTATGAATAAGGTTATGAATTTAAGCAAAAGAGGATCACATGCATATACAACACAACTAAGGGGTTCACACTTCATACCCATTAATTTCTTTATTCTAAGCAGTCCCTTGATCTTAAGATAGATAGATAGTAACAGTAATCAGACATTAATACCGCCATTAATGTGTGATTATGAATTATCAATCATGCATCATTTTTTTTTTGTAATTTAATTAATGAGGTATTAACTAAACAACCTTAGTTAACGTCTTCTGGCTGCAGTTTCCCTTTGACAGTTGAAAAAGACAGCAGCAACAGGCAATCCCAGTTGATTTTCGTGAGCAAAATTGCGAGTGTTGAAACTACGCCTTGAAGATGGGCAAGTGACAGTCTGCCTTCCCCTTTGCTTAAAAAGCAGAAACACAAACCTGTGGATGCCGATGTTTGGCCTAGGTATTTCATAGCTCACTACCTCTTTTCCTGTAACATTAATGGTAACAAATCATATATTAGAGCATCCGGTGGGTTTTTTACCAATTTTTTCATAACTTTTTTCTTACACATTATTGTCTCCTCAACAACTTAAAAACATCTATATACCTCCACTATGTGAAACCTCACCTAGCTTTTTCATTGTTTTTTCAAACTTTTTAGGGTCCCACCAATTTAACTTTATATCATTTATATATTCTTATTTATAAAAATAAATACATTAAAATTATACAAATACATATTTATTTATATCAAAAAAATATTATTAATTTAATTATGTATTTATTTTACAAAAATTATTCTAAAATATACTATAAAAATTTAAGAAAAAATGTTATTTAAAACGTATGTACAATAAAAAAAATTAGGTTATCAAAAAATATATAAAAGTTGTATAAAAAGTATGTAAAATAAAAATTAAAAAATGTTAAACTTAAAAATATGTATAACCGAAAATAAAAATTGTGTCATTAAGAAATCTGTTAGAATTGTTTAAATATGTTAAATTTGAGATATTATTTTAAATATATAAAATATAAAATATAATTACTTTCATTAATTATTTATTTATATTATTTATTTAATAATTTCATTTAAATATTATTACTTTAAATATATTAATAAATAAATCTGATTAATAAATAAAACTGATTAAATACGAACCTTTCATAAAATTCTATAAAATTAAAACTGATTAAATACGAAAAAGCAGGTTGTGCAGTTACGACCTATAACGAAAAACTTTGCGGAAAACCTCAAGTGAAAAACCTAGGTTTTTGATTTTTAAAAAACCTCACAAAAACCATTGAAAAAACTCCTAAAAAGCACATTGTGGATGCTCTTAGAACATCCACTATGTTGAGGTTTTAAACCATGTTTATTTACAACTTTTTCCTTACATATCATTATCACTTCAACTTAATATATATATAGAGAGAGAGAGATGTTCAAATGCAACCCTCTACGTGGTACAACCCCTTTATCCACCACTTATTTTATTTTCACCTTTTTAATTAAAAAATGTGAAAATAAAATGAGTGATGGATATAGGGGTTGCATGAGTTGCACCATGAAAAATGTTGCATAATAACATACCCTTATATATATAGAGAGAGAGAGGGGCAGGTTCAAACGAGAAATTAAACATTTTACGAGAAGGCGAGAAGTGTTTAATCACATATGATACACAAGTTTAATCATATATGATTAAACACATGTTATATTGACAATACATAGACGTTTAATCATATATGATTAAACACATCTACACGCCGTGTAATCATATATGATTAAACACTTCTCGCCTTCTCGCAAAATGTTTAACTTCTCGAATGATCCTTCCTCTCTCTCTCTCCCTCTCTCTCTCTCTCTCTCTCTCTCTCTCTATATATATATATATATATATATATATATACACCCACTATGTGAAAAAACCTCACCCAACATTTTTCATAGTTTTTTCAAACTTTTTAGGGTCACACCACTTTAATTTTATATTATTTATATTCTTATTTATAAAAATAAAAATAATAAAATTTATACAAATACATATTATTTATATCAAGAAAATATTATTAATTTAATTATATCTTATTTATAACTTTCTTATTATACAACATATTAATCACTTAAATAAAACTAAATTAAATAATACTTGAAATAAATTATACAATAATGAAATAATATTTTTTTCATTCATTATCATGAGAGGCCAAATATGTTCGACCAAGTTAGAAAGAAGTTGATGATGAACTAAGTTGCTAGTTTGAGAGTAAAAAGTGTACATAAATTGCTATTTGTTTATAGTAAAAATGTACAAAAATTATTCTCAAAACACCCTGAAATTTATAAATTTGTATAAAAATTAGGTTATCAAGAAATTCGTAGGAAATGTATAAAAATATATACAATAAAAATTAAAAGAAGTTAATTTAAAAGTATATTTACAACAAAAAAAATTGTTGGGTTATCAAAAAATCTGTAAAAAATGTATAAAAAGTATGAACAATAAAAATTAAATAAAAAAAGTTAATTTAAAAATACATATACTAAAAAGTAAAATTTGGATTATTAAGAAATTAAAAGATATATATAAAAATATGTCAAACATTAATTTAAATACATAAAAAATATAATTACTTTAAGTATGTATTTATTTTATATTATTTATTTAATAATTTTATTTAAATATGATTACATTAAATATATTAATGAATAGAACTAAATAAATTCAAAACTTTTATAAAATCATATAAAATTAAAACTAATTTAAATACTAAAACCGGACAGAAAAATCTCACAAAAAACCTTCAACTAAAAAACCATAAAAATGAGTTTTTGCATTATGAAAAACCAACCTAGCTACCTCTTGCCTACTTTTTTTGTGTCAGCTATAATATTCTAACCCTACCTACCTAGCTATTCATATAAATATATGTGTGTATATATATACTCAATATGCTAGCTATCTTTACAAGTGCAGGTACCTTTATATATATATATACATGTTCATGTTCATGTTCAGAGAGAGGTACAAACGTTGTATAGTTGCATACATGACGATTAATAGTAAACTAACTCAGATATTTATATGTTGTCTTAAGAAAACTTTTTCATGGTTAGGGTTTTGAATTACCCTAGAGTGGGACTGTGACATGATAACACCATTTTCACATATAAACGCATTTGATGAAAAAATCATGTCTTATATATATACGACAAAATCTTACTTAATTTTTGGATTAGAGTTTTGAACACATTATCTAAAAATTCATGGGATTTCAGTGTGTATTTATATATATATAAGATACTAAATTCATATGGGCAATGCTAATGACACTCTTATTAATGTCAAAATCGAATCAATTCATACATTGAGAAGGTAAAAAGCAAGTTTTGATGTGGATGTGTGTTAGGAGAAAATCATTTATAAAGGTGTGATTATATCGGATGTGAATCTTGAAAACATAAATCAAAGTTTTGATGGAAAAAGAAGAAAAAAGAAAGAAAGAAAGAAGAATTGAAGATGATGTGGGGGTACCAAATGAGGAATCCGTTGTGCCTGGAATGTCTGTAACAATCCTGTGAAAGAAAAATGTTGTCAAAACATGATTGGTTGCTGGAATGTTAAAACTGGTAAACAAGATGAACCTGACATGTTGCTTTTCTAGTAGACCCCCTTTAAACACACTATTGCTTTTTTGCTATGTTAGATCAGAAGATATGATTGAAGTTTCACTTGATCTCTCTCTTGGTCAATATTCCTCATGGATCATGTGAACCCATTTTTATCTACTTGCTGTCTACTGTTATAAATACCATTACCAAATCATATATATATATATATACATACATACACTATATATCATCAAAGACTAGAGATAAGATCTTGCCAGATTCAGATCTTCCCAAACGATTTTATCACATGCAGTGGAAATCTCTCTAGTAATTTTAAAGTTTGATTTTATTTATTCAGATCAAGAAATGAACATATTTGTTCTCATAAATTTATGTGATTCAAAATACAATACCATCAAACTCATTAATTTTTTTTTATGTATTTTTGGCTGACTAAGGGGTTGTTTGTTTTTTAAAAAAAATCTCTTAGTGGCTCTTAAATCTGAATCGTTCAGACCTTTTTACACATCACCTCTTATTAATCATAACTAAATTAAGACTTTAGACCTCTTAAAAAACAAACGACACCTAAGTCCATGAGGTTTGAGTTCCTAGGCTTGAAACAAGAGATGTATAATAAAACCAAAATAATTACACTTAGGTCTTCTATTTTATTATAAAAATATTAAGTTATTTTGTCAGGTTTGTAATGTTTACAGGTGTTGCACGTATCGTAACACTTGATGTCTTAAATATTTCTTTCATTTAAAACATAAAACTTAATGAAGAGAATTTTGTTTGAACACACACATGATTAATTATTATTAATTACAAAGAAAGATAATATAACAGCTTAAATAGGACTTGTCTTTTGGTTGAAGAAGAAGTGTAAAGTGGATTTTTAGGGGCCGGGCAATAGAGAACATTATCTCAACATTTTTAAATTATAAACTATGTATTCTTAATTAACAAGAATAAAGTTCAAGTAATCATTATTAATTAATAATTAAAAACATAGTTTTCAAATGAAAATTAACTTACCAAATATGTAAATATATATATATATATATATATATATATATATATATTGTACTTTTCGGATGACTCGGAAATTAAGGAAATTGCTTTAGATTAACATGAAATCAAAAGGCTAGAAACTAGTGAACCAAGGTGTATGATGGCATTCTTTTGAGTACTTATATATTCTTAATTCGATGTTCAAGTATGTCGGATGGGTTATGTAATTCAGACCATGAACGTATGGAAGCCTTGTATATATACATATATGTGTGTATATATAGTAAGAGTTTTGAAAACGAAAACAATGGAAATATTAACTAATTAGCTAGATATGTCCACTTGATCCATGATGTATAGATTAAAAAGTGCAATCTTATAAGAGGTGTTTTTGTTAAACATTGTTCATCGTATTAACTGCTTATCAAATACAATTTGAATAGTTAGACTATCCACTATAGCAATTTCTAAACACTTTCTATTCACCACTCATCATGATTTCTAATTTAGAAATTCTGATGGTTATGAGTACGATTTTTTAATAGAAAATTGATTTTTGGTAATTACTAATATCATATCAGTACTTTTTGTTGATGATTTTTCTTATGGTGAACGTCACTTTAGAAATTGATTAGAAATCTCTGTAATAAAAGTTAATTTGTAAAGTTGACATATCACGTTAGAAATTGTGTTAAAAATTGCATTATAATGGATCATCTTAAATTAGATCATATAAGTACAACATCCTATTTATCCCAAATTGATTGGATCATTGGATGTACACGTATAGTATAGGAACGCTATAATACCACAGAGGATCCCACTCAAAATCAATTATTATTCTGCTATAATATCTCTCAAGATTTTAGTTCATATTACAAGTGTTGGATTATGTTCTAGCTAGACTAATTAAACTACAATAAACTAAAATAAATATTTTTATTTAGTTAACTTCTCATCCCCAGTTCAAGAAATTGACTTCTCTTACCATTTGTAATATCTGGCACCATATCTTTGAAAAACAACTCCTGGTATATATACAAGTTCTCTTTTATGTTGTGAATGGTGCCATTAATTAGGGTTTTTAATTGAAGCAATTTGTCAAGCGAGTTGGAAAGCTATATATGTTCAAGCCAAGAAGAGATGTCCAAACCCACATGGACGATGTCAAGAAACAACCCACCAAACAACAAAAAAATTGAAAGTTTATTATAAAGAAAGTAATATTATTCAAGAAGAAGTCTAGAACATTAAAATCAAAAGCTTAATTGGTTAATTAGTTCATAATATTATACCAGTGCAAGTGCTCTCTGAGATATGGATCACTAGGACCAGGAACATCTGGGTCCGTCATAATCTGCAATAAAAATAGATTTTTGCTCATTTTCCAAATTAACTTCCATATATAATGCTTAAAATTTTGCAAAAATAAAAAAACTACATAAAGAAACAAAAAAAATCAAAGATTTGGGTTAATTAAATTAATACTACTTTCTTCTTGCTAATTCTTCCCATATGAAGATATATCAAGTTTAAAAAATCTCTAGGTTTTGCTGTTATATAAATTTACAAAGAAGTTAAAAGAAAGATTAATGAGAATATATTTAATTACCAGTGTAAAGAAGGATCTCATGTCACCACCATGAACATCAACCTTAGGTTTAGTAGTGACAGATGAAGGAAACAACTCATGCCCATTGTAAACTTGCTTTGATGAGTTGTAGGTTACAGACATCTCAACACTTTGAGTGAAATTATCAACCACATCACCCACCACCCTCCCAATCACAAGAGGATCTGACATGATTCTTGCCATTAATTAACTATATATATACTTAATTGGTTGAAGAACAAAAGAGGTATGTAGCTTAGTAGTAGTAGTTCTTATAATTTGAGACAGAAGGCTTAGCGAACTACATACCCTTTTATATACATATGGAGTACTGTACGTTGGGAGACACCTCTAAAAATTTCTCCCCACAATGAGCTTTTGCTCATCATGAGATCATAGGAAATTAACATTTTAAAATGATTTGTTATATTTTATGGTGGGAAAAAAATATGTATAAACGTGATAATTATAAGACTAGAAACATGTGTGTTTTCTTGATTACTATCTCATCGCATCGGTTTATAATATATATATATATATATATATATCTCATGTTTTATGAACCTATTTTTCTCCTATAAACACATTTTTATGCGACACTTTTTTTCAAATAGTATCCAATAAAATAATTAATACAAAATTTTATTTAAAAGTGTCCTAAAAAACCTTGTTAAGACGCTCCTAAACGACCTAAAAACTATTGCGACACTTTAGATATGACAATTTAAGGTTAGGTTCTATAACTTATCTCCTATAAAACTAGAGGGACACTGCACTTACACAATTTTGGCATCTCATAAACCCAATTTTATTGTAGTGTATATGTGATTTAAATTTTTTAAGCTATATATATATTAATAAATTTCATTGTTTCTCTATATATGTGTGGGTGTTTATGGGTGTTTGTGAGAAACGGATTTAATGCGAAAGAATTATATGTATATATTGATGTATTTTTCTGGCTATTCATAGACTTGTATGGCAAACAAGCTAATAAACGGATTATTAGTTTATAAACTATAGGTGATGAATTAGTAAAAACTATTTGTTAAATTAGCTGAAAAATGTCAAATGACTAAAACCGACATGTTAAAAAATTAGTCGATGAGGTTTCACATTTTATAATATATTTAAAACAAATCATTAATAACATAATATTTAAATTATTACAAATTAGCACTACTGGAAAATTGCTTATCACCGACGGAAATAAAAACTTTGCGACGGATAGACTATCCGTCGGTAAATGTATACATTTACCGACGGATATTAAATTGTTTTTTTTAAATCCGTCGAAAATCCGTCGGTAATTTATATAATTTGATAAATATTTATTTTTTTCTGACGTCCGTCGGTAATCCGTCGGTAATTACAGACGGATTACCGACGGTCTTTAAGAATCCGTCGGTAAATTTAATAATTTAATAAATATTTATTTTTTCTGTGATCATGTATGTGTATATATATATATATGTGTATGTATGTATGTTTGTATGTATGTGATCATGTATGTATATACACATGTACGTATGTGATCATGAATGTATGTACACCATGTATAGTATGTATGTACATCATTTACATGTATAGTACATATGTGATCATGTATGTATATACAAGTACGTATGTGATCATGTATAGTATGTATGTGATCATGTATGTATGTACATGTACATATGTGTTCATGTATGTATATACACATATATGTATATACACATGTATGTATGTGATCATGATTGTATGTACACCATGTATAGTATGTATGTGATCATGTATGTAATATGTATGTATGTACATATGTGATCATGTATGTACCATTAAAGCCCAACTAGGAACGTTAAAGCCCAACTGATCCATTAAAGTCAACCGGGTCCATTAAAAGCCCGTCTGGGTACTTTAAAGCCTAACTGGATCCTTTAAAAGCCCAACTGGGAACGTTAAAGCCCTACTGAATCCATTAACTGGATATATTAAAGCCAACCGGGTCCATTAAAGTCCAACTGGACCCAACTGTATATGTTAAAGCCCAATTGGATACGTTAAAGCCCAACTGGGAACGTTAAAGCCCCACTGAATCCATTAAAGCCCAACTGGATCTGTTAAAGCCCAACTGGTAACGTTAAAGCCCAACTAAATCCATTAAAGCCCAACCGGATTCGTTTAAAGCCCAACCGGATTCGTTTAAAGCTCAACTGGGTATGTTAAAGCCTACCTTGATCCATTAAAAGCAACTGGATATATTAAAGCTCAATCGGGTCCATTAAAGCCCAACTGGATTCATTAAAGCCCAACTGTGTACATTAAATCCCAATTGGATACGTTAAAACCCAATTGGGAACGTTAAAGCCCCACTGAATCCATTAAAGCCCAACTGGTAACGTTAAAGCTCAACTAAATCCATTAAAGCCCAACTGGGTACGTTAAAGCCTAACTGAATCCATTAAAAGCAATTGAATATATTAAAGTCCAACCGGGTCCATTAAAGCCCAACTGGATTCATTAAAGCCCAACTATGTACGTTAAAGCCCAATTGGATACGTTAAAGCCCAATTGGGAACGTTAAAGTCCAATTGGGTATTTTAGTCAATTTAAATACAATTTGATAAATTAATTAATAATTTTAAATATAATTTAGATAGAGGACTAGTCAGGATCCCTATTATGCTATGACCGGTGATTCAGGTGTCAGTTCGAGGGGGAGCATGCGCGACCGTCGCGATTAGGAGGTATGTTTGTCAAATGTTGTTTAACATTGTTAATCATATGTTTGTTAAATGTTGTCTGACATTGTTCCATATATGTTTGTCAAATGTTGAATTTCAGTTGGAGGAGCTGAGGCAGAGGTTAGAGAGAGAGGAAGAAGAGACGATCCAGTTGCAGGAGCGACTACAGAGAGAAGAAGCAGAGAGGATCCGAATTCAGGAGCAAATGGATAGAGATGAAGTAGAGAAGAGACAGATGCGAGAACGAATGGCTCAGTTTGACGCGTTCATGATCAAGTTTAACAGTCAGCACCCCTTTCCCCCCTTTCCCCTCCGTAGGATTATGTTTATGTATTTATAGATATTTTGTACACTTTTAGAATTAGTAATATTTAAAAATTGGCAGGTTTTGTACAGGATAAAAAACTGGAAAATTTTAATTTTTAATTATTTTTTTTTAAATTTAAATTACCGACGGATAATCCGTCGGAAACTATATTTTTTATTTAATTTTTATTTAATAAATATCCATCGGAATTCCGTCGCTAAAGCCGTCGGAATTCCGTCGGTAACTAGTCGTCGATAATCCGTCGCTAAAAGTAGACCGTCGGTGATCCATCGGAAATAACCATGCCGTCAGTAACCGTCTGAGATCCGTCGGAAAATAGAACCGTCGGTGATCCGTCGGTGATCTGAACGCCGACCACCTTTATACCGACGAACATTTACCGACGGATCACTGACGGATTTCCATTTTACCGACGGATCACCGACTTATTCATCCGTCGGTGATAAGCCTCTGTTTTGTAGTGTAGATGGTAAGAAAAAATTAAATAATATAATATGTTAATTAATAAAATTTCAATTTTATTTATCATATATAATATATATGATATTATAAATTTTGAATTTGTATAATCAAATACGAATTTTGATAATAAATGTATTAAAAGATATTAAAATAATAATTAAAATAAATATGTTATTAAAATATTTATTCAAGTTTATTATTTATGCAACACAAAAAAATATAACTTTTAACTTTTATGTAATTTACAAACATATTTTTAAAACTATTATATTTTTTTATGACTAGATATGTTGAACAATAATAAAGATAATAATAATGATATAAAAATAATTGATAAGATTAATAATGGTTTTAAATAATTAATAATTAGCATTAATGAATAATGTACAATTGAAATTAATTAATACTTTGAGATTAATATTAATTACTAACTTGAAATTAATATTAATTAATAATTGTGGATTTGGTCCTCGTGTTTTAAGACTTTCTTTGATTAGGTCCTTATAGTATGTTTATTGTGGATTTGGTCCATATGGTATTCAATATGTTTTGGTCATAGTCCCTCTGATTAACACTTCTGTTAACTTCGTTAAATCAAGAACCATTTTAGCTATTTTGCCTTGTTCTTTTATAATTAGAAAAATAAAAACAATATTTTTATACACACACACACACATATATATATATATATATATATATATATAACGATATTAAAATAACTAAAATAAAATATTATTGTATGATTTGATTGTTTAAATTTAAAAAAAAAATTATATTAAATACGATTTAATTTTATTATTTTATTGTAATTGTGGAAAAAGATATAGTTTTATTGTTTTAATATAATTAAAATTTTGGTTTCAACAGATGAGATCATAAAACTATATCTTATTTTATTTAGAGCGAATAAAATAAAATATGGTTTTATGATTTGATTTATTGAATTAAAATTTTAATTATGTTAAATACGATTTAATTATATTGTTATTTTACTATCATTACAACAAACAAACTTATTATTGATATTTTAACAACAAAAATCATTGAAAACCGTTGAGAAATGAACTCTAATTTTATCATCCTAAAATTAGAGGTTTCAATTTTCATACTGTTTTTTAGTCAAAAACTCAAAATCAACTATTTAGATTTTAACTAAATGAAAGATCCATACATAATATTATCTTCGTAACTTTAAATTGAACAAAATCATTTTTATAAACTTCAACCATGTTTTGATACCTAAATAAGCAAAAATACTAAAATTATAAAATTAAATCATATATTAATTTGATTGATATTTTTAATTTAAACAAAACAAATCATAAAATAATATCTTATTTTATTTATTTTGATGTTATGTATATATATATATATACATATATTTGTGTGGATAAAAATATTGTTTTTATTTTTTATAAGAAAAAAGACAAGAATATGCAAAAATGCTAAAATAGCCCTTGATCTGACGGAGTTAACGGAAACGTAAGTAAGAGGGATCATGACCAAAACAAATTGAATACCACAAGGACCAAATCCACAATAAACATACTATAGGGACCCTAGTCACAAATAATATCAAAACACAGAGACCAAATCAACAATTCACTCTAATAATAATAATAAATAAATAAATATTATTATTACTTAGGGTATAATTGAAAAGTATATGATAAAAAAAATTCTGAATCTTATTAAAATGTTACTTTAAACGGCATTTTTGTCATAAACTCAAAAAATAAGTTAGTTTATAGAGTAAATTACACTTTTGGTCCCTGTGGTTGCCACCCACTATCAAGTCTAGTTCCTTTTTTAAACTAATTACAATTTTGTCACTGTGGTTGCCATTTTGTTTCACTTTTTGGTCACTCATACTAACTTTTGTTAAATAGGGTTGTTAACTCAAGGTGTATTTTTGCCTCTTTGGTATTTACATTTTCAATTAAAAAACAAGAAAAAAAATGTTATTTATATTGAATAGAAAATATAATCCCCAACCTCAATGATCTTCTCTAGTTAAATCTCCAGCTAAGATTGAAGCTTCTCCGGCGAACAAATTCATCCCAATAAAATAAAAAAATTTAACATCCCGAATTTTCGTATTGTAATATTGGTATTCTTGTGTTTAGCTTTTGTCGTTAGCACCGCGTTTGGTACCAAGTTTGAGTTTGGATGTTGATGGTTTTGGACAAACCACAGTGAGCTACGCGAGTTACACCGCGACTTGCAAGCCGCGACACAAACCGCGAAACCCTCTGTTGGGTTTCCATTTCAGGTAAGCGGGCGAGTTATGCCGCTACTTGAGGTCGCGGCATAACCCGCGAAAACCCCTGGCCGACTTAGGTGGGTTTTCAGCCTAAGAGATCTTTTGGAAATATCTTTTTTTTCTTCAAGATCTCTTGTCTCTCGCTCTCTCTTTCTTTAGTTTTCTTGTTTGGTTAGCTTCAATCTTCCATATCTTACTAGTATTAAGTGCTTCAAGCAAGGGTTCGGTATAGAAAGTTTCATCTTCTCAAGGGGGTCGATATCTGGTTTTTCGGGTTTTCTTCTAAAACCTATTTGGTGAGTTTCTACTACCTTTTTCTAAACTTTATACATGTCAAAGGTTACATTTTGAACTCCTATATATCTCCATGACTTTAGATCTAAGTTTTCTACATTTTTGTCATAACTTGAGTTTTGGGAGATTTTAGGGTTCCCGATCATTTTCAACTAAAATGATGGGTTTCATCTTATTTGAAGTAAAATGATGTTTTACTTGCACATTTATGTGGGTTACTTGCAAGAATGTTTATAAGTTCATTTTGATGATTTTCATTCTTACCAGAAGTTAAACTTGAAAATGCATTTTGTTTATAAATGTTATTTTGAACCATATGACTAACTATGGTTGGTCACAAATGAAATTGTGACAAGTCTAGACTATTACTAGTGGTCCCTAGGTATTGAGTCGGCTTATATTATTGGGATGTCTATTCCCCTTTTTTGTAGCTATGGATGCATTTGATCATCGGGGGCCATTTGATACGGTTATGTGAGACTGGTTACTAGCTATGGGTCATAATGTAGTCCTAGTGAACGAGTATGACTGGTTTCCTCGAGGGCCCTCCCTCACATCTTAGTACGGACCTTCGTTGTTCGTGGCCGTGGATTCCATGTATTTAGCTCACAACTCGGATTGTGGTCTACTTTTGTGTTCCGCCACAATCCTTGGTAAATCGGGTATCCCCCATCATCGCAAGATGAATTTTTGGACCGAATGGTCCTTATGTGACAAAGATTTCGAATGTAAACTAAAACCTTATTGAAAAGATTTTCTTTTGATGCAAATGTTTATATTTCTTGAAATTATAAAATGTATGTTCTCACTAGGCTTTAAGCCTAACACTTTTTCTCAAATGATATGTATAACAGGTTTCCTTAGCAGTGGGTTGTCAAGGTTGTGAGTAACGAGCATGGTCTTAGAGGCATTTTTGAGATGACAAGTATTTGATGTTGGGCAATTGTTAAGTCCCATATTTTGGTGATTTTGGGGTTGACAACCGATGTAATCTAGATAATTATGTTTAAATTAGTTTGTTGTTGAATTCCATATCCATTCGCAGGTTTTGTAAAGGCTCAATACTTTTCTCCTTTCTGGGAGGTTAATACCAAATGCAAATATCATATTGCCAGATTTTCGAATTTTTAAATTACTCTAATTTTTAGGGTGTTACAAGTTGGTATCAGAGCTCTAGTTTAAGTGATCTAGGCATGAATGTAAGATGTTTAGACTTAGACTGAGTATGCTAAGCATTGATTCGTGAGTTTGGGTAGAACTTCTAAGATGGGTTGGTCTTAGAGTCGACAGAAATTATAGTTATCGAATGTTGTGGCGATGGTAACAAGAACCTTTATGTATTGTATGTTCATAATCTCACTCAGCTAATGTTATTATGAGAATATTTATATGTGATTGTGCTTGAAGTGCCGTTATTGTGACAATTGGTGATGTAGTAGTACGTTCCTTGTGTTATTCTATTGATATGTCTCTTACTCTTTCTCGTGCTTGTGTGTCAACCATTACTCAGGTATGGTGAACACATGTGGTCGTCCGTTAGGCGACGGAGACCTTCGCGATGTTAGTTCGCGCGAGCTTAATCCGGTGGTTAGAGTGCCAGCAGTCGTTCCTCCGGGCATGCCACCGATATTTACTGGGGAAGTGGAGCTGGGGCCAAGAGTGGATTTGGCATCCACCAGCCATGTTGTTCAAGTGGCAGATCCTCAAGCTGATATGATGGTCAGCGTCATGCTTACGGAAGATGTTGGAGGACCGGGACACGAGCCTCAGAAGACATGAGGCAGTGGAGGAGAATGTGTTGGTTGGCTCTGGGGGCACCGGAAACAGGATCAGATCTGAGGAGCAAAGGGTTGTAGGTGCTCCGAGAAGTGGGAAGAGTTGTTCCTACAAGTCTTTTCTGGGTTGCGGACGACCAGAGTTCTCTGGTTCCGAAGACCCGGTTGCGTGTGTTAAGTGGATCCGAGCGGTCGAACAGGCCTTCGGTTCATCCGAGTGTGGTAATGACCAGAGGGCGAGGTTCAATACTTAACTGCTCAGGGATACGGCGCTGACGTGGTGGAATGTTATCCAGTCCACCCTCTCTCCTACTGTTTTGGCCCAACTGATTTAGAGCGAATTCAAGATAAAGATCTTAGAAGAATACTGCAATGAGAGGGCTATGGATCGGATCGAGGCAGAGTTCCGAGCGCTTAAGAAAGGGAATTTGACGGTGAGGGAGTATACCCGTCAAGTCATGGAAAAGTTGGGGTTAGTGGGGCATGTGGCCTCAATGGAGAAGGAGAAGATTAAGGCCTATTTGAAAGGTCTACCGTCGAACATGATGACCATGGTCCGAAACTCGAAGGCTTCTAACCTTCGGGAGACGATTGAAGAGGTGCATTTTATGGAAGAGGTTTACGCGAGGAATAAACCGGAGAAGGCAGTGGCAGTTGTTGAAAAGAGAAAGTGGGAGAGCAATTCAGTACCTCCTAATAGGACCCGACCTTTTGTCGGAAGCCGAAGCTTCAGCGGTTATTAAGAAGCTAGATGGTGTCAGAGATGTCGAACCAAGCACCACGGTAACTGTAACACCACTCCTCAATCTTGCTACAAGTGTGGTAAATCTGATCACATCACCCGTGACTGTCCGATCAGGGGGCTTGTATGTTATAAGTGCAAGATACCGGGGCACATGAAGAGAGATTGCCCGAAGCTCATGTCGGGTAGCGTGTCGGTGAAGAAAGAGAATCCATCTAGGGTTCCGGGTCGAGCTTTTCAGATGACGGTCGATGAGGCCAAGGCATCCGCTGATGTGGTATCGGGTATATTTCTTCTAAACTTCGTACATGCTCGTGTTTTATTCGATACGGGTGCCAGTTTCTCTTTTATATCTGAGTTGTTCCGTCAAAAGATTGCTATGCCCACTACTAGTCTTGAGAATGCGTTAGTGGTAGAGATAGCAGATGGTAGTCAAGTTCTGATCCGTGATGTTCTGAGAAAGTGTATTCTCGGGATTGAAGGGAGAGAATTCCCGATCGATTTGATGCCGATGTTAATAGGAGGTTTTGATATTGTGGTCGGCATGGATTGGTTAGCGAACAATCATGCCAAGATCGAATGTTCCAAGAAATTAATTCGACTTCCCAATCCCAATGGTAAAGTTGTTGTGATTTATGGTGAGAAGAGGAAGGGAGAAGTGACAATAATCACCATGGCAAAGGCGCGCAAGTGCTTGGTGAAAGGATGCCCATCTTTCCTAGCCTACGTGATAGACGCCAATCTAGATAAGTTAAAGCTTGAAGATGTGAAGATTGTGCGCGAGTTTCCAGATGTCTTTCCGGACGACTTGCCCGGGTTACCACCCGATCGTCAATTGGAGTTTAGGATTGATCTCGTGTCGGGAGCGGCTCCTGTTGCTAGAGCTCCTTACCGGTTGGCGCCATCGGAGATGCAAGAGATGATGGCACAACTCCAAGAACTTTTGAAGAAGGGATTCATAAGACCGAGCTCGTCGCCTTGGGGAGCTCCGGTCTTGTTTGTCAAGAAGAAGGATGGCACAATGAGAATGTGCATCGATTATCGTGAGTTCAACAAAGCAACAGTGAAGAACAAGTATCCGCTTCCAAGAATAGACGACTTGTTCGATCAACTCCAAGGAGCGGGGTGTTTTTCCAAGATCGACCTACGTTCGGGTTACCACCAGGTGAAGGTGACAGAAGAAGATATTTCGAAGACAGCCTTTAGAACGCGTTACGACCATTACGAGTTTCATGTGATGCCTTTTGGCCTAACGAACGCACCAGCGGTATTTATCGATTTGATTAATAGAGTGTGTCGACCATTCCTCGACAATTCGATCATCGTATTCATTGATGACATACTCGTGTACTCTAAGAGTGAGTTAGAGCACGAGAAACACCTTCGCGAAGTTCTCGATGTGTTGAGAAAAGAAAGATTGTACGCCAAGTTTTCCAAATGCGACTTTTGGCTCGAAGAAGTGCAATTCTTGGGTCACGTTGTCACTCGAGTCGGAGTGAAAGTGGACCCCTCCAAGATTGAAGCCATGATGAATTGGGAGCCTCCCAAGAGTCCGTCCGAGATCCGAAGTTTCTTGGGTCTGGCGGGGTACTACCGAAGATTTATTCAAGACTTTTCGAAGATTGCTTCTTCCTTGACAGTTTTAACTCGAAATAATGTGAAGTTCGATTGGACCGAAACGAAAGAGAAGGCGTTCTGGATTCTACAAAAGAAGTTGTGCGAAGCTCTAATATTGTCGTTGCCCGAAGGGTCAGAAGATTTGTGGTCTATAGCGACGCTTCGAAGATGGGATTAGGATGTGTGCTGATGCAAAGAGGCAAGGTAATCGCTTACGCCTCGAGGTAACTTAAGGTACACGAGAAGAACTATCCTACCCACGATTTGAAGTTAGCAGCGGTGGTGTTCGCCTTGAAGCTTTGGTGACATTACCTTTATGGAACGAAATGTACGCTCTACATAGATCATAAGAGTTTGAAGTACGTCTTTAATCAAAAGGAGTTAAACATGAGGCAAAGGCGGTGGCTCGAGTTGCTCAAGGATTAAGATTGTGAATTGCTTTACCATCCCGGTAAGGCTAACGTAGTAGCTGATGCGTTAAGTCGGAAGGACTATAGCGGAAGTATTTGGGATACACTTTCGAGAATCGAGTTAGTGTCTAGTCTTGTTGAGAAGATCAAGACATCGCAGATAGAAGATTTATTGGAAGAAAATCTCAAGGAGGAAGTCATGGCGAAGCAGCGTTTACTCTTGACGGAAGACAGCCGTGGGGTAAAACTGTTTAACGGTCGTGTATGGGTACCCAAAGTTAGGGGTAACCGCGGTCTATTGCTTGAGGATGCTCACAAGTCCAAGTATTCCATTCATTCGGGAAGTACAAAGATGTACCGGGACTTGAAGTTTCATTATTGGTGGCCAATAATGAAACTTGATGTGGCACGTTACGTAGAGCGTTGTGTGACATGCTCGTAGGTTAAAGCCAAACATCAATGACCGTATGGGAGTCTTCAGTCCTTGGAGATTTCTGAGTGGAAGTGGGAACATATTACCATGGACTTCGTGATGAAGTTGCCTAAAACTCTTCGAGGTCACGATACCATCTGGGTAATAGTCGATAGATTGACTAAAAGCGCTCACTCCTTGGCTATGCGCGAGATCTTACCGATGGACAAGTTAGCAAAACTTTACATCGACGAAGTGGTCTCGAGGCATGGAGTACCCTTGTCGATCGTGTCGGATCGCGACAGTCGGTTCACTTCGAACTTTTTGGATGGGTTTCAGAAAGAGCTTGGTACGCGAGTAAAGTTGAGTACGGCTTACCATCCACAAACCGACGGACAAAGCGAGAAAACGATACAAACTTTGGAAGACATGTTGAGGTCTTGTGTCATCGATTTCGGGGGTAGTTAGGACTCTCACCTACCTTTGGTAGAGTTTGCTTACAACAATAGCTACCACTCGAGTATTGGAATGACACCGTTTAAGGCGTTGTACGGGCGGAAATGCCGAACTCCCGTGTGTTGGCTTGAAGCGGGAGAGAAGCAATTCACCGGACCTGAAATCGTGCAAGAGACGGCCGATAAGGTCAAAAGCATTCGTGAAAGATTGAAAGCGGCCCAGGATCGGCAGAAGAGATATGCCGATAAGAATAGGCGGCCGATGGAGTTCCAAGTTTGCGACCGTGTGATGCTTAAGGTGTCGCCATGGAAGGGCATTATCAGGTTCGGGAAACGTGGAAAACTGAGTCCCCGTTTTCTTGGACCTTTCAAAGTGCTTAAGCGGGTGGGTTTGCAAGCCTACCAATTGGAACTGCCGCCGAAGTTGAGCAAAATCCACAACACGTTCCATATTTGTTACCTTCAGAAGTGTTTGGCGGAGGAAGAAAGCGTCATCCCTCTCTCCGAGTTAAGAGTGGACGAGGGTAACCGTTGTGTAGAAGAACCTCACGCTATCTTAGAGAAGAAATCTAGGAAATTGCGTCACAAAGAGGTCACTATGGTCAAGGTGCAGTGGAAGCATCATCGGGGAGCCAACGTGACGTGGGAAGCTGAAGAGGATATGAAGCGAAGATATCCTCATCTTTTCGAGTAGTCAGGATTTCGGGGACGAAATCATTCCCAAGTTAGGGAGGATTGTAACACCCCGAATTTTCGTATTGTAATATTGGTATTCTTGTGTTTAGCTTTTGTCGTTAGCACCGCGTTTGGTACCAAGTTTTAGTTTGGATGTTAGTGGTTTTGGACAAACCACAGTGAGCTATGCGAGTTACACCGCGGCTTGCAAATCGCGGCACAAACCGCGAAACCCTCTGTTGGGTTTCCATTTCAGGTAAGCGGGCGAGTTATGCCGCTACTTGAGGTCGCGGCATAACCCGCGAAACCCCCTGGCCAACTTAGGTGGGTTTTCAGCCTAAGAGATCTTTTGGAAATATCTTTTTTTTCTTCAAGATCTCTTGTCTCTCGCTCTATCTTTCTTTAGTTTTCTTGTTTGGTTAGCTTCAATCTTCCATATCTTGCTAGTATTAAGCGCTTCAAGCAAGGGTTCGGTATAGAAAGTTTCATCTTCTCAAGGGGGTCGATATCTGGTTTTTCGGGTTTTCTTCTAAAACCTATTTGGTGAGTTCCTACTACCTTTTTCTAAACTTTATACATGTCAAATGTTACATTTTGAACTCTTATATATCTCCATGGTTTTGGATCTAAGTATTCTACATTTTTGTCATAACTTGAGTTTTGGGAGATTTTAGGGTTCCCGATCATTTTCAACTAAAATGATGGGTTTCATCTTATTTGAAGTAAAATGATGTTTTACTTGCACATTTATGTGGGTTACTTGCAAGAATGTTTATAAGTTCATTTTGATGATTTTCATTCTTACCAGAAGTTAAACTTGAAAATGCATTTTGTTTATAAATGTTATTTTAAACCATATGACTAACTATGGTTGGTCACAAATGAAATTGTGACAAGTCTAGACTATTACTAGTGGTCCCTAGGTATTGAGTCGGATTATATTATTGGGATGTCTATTCCCCTTTTTTGTAGCTATGGATGCATTTGATCCTCGGGGGCCATTTGGTACGGTTATGTGAGACCGGTTACTAGCTATGGGTCATAATGTAGTCCTAGTGAACGAGTATGACTGGTTTCCTCGAGGGCCCTCCCTCACATCTTAGTACGGACCTTCGTTGTTCGTGGCCATGGATTCCATGTATTTAGCTCACAACTCGGATTGTGGTCTACTTTTGTGTTCCGCCACAATCCTTGGTAAATCGGGTATCCCTCGTCATCGCAAGATGAATTTTCGGACCGAATGGTCCTTATGTGACAAAGATTTCGAATGTAAACTAAAACCTTATTGAAAAGATTTTCTTTTGATGCAAATGTTTATATTTCTTGAAATTATAAAATGTATGTTCTCACTAGGCTTTAAGCCTAACACTTTTTCTCAAATGATATGTATAACAGGTTTCCCTAGCGGTGGGTTGCCAAGGTTGTGAGTAACGAGCATGGTCTTAGAGGAATTTTTGAGATGACAAGTATTTAATGTTGGGCAATTGTTAAGTCCCATATTTTGGTGATTTTGGGGTTGACAACCAATGTAATCTAGATAGTTATGTTTAAATTAGTTTGTTGTTGAATTCCATATCCATTCGCAAGTTTTGTAAAGGCTCAGTATTTTTCCCCTTTCTGGGAGGTTAATACCAAATGCAAATGTCATATTGCCAGATTTTCGAATTTTTAAATTACTCTAATTTTTAGGGTGTTACAAAATCTAACCCTCAAAATAAAATTCATAAATGAGGTCGAGATGCTCTCTGTTTCGAAGGCCACTATCGCCAACAAGTATTTTTGTTGGTCCCAAATAGCAGTAAGTAAATAAGAAAAGTATTGTAGAAGGGGGGGTTGAATACAATACACACAGTTTTTCACTTAATTTAATTCTTATTGATTTGAAATCAAGAATTACACATAGAAAACTTTGATTGTTGCGGAAGAGAACATATGAGATATGTTCAAACAATCTTACACATAGAGAATGAAGAACAATTGTAAAACACTTAGAAAACAATAAGATCTTCGTAGAGAGAAAGTTGCCAGGCACTTAGAGAACTTGAAGGTAGTAGAGCTGGTTGATCTTGCATTTAATGCATGAGACACCTGTTGAGCAAGGGATGGACACAGGTCTTCTGCATGGTACAGGATGTACCTTTTGTCTTGAGGTGTTTTGGCTTGAAGTGTTGACCTGCAAAGAATGGTGGAGACCTTTCCTTAAAATAGCGTAGGAGACAAAGCTTACTTTATCTGATCTTCAGATGAGGTCCACGTCAATGCAATATATCACAAATATACTTTGTCAGAAAAATATAATGTGAAAAGAGAAATCTTCAGGCCTTGAAGATTAAGAAGTCTTTGGTTGCCGAAGAGATCTTCGGGCTCCTGAAGACTGAGAGGTCTTCGGCTCTTAAGACTGAGAGGTCTTCGGCTCCTAAGACTGAGAGATCTTCGGCTCCTAAGACTGAGAAGTCTTCGGCTTCTGAAGATTGAGAAATCTTCGGCTTCCAAAGACGTCTTCGGCCGAAGACGTGAGGTCTTCAGCCGAAGAGGTCTTCGGCTCCTGAAGACTGAGATCGGCACCATCCTGGCCAATGGTGTTGATCAAGTGGGCATACTTGGCTTTAGGCTGAGGAGTCTATCTTCAATCCGCTTTGAAAGATATTCTCCTTCTTTGTCTTCTTCGGCTGATCTTCGACTTCACCGAACATTTGTATAGAAACCAAGATGCTAAAAGAACCTCAAACATATTCTAAGTAGGATGATATAAGATGGAAGATCAGGAGGTCATCTTCAAATCTTCAGATGACCCAACAATTTTGTATATACTAACAGGTGATTTTGGAAAGATTTCTGCAAGTAATTTCTTGTATCTCTTCACAGGTTGCCTAGAACGTGATCTTAGAGAAGGACAACAAACATACATGTTTACACATGCTGGAAATATCTTCTGATAAATCACACCC
The DNA here is from genome assembly GCA_954870635.1 of Arctium minus. NCBI lineage: Eukaryota > Viridiplantae > Streptophyta > Magnoliopsida > Asterales > Asteraceae > Arctium > Arctium minus. The sequence continues at coordinate 118,853,925 of OX941083.1, read as the reverse complement.
ATTTTCCTACAAACAATAATGTCACATTTAAAGCAATTATAAAACCCACATGTAGTTTACAACTATAAAACCCAAATGTAGCTTACAGCAAGGTAACCAACGAAATTTAGGAAAAAAATTAAAAAAAGTTCAAACCCCAAAATAACAAATCGGACTCCGAAAATTACAAACAGGAAAAATGTACTAAAATGATTCTTCCTTTGGTATAATTTCACTTACATAGCGTCTTAATTCGAAAGTGAAGTAAAGCGGAAACCAGAATAATACACCTAGAAACACAAAGATCAAAACAACAAAGATGTCCATACTTCATAAACCCACAAGAAAGTAGACAAAGTTGGTTTCTTTTTTCTTTTCTTTTTTGAAAAAAAGAAGAAGGAAACAAGCAAAATCACAACCACAAAGCTTGTGGTGTAGCGGTAATCACCTGGGGAGTTCATAGCGCTCAACCCGGGTTTGATTCCCTACATTCGCAACTTTGTGGCCACTGGATATAACCTCAGGGCTGCATGCTTTAGCAGTCGGTTTCTTTGTCAAGGGATTAGTCTGGGCCAAAGGCCCAAGACACCCTTTCCCAAAAAAACAAGCAAAATCACACTTATCGAAGTAAACCCAGAACAATAATCAGTATTCAGTAGAAGAAAGTGGAAATCTTACCTTCACCGAGAAGAGAAGCAGATTCGGGAGTTGAGGTATCAGAAAAATGTCTTGAAAGAAGAAGAAGAAGAAGCTTCGACCTTGCAACTTCACATCGAGGTCAAGCTTGAAGCCCAACTTGCCCTAAATCGAAGCCTAATCGAAGTCTGCTAAGGTTGAAGTCCTATGTCTCAAATAACCACCAGCAAATGGATTTGATTTCTGAACATGGGTTTGATTCAAACTTATTTGGATAAAATTTCTTGAGTTCTTGATGTATCTTGGGGAGGAGGGAAGGAGGTGGGGGTCGGTGGGTTTAGGGGCCATAGATGGTGTTCAAAAATGGAGGTATTCGGAGTGGATAAGGTGGTTGTGAGAAGACAGTGGCTGGTGAATGGTAACCGGTGAAGTCGGTTGGGGCGACGAAGAGGGAAGGGGACGTCCCTGACTCCCTTATTTGTCTAAAGGAAAGAAGATTAAAAATTTATGATGTAATAATTAATATTAAATATAATAACATACTTTTATCCTTATTTTTTAATTGAAAATTAACGAAATACTAAAAAGACGAAAATACCCCTTGAATTAATAGACTTATTTAACAAAAGTTAGTCTGAGAGACCAAAAGTGAAGCAAAATGGTAACCACAGTGACTAAAACTGTAATTAATTTAAAAGAGGGACTAGACTTGATAATGGATGGCAACTATAGGGACCAAAAGTGTAATTGTATGTATATTTCTTTAAAATTAATTAATTTGTAGATTTTCTTGGGCTAAACAGGGATGATTTGACCTTTATGAAATTAAGGAAAAATGGACTTGAAACAAGGTATTATGTGGACTACTATAGTCTATATTAGGGACATTCTCTATCTACAAAAAGCAATAACAACTTTTATAAATATGGAAAAAGGTTACAAATTTTAAATAATAATAAATAAATAAATGTTCGAACCTTCCCAGATAGATGATTCTCATAAACCCATTTCCTATAAGTAGAAATTAATTATTATTTTAAATCAAAAAGTTGGAGTATAAAGCAATTCCACCATCACCATTTACAAATATTCATATTATAAATTAATAAATAAAACAAAAACCAACAAACAATTTTACAAAGACCAAAATTGTTTGTGGTGGTGAGACGTCATGTCATCAAAGCAAAAGAGATTCAGTGACTTTCATTTATTCAAATATAATGTCTAAAATATTATATTTCATATGTTTTTCAATTTTTTCTACAATTATATAGGTTGAAATTCAATTGTTTTACGTGAAATTGATCTAATCTAATTATCTATTTGATGTTGATTTGTCGATCAATTTATTTCAATTAACGTGATTGGATGGATGATCAATCCAATAAAATCATGAATGCTCAATCTGATTGATTTCATCAGTTGTGTGTTACTATTTGTTTTCCATTTAATCACATTGGATTAATCCAATAACAAGATCTAGTTATCCAACCAATTAGTCCATAATTTCAACCAAAATTTGTTTTTTTTCCCTTAAAGATACTACATAACTTATTTATTGGATATATGTTATATCAAGTTTTTTTTTATAAATACTAAAATTTATACATATATTTATTAAATGAATTGTAGTTGGATGTGTAATTTGATAATAATTGGATTGAATAATTTAGGTTTTATTGGATTATGAATTGTCATCCGAAAAAAATAAATTAGATGTTAAATTTTTGCATCTTATTCAATTTAATTACAATTACATATCTAATCATATTCAATAGTTTTTAATTAAACTGGATGTTTTTTCTGTACATCTCTGTAGTATATTTGGATTATGTAAATTACCAATTAAAAAACTTTTAGATGATTATATTATTATTCTTTAAATTCCCATTCTCTATTACGTTTTTCGAGGACAAACCACACCACAATAATATTGATATGAATTTTATATTATTAAAATTCATTGTTTGTTTTTTCTAGGACGAACAATGAATTATGGAATCGGATGGTTCCGAGAGAAGTTAATATTTTATGGCCTTCACATCGCGGGAAACTTTCGGATAGGGAGATGCTTGGGAACATGGGAATTGACATCCAGTCGGTTCTATGTCCACGACCTGGGGAAGACATTGAGTCGGTTAATCGTTGTTTTATTCACTGTAGATGATGGGTCTCGTTTCAATAATTGTGAATTCTATGGCGGACATTTTCTCCCGTAAGATCTTACCTCTTTCTATTCTACTTGTAGAGATCAATGGCAAGTGTTATTATGGATAACGTTATACGTCATTTAATTTGGTGCTCTCGAAACAAAGTGGTATTTGAAGAAATGATATCTCCACATTTCGATTTACAATTTGAGATTCAACTCCTTTCTTTCTAATGGTTGGTTAATCGTGCTAAAGGTTTTAATGTCTCCTACTTGGATTGGTGTTGCATGCCGGAGGGGTAGCGGTAGCATTTAATCTATGGTTGAGTTATGTTGGATCAATTGAATGCTAGCTCTTGTTCACTTTCATGCTCAGTTTTGGTTATCTCTTGTGGTGGTTGGGTTGAAGGTTCCTTGTCATGGCTTTCTTGTGGGTTTTTAGTTTGCTTGTGTTTGTGTGGTCAGCGGTTTCTTGTCTTGCCTATAGCATTGTTTTTCGTTAATCTTCTCAGGCTTGTTTGATTTTGGTTGTTTTTTCGTCTTGTTGAAATTTTTTGTTGTTGGTTGCTTTTGTATTATGATTTTTCTCTGTGTTTTTTAATAAAGGTTGGCCTTTCAAATAAAAATTGTATTTACCCAAAATTTTCAGTCCTATATTACATTTATAATTATTTGTTTGAAATATACTTTAGTATTATTTAGAGTAAATTACACTCTGAGTCCCTGTGGTTTACTCAAAATTTGGATATGGTCCTTATTTTAAAATAATTATATTGGGCGTCCCTGTGGTTTGCATTTCGTTTCAAGTCGGATCCCTTGCACTAACTCTGTTAACTCTAGTCCGTTTACTGAAGGGTATTTTTGTCTTTTTTCTATTTCTCCTTATTTACAATTAAAAAATAAAACATTCTCTCTCTTCTCGTAGACTTTTCCGGTTTTCCCCCATCCCACTATGTAACTTCTCCACCCACGTGTATCTCAACCTTTTCTATTTTTTAGCTTATACTCTTCTTTTTTCTTTTCTCTTTTCTCCTTCCCACCCACCTGAAGAGAAAAAAAAAACTCTCTTTATCCCTTTTTTGACTCCTTCAACCCACCTAGAAAGAAAAAATAAACCCTAATAAATGTGTATGTCTATCAAATTACATATGTATATACATATATCAAGTTTTATCTGTGTATATGTATATATAGAGAGTGTATATATATAGAGAGAGTATATATGTATATATATATAAAGAGAGAGAGAGTGTGTGTATGTATAGATCAAGTTTTGTGTGTGTATATATATATATTTATATACACTGTGTTATATATATATATATATATATATATATATATATATATATATTTTATTACAGCTTCATCCAACAAGTGATATTTCAAGTTTTATGTGTATACATATATATATATATATATATATATATATATATATAGGGTGCATTTCTTTTGCAACTCAAACAATTTGTACAAACTATGCAAATCAATCTTAGCCGTTCATCAAGTCTAATGAATATATGATTTTATTATGTTTCCTAGTTTAAATTCATGATTATAATGAATAAACTTAACATTTTTCATATATATCACAATCATTATTAATGAATCATAATCATTATCCATAAATATATCTATTGTTTTCTAATATAGTGGTTTGCATAGTTTGTACAAATTGCTTAGGTTACAAAAGAAACGCACCATATACATATATACATAAAAAAAATTAAAAAAAAAATTCATATATATATATATATATATAGGGGAGGGATCAATTGGAAACCAGTATTACATTGGAAACTTTGGAAACCGAAATCAACCCATCATTGAATTTTTTTTAATTGATAAGGTTATTTTAGTCTTTTACATAATTTCATAATATATATGGTAATTGTTATTATTATTATATTATTATTATTTATTTTTAATTTATTTTATATATGGTAATGTTAGTCATTTATTAATATAAAAATGAGATATTTAATTTAGGAAAACAAATTTTAATCATACGGATCCTCTATTTTTGATTCTGATAAATCATTGATTGATTAAAATATTAATATAAAATTAAAATATTTAATTTTTCAAGTATTCATATGAAATTACCTCCAGGCACAAAATGTAACACCCCGAATTTCGTTTGGTCTTTTGTGAACAAGATTAGAGAAAAAAGAGGTTTATGTGCTGGTCTACACCCGTGCGCCCTCCTTCAGGATTTTCGCACGGGTCGTGCGCAAGGGTCAGGGGCTCGGCAGTGGCTTTTCGCACGGTCCGTGCGCCCTCCCTTCTTTGAAAACGCACGGGTCGTGCGCTGTGTCAGGACATATGAGATATTTTGATAAATATCTCATTTTGTTTAGATTTTGAGTTAGATCTCAGTCTCTCTCTCTTCCTTTTCTCTCTTTTCTTCTTTCGATCTTCAAGTCTTGTTCGGTTGCTAGTTTGCGGTGTTTCTAGCAAGAGGTCGGTGTTTTAAGCTTCACCTCTTCGTCGTGATCGATATCTGGTTTTCCGGGTTTTATTCTAAAAACCTACTGGTGAGTTCCTACTACCATTTTACAAACTTTATACATGTCAAAACTCTTATTTGCGAAATCCGAAGTATTTCTACGGTATGATTTCATGTTCTCTACATTTTGATATAAATGAAGTTTTTGGTGATTTCGGGGTTCCCGATCAGTTTTGACTAAAATGACGGGTTCCGCCTTATTAGAAGTAAAATGAGGTTTACTTGCTCATGTTTGTGGCTCATCGAAAGAATGTGTATAAACTGGTTTTATGATTATCTTTCTTACCAGCAGTTGGTCTGGAAAATGACATTTTGGAATATAAATGCGTTGATAGCTATTTATCTAGCTTTGATGGTCACATGAAATATTGTGACAAGTCATGACTATACTAGTGGATCCCTAGGTATCGAGTCGGCTTATGGCTGGGAAGGATATTCCCCTTCTGTTGTAGTTAGATACATTTGATCTTCGGGGGCACTTGGTACGGTTATGTGAGACCGGTTACTAGCCATGGGTCAAATGTAGTCTAACGAACGAGTATGACTGGTTCCTTGGGGGCCTCCCTCACATCGTAGTACGAACCGAAGCGTTCGTGGCCATGGTTCCATGTATTTAGCTCATAACTCGGATTTGTGGCTTACTTTGTGTTCCACTATAATCCTTGGTAAATCGGGTAATCCCCGTCATCGGAAGATGCGTTTTGGACCGGTTGTCCATTTATCATCAAAGAACTGTATTTTGTATAACTAAACCTTTGAAAAGATTTACTTTGATGCATTTGATTATATCTCTTGAGATTTATGAACTGTATGTTCTCACTAGGCTTTAAGCCTAACACTTTTTCTCAAATGATGTGTATAACAGGTTTCCCTTAGCGGTGGGTTGCCGGGGTTTTGGAGAGACGGGTTTAGTCTCGAGGCATTTTGAGATGACTAGTATTGTATCTGGGCATTTGTTAAGTCCCATTCTTTTGGTGAATTATGGATTGTCAACTGATGTAATCTTGATATAGGTGTCTAGATTAGTTTGTTGATGAACCCTATATCTGTACAGGTTTTGTAAAGTCTCAAGGACTGATCCCCTTTTTGGGAGGTTTATATCAATACGAATGTCATGTTGCCAGGTTTTCCAGTTTTTAATTTACTCTGATTATTTAGGGTGTTTCACAAAATATTAATATAGTGAAACATAATGGATTTGATATAGTGAAACAAAATATTAATATAGTGAAACATGATGAAACATAAAATGTTAATATAGTGAAACCTGATGAAACATATTTAATATAGTGAAACATAATGAAAAGGTAATGAAACAAAATATTAATATAGTGAAACCCGATATAGTGAAACAAAATATTAATATAGTGAAACCTGATGAAACAGATTTGATATAGTGAAACATATTTGATATAGTGAAACATAATGGAAAGGTAATGAAACAATAATGGTAATGAAACTTAATTAGGTTTTTGCATATTGCATATTGATGAACAGGTAATAAAAAGGTAGTCTTGATATATTGTTATTATCTTTTATTAATAAATTAATTAATTTATTACCATATATAATTATTATCTTTTATTAATAAATTAATTTATTTATTACCATATATAATTATTATCTTTTATTAATAAATTAATTAATTTATTATCATATTTCATCTTTGTTGCCAAATTTGAAACACAAAAAAAAGACACATTTACCCTTTTGACATATTATTATTATTTTTTATTAATAAATTAATTAATTTATTACCATATATAATTCAAATGAATCTTAACCATTGATTAAAAAGATCAATGGTTGAAATTTGGTTTCCAAAGTTTCCAATGAAATTTGATTTTCAATTGAAACCACCCCTATATATATAGGGGTTGTTTTATTTGCAACCCACATCTTAACCGTTAGATTCATGATCGACGGTTACAATAGATATGGGGCCCAATATTTTTAATTAAAAAAACAGAAAAATAAAAATAAAATAACCGTCGATCATGAATCCAACGGTTAAGATGTGGGTTGCAAAATATTCTTCCAATATATATATATATATATATATATATATATATATATATATATATATAGGGGCTAAATCAAATGAAAACCACAAATATGTTACAAACATGTGAGAACCAATATAAAAATATTTTTTCACATGATATATTTTCACCAAATGCTTGGATTTAATATATTTCTTCCCATATATTTGTTTCATAATATGATAGTTTTACATGTATTTGTTTCACCACATGAATATTTTTACCTGTATTTTTCATTTCACTAGGTGAATCAAATTTTGTTTTTCACGTGTAATCTTTTCACAAGGTGAACAAAAACATATATGAAACAATATCTTAAATAATATGTTTTGATGAAAAAAAATCATGTAAAAAAATATTTTTATATCGGTTCTCAAGGGTTTGTAACATATTTTTGATTTTCATTTGATTATCGGCCTATATATATATATATATATATATAATGTGTGTTCTTTGTTGTGTGTGTATATAAAAACCCAACAGCGGTAAAAAAAAAACCACTTGCAGGTGGAGCAATGTGGAAACGGGTATTTCGTGTTTTGGTTTGACCTCGAACAATCGGGTTTAACGGTAGAGAATTCGAAAGATTTGCTACCAGCAGGGCTGTGATGAATGTGGCTCCCATTGTTGAGGAATCGAAAAGGGAAAACCAATTGGGTCTTGATGCTATAACAGAGACTGAATTGAGAGAAAATGAGTTTTTAGGAATGAGGAAGACGAAGCCGGTATGTACGGTGGGGCCATCGTGCTGTTCTTATGAGGAATTGGAGAAATTGGCATTAGGAGGAATGAGTTTAGCTAGGCTTAATATGTGTCATAATACTAGAGATTGGCATCAAGATGTAATTAGAAAGATCAAGAAGTTGAATCATGAATTAATGTTTTGTGTTTCTGTGTTGTGTGTATATTGGAGAAGAAGATGAAAGAAGGGAGAGAGAGAGAGAGAGAAAGTAAAAAGAAACAGTCAAATAAGAGAGAAAGGGTGGACACATGTCAACATATCGATGGTGTTTTTAAAGTAATATTAATTAAATACATAAATTGACCAAATTGCTCTTGAGTTAACAGATGGTTTTTAACGGTGTTAGCGATAAGGACTTGACATGGAAAAAAATGCAAACCACAGGGATCCCTGGTGTAATTATTTCAAAATAGAAACCATATACAGATTCTGAGTAAATCACAGGGACCAGAGTGTAATTTACTCTATTATTTATAAGTGAATATTTTAAATATTAAATTAATGATCAACGTTTCTGTAATCATGAGTTGTTTGAAGCGCAAAAAAATATAATTTTTTTTGGTCCTTTTAATTATTCTTGTTGACACTTGAATACCTTTTACTTTGCTTCTTCCATATATGAGTTCTTGATTCCTAAATTATTATTATCATTGCTAAAAATGGTTAATCGATGGTTATTATAATGTCTTATACATAAAGAATATTAATCATTAGGAATATCTATTAAATGATTTGACATTTCATTTTGATTCATTCTTTTTGATATCAATCAATATTTTTCACATTTAGAAATAGGAAAAATATACTTTTTAAAAGAATGTAATATTAGATTTAATATATAATTTAATAAAAATAAAGTAGTAATATATTAAGTATATAAAATATTATTCAGTAATGTAATAACAAAAAAAAATTGTAAATTGAGCTCAGAAATATATTGTGATGTTGTTGATAAGATTATTAATAAACTTGAAAAGGAATCCTTAATGTCAAGGTTTTAAATGACGTGAGGTATGGTGTAGTGACGAAGTCAAGCCTAAAGTCTTACTACCTATGATGAGATCACGATTTTTTTTAAGACGTGTCCTAAGACAACAAATGTTGACCAGATAAAGGGCTAGGATCATTTCTTTAATTCTCATATATTTAGCATTTCTCAAATGAACCTAGTCCTATATATATATATATATACATACATATATATGTATATATAGAGAGAGAGGGAATTAAGTTCATTTGAGAAATGTTAAAAATATGAGAAATTAAGAAATAATCCTAACCCTTTTATATGGTCAACATTTGCGGCTTCGATCGTGAAGCACCGGATAATTTCTTATGTAGTCTGTAGAAGATAGAGGGGTAGTTTCGTAAAATACGTGGGACAAGTTCATATATGAATTTGTATGATTCACATATGAACCAGTGTAATTCATATATGAACCTTTATGATTCATATATGAACTATACATTCATATATGAATCTGTTAATTAGTTCAAATGATTCACATATGAACCTACAGTTAATTAGTTCATATGTGAATCAGTTAATTGGTCTATATATGAATCACAAAATGTTCATATATGAATCAGTGAAAAGAGTTCATATGTGAATTACACTGGTTCACATATGAACATATAGTTCATATGTGAATCATACAGGTTCATATATGAAATTGTCTTGTATATTTGTAAAAATTACGAAACTGTCATTCTATTTTTGGAATAGGCGCAACTTTTGACAAATCAAAGTCGTAATTGTTGACCAGTTAAAGTCGATCTTGGCCGAATGAAAGACTAGGATTACTTCTTTATTTCTCATATATTTAGCATTTCTTAAATGAACCTCTCCTTATAATATATATATATATATATATATATATATATATATATATATATAGAGAGAGAGAGAGAGAGAGAGAGAGAAGAGGGATCAATTAGAAACCTGTATTAGACTGGGAACTTTGGAAACCAATATTGACCAATCATTGAATTTCTCTTTTTTTTATTTGATAAGGGTATTTTAGTCTTTTACCAAATTTCGTAATATATATGGTAATTATTATTATTATCATAATATTAATTATTCAATTTTAATGCATTATACATATGGTCTTAATGGATGATATATTAATGTAAACTATTACTAATATATATGGTATTCTGTTTCCTATTAATTGGAACTATTAATGTAAACTATTTTTTTTATTTGATTTCTGTTTCATCACAATTTGGAAGAGAGCTATTTTGATAGAAAATTCAAATATTTAATTATATGTAAAATCAATATTTGTTTTCATTGAATTGAAATATTTTTAAAATAATTTCTTTTGATTCTTTGTTATTTATATGGTTCTTCTAATTGGAGTGTAAAAAATTAACCAACCGGAGCAATGAAAGGTAACATGTTTGATGGTTTTTCGGCTAACGAAATTGTAACACCCTAAAAGTAGGGATAACAAAAATCCGAAAAACGGACATACGGTATATAAAATTGCCATAGCAAGAGCCTCCTAAAAATGGGGAAATATACAAACTTGTTTAATTACAGTTGTAATTCAACGGACAATAAATTAACAACCAACTAATCTAATTTCTATAACTAGAAAAGAGATTACAAAAGGGTTGTTATTTATAAACCCAAATGTTCTTCTATCAAAAGTATGTCCAAATGCAAGTATTCCCCAAGCTCTCACCCAAGCAACTATGCCAACTTAGAACCGGGGCCGCTAGAACCTGAGATACACATCGACACCAAACAAGTGTTAGGCAAAAAATCCTAGTGAGTTGAACAATAATAAGCAGTCATGACAGTTACAATTCTTATCAACAGTTAACCAAAGTTCAACAAAGGTGGAGTCAATAGGGGAGACCCATAACACCAATCAAGTTCCACCCAAAGAGTCGATATACCTTGATGCCATCTACCAAGAGACACTAGAAAGGCCCGGCACATCCGATGACTACAACTAAGGAAATTCCTCGAATGGCGGAGGTCTAGGCACATATCATCACGGTGGCACCCAAGACTACATCCTCCTAGTGTCTACTGACTTGGTTCATCCAACATAATTTATAGGAGGTCTAGAGGTATATTTCAACCAACACATTTCGATACCAACCATGGGTACAATGTTACCATCCTAACACATAAGTCCATTATGAGACCCAAATACCAACATAACCAATATTTAAATACAATATCGCCAAAAGGCATTCCAAGTAGAATTTATCATCCACTATGTCACATATACCCCAAATCATGTCAAAATACCAATAATATGTATATATCAAGTAAATCCCAAATATTTGACAAATGGAGTAAATCATGGCAAGATACTCATAAGAAATCTTCCAACATATTATTCATAAAACCACCATCAAGTATTTGAACACATAGAGATAAACATTTTGAGAAATGTTACAATAATAATAAGTAAGAGATGATGATGTGTATCTAGTTTTAACAAAGGTTTAGTAACCTCACAATCTAGGTTTTGAACCAAAACCAAGAAAAGATGAAAACCCTAGAAGTTGGAGGATGAACTTGGAGATGAGAAGTTGCCTTGAAAAACCCTAGAAATCTTTCTTGGATGATAATAAATGCTAGCATCAAATACCCAACCACCAAAGGATTGTATTTATGAGGGTTAGGGTTTGATAAATGGAGGAATGAGGCTGGAATGGAAGCTCCAAAATCGCCAATAAAAGAGAGGGTTTGAGATAAATGAAGTTGAAATCTGATAAGAACTCATTTAAAGTCCCTACACCCGACGGCGAGAGTGCCCGGCAATAGTGCCATGGGCACTATCGCAAGACCACCAAGGCACCCGCGGTACAAACCGCGCGAGTGTACCCGGCGATAGTGACATTTGTCACTATCACGTGTCACTATTGCGAACCCAACCCTCACTCTCGATACATCTCCCGCGAGAGTGACCGGCGATAGTGACAGTGTCACTATCGCGTGGCACTCTCGCGCCACACTCAGGTCAGCCCAAAAACGTAGCCAAATTCGATAACGAGCGCGAGGTCTAAACATTTATAACGATTATACTAACCAGATAACATCATAGCATTATAATAATAATCCTATGCATATAAAGGCTCATATTTCCAAATAAACACAATTAACGTATTAAGGGAACAATTACTTACCTTATGAATTTCCGGGTGTTACAGAAATTCATCATAAAATCCATCCGTAAGATGAAACAGTAATGAAATCGGTAATAAAAAGACTTCCTTCTGATGAAACAGTAATGTAATCAGTAATGAAATCACTTCCTTCTGATGAACCAATAATGAAATCAGTAATGAATCTGATGAACTAGTCATGAACCATAGTAGATTAAAAAATTTGTTAGAAGGAACCCATAACATCACAGATGAATCCATAACATCATATATTTCATCCGAACTAAACTAAACCAAGTTATTTAAATGTTTTATCTGACTAACATATTGAAGGGTTTTGGGAAGGCTATGACATTTTTGCCCTTTTGGCCTATTATTATTAATTATCATTTATAAATTAATTCATTTATTACTATATTTAAGTCAAATGAATGTTGACAATTTTACCCTTTTGGCCTATTATTATTAATTATCATTAATATTCATTTATTACCATATTTAAGTCAAATGAATCTTGACCATTGGTTACTAAGATCAATTGTATCTACATGATTTCTAAAGTTTTCCAATCTAATATAGGTTTCTAATTGAAACCACCCCTCTCTCTGTCTCTCTTTATATATATATATATATATATATATATATATATATATATATATATATAGGGTGCGTTTCATTTGAAAATCAATCAATTCGTGAAAACTCTGCAAACCATTGTTTTAGGAAACAATATATATATTTATGGAAAACTATTATGATTCATTAATAATGATTGTGATATATATGGAAGATGATAAGATTCATTTATTATAATCATGACTTTAGATTAGAAAACTTAACAAAATGTTTCCTAAAATAGTGGTTTGCAAAGTTTCCATGAATTGATTGGTTTTCAAATGAAACGCACCATATATATATATATAGGGCATAATCAAAATGAGAACTCGGTTGTTTGTGATAACCATGAGATCCAATGTGAGCCATATATTATTAATATTAATTTTGTTTATTAAGTCTATATAAAAGGATAGCTTCGTAATTTGGTAATTTGAATTTTTTTTACATCTAATTTAATTATTAGTTGATTGATTGCAATTTACGGTTACCTAATATTAAGGAAATTGATTTCAATTTAATAAGGAAGCTCATTTTGAAACTACCGTCGTCCTCGATTTCTCTGGGAAGAAGATGCATGGTTCTCGAACCAGGGTGGAGCCCAAAACGGGATTAGTTGGTGGAGTCGGTGTGGGTGCAGTGATTGGTGCAATCACATAACCCCTTATTTCATCACCGCTACAACCGGAAACAACCGTATCATCAAGTTCGACGACTTCCCGTAGTGGAACTGGAAGAGGATCATCTTCTCCGTCTAGTACCTCGGCGTCTCCAGTTGTCTTTCACAACAAAGGTTTCTTGTAGCGTTAAGGAGAATTAAAATATCGCAGAAGACAAGAGGATTTCTCCGATAGTTACTGGGCTAAGAGTTGACAATGAATTGAGGGAGAAATCTCGAGATGGGTTTGAGAAATTAGGGTTTGGAAACTTGAATTGGCCGCCTTAGAAGAATGTTCCTCAAAGATATAAACTCATTGGTACTATTTCACTTCCTTTTGTTATTTATAATATGGAAGAATGTTCTTCAAAGATATAAACTCGTTGCATTCAAACTTTTTTTGTATTGTGTTTGAATGATGTTTTTTATCACAATGTGATATAATTTCTTTTGAAAATTAATGATGTTTGTGGATCAAAGTGTATCGCAGTGGTAATGTTCACAATGTATCACAAAGTGGCACTGTTCACAATGTATCACAAAGTGCATCACAGTGTGGTTATGTTTGATCTAAAATTCTAATAACATCTGTTCTCAACCTACGCTGAAAAAGGTATCATGGTTGGTATCACAATGTTATCACAGTAGGTTTGTGTCTTATTGTTTTGAAGTTCATGGGTATTACAATGGGTATCACAGTGTAACATAATGTATTTTGTGTATCACAATCATAATCGTTTGTATGTACCTTCTTTTTAACAGTATCGATTTTTTAGGTATCACATTGTGTATCCGTCGGAATAAGGTTCACCGGAGGCCGGAGAGATGAGAGAGGAGAGATAAAAATTTTAAAATACCTAAAATGTCCTTTAATTAAATTTTTAGTCAAAATTACCAAAATTAATAATTTCCTAATTTAACTCTTAACTAGAAGCGTACTCGTGCAATGCTGAGAGATACATCACGATTTTAATGTTTCTTTCTTTTTTTTTGTCGATTTATAGTACGATTTTGAATGCTTTTAAGAAAGTGATAATGTTTTTTTTTTTATAAATTTGTTTAATTTAGGCTTAATAATATAACGTTTTTTATATAAAAAAAATTAAGTATTTTGTTAGAATTCAATGATTATCTTATATATTTTAATGACATCTTGAAAAAATAACCAACTACATATTTAATAATATAATTAAAATAAATTTATAGTAATATAATATATTAGTTAATAGTGATATATGGAAAGATCTGCATAAAAGGAAGACCCTGCACATACCAAATTGGTGGGTGTTAGAAGCATGCAGTAGTAATATGTATCTTGTGCTTTGATACTTGTAAATTAAGAGATTTTTAAAATATTGCATAAAATGATGGTACCTTGTGCCTAATAATTTGTATTTAAGAGTTTTTTATTCGTGCTTTATAATATAGTATAGATATGTGGCTCACATTGGATCTCACGGTTATCACAAATAACCGAGTTCTCCCTTGAATGGTCCTATATATATATAAATATATAGGGGTGGGTTCAAATGAAAACTCATCTTTCATTGTACACATGAGGATAAATCTTAACCATTGATCAAAACTTAGAAAACTAATCAATGGTTAATACATAATAAGGTTAATTGGGAAGTGATTAAAGACAAAATTGTAATTTTGAATCAACGTCTACCTTCTTTGACTTTTTTTTTTATTTTTAATTAAAAAAAATTTACACCCTTAAACTTTAAAATAATTTATCTTAAAAATTACTAATATTTTAATCAAACAAATTACATCAAAAAAACGAGAATTTCGTGTTCTTCGATATGACATCCATCTCGATATAGTTTTTTTTTTCGTTTTAACCGTTTTTTACGTGAAATTCTATATACGTGTTATATTCATTATGAATATGCATGCACGTCTTCGGGTGTTCACATTTAGTATGAATAACAAAGGTAAACGTTGATTCACTATTCATGATGAATAATACTGTATTCAGGATGAATAATATAATATTCAAGATTTTTTCGTTTTAACCGTTTTTACGTGAAATTCTATATATGTGTTATATTCATTATGAATATGCATGCACGTCCTCGAGTGTCCACATTCAGTATGAATAACAAAGGTGAACGTTCATTCACTATTCATGATGAATAATACAATATTTAGGATGAATAATACACGAATCCATGATTCATGTATTATTTATCATGAATCGTGTATTATTCACCCTGAATGTTCTATTATTCATCCTGAATAATACATTATTCATGATGAATAATATATGAATGACCCGTGAAGGTGTAGACACATGGAGCACTCTCTTTTGTTTCCCAGTTCACAACCGAAATTTGGTTTAATTCATTATGAATATGTATGCGCATCCCCGGATAACCCACATTCAGTATGAATAACAAATGTGAACGTTCATTCATTATTCATGATGAATAATATAGTATTCAGGATGAATTACACAACATTCATGACGAATAATACACGAATTCATGAATCGTGAATTATTCACCCTGAATGTTGTATTATTCATCCTGAATGATACATTATTCATGATAAATAACACATGAATGACCTGTGAAGATGTGGAAACGTGACACACTCTCTTTTGTTCCCCGATTCACAACAGAATTACTCGATAGATTCTCGATTCGTCTTGATGGGTGTTGGTTTACGATGTTGAAGAAACGTGATGTCTTACGACGTTAAAGAAAGTGTTGAAGAAGATGATGTCGAGTTACATACTTACGGTGTCGAGGCGTTGTACAAACTTGAACGTACATAAATATTCATAATGAATATAACACATATATAGCATTTCACGTAAAAAACGGTTAAAACGACAAAAAAAACTATATCGAGATGGATGTCATATCGAAGAGCACAAAATTCTAGTTTTTCTAATGTAATTTGTTTGATTAAAATATTAGTAATTTTTAAGATAATTTATTTTAAGCTTTAATTGGGTAAAAAGTTTTTAATTAAAAAAGAAAATAAAATGTCAAATATGGTAGGCGTATGTTTAAATTTCTTCCAATTTTACCCCTAATCATTTTAAAATTAAAAACTCTATTTAATATGAGTTGTTTGATCAAAATAGATCGAGTGACTGAGATTTGTACTCACGTACACAATGAAAAATGAGTTTTCATTTGAACTTTCCTCTCTCTCTCTATATATATATATGTGTGTGTGTGTGTGTGTGTTCAAATGCAACCATTTTTAATTGTGCAACCCCATGCAACCCACCTATCTACCACTCATTTTGTTTTCACTTTTTTAATTAAAAAAGGTGAAAATAAAATGAGTGGTAGATAGGTGGGTTGCACCATTAAAAAGGTTGCACAATAACTCACCTCTCTCTCTCTCTCTCTCCATATATATATATATATATATATATATATCTTAATACATGTAGAGAGATATACTAAATTTATTTGACCTGATTTATTTAATGGCAAATGGTGGACGATGAATATTACAAAAAAAAAAGTGTGAATGCAAGTGATGTAGTATTTTCGTTTCTATTTGGTGATACTGATGTTGTAAACTCGAAGCTTTTGATATTTGCTTTTGCCGTATAATCCAATCGTACACGAATTTTATAGTTGTGTGTATCATGTTTTGGGGATCTTACCAGTGGCGGATCCAAAAACTTAAGTGACTGGGGTCCCTGAGGTATAAAAAATTTCGAAATCGAATAATGTAACACCCTCAAATTTGAAAAGATCAACTAATTTAAAATTTTCAAATATATCTCAAAGATGGATGAAACTTCATCCGACAAGTCCATGCTTATAATACGATTCTAGAATTATCCATCAACAAAACAAATAAAATCTTACATAGAGACAAATTCAAGGTCGGGTGTTACTATAACCCAATAACAGTTGCTATCTCCATAAGTGCGGAAGGCTTCACCGAGCTACTCTCTCTCTTGCAGGACTAGCACTCATCTCACCACGAACTTGCTAGCAACAATCCTCAACCTCGAATCGACATTGCAAATCGGGAGCGAAATGTTGGGTGGTATATCCACGTTAGCAAAATGGCCATTCCGTGCATAGGCGTCGACACTCTATTTTGAGGACAATAGTTGTTGGTGTGCTTCAGTGTACTTATGTTAGATCTGGTGTGTCTAAAGGACAAGCGGTAACCTTAAGGAAATTAGATGTTGTCAATTAAGAATCAATCATTGGTGTTTTGATAATTGTCAGGACTTTCGCTGATTTGGCAATCGATGCTTGAGTGCATGGTGGGAGTTTGGTGGTAATGTTTATTGGATACATTTAGTGAGAATGTCGAGGTGGACTTTAAGTACAAATCGTTTATCGAGGAGACCTTGACGCGTCGCATTTAGAGGTATCTTAGGGAAATGTTTGCTTTGGGGTATTCTTGGTGGAAATGACTGAATAAGGACATAAGTTACTCTTGAGGTAATATGAGCAACATAAGGTTGGGAGACAACCGAGATTTAATGATTAAGAAAATGGTTAATCAAGGACTCAACGTTCATCTTGACGTCGGTGAAATATATTGAACGTTGAGATCGAGTTTGTAACGGCACGTTATGAGAAACGCAGCGATAACCTCAACCGGAATGTAATCGGGTCCGTATATGAGGTGAAGTTTCATGAAGGCATCCCTTTGGGATAGGGAATCAATCGATCTTTCAAGTGTAAATGTTGGGTGCTTGGTGATACCAGATTTCGAGGACGAAATCTCTTTTAAGGTTGGGAGGATTGTAACACCCCGATTTTCGAAAGGTATCATTCCAAGTTAATACAGAAACCGATATATTAAGGAAAAATAAGATATTTGATTTTGGGCTTGAATCCTTGATTTTATAGTCTTGATAGATGAAGGATTCATTTACGAGTCCAACGGTTCTTTCCGGAGCGAAAACGGAGCTATAACGAAGAAGTTATGACCAAATCAGTGTTTGGGCACATTTCTCGCGGTCTGTGGGACGCACGGGTCGTTCGTTTTCCCTTCACAAAGGTGCACGGGTCGTGCGCTACATCAGAGACAACAGCTCGGGTTAAAAACCTGATTTCAGCCTCATTTCACCCAAAACTTCATTTCTTCATATCTTTTGATCCACAACTCCGATTTGGGTGATTCAAGTTGCTACGGTTTCGTTTTTGAGAGATCTTCAAGGATCTAGAAAGAGATTAGAAGTATATTGGAGTATACTAGAGTATTTTGTGGTGGTAAGCTTCTCATCTCTCACTATTCATCTTCTTCACCAAAGTTTTCTAGGGTTTCATCCACCCTTTGTTCTCCCTTTCATAGATTGGAGGTTTGTAACCATTTTGGTGATCTAGAGGTGTTTTGGTTGGTGGATTCAAGCTTGGGTCAAGGTAATCTTCTATTCTCTTCATTTATGGAAGTTAGGGTTTCGGTATCAGTTGAGGTATTCATAAATAAGGTTGGGAAACGTTTATTTGTGGTTGATTATGTATATTTATGGTTGGAACCTTGTGGATCTAGGTTTTGGAATATTTGGTTTGAAGAATCAAGTTCTTCAAGGAAAGCTCTAAGTGGGTAAAATCTAGATTTAGCCTAAATCTAGCAAGGTGAGTTCAAGTTGATTTGTGAAAACGTTGTACATGCCAAAATGTCTATTTTAAAGTGTTTATGTGTTTTACATGAAATTATCAAATGTTGGGTTATTTGTTGATCTTTGATTATTTGAAGTATTTAACTTTATAAACTTTGTGTAACAACCACATTTGAGATTTTTGGGCATTTTGATAAAAGAACACAAATGAATGTGTTTTTGATGTTTTACTGCATAAATAGATCTTTGGTCAAATAAATACATTTTTGAATGGTTGTCGGATTTTATGCATCATTCATGAAATGGAATGTTTTATGAAGTATTACTTGCACAATTATGTGAAGTGCTTGAAAGAAAGTGTATAGTCTCATTTTATGATTTCCATTCTTATCAGCAGTTAAACTTGGAAATACATATTCGAAAATAAATGAGTCTTTAGGACTTCGGTCCGGATTAATAACCCGTTGTGAAATACCAGGTATGATGGCGGTTAATGCGCATCAATTGAAATTTACATGTTTGAGTGTGTTAGTCATTCAATTTGAGTCATGTACTGTTTAGACTGTAATGCAGTGGATCCATAGGCATATGAGTCGGTCTTTATTATTTAAAAAGAAAATGGGCTATTAATTATATGTTGGCCAGAATTAGTCTTGGGATTTTCGAGGAGATTACGGTGAGGGCTCGTATAGTCCAATACCCAGGCCTGGATCCGCGAGTTAAATTCTGAGTCTGTATTTTATGGGATAGTCACTTCCCATTTGTAGCTAGTTGAGACATTGGATCCTCGGGGGCGTTTGGTACGGTTATGTGGGACCGGTTACTAGCCATGGGTCGTAAATGTAATCCTAGCGAATGAGCATGATTAGGATCCTCGGGGGCCCTCCCTCACATCTTAGTACGAGTCGGCGTGCTCGTGGCCATGGGTCCTAGTATGGTGAGCTCAATAACTTGGAATGTGGCCTACTTTTGTGTTCCGCCACTAGCCTTGGAATTCGGGATTCCCCCGTCACCGTGAGGTGTTGTTTTGAGGTATTTGATTTTATCCTCGTTTTCAGTGACGTTTGAGATTTGGGTTATCTCCTTATGCTATAATTTTGGAGACTTGAGTTTACTCATACTTTGGTCGTGTGTTTTTATAAAGCTTATTCAAATGTCATTATTTGAGCATTACCATTATTCTTGTTTTAAGTAAGTGTTGGATTGCATTGTTTCATGAAAGAATGTTTGGCGTTGAGGCGTCCATCTATAAAATGCATATTGTTGGTAAATGAGTTGTTCGCTCATTTCAAAGTAAATCATTTTAAAGGATCATGATTATAAGTTACAATGTTTCCATTTTACGCTTTCCTCTACAATCATGATATAAAACTCTTGAACTCACTAGGCGTTAGCCTAACCTTTTTATTTGTCGGCATGTGCATCAGGTTTCATTTCGGGATTAGTTCTAGCGACACCGTGAAGTGATGAGTGCTAGTTGTGTGCTCGATGAAGTGATTTAGCTTGATGAAGTCTTCCGCATTATTATTGGAGATAGCGATTTGGTATTGGGTTATAGTAACACTCGACTTTAGTTAGTCTTTATGTAAGATTTTAATTATTTGTTGATGGTTAAACCTAGAAATGTATTTCAATTATGGACTGGTAGTAATAGATTTATTATCCTTTAAGGTATTGTTGAAAGTTTTTAATTAGTCGCTCTTTCCAAATTTGAGGGTGTTACAAGTTGGTATCAGAGCTTAAGTTTGAGAGATTTAGGTGTTGATTTTGAATACCTAAACTCAGACTAGCGAGATTTTAAGTGATTGAATGTGAGATTTCACAATTAGGCACTTTAAGATTTGATGATTCGAGGTGAGTGGAGTCACTAGGAACGGGAATCACGCCGAAAATGGCAAGGATGATCATGTAAAGTACGTTCATAATGGCACCTGGCCAGTGTTATGGTGAACCTACGAATTACGTGTGTATGCTTGAACTGCCTTGGTATGATAACCGTTGGGGTAGTGAAACAGTTTCTATATGGGTAGCCATTAGAAGAAGTTGATGATGTTAGTATTCGTCACTTGGAGTGACGATAAGCATGGTGATTGCATTAAGTGAACCGTTTTGGGTCGGATTAGTTGGTTGGATTAGAACCATAGACTTCTTGATCAATGTATTTCAAGGAGAAATTTGTGAGGTGAACCTATGAAGTCTGTGATCTTTGCCTTATGATGTTGAGCATCCGGTTGACGATAGTATAACTAAGAAAATGGATGATCGTGGTTTTGAGGTGTTAAGTGCCGATCAAATGCATGCACGAAATATATTTCTGAAATAAATTGCATCGATCATTTCTCATGTTTCCAAAATCACCATGTGGATCATACCACGAAATCTTGAAATGTTTAACACGCACAAGTTTTAGACCATGATCTTAAACATGCATAAAATTATTTTATTACATGTGATTGCAGGCTTTGTCGAGACTTTGTTTATTCTCATTGTTGCCTAACGTTATTTTCGAATATGGTAATGTTCGTATTTTGACACTATTTAGAGTCTTGGACAAGTAACTACGGCTTATGATCTTAATATTGGATCCCCTCCACGTATGTTAAGGTTTTGGACGAAGAGTTACCTTTCATTATTTTGATGTTTGAGTTTTATCGAGAATTTTAATCCATGCGATTTTGTGGAGTTAATGGGGTGACTTTAATGGCGTCAAGTGGTACCGTTTTTCTTGAGCTTTGTGTGAGTTGCATATAGTATGCATACATGTCTATTTGGAACTCCCGTCAATGAGTTTTAACAAACATTTTAGGACGATGAGAGCATATTATTATTTGTCTTTGAACGTGTAACCGACATAAATTATTTCATGTTTTTTACCCAAGTGCATAAGCATATCATCCTACTAGTTTTGTGAAATAAACGGTCGCATACAAGTTTTGTTGTGAAATCTTATTCCATGTTGCATTGGGGCAAAAGGAGAGAAAACTTTGAGAGTTCGATATCATGAACATGTGGTGTTGGGTTTTGCAAACATTTTATTTGTACAGCCTAAAGTTTGGAACCAAACTAAATTAATCTTACAATTGCTCGAATCGCATGCTTATGTCTTTACTAAATTTTGGGGAATAAACTGATGTATGTGATTCACGTCGGGAAGTTTTATTTCATGACATTTCATGGTTAAATGCAAGATTTTGGGATTCGATTTTGTGAATATTTTTTCCCTTCTGAAGTTTTGTACAAACGTTTCGTTATGCACTGTTTTAGTACGTAAAACTACTTCTCATTAATGACACCAATTTATACGTGTTGAGAACATAGCAGTTCCTTTGAAAAAAAAAGATTGTTGAAATATCTTTTGTTGGTGTCAGTATTACCTTGATTATTGATCAATTATTTTCTGAAATGGTTTTATATGTGTGGCGGTTGTGACCACTCTATACACCTACCGAGATAAGGTAGTAGATTTTATTCGTACGATTAATCTTTATAAATCCTTTACGTTTTGAGATTTTATAAAAGTTCAAATTGGCATAGTGGTGTGAAAAACCTTGAACTCATTAAGAGCTATAGGTGTAAGCCCCTCGTTTTAGAGGTCGAGTTTAAGGACTAAAAGAGTCCTTGGAGTTTGAGGCGTTAGACCTATGTTTTCTCCCAGCTAGTTAAGTAATGATCTTTGTGCTTCGTTAAACCTGCGGGTTCAAACCGTGTACGGTTGTTTGGGTATGGTTGGTTTTGAATTTGTGGATTAATGGTACGACGACATGCTATGTATCTTTGGTGTATCACCTTAATGGGTATCTGTGAATATTGTTGATGTTATGTCGGCTAGTAAGGATGTTTGATTTGGGTGATCATTTCCAAGAATAGGTGTCAACCTCGAATCGACATTGCAAATCGGGAGCGAAATGTTGGGTGGTATATCCACGTTAGCAAAATGGCCATTCCGTGCATAGGCGTCGACACTCTATTTTGAGGACAATAGTTGTTGGTGTGCTTCAGTGTACTTATGTTAGATCTGGTGTGTCTAAAGGACAAGCGGTAACCTTAAGGAAATTAGATGTTGTCAATTAAGAATCAATCATTGGTGTTTTGATAATTGTCAGGACTTTCGCTGATTTGGCAATCGATGCTTGAGTGCATGGTGGGAGTTTGGTGGTAATGTTTATTGGATACATTTAGTGAGAATGTCGAGGTGGACTTTAAGTACAAATCGTTTATCGAGGAGACCTTGACGCGTCGCATTTAGAGGTATCTTAGGGAAATGTTTGCTTTGGGGTATTCTTGGTGGAAATGACTGAATAAGGACATAAGTTACTCTTGAGGTAATATGAGCAACATAAGGTTGGGAGACAACCGAGATTTAATGATTAAGAAAATGGTTAATCAAGGACTCAACGTTCATCTTGACGTCGGTGAAATATATTGAACGTTGAGATCGAGTTTGTAACGGCACGTTATGAGAAACGCAGCGATAACCTCAACCGGAATGTAATCGGGTCCGTATATGAGGTGAAGTTTCATGAAGGCATCCCTTTGGGATAGGGAATCAATCGATCTTTCAAGTGTAAATGTTGGGTGCTTGGTGATACCAGATTTCGAGGACGAAATCTCTTTTAAGGTTGGGAGGATTGTAACACCCCGATTTTCGAAAGGTATCATTCCAAGTTAATACAGAAACCGATATATTAAGGAAAAATAAGATATTTGATTTTGGGCTTGAATCCTTGATTTTATAGTCTTGATAGATGAAGGATTCATTTACGAGTCCAACGGTTCTTTCCGGAGCGAAAACGGAGCTATAACGAAGAAGTTATGACCAAATCAGTGTTTGGGCACATTTCTCGCGGTCTGTGGGACGCACGGGTCGTTCGTTTTCCCTTCACAAAGGTGCACGGGTCGTGCGCTACATCAGAGACAACAGCTCGGGTTAAAAACCTGATTTCAGCCTCATTTCACCCAAAACTTCATTTCTTCATATCTTTTGATCCACAACTCCGATTTGGGTGATTCAAGTTGCTACGGTTTCGTTTTTGAGAGATCTTCAAGGATCTAGAAAGAGATTAGAAGTATATTGGAGTATACTAGAGTATTTTGTGGTGGTAAGCTTCTCATCTCTCACTATTCATCTTCTTCACCAAAGTTTTCTAGGGTTTCATCCACCCTTTGTTCTCCCTTTCATAGATTGGAGGTTTGTAACCATTTTGGTGATCTAGAGGTGTTTTGGTTGGTGGATTCAAGCTTGGGTCAAGGTAATCTTCTATTCTCTTCATTTATGGAAGTTAGGGTTTCGGTATCAGTTGAGGTATTCATAAATAAGGTTGGGAAACGTTTATTTGTGGTTGATTATGTATATTTATGGTTGGAACCTTGTGGATCTAGGTTTTGGAATATTTGGTTTGAAGAATCAAGTTCTTCAAGGAAAGCTCTAAGTGGGTAAAATCTAGATTTAGCCTAAATCTAGCAAGGTGAGTTCAAGTTGATTTGTGAAAACGTTGTACATGCCAAAATGTCTATTTTAAAGTGTTTATGTGTTTTACATGAAATTATCAAATGTTGGGTTATTTGTTGATCTTTGATTATTTGAAGTATTTAACTTTATAAACTTTGTGTAACAACCACATTTGAGATTTTTGGGCATTTTGATAAAAGAACACAAATGAATGTGTTTTTGATGTTTTACTGCATAAATAGATCTTTGGTCAAATAAATACATTTTTGAATGGTTGTCGGATTTTATGCATCATTCATGAAATGGAATGTTTTATGAAGTATTACTTGCACAATTATGTGAAGTGCTTGAAAGAAAGTGTATAGTCTCATTTTATGATTTCCATTCTTATCAGCAGTTAAACTTGGAAATACATATTCGAAAATAAATGAGTCTTTAGGACTTCGGTCCGGATTAATAACCCGTTGTGAAATACCAGGTATGATGGCGGTTAATGCGCATCAATTGAAATTTACATGTTTGAGTGTGTTAGTCATTCAATTTGAGTCATGTACTGTTTAGACTGTAATGCAGTGGATCCATAGGCATATGAGTCGGTCTTTATTATTTAAAAAGAAAATGGGCTATTAATTATATGTTGGCCAGAATTAGTCTTGGGATTTTCGAGGAGATTACGGTGAGGGCTCGTATAGTCCAATACCCAGGCCTGGATCCGCGAGTTAAATTATGAGTCTGTATTTTATGGCATAGTCACTTCCCATTTGTAGCTAGTTGAGACATTGGATCCTCGGGGGCGTTTGGTACGGTTATGTGGGACCGGTTACTAGCCATGGGTCGTAAATGTAATCCTAGCGAAAGAGCATGATTAGGATCCTCGGGGGGCCTCCCTCACATCTTAGTACGAGTCGGCGTGCTCGTGGCCATGGGTCCTAGTATGGTGAGCTCAATAACTTGGAATGTGGCCTACTTTTGTGTTCCGCCACTAGCCTTGGAATTCGGGATTCCCCCGTCACCGTGAGGTGTTGTTTTGAGGTATTTGATTTTATCCTCGTTTTCAATGACGTTTAAGATTTGGGTTATCTCCTTATGCTATAATTTTGGAGACTTGAGTTTACTCATACTTTGGTCGTTTGTTTTTATAAAGCTTATTAAAATGTCATTATTTGAGCCTTACCATTATTCTTGTTTTAAGTAAGTGTTGGATTGCATTGTTTCATGAAAGAATGTTTGGCGTTGAGGCGTCCATCTATAAAATGCATATTGTTGGTAAATGAGTTGTTCGCTCATTTCAAAGTAAATCATTTTAAAGGATCATGATTATAAGTTACAATGTTTCCATTTTACGCTTTCCTCTATAATCATGATATAAAACTCTTGAACTCACTAAGCGTTAGCCTAACCTTTTTATTTGTCGGCATGTGCATCAGGTTTCATTTCGGGATTAGTTCTAGCGACACCGTGAAGTGATGAGTGCTAGTTGTGTGCTCGATGAAGTGATTTAGCTTGATGAAGTCTTCCGCATTATTATTGGAGATAGCGATTTGGTATTGGGTTATAGTAACACTCGATTTTAGTTAGTCTTTATGTAAGATTTTAATTATTTGTTGATGGTTCAACCTATAAATGTATTTCAATTATGGACTGGTAGTAATAGATTTATTATCCTTTAAGGTATTGTTGAAAGTTTTTAATTAGTCACTCTTTCCAAATTTGAGGGTGTTACACGGGTGTTACTAAAACCCAATAACAGTCGCTATCCCCAACATAAGTGCGGAAGACTTCATCAAGCTAAACACCTCTTCGAGCACACAACTAGCACTTGCCTCTTCACGGTGTCACTAGATCTATTCCCAACATAAACCTGTTGCACATGCCGACAAATAAAAAGGGTTAGGCTAACGCCTAGTGAGTTCAAGAGTTTTCATCATGATTATAAAATCATTAATTGGAAATAATGCAACTTAAATCATGATCCTTTAAAATGAATTACTTTAAATAAGAGGATGACCCGTTTTCCAATAATATGCAATTTATAAGCAGACGCCTCAACGTCAAACATTATTTCATGAAGTAATGTAAACCAACACTTACTCAAAACGTGAATAGTTGTAAATGTTCCAATGATGAGGTTTGAATAAAACTTTATAAACCAAACGACCAAGATATGATTTCATTCAAGTTTCTAAAATCATAATATAAGGAGAAAGACCCAAACTCAAGCATCACCGAAAACAAGGATAAAGTTAAATACCCAAAACGACACCTTTCGATGACGGGGGAAACTCGAATTCCAAGGCTGGTGGCAGAACACAAAGTAAGCCACATTCCAAGTTATTGAGCTCACCATACTAGGAACCACATGGCCACGAGCTCGTCGACTCGTACTAAGATGTGGGGGAGGGCACCCGAGGGTTCCTAATCATGCTCATTCGCTAGGATTACATTTACGACCCAAGGCTAGTAACCGGTCCCACATAACCGTACCAAGTTGCCCCCGAGGACCCAATGTCTCAACTAGCTACAAACGGGAGGTGACTATCCCATAAAAATAGGCTCATAAATTAAATTGCAAATGCAGGTCCGGTTATTAGACTCCAAGAGCCCTCACCGACAAGTCCTCGAAATCCCAAAACTAATTCTGGCCAACATATAAATAATAGCCCTTTTTCTTTTTAAACAACACGACCGACTCATATGCCTATGGATCCACTGCATTACAGTCTAAAACAGTACATGACTCCAAATGAATGATCAACGCACCCAAAGCATGTAATTCTCAAATGATACGCATTAACCGCCATCATACTAAACTCCACAACGGGCTATTAAGAAGGACAAATGTCCTAAGACTCATTTTATTTTCAAATATGCATTTCCAAGTTTAACTGCTGATAAGAATGAAAATCATAAAATGAGACTATATATACCTTCTTTCGTGTACTTCACATAAATGTGCAAGTAGTACTTTATAAAACATCCCCTTTCATGAATGATGCATAAACCCGACAAACACTTAAAAGTGTATTTTCGACCAAAAACCCATTTATGCAATAACCATAAAAAACCCATTCATTTATGACACATTTATCGAAATACCCAAAAATCCCAAATGTGAGTGTTTTACAAAGTTTATAAAGTTAAATACTTCAAACAATCAAAGATTACCAACTAACCCAACATTTGATAATTTCATGTAAAATACATAAACACTTTAAAATAGACATTTTGGCATGTACAACGCTTTCACAAATCAACTTGAACTCACCTCTCTAGGTTAAGTCCAACCTAGGTTTCAATCCCCAACCATTAGCCTCCAAAAGCATAGATCCCACCCAACGCTTTCCGAAGACATCCATTCCAACTCTTCAACTCAAGCTTCCAAAACCTAGATCCACAGATTTCCAACCATAAATAATTGTTCCCCAACATATTACACAAGATCTCATCATATAACCAAAACCCTAATTTCCATAAATGAAGAGAACAAGAGGTTACCTTAACCAAAACTCCAACCCACCAACCAAAATACTTTTAGATCACCAAGATGAGCTATGCACTCCCAATCTTCAAGAATAAATAAAAGGGTTAAGTGAAAACCCTAAAAATCGATGAAGGTGATGAAGAGGATGAAAATGGATATGGTGAATAAATGCTCAACTTGAACCCTTTGATGAAATACCCAACAACTAACAACAAATGAGGTGCTTGATGAGTTCAAGAACCCTAGGTTCGTTTTTATGAAAAGGGGAGAAGTTGAGAGAGAATGAAAAATAAGAGGATGAGAAAGATGTGAGATATGGAGTCAAAAATCGGATTTAATTAAACAGACCCCGCTCACGACCTTGCCACGCGAGAGTGACATGAGTCACTATCGAGAGGCACTCTCGCGGGGAATGTACCGCGAGTTTTGGTGTTTCCCGCGATTGTGCCACGCGATAGTGACACATGTCACTATCGCGAGTCACTCTCGCGCCAGACGTACCGAACCCAGAAAAAGTTCAAAACTCGAGATTCTCGCATGGGTCGATTTAAGTTTCGAAAGTACAACTTACTTCACCCAAAAAGATAGACGGAAGGTGAAAAGATGACTGAAGATGAACGGAAACTTACTAACCGAAAATCTGGGTGTTACAAAAATGGTTATCAAAACGTCTCCATTATGATACATTCATAAAAAATCCCAAAAATCCCCAAAGGTGGGTAGTTTATAAGTTTATAAAGTTAAACACCTCCAAATAACCAAAATTTATCAGATAATCAGCAGTTAACAATTTCATGTAAAACACAAAACACTTTAAAATGAACATTTTGGCATGTACATCGTATTCACAAATCAACTTGAACTCACCTTGCTAGATTTAGGCTAAATCTAGATTTTACCCCAACTTGAGCTTCCTTGAAGAACTCTGAATCCACAAGCAAAAACCTTGCAAAACCTAGATCCACAATTTTCACCCATAAATAATCATATTCAACCATATAGAATCGATCCCCAAACACTTTACATCAAAATTTCCATTTTGGCCAAAACCCTAATTTTGACCTAAATTTCTCCAAAACACCCAAACCGAAAACTTAAAAAATAAAGCGCTAGGAAGTTATAAATGAAGCATTTATAACTTGATTAAAGTGTTAGAAAGAAAATGGATGAACTTACAATAGTGGGTTTTGATAAAACTCAAAACCCTAGAACTTTTTTGAAGAACACATCAATGGAGATGGTGGAATGGTAGCTCCTTGAATCCTAAACTTCCAAGACTTAGATGATGATTGAATGCTTCAAAATCAAAGTGAATGGCCATAGGAATGGCTAGGGTTCGAAACAAGAAGATGGAAATCGGTTTGGGAGAGAAAGGGTGGGATTTGAGAAGTGAGAAATGAGATAAAAAGCTGATAATCGTGACTTAATAGCCCTCTGCACCCCTGGTGCGACATTGACCAGCGACATTGCCCTGGGCAATGTTGTCTGGCAATGTCGCCAAGCCTCCCCCACGTTCTGTTTCCCTTCTGTGACTTTGCCCTGTGCGACTGTGACTCGTCATAGTCGCCGGGCATTGTAGTCGTGCCCGTACCAAGCTCCGAAATTCGACTTTTCCAACGCCAACACCCCAGATACTCTAAGGGGACTTTAAATAATGATTTCCCAACAAAATCCTGCCATTTATAAATTACAAAAACGTCATGGTGGCCTTTACTTACTAAAAATTACGGGTGTTACAAATAACACACCCAAACCAAAACGATTTCGGTCGGGTTATCCGGTTTGCGGATTTAACGGTTCGGTTAACCAAATAAGATACATTTCGATTTCGACTTCGATTATTTATTTATTTTTACGATATCGGTTAATCAAATATCAAAGCATACTATTATTTAATTTATATAATGTTATTCTAGATGAATTGGTTTAAACATATATAAAACTAAAATAACAAGAAATTAAGATATATTTAACAAAATCATCAACCAAACACAGTAAAAAAATGACTGACAGGCAAGAGAGTGAGGGTTACATTAAAACGGACTAGGTCACCTAGGAGAAACAGTAAAAAATGACCGGGGGAACTAAACACATAGCAATAAAAAAAGATAAAATTTTACCTACAAAATTTTAAAAAAAGTACATATGAATGGGGGCCTTTCCCCACCTTCATAAGGCTACCTCCGCCACTGAATCTTACATTAAAAGACAATATCTACACATCTCAAGATGAAGTTAAGTTGTCTTCTATTATTAAACGAAAACATTGTGATACATGAACAACATAAAATGCAACCCCACGACGATTGAATCGAGCATTTTGTGAATATTGCTTAAAAGAGTCGTTCTGTTAATCAATATTTTTGCATATAAAACTTTTAATAATTTACATAGAAAAAAAATTAAAAATATGCATTAGTGGGTATAAACCCAATTGATTAGAGGATCAATGGGCTAGGCCCAATTAGTATCACTGTTTCCAAATGGGCCCAAAGAACCCATAATATCCGAAAAGTTGTGGAATGGTTCGAGACTTTTTAATTTATTCTAATTTCTTTTTCCTGATTGGCTTTCGACTTTTTATAGATCATATAGTATGATAATAAAGAAAAATCTAAAATGATTATAATCCATGCAAAGTTGTTGTATTTGGGCTGGAAAATTGTTTTTTCTCTACAATTAGAACCGAGTATATTGCATCCAACTTGGTTTTACAGTTACGGATTGAGTTTTGCATACTTGTATATTATTTATTTTTTTAATAAAAGCCAAAGTGAACTAAGGTGCTGTTCGGTTCGTTTTCTGTTAAGACATGTATGGATATAGCTGTCTGTATGTATATAGTTGTCTGTGTGTTAACAGTTAAGTTGTTGTTCGGTTGTTGTGCTGAATAAACAGTCTGAATGTCATAAATGACCATTTTACCCTTTTATAATAAAATCAAATAAAACCCTAATTATAAAAAATCCAAATACATGAACCCTAAAATAATAAACCATTGAAAAAAATTTACCTGTTAAATAAAAACTTATATTGTAAAAAAAATTATTATTATTATATATGTAATAATAATAAGCATATTCTATCCTTCTTCCATTCCTTTCTTCTTCCTGGACAAGATGTCGTCAATATCTTTCATCACCCATTCCATCTTTCTCTCAAAACCAAGACATCACCAGCCTCCATTATTTCGATTGTGTCATCTTCTTTCTTCTTTCTTCTTTTTTTCTACTTTCCTCTTGAATACTTGGAAAAAAAACCTAATTTTATAAGGGTTGGAAGAGATGGAGCCTTCCTGATTCAATCGAAGATTGGAACAACAAAGAATTGAGCGATGAAGCAGGGGGTAGTGAAGATCGAAGATGGAAAGCACCAGGACAGAAGGAAGTTCGAAGATGGAGCAGTGAAGTAGACCACCAACGATGGTGAGGCGGAGGGCAGGGACGACCGACGATGGTGAGGCGGAGGGCAAGGACGGCCAGCGGTGATGAGGTAGAGGGAAGCGATTGTCGTCAATATTGAGGCACAAGACAACAATGGCGGGAGCTTGAGAGTTGTGGATCTACGGGTTTGAGGGGTTTCCAGATGGGAGTGGGAAATGGTTTGAGTAAATGAGGGGTATGATACGTCTTTTGAACAACTGAATGTAGAGGAGTGATGTTTTTTAGTTGAACGATTCAGCCACTTGCTGAGCGAATAAGCCACAACCGAACGGTTAGTTATGGCTGAGCGAATAAGCCATATAGGCTATACAACCCATTAAGCCACAACCGAACAACCCCTAACCTATTAAGATTAGATTACATTTTCAAAGCAAATTGAATACCCCAGTGACTATTGTTGCATTTTTGAGTAAAAAAAAAGAACATTTTCATAGTTTTATAAAACACATGGACCAAATTAGTGATTTTTTTAAAAACAAATGAGTCTTATAGGTTCAAAGGAAATCAACACTACACAATAGCATCTCCAAAATGCAAATAAGATAAAGGGATGTTTGCGGTGCGTTTTGCGGAAAACCGCAAACCGTACCGTATATACGGTTTTTCAAACTGTAAAGCGCACCGTATATATCTCAAATCGTAAAATACCGTACCATGAATATGGTGCAGTTTATGCAGTTTTGTACTTGAACACACTTTACGCCTATAATCCAATAATTATAAGATTAAAACTTAAGTATAAAATCAACAATAACGTGACCATAGTCTAAAAAAATAAAAAATTCAACCGATTCTCAAATACATATTATATAAATATTGCAACTATTCAATATATATATATATATATACATACATACATATATATGTAGGCGAAGACTCGTATGAGAAGTTGAATTAACGTGAGAAGCGTTAAAAGTGGATTTGAACCCTTGATCACTTATAATCTCAAATTCATCCATGAATCGCGGTTCATAAGGAAATTGATTAGGTGTATCTCAATGTATCATATCTTGGTGCATCTCATCATAATGTGCATCCGGTTGATAATCACTTCTGACGCTAACTCAACTTCTCACCGAAAACTAACCATACGTGTGTAATTTATAAAATTATATATATAGGCGAATGATCGTATGAGAAGTTGATGTTAATGTTAAAAGCGTTAGAAGTGGATCTGAACCGTTCTCTCTTTTAATGATTTCATGTACCATGAATTGACCGGTGCCATACGTCCATTTCTCTCCAACATAATTCATGGGATAGCATCAGATTAAAACGAACCACAACTTCTCAATCACTAACGTTTTTCCGCTGGGGAGTTCTTCGTCACTGTCATGGGATGATTCAATAAAGATACGACCATATGCCATTGCTACTCCATGAAAATATTTCCTTCACTCCAAGCGGAACTCTGTTCGACTTTCTTTCGGTAAGTTTTCTTTGATTAATTTCTTTAAAACTTCGAGAGGGTTTTGTAATACACACTTGTGCTTCGTTGATAACCAGATTTTATTGCAGTTAATAGTTTGTTAGGGATCGTGTATTTCAATATTGTGTTGTCTGCTGAAGGATGTGCGTAGATGATTCAGTTCACTGATCGGATCTAGAATAATTCCAAGACTTGTTATTCATAAGTGAGGTATTTCATTAAAAAGCCCTAAATTCTGTAGCCGATCTGCAATTTCATAAGTTGCTGGAAATTTACTGGAAAGAGGGATCAGAACCTGAATGCTATTGTTTCTGCTTCTGTGACACACACACACTGACACACACACTGATCTTAGATTTCTCCTTGTAAAGTTGTAATTGTAGTCGTTTGTAATTGCAATTGTAATTGTAGTTGTAATCAGATTCTCGCAATCAAATTTGTGATTTTTTGAATATTTGTATAATTTCTACCGTAGAAAAAGGACTCCATGTTACAAATGATGATATAATGAATCGATTTCAACAGATGAAAACTCGTATGAGAAGAACTGTAGAATGTAACTTGCTTTTCAATTTATATTATGTTAATTATATGTGTGCCCGGAGGTTCTAGACTTGCCACTGACTGTGATGTTCATTGTTTTCCATTTTCTATGATATATACTACCCCAAAATTAAAGTTTGATTGGGATTTATAATACTTGATGTATAAATTATGAAAATAATCTATCTCCTTTCATGCATTAGGTTGTTTCACTTACGACTTGTGTACATGTATGTATGTTTATATGTATAAAGGCGCCATGTAATCTTAACTTTTTGGAATCGCTCAATCCCAGTATGCAAGTATCCCATACTTGTATCCCCATGCATAACAAAGCTACAAATGCTTGATTTAGTTCCGCATACCATTTTTTCGCATCTATTTTTCGTTAATGATTTCTTGGTATTGAAGTGCTAATTGGGTTGTTGACATATATCATGGTGTCTTCTTCTTCTTCGTAGCAATGATTGTAAAGATTGCAGTTGCGGTGGTGGGTGGTTTTCTAGGATGGGTTTATATGCGAATCCAGCCACCACCTCCTAGAGTATGTGGATCACCAGGTGGTCCTCTTATTACCTCACCCCGAGTCCAACTTAGTGATGGAAGGCATTTATCTTACAAAGAGGCGGGTGTGTCCAAGGACGAGGCCAAGTACAAGATCATTGTAATTCATGGCTTTGATAGCTCCAAAGACTTGAAACTGCCTGTTCCTCAGGTATCATTGCACTTCATCATTTAACATTGATATAAAATCTTCTCCCTTTGTCCCATGAAAATTGTAATGCGTTACATGACATAGTTTTACGAGTGTTTGACTATTTTCCAAATGTCTGCATGACAAGAGAATTGTGAACCCAAATCAAACATCATCAAAAAATTTGCATCGATGGTAATGGGTAAACATGTAAATGTATTGTGTGAACTTACCCAAAATGGAAATCTTGAGAATTGTATGGAACAGAAGGAGTACTACATAAGAGGTAGACTAAGAGCCCACTGGTTAACCTTGAGGGCCAGCTCAACCGGCAAATAAAGACTAGGCCCTGGGGCTCGTCCTGATAAGTTGCTGGGTCGAGTCTCTTTAAGGCCATTGGGATTTTTTTTTCCTGGCTGTTATCTTTAGGGCCCCATGAAATTAGTCGAGGCGTGCGCAAGCTGGCCTGAACATCCACGGTTACCAAAAAAAGGGAGCCATTGGTTCTATCTTCTATTAGTCGGCAACAAAGGATCTGAGTATCTCACAAACCCTGCTTAGCACCCCTGGCTTAATTGTTAAACATTTGAAGTCCTTTGACAACTCGTTTTTTATTCCACATCCAAGCTTCCTGGCGATTTAATGCATCTTGGGTCTTATCTTGTACTGGTTTACCGTACTTATAGCTTTCCTTTTGTTTGCTCGTGTGTCTATGAAAGTTCTACTCTTCTGATATCTCATCTTATAATGACAGGAACTTATCGAGGATCTGCAAATTTACATTCTGTCATTTGACAGGGCAGGTTACGGAGAGAGTGATCCACATCCGAAGCGCTCAATTAAGAGTGAAGCATTTGATGTTCAAGAACTAGCCGATAAGTTGCAAGTTGGTCCCAAATTCTACGTGATTGGATTCTCAATGGGTGCATATGCTGTTTGGAGTTGCCTCAAATACATACCACACAGGCATGATTATTTTTTCCTTTGATTTTTCGTTTTCTTCCTTTTTGTGTGCACCATACCGTGTTCTCATGCACTGAAATTTGTGATCGAAGGTTGTCAGGAGTTTCACTTGTCGTTCCATTTGTCAATTACTGGTGGCCATGTTTACCTGCTAATTTGGCTAAAGAAGCCTTCAAGCTACTGCTTGTTCAAGACCAATGGACATTTCGTGTGGCACATTACGCCCCATGGCTGTTCCACTGGTGGATGAATCAAAAATTGTTTCCATCGTTAAGCATAATGGCCGGAAATATGGATATATTTTGCCAACCAGATTTGGAGTTCTTGAAGAAACTGCCACCAAACCCAGATGATACACAGGTAAAATGATCACTGTTTCTGCCATTTCATTGCATAAATGAACTTCAACTTGGCATAGAGCTTGAATACCTTCTCTCTTATGTTGTACTTCATGTTAGAAATGCACCAAAAGCCCAAAGCCCGGATCTAGCAAGCCCGAGGCCCAGGACATTCCTAAAAGTCCAATCAGGCAAAAAGATTTCTTCCAAAATCCTGGGCCTCCGGTCAGGCCTATTTTCACACCCAAAGCCTGGTTCCAAAACACTCCAGACTCATTTTTTTCTTATCGAAAATGGGCTTGGAGGGGCTGGAACCAGGCCTGAAAATCCCGAGCCTTGTGCATCTCTGCGGTCCATCTCATCTCACAACTATCTATTCTAAAATCTGGAGCACATTGACGGTCTCATGTTTTCATATGTTAGGAAAAGATCCGTCAGCAAGGTGTATACGAATCTCTGTATCGTGACGTAATGGCTGGTTATGGAAAATGGGAGTTTGACCCTTTCGATATTAGTAATCCTTGGCCAGACAACGATGGTGCTGCTCATATTTGGCAGGGGTACGAAGACAAAATCATACCATACAAACTCAATCGGTTTCTTTCTCAAAAGCTTCCTTTTGTTCGGTATCATGAGGTTCCTGGTAAAGGTCATTTCTTGGCTTTCGAAAGCAGTGTATGTGAAGATATATTTCGTACCCTTTTGGTTGGATGAACCAAAGTGATGCGAGCGTGCGTGGATTCATCATTTTTATTTTTGGTAACGTGACACGTATTATTATCCTAGACTGTTATGCAACATCGTGATATTGAGATTTGATAACCGAAATAAAATTGTGGTGGTTATATATGTGTAAATCTGTAGTTGAATACTAAAACTGGTTTTCGTTTTCCCTTGTTTATATGCTAGAATTCAACAAAAATGATGTAATAATAAATGTAGTTCAAAACTTTATTCTATTTTTTGAGTAACCAAAAAAGACGTTATACCCGATACCAAATGGCGATTAAGCCATGCTTTATTCAGGTTTCCTTTGTCCCAGAACGCTAATGTCTTCGAATCGCTTCTGCATTACACCAATACATCGTTAAACGAAATTGCAAACATAGATTAACAAAAAGGGTTATGGAATTAGAGCAATCACATTCGTTCAATGGTCGTAACACGACAGTTGGCCTTAGAACGTAATTCTTTAACCTCTCTTCTCGTAACGAGAATATGGTTTTCTTTAATTTGGGTTTAAATCAACGTTTTAACACACTCGAATAGCACAAAGAGAAATGTAGGCTATGCAATAAAAATCGACATTACCCCAACATTGTTTTTCTCCCAGAGTTTACGAATTCCATAATCAACCGCCTGATAAGACAATATCAACACAACTCGATCAATCAATTACATAAACGTGCATACAAAAGAGATCGGCATGCACATGGATGTAAATTAATATGAATGATGTAAAGCGGACCGACCCGTTCACCGAAAAAAGCACCGAGGATGACGAACGTGACGTTGACACAATTACGTCGCCCAAGGATTTTGTACGGTCCTTCGAGAAGCCGAGTTCGCCCAGCCATGGTGGTAATGTTTTTCTACGTTTCTTGTCGACGAAAGAAATGCCGTTTGGTTTTGCGATCAAAGAATGAAGTTGGTGGTCGTGGTGTTTTTTGTTCCATTTTTTTTGTTGAATTTATTAACAAAAATGTGTTGTGTTTATGACTCAGAAAAAACCGGTTCAAAACTCCAATTGTCCGCTATTCACTCCTTTGAATTTTTCTGTCTTGATGAGAAAAATCATATTTAAACACATGGGTTTAAATATATAGGTCCCCTTCATTTGCTAACCACCGTATTGGTGCTAACCGTACTAACCAAATTTCGACCAATCAAAAACTTTAATTTGTTTATGTTAATCGATCAAGGCTATTAAATATCGAAGAGCATAATTGGAATTCTATAAAATCGCCCAATTTAATGCATACTATATTTTAAGGTTTGATTTGCATGTGTTTATGAATGGAAGTTATCTTTTTTCTTAATTTTAGCATTTGATATATTTCTCAGGCCATAGCCAATTTCACCAATTTGTTTTTTTTTTCTTTTTACTAAGATTCAAAATGAACAACAATAGACAATATACAGAAACATTGTGCACATGTATGCACATATGCATATGTGCATTATCCAAATTGACCATAATTTACTTTAAAATTAGTAAATCATCAATGCACATGTCCACACATAAGATATGTACATACTCACAATTCAAATATGCACATATGCCAATAAAAAGTGTATGCATGCATTATGCACATCCCAAAAATTCGAGATGCACAACCATAGCCAATATACATAAATCCTATGTGCAAGTATGCACATATATGCATATAATATTTTTCTACAATCCACATGCACATATGCACTATTTTTCGTGTTCGCTAGTTGTTTGCAAGTATGCCCATATGTTTACATACCAAATTTTCAAAAGGCACCACCATAGCAAATATACATAAACATTGTGTTAAACCTCGATAGTCCACACTTCTTGAATATTCGCTCATTGAGTTTGTGAACTGCAACAATGTGTTAAAAATCTCAATGTTTTTCCCCCTTCATATAAACCCTAGTTTTTCAAAAAATTTACCTCTTTGCAATCGATTCCCGCCTTCAACATTCATCTTCGCGCCTTCAAACCACGATTGAGATGTTGATTCCGAGCTTTACGATTATCGTGTATATGGCAAATATTTTTCCTGATCTCCTCCTGATTAATCGCGATGTCGATGATGTTGATTTCATCAAGAAAGTGTCGAATGAAGGGTTCTGTTCGATGAAGCTGATTTGGGGGGGATAAAATCCCTAAATTTTTGGTCTATTTAGTTTACAGCGCGTGTTACCAAATTAAAAATAAATGTAGTCGGACAAAATTACCCTTCTGCATACATGCATATTATTTTTATAAAGCATTTTTCATATTTTAATTTAATAGAAAATCAATTAATTGTGGATCATTGATCTAATCAATCTACGGGTGAGATTGGTTAGCACGGTTAGCACCAATGCGGTGGTTAGCAAATGAATGAGACTCTAAATATATATATATATATATATACTAGTGTTGGGCCCGTGCATTGCACGGGAGGATAAATTTTTTGTTGGAATATTGAACCGAGTTAAAATAAAACGTAATTTCTCTGTTAACAGTTAATAAAATACAATGTGAAAAACGAATGTATTTTCATAAGTGGTTAACTTGCATATATTCTTAATCGTTTGTTGTTATGAGTTTGTGCAATAATATTGGTAATAGTTTTGTATTATATTATTTAAAACTCAAACGACATGTCTCACAACATATCACTATTATTGAAATAATTATAAATATGAACATACGTTTTTACAGATTTTGCAATTTTTCTGAAACCTCTTCGACAACACTTGACAATCACTTTGAACGTATAAATCTGTAGATTAATTAACAACATTCAACCCACATCAAATATGAAAAAGAAAATAAATGATTTCTATCTTTTGTAACCGGCAACTCAACTGGTATAGTTCAAATTCACTCAGTACCACTTGAAAATTTATCTGACTATTGACTTCAAGACCTCATAGTATTAGTCGATAAAAATAAAGATATGTATATATATCGTATTCCCCTACTTCGAAAAATATGATTGTGGGTTTTGAAAAATATAAACAAATCCTCAGTAAATAAAATAAAATATAAAAAAGTAGTTTTTCAAAGAAACAAAAATATAGTGGAATACCTTTTGTTCAGTTGCAGGTTCCGCCATTGACACCCGACCGTTCGTCTTCTTCTTGTACTCGGATGATACATAGAGAAACTATATATATTTATAGTGAATGTAGAGAATATGTTAAAATCTTTTATTTTCATTTTCGATTTTACATTTAAATGTAAATATATTAAAAATATGGAAGAATATTTTTATATCTACATCGTTTCTATTTTATTTTCTTTACACTTGGTTAATTTGGAAAGTATTGCGGAATATTTTTATTTTAAAGAATACGATAATTTATTAGTGTATCTCGTTATTTTTTATTTTTAATTCATATCAACCTTCTTCTTTTTTCTTTTAATGCTCGTGAAAAAAAATATGTGTAGATTTTATATTAGCAAAAAAAATACGTGTAGATTTTATATTATGCTAATATAAAATACGTGTAGATTTTATAAAATAAAATAGATTTTATATTAGCAAAAAAAATACGGAAGAAAAAAGAGTTTATATTACATCTCATTATGTAAAAATATTTTATAAAATAAAATATGTAAAGATCATTATGAGATGTAATATAAAAAAATACGGAAGAAAAAAAATTTTATATTACATCTCATTAATATAGATTTAAATGTAAAATCTACATTTAAAATAGATTATGCTAATATAAAATCTATTTTATAAAATCCTCCACCAAAAAAACAAATATTTATATTAATAAATGAGTATCCATTCCACAAATAGATGATTATGTGAGATATTGTGCTTGGAAAGGTTGTACCAAAGCATTAAGAAATTGTAAATTAAGTAATTGACTTTAATTAGTTGTACCTTGTGCTTAAAATTTTGTAATTAAGAGTTTTTTATGCCGTTTTTATAATATAGTATAGATATAGTGTTTGGTTCATTTGAGAAATGGTAAATATATGAGAAATAGATAAGTAATCCTAGTCATTCATATGGTCAAGATCGGATTTGACTAATCAAATATTGCGGCTTTGA
Source organism: Arctium minus (assembly GCA_954870635.1). Taxonomy (NCBI): domain Eukaryota; kingdom Viridiplantae; phylum Streptophyta; class Magnoliopsida; order Asterales; family Asteraceae; genus Arctium; species Arctium minus. The sequence goes on along the minus strand of OX941083.1, from coordinate 118,813,807 downwards.
CCGGTCAAAAGTTGCGGCTTTGACTGGTCAAAAGTTGCGGCTATCCCAAAAATAGAAGGACAATTTCGAAAATTTTATAAAACACACGGGCTGTGTTCATATATGAACATGTAAAATTCACATATGAACTATATGTTCATATATGAACCAAAGCAATTCACAACTGAACTCTTTTAACTGATTCATATATGAACCTTTGTGATTCATATATGAATCAGTTGAACTAACTAACAGATTCATATATGAACCTTTGTGATTCATATATGAATCTGTATGAATCACAAAGATTAATATATGAATCAGTTGAACTAATTAACATATTCATATATGAATCTTTGTGATTCATACAGATTCATATATGAACTCATCCCGTGTATTTTACGAAATTATCCCTCTACCTTCTATAGACCACACAAGGAATTATCCGGTGCTTCGCGGTCAAAGCCGCAAATGTTGACCAGATGAATGGCTAAGATTACTTATCTATTTCTCATATATTTACCACTTCTCAAATGAACCTCTCCATATATATATATATATATATATATATATACTAGACATATACCCGCGCGATGCAGCAGAATGTAAGTAAAGAACGAACAATTAATGTTACTTTCTTATATACATGTCATCAACAATCAACCATGACCTAAGAATCACAACTTATGAAACCTAAACCCATAAAGATATTCAATAATTAGTTTATATTACAATTATTGACGAAAACAATTATAATGATATAATTTATAATAAGAATGAAACGTATTTTACGATTATGTATTTTTAACGTGTTAACGGTGGAAAAAAATAAAACGTATGGATATAAAACAAATTATTTCGTAGATATTCATGATATTTAATAGTACGGTTAAATTAAAAAAATATTCAATATTGCGCTCGTTTTGTAGGTATTGACGAGACGATTATAATGGTACAATTTGTAGAAAAATGGACGTATTTTTTCATTGCATTTTTGTTAATATATGATTATTTGTGTTAATATGATAATGGTGTAAAATGAAAAATGAAAAAAGTAAGAGATATAAAGTAAATTAAATAAGTAATTATAAGGGTGATAAATGTAACATTGTAAGGATGGTAAATGTAATTGTACAAAAGTTTGTACAATAACCGTTTTAGTTTTTTCATTATATAGTATAGATATAGATATATATTTTTTTCAAACAAATCATCGAAATTAAACCATGGTTTGAGTTTCATCTATTTCTTTGGCATTTTTAATGTTCTACTAGAATCGTACTCGTGCAATGCAACGATATACATCACGATTTTAATGTTTCATTTTATTTTTTGTTTTTTTGTTGATTTACAGTACGATTTTGAGAAAGTGGTAATGTCTTTTTTTATAAATTTGTTTAATTTAGGCTTAATAATATAATGTTTTTTATATAAAAAAATTAAGTATTTTGTTATAATTCAATGATTATTTTATATATTTTAATGACATCTAGAAAAAATAACCAATTACATATTTAATAATATAATTAAAACAAATTTATAGTAATATAATATATTAATTAATAGTGAAACATGAAAAGTTCTGCATAAAAGGAAGACCATGTACATACCAAATTGATGAGTGTTAGAATTCTGCAGTAGTAATATGTATATTGTGTTTTGATACTTGTAAATTAAAAAAATTTTAAAGTCTTGCATAAAATGATGGTACATTGTGCCTAATAATTTGTATTTAAGAGTTTTTTTATCTCTGCTTTATAATATAGTATAGATACTCAAATATTCAACAAATTATAACCTACATTCAGAATCAGTTGTGCCGCAAAAACACGGCTTAATCCCGTTCGTCTGTCCAGTGTGCTTGTTAAACTAAGGGTCGTTTATCAAAATGCTTATCGGGTAAGCGTTTATCGGCAAGGACATTACCCTCACTTACCTTATCGTATAACATTCCCGACCATCAAAATTGATTGTTGGTAAGCGTCTTAAACCCGGTAAGCACTTACCGGGTAAAAATCATTTCTCTCACTTACCGGGTAAGACTCTAGGTTTTTGTTATGTCTCTTACCAGGTAAGATTATAGGTAGTTTTCATGCTCAATAGATAAGAACCGTAAGGTAAGTAATACCGATAAACGATTAGCCGGGTAAGTATTTATCAAACGCCCCTAAATTGTCTTTCGATTTTCGATCACCACACCCACCTATTCTCTCTCTATCAGTCGAACTTTTGCATCCTCTCCCGTTAAGAAGGAGGATTGATTTGCATGGCTCATTTGAGTTGTCGATCATAGGACGACAACTTCATTAATCAAAACAAGGATCTTAGTACCATCCAGGTACGAAGAAGCCTGGAAGTGACTTAATGAGCATAATTCTCACCCAAACCTATATTTTTTATATAAAGTAAAAAAGGTGTTTCATACAATCTAAATAAGACAAATTTGTAGAACCTAACAAGCGTGACATTTATAACATTCAAAACTCGTTTTTGTATTAATATTTGCAAATAAATAATATAGAACGTACTAAGAGGTTGTTTGGTTCATGCATAAGAATGAAAATGACATGGAATGAAGATGAGAATGAACTTTCAATCCCTCGGTTTAATGACATGTAATGGAAGTTTGGGCTCGTGGGAATGGATCCATTATGTTGTATAAAACCAAACAAAAATATTTTATATTCATTATTCAATTCCATTAATGACTGCTTAATACCTCTAATCAAACACCTCATAAATATTAAATATGTCAATTCAAGACTTGGTTCTAAAAATTATATGTAACATTCTTACTTGGATTAAGTCAAATAATAAACATTGCTAATATTCATAGTCACTTCTAATAAAAAGTATATAGCATATACTTTTAATAACACCAAGGATTGAATCTGCTACATATACAAATTTTTATGTATACATAATTATTGACATCAATTATTATTTATTTTAATTGTTTACACTGTTTATAAAGATTCTTCAAATTCTTAGATGAAATCCAACACTCTTTTACGTCCACAAACTACAATCCCTCAAATTCACCGTTCATCCTGTAAAGGTTTAAAAGTAAACAAGAAGGAATAACATATATAACGGTGATTAACAAAAAAAGAATGATTTTTATATCTTATAGTTATACTTCATATTTTTATAATGTAACTACACATACAACAACTGCAACATATATAATTTTACGTGTCTATAGACATCATATGACCTTCGATACATTATGTATTTATATGTTATTAAGATAATTATTTTTTTTACAAACAACAATAGATGTTGTAAGTGTCAATTTTTTTAATTACTTATCACACTTATCACACAATTAATTTTTCTTAATCAACTTATCGTACTTAAATTAAACTTATTTTTAGCTTTTATATATTTTAATAATTTATTCTAAACATTTTTATTACATGAAAATGAAATCAATCATCATAGTAGTTCTTGGTCTCATGACTCAAACTAAGAGGCCAGTTAAAGGCCCAAATAGCATAAGGCCCATTTATGTCATTTTTGGATTTAGGGTTTCAACCTCATATATTATGATCGGCTGTTTTTTGTGCGTAACAATATCGGCACTTCCAAACCCTACTCGCAGGGTTCCTAACAGAGGTATGATCTTCTTACCCTCTCAAGCCGTTAACCTCGTCGTTCGATTATTTGCGGTTAATTTTCTTTTGATCGATCGAGTATGCTTGATTTCTTCATACCTTGATAGTAGATTATACGATTTGTCGTAATTAGATGTTTATCCTTGATTAAATAGAATGTTCTTATCAATCATACGAACTTAGACTTGTTGTTCGGTGTGGTTTCTTTTGAAACTCATGGTCTTTGTATTTGATTCTTAGCAGAAGTGAAGGTTAGCGAAAGGAAGACGTTCCGAACATGAGGTATGGCTCTAGATTCAGGCATTTGAATTCAAAATTTTTCTGTGGTGTTAATAGTAAAGATGCTGTTGATGGACTTATTTAGATGAATAAATTATTCATAATCGGTTTCGAGTTGCATTATGGTCGATTAAAATGAATTTCTTTAGGAATTTAAATGCATTTTGTAACCTTATCAATGAAATAGCGCCGATTTTACAGTTAATGCCCTGGCGAGGGATTCTTCCTTTTATGCCTTATATAGCTGAACTCAGCTTGTGTTTGTACATTCTATTACTTGTACGAATTTAATTCCATTGGAAGGATTAGGATAACAAATGACGATAAGGTCTTTGCAAAGCAAGTTTTTAGTTTATATGTAGCTTTTGACTTCACAAACTCTATTTCTCGATTAATTTGCAAAATTGACAAACTCTGAAAGCCTATGTGTTTTATCTTGAATTTATTGGTAGTTGTGAGTATTTATTGTTTTAGAAATGGTGTAGCAAACATTGTTGATGAACACCAAAAATTTGCTGTGTGTTTGATTCTGCAGTAAGCTTCAAAGCGAAGCCCTCAGAGAGGCTATTACTCAGATCACTACTGATGCCAAGGAAAAGAAACGTAACTTCACTGAGACCATTGAGCTTCAGATTGGCTTGAAGAACTACGACCCCCAAAAGGACAAACGTTTCAGTGGTACCGTGAAATTGCCTCACATTCCACGTCCCAAATTGAAAGTTTGTATGCTTGGAGATGCCCAGCATGTTGAAGAGGTAATTTTTTAATATAAGGCTTTCATATTTGTTGCAACATACAAGGTGGATAAACTGAGCCTTCTTTAGTTTTATATCAACCTAGATGGCAAATGATAGCTTCAATTAAGCCAGTAAGGCCTATGTCTAAGGTTATCATTCTGTTTTATATATGCATTAAGACAGCTGGTCAGCAATTCTTTAGTTATATAGTATATTGCCAATTTTCATATACTTCATTTCTTATTGTCTACAATGTTATTATTTGGGCTTTTAATATGTCAATTGCAGACATACATTAGGGAGTATAATCTGTAGAGCCTTTGCACAAGTGTTAGATATCTAAAAGTTGTCCTTATCGGGATATATAAGAATTACACAGTATCATGAGACAGTGCTCTTCAAAACGTTGTTGTTGTGGGATGCATAGGTTATTGTCCATGTTTGGTTTAGTTTTGTCAAATTGATTTTTCTCATTCAATTTATGATAGGCAATTTAATATCTTCTTTAATTTACTTACAGGCTCAAAAGATTGGCCTTGAATATATGGATGTTGAGGGTCTGAAAAAGTTGAACAAGAACAAGAAGTTGGTGAAGAAACTTGCTAAGAAACACCAAGCTTTCTTGGCTTCTGAGTCTGTCATCAAGCAGATTCCTCGTTTGTTGGGCCCTGGTCTAAACAAGGCAGGTAGGTGTATCTGTTTCAACTTTAGTTTCTTGATATGATTAAACCAACATATGCTGTTTGCACTCACTTCTCTTGCCTTTGTTCACATGTCCATCTTATTTTTTTAACATAACTTTGGTAACATGATTATGCAGGTAAGTTCCCTACTCTTGTTACCCACCAGGAATCCCTTGAGGCTAAGGTAAATGAGACCAAAGCAACTGTGAAGTTCCAACTGAAAAAGGTGCTCTGCATGGGAGTTGCCGTTGGAAACTGCAGCATGGAGGATAAACAGATATTCCAGAACGTGCAAATGAGCGTCAACTTTCTTGTTTCTTTGTTGAAGAAGAATTGGCAAAACGTAAGTCATCTCTTCCTAATTAAATAGATCTGGCATTCAACTGAATGAATAGACGATATGTTAATGAGTTCTCTTATGCAATGTTTAATTTGAATGGATTCTCAGGTGAGGTGCTTATACTTGAAGACAACAATGGGAAAGCCGGTTCGCATCTTTTGATTTGAGGAGTTTATTTATGTTGTCATTTTGGGTTAATGTTGAGGTTGGTACTTTAAAAGGGTATTTCCCATCAACAGGAAATAGTCCATTTTGTTTTGTTACATTCTGGTTGCTACTCTCACCTCAGACATTTATTATAGTTGGGTTTTTTTTATGTATTAGTTCTTTAGATTTGGCTGTTTCAATTTTACTGTGAACAAGAACTTCGTGATGTGTGATCTCCCCATTTTCTGCATCATTCATTATGACATTAATGTGAGATTGGTATCAAAATTTTAAATTAGTATGCCTCAATTTAACAAATATGTTTTATTATTATGTTTTTACTACATAATAATTGTTATAAACATTTTTTTTAAACTAGTATGTCAATTCAATGTCAACAAGAATTATATTTCGATGTTTAACAAATATGTTTTATTATTGAATAAACATTTACAATGCCGTTTACTTGAGAGGATAATCAAGTGTTTTTAATCTACAAACTTGACGAATTTATTTTGTTTCTAGAAAATTACTTTTCAGGAGGATTCGTTTTTAAATTTATCAATTTAACAGTCTTTAGGGTGCGTTTGGTATGCAGAACAGAGTGAAACAGAACAAAACAGAACAGACTTGTCCCATGTTTGGCGTGATCATATGTGGGACACACTAGAACTAAGTGGAACAAGCATGTGACACACTTGTCCCACTCCAACCCTCTGGAACTAAGTAGAACAACAATATTTTGATTAATATACCCTTTGTTAAAAACAAAAACATAAAACATGTCTTCTCATCATCAACGCCTCCAAGCTAGAGGTGTGCAAAACCCGAATAGTTCGAAATCTGAATCCGCACCCGAACAAAAAATAAGGTGTTTTGGCAAAACCCGAATACCCCGAAACCCGATAACCTGAAACCCGACATTTGGGATAATATCTGGGTTCGGATTGGTTTGATCGTTGGCCACCCAACCAGTCCGAAAACCCGAAATAACATAAATCTATATTTTAAATACTATATATATATATATATATCTAATTATTTCTTGAAAATCGTAAATTATAGTATGTTGAAATATTTTCTAAATTTTAAACTTGCTATCGATTTCATCAATCTTTCAATCGATTGTATTCATCCTAAAAAACAATTGAATTTATATAACTTTTGCATTATATAATACCCGAACCCGACCAACCCAAATCCGAAGCAACCTAAAACCGAAACTTAAAATTTGGGATTTGATTTCCATATCCAAAATCCAACCGTGATAAATTAGTTTTATGTTTTTGATAATCTATTGCACTGTGTATTAGTGATGTAAATTAGTTTTATGTAATGTAATCTATGATTTTTCATCAAGGGTAAATTCGTCATATAACCAGTCTAGTCATGTCTTGCCAAACACTGGACAGCTGTTCTGTTCTGTTCCGTCCTGTTCCATCTTGTCCTGTCCTGTCTGCGTACCAAACGCACCCTAAATGTACACAAGTATTTTTTTATGTACTACATAATAATTGTTATACTATTAGTAGCTAGTAGAAAGGTAAAACATGCAATTGTCCTAGGTTTTTAGAAGTGAATGTTAGTTTGAAGGCTTGAAGCTTTTCTTGATTGGATTTATGAGTTTTGGGTTTTAAAAAACGATGTTTGAGAATGCAACTATAAACTGAGTTACTATTAACATCCTTCTTTTTTCTAAGAATAGCAAGAACGATACATGCAGCATCCTTAACGTCGATCCCAAACCGCAAAAAGGTGCTCGGAAACAATAACGGATACAATCAAAGCATATTGTGTTTCTGGTCCCAAGATAAGACTACAAATGAAAATTACATTTTGGCCAAAATTATAGCACATCCGTTGATCTTAGAATACAAATTTCCATGAAATAATCATTATCCATTCCTACCAAGAGACTTCAAAGGAGAGCACCAGTCAAGAACCTGTGGTTGGCCACAGCTTCTGCAATTGGCCGATTTCGGAAGTCAGGATTCAGCATTGCCTGCATTAGTAATAATAATGTACAACCACCACCTCAATTAGTTGCCCTCCACACCTGCACCATATCCATTTAGAGATGCACAAAAAAAACCGAGCCTGGGCCTAGCTCAGCCTTAAAGCCCGATCAGGCCAAATTACAATTTAAGACCTGGTTAAAGCCCGGCCTAAAAAGCCAGATGGGGCCCTCTATCAACCCCAAATTCCGAGCCTTGTGCATCTCTTTCTCCATTACCCAAAAAAGAAAAAGAAAAAGAAAGCAAGAACATCAATATGATTTCATGGATCCTGTTCCAATGGCATGTTATGCAAATGAGATGTAAATCAGTATTATTGGAATTAACCTGCAATAACTCCCAGCCAGCACCATCACCCATATCCAAAAATTTGACAGCCTCTAAAAAACGATCATCGGCTAAGCAGTACCTATCAATACATACCCACAATGTCTATTACTTGTGGCTAGAAAAGATATTGAAAAATCATAAATCTTGGCAACAAAATAAAGCATCGCAAATTCGCAATTAAAGCAGTACCTATAGAAACTACTCTTAACAGACAACTAAAAAAAATTGAAAGAAGAGAAATATTAATTGTTTGAATCATGTAAAAAGTGAAAAAGTTTCTTACTCTCGAGTAGCTCCAAGATCAAGCTTGAAAGTGCTTTCCAGAAGCCTCTGCATGTTCAAAGCATTATGATATTACAACAGGGAGAAAGAGAAGAGCTACCTCAGCTTAAGGAGACAAAAAGTTGGCCTAAAGAAAATGAAAGGTTGAGAACCAGCCCAAGAACTGCAAGTGCACAAGTGAGAGTAGAGTATTGAGTGAAAAAGGTTCTAATAAACTTGCTTGCAATGAAAGGCTGTCCACAATTCCTGCTTCACAAAATGGAATAAAAGCCAAGTATGCGAAAAGAAGACCAGCTCCATAACTGTAGAAGGAGAATTATGGAGTATTAATAATCAAGATCAAAATTATACAAGTTAGATTTAGTGAGAAAAAACATTGGATGTAAAATAAAATAAAAAAATTGTCAATTTCCCACATGAATTGCAAAAGTTTCCATTCTGGATGTGCTATAAAAAGTTGTGATATGCAAATGAAAACATGACATATACCCATGTGAAGACACATATGAGGATTTGATGTTACACATTTTCTGTGTCTCCGTCTGTGTGTATGTTTGGAAAATGGGAATGCATTTTCATCAACCCCCCCCCCCCCCCCCCCCCCCAAACGGGTTTAACCGGGAAATAAAAAATTGGGCTTCTAGGGGAATGAACCCATTAATATTATATAGAACCAAACAATTTCTTTTATTATCATTCCCATTAATTACTGTTTAATATCTCTAACCAAACACCCCGTAATTTTAAGCTTTTGACTTCTCTATTTCCTGAGGGAGTAATATCAAGAGTATAAAAAAGAAATGCTTTGTTAGTATGCTTGTGGAAGGAGATGTTCTAGTTACTGTGGTGGGTGAGAGTATATATGTATTTAAGGTAGACTCTCACATATCATCTGCAATTCCAAAAGCTCTTTTCTCCATAGGAGTGAATGCCCCTGCTGATCTTGCTCGTCTCCAAAGACCTTCAGACAATCCAGCTGGACTTTCCTCTAAACTTGAAAACCTAGAACGAAAGGTTATCCACTGAACATGTTTTTGAGAAAGGATACTTTCAATTAGAAAGTTCCCCTCCAATTAAGAAGGGTAGCATTAACGGGTGAACGTTGGTAATATATATGCAAAACTTGGAATGCATGCACTGTACATTAGATACCGGCTATATGTTAGGATCATCTAGGATGTAGGCAGATCTTACCTCTACCTGAGGGATAGAGAAACTGTTTTCGTGGAGACCCTGACTTGTAAAACAAAAATCAAAGGAAACAAGAGAGCAAGCTACGGGTGAGAGTGTGTGCAATCAAGCAACGGGTACATTAAACGGGTGAAATGTTGGTAATATGTGAGAGAGGTGTAGTCTGTTTTGAAAAGCCTTATTTATAGATATTAGTTCGAAACTTCCTTATGGTGATTTTATCCAAAATTGTTAATCTATCGTTTAAGTTCCGCAACATTTCTGTTCCAAATACAACATGCATCAATGCATGGAGGGTATATTTGTAAATGCAGTTGTTTACTTTAGATCTTGGGATAAATACAACTTTTGTCCATCTACTATTACTCAACCTACATGTTTAGTACATTGAGATTTTTCTTTATAGCTTTTGCTCCAAAATACTCCATTTTATCTCGTTTTAGTCTTCGGGCCTAACGGTGTTGGTAAAAAGCTATAACAAGATAAATTGAGTATTTGGGAGCAAAAGTCATAAAGAAAACTCTCAATGCACTAAACCTGTAAGTTGACTAATAGTAGAGGGACAAAAGTTGTAGTTTATCCTAAGATCCAAAGTAAACAATTGCACTTACGAAAGTACCCTCCATGCATTGATGCAGGTTGCATCTCTAACAGAAACATTGAGAAATTTGATGGGATAGATTAACAATTTCGGATAAAATCACTAGAAAAAAGTTTCCAACTAAAATATATAAGTAAGGCTTTTCAAAGGTTATCAACTGAACATGTTTCCGAGACAATTGGACAACTCTCCTTCAATTAAAAAGGGCAGCATTAACAGGTGAATGTTGGTAATATGTGCTATAAACGAATGCCTGCATAGATACATCACGATACTGGCTATATGTTAGATGAGAAAGAAAGTTCCACTTCATTGACTATCACAAGTAATCAATATAGAAAACTTCCTTTAAATTATTTAGCACTAGAACTGCAAGCATACCGTATATCAACTGAGAAGGCAAGATCACGGAGCCTTGGAACAAGGTAAACGACATCTTTATCTGCCAATGTACTGCAATATGAACACACAGATTTTGTTTAGCTTTCGGATATAGTGAAGACACAGCTCCAAGGGAAAAAAAATAGAAAAGTGACATACTTCAGAACAACTGAAGCTGGACCAAGACTCTGATGCAACCTTTCATTGTCATGCATATAGGCCAAGCCACGTAAAGTACCCTGAAGCAGCTTAATAATAAAAGATCTTTTGCGTTTAATATACTGTTCTTCTTCAAAGGGATTCCAGAACTTTTGTTCTCCAAGAGCACGGTTCTTGGAAAGTCTCTCACATGAAGATTTAGCATAGTCTGCGGCACAATATTTGCCATCGTTGCGAAATGCAAGCCACTGTTCATCGTTAAGATCACACTTGGTAGTTAGCATCTACTGCCACGAAAAACGAACATTATGAGGAAAAAAAACACATTTTATACATCCTTGAAATTGACAACCTGCTCTCCTGTTTTTGTCTCAAAACCCCCTAAGAGAATTTGGATATTCTGGCAGATAGTTTGCGAACAGCTCTGCAGAAAAATTATCGTGGTTAAAAGATGTAAACAAGATCCTATCTTTATGAAGTAAGCAATTCATCATATCACATGTCATTTAGCCATTAACCAAAGTACTTGAAGGAAAGCATGGGTCTTCAACTCATTTGAGGCCATCATATCAGCCTCGAGACCGCCTACTTGTTTCCCCGGATAAACCTGCATGATAACATATTCAATAAAATTTGCGTACCATGTAATGAGCAAAATTAACAAGCACATAGATGCATGACTTGAAGTATGTCACATGGATGGATGACTGCTTTCTTACCAATCCTAGCAGGCACCTTACATACATCTTAGTAGAAGGCGACAACCCCCCCAAACAACAACAAAAAAGAAGCAGAGCAGTAAAAAATCAAAGGGGATAGATGATGGGAAAACGATATAAAGAAGTTCCTGTTCTTCTATGCCATTTACCCATTTTCCCCAGATCTCCATGCACAAATTTGTGGGCCCGTCTTTATTTCTTGACAAATGAAGTAATAATAACCATAATCACTAGAACCATAAAAATGGGACCCAAAAATGAAAATGGTTAAGGATATAAGAAATGGAACCTAGGATCTCCAGGGTGTGCCAAAGATAAAAGTACACCCCAAAGTTGAGACAGAGAATATATTAATCAGCATCTCAAAGCCCAATAAAACCCTGTAAATAGGCCCAACAAACCACAGTAGAACACGAAGTCCTTGCGTGAACAAAGAGAAGAATACCAAACACTCAAAGTGAACACTAAAGTCAAGAAAAAGTAACTAATTAAACAATGATGAAGCTGATGATTATCTCTACCCTGCTAAGTAATGTGCTGTGCATCTTGAACGATCAGAATCATGGTAATGCTCAAGGAGATCAGAGTCATGCTTCTCAAATGTCAGTAACAATCCATGTGCAATCAATGCCTCAGATGGCATGCTAGTTGAGAACTTAAGCATGGGGTTAATCAATAATCATCTTTAAGAGAGTTCTCCAGAAATATTCCATAACTCAAACACATTCCCTGTAACATCCATTATTTACATGTATATTCCACTCGTTTTATCCTTGTCCATATTTTTATGTGTATACACCATGTTATGTTTCATGCTATGTCATTTATGAAACCTATGATAGCCATAGTTTATTATGCATCATACCAAGTTACCAACAACTCAAAGTTCACACTAAACCAGAAATGCATAACTAAATAATCAATGATGCTATTAAATCCTATAAAAACTATATGATAATTGATAAACTGAAACGTGAAGAAGAAAAAGAAAAACGCCAACAGAAACTCAAGTCCATTTTAACTGCACAGCCTCGACATCTAAGCATACTCCTTAAAAGATTTATTGTGCAATAATATTAGTCAAAAAGATAAAGTGAAAACTATAGATATAAAACTTGTCATGGATTATATTTGTGGACTTGTGGTAACTACTCCTTTCATCATACCAAAAGGCTATACTGCAGCCATGTTTTGCAGTACGATTTAAAGCATGGTTAAAAGAAAGAATACTGTCTTTATCGAAATGGAAAGGAAGTTGCACCTAGACTTCGTGATAAGACTGATTAGTTTTTTTGGGATAGATAAATTAATAAGATGTTCATTAATTTCACAGTGCAAACAATAATAAGTTAATAACTATTACACTAAATAATACAGACTAATTAAATTGGCATTGGTGATTGTTTTTTTGGAAAGGGTATCCTGGGCCTATGGCCCATACTAATCCCCGGCAATTAGGGCCTTTGGCCCAGCTGCTAAAGCGTGCAGCCCTGAGTTTATCCACAGTGGCCACAAGTGCTGCTAGTGGGGCTCGAACCCAGGTTGAGCGCTATGAACTCCCCAAGCCTTTACCACCACACCACAGCCCTTGTGGTTACATTGGTGATTGTTCATGAAAACTAAATAACGAATATGACAGAGACTACCTTAAAGATGATCGGAGTGCCCCGACGTGGGCCCTGAGTTACTCGTCCTTCGTAAAGCCTGCAGAAAAGCTGTCATGGCAAATATCAATAGGAAGAAGATACATGTAAGTCGCCACCAAAAGTAAGAAACCAGCAAAATAACCTCTTATCAACTAAAAAACCATTGTCCAAAGTTATTGGCAACTTGTACAAAGGTCAAGATTCATGGGTACAACCAACGAGAAATGGGACGAACTCCCTTCGACACAAATGTAACAGAAATCTCAAAATCATCATTCCCTGAAAATACATGAAATCAACTTACTACACCTTGTAGACCCAAAGCAACAATTCACAGTACCTTGCTGGACAATGCAAGAAATCACCACACATAATCTCCCTAACTACTAAAACCATGGGAGGTTATTGGTAGCCATTGCTCATAAAAGCAACAATTTCCTTTTATTGGTGTTCAAAAGTAATATGATTTTCCTTTTTGTCAAAGTTTCATTTCAAGATTACCACTATATAATAACTAGTTATATCTTCAGAGTTCATGTTGGGATAACAGGAGCATCAATTATGAATGATACGGACCTGATTTGAACATCGCCTTCTCTAACATCCTGAAATTTCAATCCCCCCACGTCTTCTGATTGTGATGAACTTTCAAAATCAGGCCGAGATTGAAGACCTGAATAACTGCACACACAAACTTTTTCTAATTAAAAATCAAGAAGCCTACGGTGCACCTTGATCTTGATCATTAGGGCTTACCTAGTGACGTTCATGAAGCCATAGCTTCCAATTAGCCTGCCGACTTCGAAAGAGTCTGGATTCATGATGAGACTCGCTCTATATCGTCCATTTGTTCCATTTCTTTCGCTCTGCTGGAACTTTAAATTGGAACCCTTGATAACTACGGGAGAGTTGCCAAGGGACGAAGGGTGATAACCAGAAACCCTGCAAGCAGCTATACATCCCGTGGCCATTTTCTATTGATTGTGTTTTGCAAAATATGCAATGGCGCCACACCACCGCCGGTTGACGATATCCGATGATAAGATTGGGGGATTTGGTTTCCTGCAATTTATATACTACATTGGTACGGACGCCGATCAAAATTAACAGTAATTAATTTTTTTTAAATAAGTTTTGTTACCGAAAATAATAATTTTGTGTTACAAGTTTGTTTCTATTCTAAATCCTAATTATTTTGAACTTGAATCATAATTAAAAAGATTTTTGTAACATATATGAGATAACGAGTCGGAATCTTTTAGTTTCAATCCCTTTTTTTGGAACATTTTTTTATAGACGAAATTTAGTCGGTATTAAATAGGAAAATGAATAAATGTTCGGCCCGTGCTTGGTTGGCGGTTATAAAGGTGTGGGTAACATGATTAAAATTTAAAAAAAAAATGCTTATTTTGATTTGATGCAAATTCATTCATTTGTGATTTTAGGTAATACTCGTTCCTCGTAAAATTGAAAAAATCAAAAATCATTCCGGCATGTACCCCTTTGATCCATCCTCTACATATCACATTCCTCTTCTTCTCTTAACTGACGTTCTCTCACTTGTTGACTTCTTTCTGCTTCTTTCCTCGTTGACGTATTTTGCTTCTTCATCACTATGTCTCTGTATATGTTCTCCTATTCTCGACTCCTCCTCTACATTTGATATCATGCTTCGTCACCATAACTCCCTTTGCCATTGCCATGTATAAACAGTGAAGTGTGCTAGGAATTGATGCCAATAGATCCAAGCAACATATATGTAAATGATTCATATTCTCCGGCTTCAATCAAACAATATCAATACAATAGACATTCCCATTTTTTATCATCATCATTTCCTAAAACGATCCAAACACATCTTCAATATTTTCATCATATAATATTTACTTATGAACATAATATATTACTTTTTCACATGTTTTTAATAAATGTGATATGTGACATTTTAATCCAATTATCCGGTACACATCGATCCATCATCGATCCGGAATCCTTTCTTGTTGCTTGTAGCCTTGATATCTAATTTCTTATAGATTATTCCCATCAGACATTATTAAAATAGTATAAATTAAATTTTACTATTTACATAAAACTTGTTTGGGCAGAAATTCACAATTCACAACCGACGCAATAAAACCAAACGTCTTCAGATCTTAAGATCATTCTTGTATTAAAATAAGATCCTAAAGACCATACACATCGAGAACCATGGTCGCCACTTATGACGACGGTCGTAAGTTCCTTACGACCACGACCGGACAATCTCACGATAGCTTATATTTTACGACATCCGTAACGTAACTAACAATTATGTCATTTATTATCTACGACCATTTTTCTTTTATGACTATTTATTGCAGGTTTAAAGCACATTTATGACTAACGGTCACAAACGGACGACCTCCATCAACATATATCAATACACGGACCGTTGGCCCATTGAATGCTCATTAATGATAGACAAAACCATATATACAAGCTTGAAGAACCATTCGGGAGGACCTAACTAATCTGAACAGATTAGAGACATTCTACGCTAAAAAACACTCGACTTACCCTCCCTCAAGCAAGAGCTCTCGATGAAGTGTTCCATCGCACGATAAACGACATAAACTTACGATTCGTTTACTTGTAATATTATCAATTGTATTTTTGATCGCTCATTCTAAAGAACGACGTCCCTGTTTGGCATCCATAGTGCACTTGACGACTTCTATTGTCGTCCGCGGTTTTTACCCTCGACGGGGTTTTCCTCGTCACCAAAATCTCCGTCTCTTGTTTACTTTTTAGCACCGCCGTACGATTTGTCGATTGATTTCTTACTTTAGTTGTTAAAATTCCACACCGACCTTAAATCATCTTTAGGACGATTTTTGGCATTATCAAAAGTAAAAAACTTATGTTTTTCTTGAATAAATATTTGATTTAATAAAAAAAAAACAATTTGGTTAATTAATAAATTAATTAAAATAATATTAGGGCCTGTTGTAGAAGCCCATTTGGCCCATTTGAATAACTTCGTCATCTACAAGAATCCTGACATCCTCTAACCACGCTTCTTTTGTGAGTGTTGACGTCGATACCAGTGATCGAAAATTTTCCATTCCACCGATAACCAGTCGGCAAAGATGTCATCTTCTATGGGCGTTTACTCTCGATTGGCATCCTCATCAAGGATCCCGTCTTTCGAATTTGTATCTGGCCCAACTGCAATCAATCGCTCTGCAGTGCGTTACCACGGTCGTTCACACACCTTTGGCAGCTTAAGATTTGGATCCGATGCTATTAAAACCGGAACTTCTTCAAGAAGAATTGGCTCTACAGGATGCTTTGCTGGTATATGTTTTCATCTACTTATCTATCGTTTTGATTTCTTTTTGTTGGTCCTGGTGAACGTTGATTGAAACTTCCCTTCCATAAAATCGTTGCTTGCCAATATACTCAAGACCACATTTCTTTTTTGTCATCGGGGTTACTTCTTTTATCTTCAAAATTAGTTAGAATTATTGCCTGTAGAATTGAAGAATATCTCATCGGACTGTGACAAGGCGTTACTGTAATAAAATTGTTTGAAAAAGTTGAAAACCTATGTGAATTTTAACTGAGAAATAGAAGATTTCAGTTTCCACCATAGAAAATGATTTTTTTTAGGGTTTGTCTCAGACTATGGAAACTTGTGATTGTAGGATAAAGGTTTTCGTAGACTGACTGACTACATCATGTGGTGATAAAGTGGGTGATATCATCTTTTTTAGGCCATGCTACCATATTACTGGACTTTGCCTAGGCCGAAACAGTGATCAATCAGCAAGAAGCATGCCACAAAACAATCTAAACACCAAACCAAATGTTTAAAAGCAACTTTTGCAGAAGAAGAGGCGATTGTGTTACACAAATTTTACTAAACTAACCACAATTTTGTACTACTATTACCACCAGTTACTACAACTTTTGATGTAAAATAATAAAATATGCTATTTCGCCCACTTTAGAGTGGGATCGAGGGATGTTGCTTTTAAACTAGCCTATGGTGTAAAGGGGAACTAAAGAAAATCCATTATCCATTTTTGTCTTTGCATTCATTCTGAGATCCTTACAAAGACCATCGTGATCCTCCATTGTCTTTCTGCTCCTTTGTTTTCTCTAAATGTTAGTATGTTACCCCTCAATTTGTCTTCTTTGTGGACCATGTCCTCACTCTTCGTTTAGATCCCCTCCCCATCACACCCAACACTACTTTCCCTGTAGATTTTATCATACCCTCTCTCTCTATATATACATATATATTTATATATGTATGTGTGTGTGTGTCTCATGTGCAATACTACTCTCTCATAGCCTTCTAAAGCATGAACATCTCACCATTTGACAAATGAACTAACTAATATCGTTTGAAGATCGACCATGTTTCATTGTAATGAACCCTTACCCCGTAGCAATTAAACCTTGCTTCTATTCCCTTGAGTTCTCCTGATTCTTGGTACTACACCTTATCACCAACTTAAAAAACAATGGTTTTCTTCTGAAGAAGCAAGATTGGCTGACACCTCTTGTTGGCTTCTGAGGGATGTACCTTCTTTTGCATAAGCTGTAATTGACTGGGAATACCAATTTGGTTCAGGCACTTGGATGAGATATTGATGGAAGCTTCCTAGTTCTAGTGAAAGCTCAAGTAACATGAGTGGATGACTAAGATACAATTTAAGGTGGTTAATAGAAACTGAAGAAGTGCTTTCTGAGGCTAGGGGATGAGTTGATAGAATTTCAATTAAATTTAATAAATTTAGCGGGGTTCTAGGCATCTAGACACATGTCAACTATATGAAAATATGATTATTGAACTTTTTATCTGCTGTCATATTTAGTTAAAGCAGTCACTAATCTGTTTCATTATGTTGGACATTATCAAGAATGCTAGACATGGGGAATTTTAATACTTAGGATGTGATTCCATATTGATGTTAGAAAAACATTAGCCATATTCAGAGTGTGATAGCTGTCGCTAAAAGATAGATAACTTGTACAAATATCTTTTCTGTGACAACTTATAGTTTGCATGCAGTAATTGGTCCAGTGTTGGATTCTTGATAAATGTATTCAACTTTGTTTTGAAGTGAAAAATCAATGCTTTTCCAACTTTTACTTTGTTTTGGGGTGGTTTCAAATTGATGCAATACTGATGAGGATGATTAATTGACGTAATTCATCTTTAAGTGGGACCTTTGGTTGTGCAGCGGGGAAGGGATACTTCTATCTATAGGTGTGCATTGTGAGAGGGTAGGGGTAAGCTGAGATCAACATTGGGGGAAGTAGAAACGAGAAATTAGGATGTTAAGGAGTATATATGTATGTATGTATATAGAGAGAAGAGGGGGGGGGGGGGGGGAGGACGGTTCAAATGAAATATTTTGAGAACATGAGAACTAACTATTTCATGTATTATTCATTTATTCATGAGGAATAACCTTGAATAATCAAAAATATTATTCACCACGAATATCAAGCATTTTCATAATGAATATCATGCATTTTATCATGAATATCATATATTTTTCTATTATGAATGCTTTTCATCATGAATATCTATCACGACATTCATCATGAATAAAACATGAATAGTTGGTTCCCAAGTCCTCAAAATATTTACGGTTCTCATTTGAACATATGCCGATATATTTATATGTATTGTACCGACTGTTTTTCCTCTATTGATTTCTATGTGCCAATCAGTATGATAAATGATTGTTATTGTTCTTACTTGAATGTGTATGATAACATTCACTTTTTATGTGAAAGGGAAGGCTCTTATTTCATTTCTTACTTGCAGCATTAAATCCTGAGTTGAAGACAACTTTGGATAAAGTTGTTACATCACACAAGGTCATTCTTTTCATGAAGGGAACCAAGGACTTCCCACAATGTGGATTCTCAAACACAGTTGTTCAGATTTTGAAGACGGTCAATGTACCTTTTGAAACAATCAACATTCTGGACAATGAAATGTTGCGACAAGGGTTAAAGGAATATTCTCAATGGCCAACATTTCCACAACTCTACATTGATGGGGAGTTCTTTGGGGGTTGTGACATAGCCGTTGGTAAATTCATTCCCTCATGCTTTTATAATGTTTTCACTTTGTGTGCACCTTTGCTCGAGTATTGCAACATGAATTATACATCTCAGTAGCACATGCACTAGGATTACACGTCTTCCTTTCCTTTTCATATTCTTATAACATTGCCATGTTCCTGACATATAATGATTGATGCTATCACTAAATAGCACACTTTATACCTACAACGAAGACAGTAAGACCTTTTATCTCTGATTATGTCAACATGAGATATGGCAAAATAGAGCTTCCTAGTCAATGCTGTCTGTGGATCATCTTCCTGAAATATATATATATATATATAGAGAGAGGGAGAGAGAAGAGAGAGAGATCCATTAGGTACCCAAAATTGAATCCGGGAACCATACACAGCGCTCCACATGTCACTCTTCATGATGAATAATGTTATTCATCATAAATCACACATTCTTGACGAATATGGACGTGTTATTCACCATGATTCACATATATATGATGAATATGTTACAACATTCACGATGAATAACATGTCCATATTTCTGATTAATATGGCACGTGTCCTGCTGTGGGCAGTTCTCGGGTTCCTAATCAATTTTAGGTTCCTAACAGAACCTGCCCCTATATATATATATATAATGATATAACCCAAGAAGTTAAAAACCTGCAAAAGATTGAGCTTTTAAAACCTGACATTATCGATTTCACCCAATTTGTCATTAGCTTGGGTGCTTTATCATGCAACTAGGTATTCTAGATGTAAGCATGTTATTTCAGTTTCAAAATTTGCTTAGTAGAAGACGCATGCTATGATGAGTATGCATCAGTTTTAGTAATCAATAACTGAGCTATCATTGCGAATCAGATGCATTTTGATCAAAATATATTCTCTAAGAATACAGTATTCATAGTGAATAATCATCTCTTATTACAGACGCATACAAGAGCGGAGAGTTGCAGGAATTATTGGAGAAGACATTATGCTCATGATTGATATAATTCCTCCATGATTGTAGGAAAACATGGTGTATATTGTATTTCCATGCCCTATGTATTCGAACTTTCAGTAGTTCGAGAAAGGTTCTGTAAGTTGTACTTGTGAAAGAAAATGGATATTTATTTGTGTTTCAGTAATATATATGAAGAAAAGATGCATCCAGAATCCAATTCATTCAGCATTCAACATGCTAATTATCTACTAATTGTTGTTTTACACTCTACTGCCTTTTATCCCAAAATCACAAGGTTGAAACGCAAAACCAGAGACTTCATGCTCCACCGGTGATGGAAGGTTTCTTCATGCTTGGTATTCTTGACTGGAAGCAGTAATACTGGAATCCATAAGCCGATTGTTTCGTGTCATGGGACCCATTTTATGATTGCTTTTCATCTAATACACATTTTTTGATCATTCAGAATTTGCAACATTTGGATATGGCGATCACACGCTCTCACAAAATATCACTAAAATCATTTTGTTAGATACTTTTAGCCAGAAAATTATCACGTATTACTCCTCCCCTGTTTCATTTCATGTTTCTTCAATCAAATTTTGACATGTGTAAATAAACGCAACTATATGGATGGTTACGGAATGTGTGGATATCCGCATGATAGTGGGAGAGAGAGAGAGAGAAATGAAGTATACTTCCTCTTCAACTATTGATCATTTGCACAAGCACAAGGCCATAACTTATTTAATGTATAAGAACCAAAGTTGCCCTTTGAAATAGAGATGGGCATACATAACCGGTCCCCTAAGGATCAGTCGGTTAGCCCAACCAAAACCCAAGTCACGTAGAGTGACTATCGTACGGTTTAAACAAGTTTCATATTTTAGATGTTTTAACAATTTTCATGTATTAAATATTTATCCTTTTTAAACAAATGGTACAGGTTTTTTAGGCAAACTGCCCCCTAGTGTACGTTAGTTGCAAATGATCTTGTATTGGTTGCCGAGTTAAAGGTAGAGGTCAATGCGAGGTTGGAGCATTTGAGGGTGGTTTTGAAAACACAAAACTTAAGTCGCTCAAAGGCTAAATATATGTGGTGTAATTTCAGCGTGGAACACATTGATGAGGGGGAAAGTCAACATTCGAGTGTAATTGGTACCTCCAAAAACCAGTTTCAAGTATTTAGGCTTCATGATCCAACAAGGAAAGGCCGATGAAACCTGCGCTTCTTCAAATATCCCATCCCAGTAGCGGCTTCAAAGCTTGACTAAGGAAGGGGTGGATTTCCCTTGACTTCAGTCTATTGGGTGATATAGCACACTGAATATAGGCAGAGCGGCTAAAATGGAGAGTTGCTTTTAGAGTGACGTGTACAAGAAGGTCCCACAAAAACTGAAGGGCAAATCCTACAGGGTAGCCATCAAACTAGTCATGTTGCATGGATCTTACCCATAGGTTAGATGGACTTGTGGCCGGACCTTGTTACACAAGATACTGAACAAGGTATTTTTGACAAAACTGGAGAGTTGCATCTATTACAGATAAATTCAGACAGAAGATTGTGTTGGTTTGGATACGTGCACAAGCGACAATTGGTGGTGCTAGTTAGGAGAGTAGAAAGTATGTTGATCAAGGGGCTGAAGATGTGTAGACCAAGGAGGACGCGGAATAAGCAATCGAGGATGTAATATGACAGGATTAGACATCTCCGATAGGGTAACAGAGACCCACGTTAGATGGAGGGTTTGTGTATGTTTTCTTACTTGGTTTATGCGTCTCTGTGCCTTTTTTTTGTGCCATTCTACTAGGTTACTTCTCCTGAGGGAAAGTTTTCTAGATTTTTTTTCCTAAAACTTCTAGCCAATTGTGTGTTGGAAACTTCAATCGACTTTCTATCAAACCGACTCCCAACATGATGATTTTCCTGTTGTAGTATACATTTTTATAGTAACTCGCTGTTTGTTCACTCAAACTAGCCGAGGATGGTCCTGGGGACTCGTAAAACTCGCTACTTATCGGCAAGAGCAATCAGCTGATCGACCACATTTGGATCAGCTAACGTGCTTGTATCACCGAGCTCATCTAGCTGCCTCGACGCTATCTTCCTCAGAATCCTTCTCATTATTTTCCCACTTCTTGTCTTTGGAAGCCCAGGTGCCCAATGAATTTTATCAGGTGCTGCAAATGCTCCAATCTGATTGCACAAAATAGCCATTCAGCTTTACATACAGCAACAAGTTGAAAAAACCTCATTTAGTAAAGGTCCACATAATAAGGAACAAACAACTTACATGGGTTCGAACCGAAACCACAAGACTTTTTCTGAGATCCTCGCTGTATGCAACACCCTCATTCGGAGTAACAAATGCATATATACACTGCCCTTTCACCTCATGCTCAACACCCACCACGGCCGCTTCAGCACATTGAGGATGCAAAACTAGAGCAGATTCAACTTCCGCTGTGCCAATTCGGTGTCCACTGTTCATATTACAAATCATATACTAGTTAATAAGAGCGTAACTAAGAATGTATTATTCGTCGAACCCGCAAATTAGTATTACGAAGGTACCTGACATTAATTACATCATCGACTCTCCCAGTGAGCCAGTGGTATCCATCCTTGTCTCTGAAACAAAATTTAGTTATCGCAAAACCAACTTAAAACTACGGTGGAAGTTATTGGTAGCCCACAACTTTGAGGTTACAAGGAGCTCACAAATCTAAATTTCTATCAATATTAGACGGGTTGTTACAAAAACACTATCCAATAAATCTTTGAGCCTGGTGAATGGAAATTTAGAGGCTCTTTTTGCTGATGGAAGTGAGAGTGATGAAACTTTCTATGGTATTGAAACATGCTGTTACCTGCTGCAGCCATCGCCGCTAAAATAATAGCCGGGGAACGCGCTGAAGTAAGTTGTTTCGTATCTTTCATGATCCCCGTAGAGGGTCCTGAATGCACCTGGCCATGAACTCTTAATACATAAATAGCCACTGCATTCACCTTCAAGCTCTTTGCCTTTCTCATCCACTATGACAGGCTGCACGTGTTTTATTTTGAAGGAAAACAGAACTGTGAACGTGGATTTATATTTTGTTGGAAAAATACATAAAAGTCAACGACGATGGAAAAACAAATACAGTTCTCATTTGATAATACACAAGATACCTGAACCCCGAAAAATGGAAAAGTAGCGGAACCAGGTTTTTGAGGCCATGCACCCGGCAATGGAGTAATCTGGAAAGAAATCAAGAATGTTTGATCTCAATTCTAGTTATCATTAGTCTCATATAAACAAAACCAAACGAACCCAGTATATCACAGACAGAAACAGGGTCTTTTGAGGGTAGGATGTATGCAGATAAGTATATGTGCAATTGTGCATTCATGCATACCATGAAGCCTCCTGTTTCTGTTTGCCACCAAGTATCTGAAATTGGACACCTTGAATCTCCAACTACATTGAAAAACCACCTGTCATATTTACGAAAGAAGGGTCGATAAAGGATTTTTTTATCAGTTAAGCATATACGATAGTAGATCTTCCCTTTTTTAAAGACAACAATCAAAAATTAGTTGGGAAAAGAACCTCCATGCACTTGGATTGATCGGCTCACCGACACTACCAAGAACTCGTAAAGATTTACGAGAATAACGAGTCACATACTGCATAGTGAAAAAAACACAAATCAAAGGATAGTGGAAGAGCTATATAGAGATAGGAAACGAGTTGTTTATGATGCAGCTTTTCTTTACAAAAACCAGATCGAAGAGAATCTTTACCTCGTTACCATCACGCATAAGAGACCGCACGAGTGTAGGAGCAGTGTAGAATAATGTCACCTTATACTTGTCGACAATGTCCCAGCATCGTCCAGGATCCGGGTAATTAGGAGCCTGCAGAGACCATGTACATATGGCATCAGAACATACTCATTTTTCAAGAAACAGAGACTCGAGTATCTCCTAGAAATCTAGTTTACTTCAACTGACACATACACTCAATTGTGTATACATGAACTAATAAACAAAAAAGTTTCAAACTTTAGCAGAAACACATCATGACCAAAACTAGAACTGAAATTCAAGAAACACTTTACCCCTTCATAAACGACAACTGTTGCTCCATTAAGCAAAGGTCCATAAGCAACATAACTGTGTCCAGTGATCCAACCACAGTCAGCCGTACACCTAGAAATTCGAGAGAAAACTGAAGTTTATAGCCAAGAATCATCATAAAGTAATTAACTTGATGTTCTGAAATCAAGATTGACCAGTATATATCCGATGGCTTGTGGTCAAATGCATATTTGAATGTTGTTGCAGTGTATATCATGTATCCTCCTGTAGTATGCAGAACACCCTATCAAATGAACCAAAATGATTCGTTAGGAATCTCAACTGCAAATCTGAAAGACAGATCAAACAAAAACTACTTCAGAAATAGGGGACATGAATACCTTAGGCTTTCCCGTGCTTCCGCTTGTATAGAGAAGAAAAAGTGGATCCTCTGCATCAACCCACTCCACATCACATTTAGTAGAATACTCAGAAACAACATCCTGTAAATTTTATAGATCAAAATGAAACTAATAAGCTACAATTCCCATCAGATAAATAGTCTAATATTTAAAAAACTTAAGTGCATTAGACAAACAAAAACACGTTGTACTACCTGCCACCAAACATCCCTTCCCTTTTGCCATTTAGTAGCTTCCTTCTTCATGGCTGATTCATTTGCATATGTCAAACATAAACCTGTTTGTGACCAACAGAAATGAGTTCATGTTGAGAGTAAATATTAAATTATAGATATTTGGAAAACAACGATTGTTGGGTTCTGAAGCTCGATCTTAATGGTTCCTGTGTGCTGTTTTTATAGGAACTTTAAGTTGTGTTTAAAAGTCATACGAAATTGTAAATATGCCATATGATATATTCTCATAAAGTTCATATGGTCAGTAGTTAATTCCTACCAACTGAGATTCCATTTTGAGATGACTCCGCGAGTGCAGCATCAACAATATCTTTAAGATTGATGACTTTTTTGCCTCTCCTAACCGCATTACAAGTTATCACAATCTTCGGCTTGCAATCCATAATTCTTTGAACAAGAGATTCTGCAGAGAATCCAGCAAAAACAACCTGAAAATCCAAAACCAGCTTAGCATCAAACATTCTAGTAGATATTAGTAATTCACTTCATCAAAAGCATCAGTAAACAATACCGAATGAACAGCACCAATACGAGCACACGCCAACATGGCAATTGGCAGTTCCATGAGCATAGGCAAGTAAATAATCACAGAATCACCCTTTTTAACACCATTGTCTTTCAAACAATTTGCAAGCTGCAAGAAAAACAGAATAAGCTTGTTGATCACAAACAACAAACAAGGTGCACAGCAGGTAAAAAAGAAGAAGTGAAAAAGTGTTTTAACCTGACAAACTCTATCTAGCAGCTGGTTATAAGTTAAAAACCCATCAACACCAGGCTCATTTCCTTCCCAATGAATCGCAATCTTTTCTCCATTTCCAGAATTTATATTTTTATCCAAACAGTTGTAGCAGATGTTGGTAATACCACCCTTAAACCACTGAAATACATAGCATTAAAGATGATAATCTCATTTAAAAAAAAAAAACGGCCAAAATGAATAGGATATTAGATTACCTCAATGTTAATCTTCCCTTTTGTAATATCAAGATTCTCCGAGTAAACCTCCTGACCCCATTTCTTTTTCCAGTAGAATTCCGACGCTATTTCCGACCAAAATCCGGCAGGATCTTCAATTGACCTCTTGTACATCTCAAGATACTGAAAAACAGTATCAAGAACCACCATATGTAAATGTTGCTAATAAATGAAACAAAATTAAGGGGAAAGCAAGTACCTTTTCAAATGAGGGAACATGGGCCTGTTGGGAGAAATCTTGAGCAGGTAAAACAAGATCATCATCAGCGGTAGCAAGAGCTTTAAGCTTTGATAACTTGTACGGAAGAGTAGACCCCAGATGACAGAGGTGATGATGGGTTGTCGTCAGATCGTTCACCATGACCGGCCGTGACCGGAAAATATCACCGGAGTCAACTCTTGATGTTCTTATCTTGAACGGCGAATAAACCAAGATATCGGAACTGGACCTGATGATGCTTCGTCTACCCAATTGGGGATCGCCTTTATTAAAATGGCAGCAGGTTTTCCTGTAAACGGTATTATTGCAATAAATGTAATCATAATTGAAACATGCATAAATCGCCATATCTATCTTCTTCTTCTTCGTCTACCTCTTGAAACTATGATTTTGTAAAATGATTATGCGAGGTGGGCGCACATTGGTTTTTCTTTTTTTTTTTCTTTTTTTGTTACCACAAATACAAACAAGAAATCTAACCTTTTCTTCCATGTTACTTTGTCTTTTTCCTGTGTTGGTTCTTTAGAATTAGATTCATGGTACGGTTTTTTGTTACAGTAAACCAGTATGTATATATATTTTTATCTTGTGTAAAACAAGAAAAATGGAAAATGGAAAAATCTTGATTTACCGGGTATATATAAAAGATAGGGTTCTTTTTGCATGGAATCGGACCTCCATTGATTCTTGCAAATCATTCATATGTCTATGGATTTGGCTGTGTTTTGTTTATGCAAATCCCTCTTTCACCATGGGAACAACAAAGCATCATTCTTTTCCATAATCTATCACGATAAGTTGGGTTTACGGGTCAGTTTACGCACACCGACTAATCCTAGATGACCGTAAATAACCTGGAGTCATCGCAGGCGAAAGCACATGGATTCGAACCATCATGATATTTGTTTGTATTTACATCCTCTTAACCTTAATCTCTCTTACATCTTGATGAAAGAACCAAATAATCATCAAGAAAAATATGAAAATAAAAGTAACTCACCGGGTAAGATATTAAGTTTGTTTTCTACGGGTCACAAAATTCAACTTCTTTTAGCGTCGTCGAATGTTTTGTTTTGGCTGATAACTTCCGGGTTTCATAGGATTAGTCGAGGGTGTATGTAAACTGACTTGAACATCTATGATTATCTTTTACCGGAGGTATAATCATCCATCGAGAAATAGTTACAATTAAATAGTGGGTTATAAAATGTTATTTCATCCTACTTGCTTTCAGATTTAAACATGAACACTTAAATAATTCATGTCATATTACATGTAGATCTTTCTAACATAACATTCTTTTAAATTTCAGTAACATTCATCATCCATCTTTCAAGCATATAAAAACAATTAGGAAAAAGAACACTTACATATAACGACATTATTGTTATCAGAAGATTTTAAGACCTTCTTGAACCATCGTTTCTTGCAACAAAATATCCAACAAAGGAACTGAGCTCAAGTATGTTAGAGCGTCTCTAACGGGTCTTTAAAGATCTTGGATTTTTATTGCCTCTAGAGAACCTTCAAGATATTCTTCAAAATTGTAAAGAAAAAAGAGAAAATATTTTTTTTTCATATTTGAAGGATAAAGAAAAAATCTTCAAAATTGAATTTTAGAAGAAAGAAAGAGACACCGGTTATTTTTTTACCTATTTTGTAGGAGAGATGAATAGATAATGAGAAAATATAGAAAGACCATTTTATTGAAAGTTTATTCCGTATTGAATATTTTAATAAATAAAATTATTGATAGAACCTCTAAAATAAAGAAATTGTTAGATGTGGATAATTTTTTTTTGGTGGAAATCTTGAGTTTTCATTATTTATTTTGGAAAAAATTGTGAAACAACTGTTAGAATTGTTCTTACATTTTCATACATTTTAGGTTTGAAAAAAAAAAATCAACATTGCAATAGTAATTGGTTAACACTTATACATATACCGAGTCCCGTAAAATATTTTAGATCTCTTGTCGTAGACCCGAAACAAGACAATCAAAAGATGGATCTCAAAAGTTAAACCATCTTTTTCAACAAATTATTACTACTCATTTAAGAAAATTTATTACCATAATTTATATCATTTAAAGAAATTTAAGTTTCCATGTTTGAAGCATCTTCAAGAAATTTTTTGAAATAAAAAAAATGCAAATTTTGGAGAATTTTAGGCTACTTTTTTTTAACTTTAAAAGATTTTTCAAAGTAAAGAAATTATGAAATAAATGATAAAAATATTTAAATTTAAAAAGCTCTAAAAAATTAAATGTTTAAAGAAAGAATATATATTTTTTAGTGTAACTATCAATTAAATGTTGAACATTTGTTGGAGGTAAATAAAGATATATATTATATTTAATATTTTAATACTAATATAATTGATATTGGAATATTAAAAATGAAGAAACTATTAAAATGGATATAACTTTATTTTGAAATTCTGACTTTTCTTTTCTCATTTTAAAGAAATCATGAAGAAATTATTTAAAATGCTTTTATAATTGTAACATTAACTGCGAAAAACATACTCAGTTATTGCATTTGCATTCTCCCAAACATATCTTTATAATTGTTCTTTTTCCCAAGTACTCTAATTTATTCCGTCTTAAAGCATCAATCACTACAACTAAATTGAATTTATAGTACGCCTAAAATATCTAAATGTCATAATAAGATACTTTATATAATTTAAGTTTATAGGATCAAGGCATCAAACTATAAAGCGTCTCATCTAAAAGTATTACAATAAGTTTATAAGACGATTTTAGGACACTTTAATAATAAAGTGTCATATAAACTATTTTAATATGACATTTTATTTTAAAAGCATTACAAAAAAAACTTGTTAAGATTCCAAAAAAAATGTCCTATAAATCTGTTGCAACACTTTTAGATATGACACATTTATAAACTTAAATCTTATAAAGTATTTTATTAGAACGTTTAAACATTTTAGCCGTCTTATACACAGTAAATTTGTTGTATTGCATTACCGACCTATGGTGTATAGTGAGAGGTTTTTCTTAAAAGGGTTTTGATTAGAGGTTGTAAGCACACAACTTACTTTCTTAAAGGTTTTGTATTTAATTAATTTTAATTTCTAGAATGTTAGAGTTGAGCATCTTTAATAATTTTTCCAAAATTTCTTTAAAATGGAGAATCAAAAATCAAAATCTTCAAAAAAAATTACATTCATCTCCAACAGATTCCCTATTTTGGAGAATCATACATTGATTATAATATTAAAATATTTCATTCATCTATTAAAATATTATTTTTCTCTCTATTTATTTATTTTCAAAGTTTTCTATTGGTCCTCTCACTTGTTAATCATTTTTTTGGTGATCTCCATATTTGGAGAAAAAACTCTTCTCTCTCTTACTTTCTCTATTTTGGAGATAGTTTTGATGAAACTATTGGAACAATATATTAGCTCAAAATCCCTATTTTCTCCAAAATGGAGAAGTTGTTGGAGATGCTCTTATAAGAGTTTGGTATTTATTAATATATTTAAATTAATAAAAATAATTAATTAACGTGTATATATATATATATATATTAGAGTGAATTGTAGATTTGGTCCATGTGGTTTTGTGTTTTCTTTGACCAAGTTACTCATTCTATGTTTATTATGGATATAGTTCATGTGGTATGCAATATATTGTGGCTAGGGTCCCTGGACAACAACACCGTTAACTTTGAAAGGCTAAAGGCAGCATGTGTCTTGCATACTATGGGTATAAT
This sequence comes from Arctium minus, assembly GCA_954870635.1. Taxonomy (NCBI): domain Eukaryota; kingdom Viridiplantae; phylum Streptophyta; class Magnoliopsida; order Asterales; family Asteraceae; genus Arctium; species Arctium minus. The sequence goes on along the minus strand of OX941083.1, from coordinate 118,783,998 downwards.
TGTCAATTTATGTTTCTCTTTTAATTTAACCTATACACATTTAAAACAAAGAATACTAAATTGTGGATTTGGTCCCTATGCATCGCTCGTCCTCTTTAAACCCATCTATCATCTCTCTTAATTTTTTTAGAGTTAATTACATGATTGGTCCCTGTGGTTTAGGGGTTTTAACACTTTGGGTCCCTACTTTGAAATATTTACGCGGAGCATCCTCATGGTATTGAGTTTATAACGTGTTACGTCCCTAAAACTAACTCCGTCCATATTTGCTCCGTTAAAGCCATCATGTGCACTGCACATGGTGGGTATTTTAGTCATTTCATGTAATTTACCCCAGGGACCAAATACGTTATTTACCCTAAATCCTACTCCTACTTCATCTTCTTCCCCATCTCGATTTCGCAGGGACAGTCATGTCATTAACTCTCTCTCTCTCTATATATATATATATGCGTGTGGATATATATATATATATATATATATATATATGTGTGTGTGTGTGTGTGTATGTGATACATAATATTTGTTAACAGAAAAAAAATTAGATAATCTAATGGAGATGCAAATAGGGAAGGATATACATATATTATGTTCCATATCTCTCTCTCTCACTCTCCCTCTCTTTCTGCAACTCTTTTGTATTGAAAAATAGAGTAAAAGTTGCAAGTGAGTGATGGTGATGACTATGAGTTTAGTTAGAGAGGATGAAGAGTGTTATATATTTTTATCAACCCATCAACTCAAAAAAAGTCAAACCATATTCTTAGTTATCTAATAAAAGAGAAGATATGAAAAGTGAAACCTTACTCATCAACTCAAAAAAGTTGCAGGTGGGTGGAGAAGATGAAGTTTATCTTTATTGGTATATATATATATATATATATATATATATATACTAGTTGTCTACCCGCGCGATGCAACGCGGGTGAATCACAATTCTGAAGCAAATAACTATTCTGACACCAATATTTTTTGTTCGTATTATTCTCATTTTCTCCCAATTTTTTTATAGGTTAATATGATTTAATTGCAAAACAGTTACTACCATAAAATATGTTTATTAATAAAAGGTATCTAGGAAAATAATCGCCAAAGTGCCAAGTTTTCAAATCCATATATGCACAACTCGTAAAAAAATTTAAAATTCATGACTAACCAAAACAAACATTACAATCATATGTAAAAATACACATTCGTAGATCCATAATATGATAAGACACGAAAAGCGTCAATCTGTAAGCATGTCCTGCAAAAAAACATAATTATTTAAAATAGAAACATATTGTACCATATGTGTAATAACAGTTGGTAGTTGTTTGTTTTTTTTAAAATACCTTTTAATAGATCTTAAGTCTGAATCATTTAGACCTTTTGACATTTAGACTGTTTGCTTTTTTCCACTTTTCAGAACCTCTTAATGGCTCTTAAATACATCTTAAATAAGAAGTAATGACCTTTCTTAAAATCTCTTATCCCGCCTCATTTCATATGCACCTATTTCTCTCAAGACGCCTCCAGACGTTACAAAAAGAAACAGTCTTATTGATTCAAATTCAAGACTTCCGCGCCATCTCTTATTAATCAAAAGTGAATTAAAACTTCAAATTTCAGACCTCTTAAAAAACAAATGTCACCTTAGTTGATTGTACCTTATTCATCACGTAAAAAAAACTCGAAAAATACCAACTTTGATGGATTCATTAACACCATAAAAAAAATTAACTTAAACCACATTTCAAAAAACTTCAAATTTATGAACTATACATTAATAAATAATTATTAATTTATTTATTTAACAAATACTTCTTTAAATAAAAACGACAAATTTATAATCAGTTAACTCAAGGGCACTTCCGTAATAATAGAATGCATTATAAGGTAGTATAGATAAACAAACACATCATAGATTACACCAAACACATAAATATAAACAAACAAATAATAGATTGGAACAATATCAAATCTATGGTGCAGTAAGAATACCTTGGTATCCATAAGTTTTGTATACCTTTATGACAAGCAAGATTGATTAGCATAAGCATTTTGTAAGAACGTAAACAAATCACAAATGAAAAGCTAAACAGGTCTTAAAGCAAGAGCAAAGATCAACACCTATTAAACCCAACCACATGAAGCATACGAACAAGAGGTGCTTCTGATCCATCAAAAGGTGATTCTGGTTTAATATACAACATGAATATAACCTTGAAACATAAAATCAAATAGAACCATCAAACAATTCCAACAAAAAGAGTAAAGAATACGGAGATTTGAAGCATGACACCATTTACAACTTCAGTGCCTGTCGAACAAATCAATGTTGATTATCAAATTGAGCTTCAATTCCTCAAAGCATTTCAGATGACGTAATCAGCACCGGTAACCCAAAATACCTATTAAGATCCATATAGCCACAACAACATCTGCTGATGACTCATCAAGAACAAAATAACAACATAACCCATTGTAAGAGCACATCTTCACAAATACTTATCGGTCAGAATCAGAAATGATCTAATATATAAAGAAACAAATATACATTAAAAAAAACTCATTTTATGTGGCATTCATGACAAATAAAATTAAGATATGCAGATGAAAAGGAAAAGATTCACATAAATAAATATAAATGAACTATCTATTATAAGAGAAATGAAATATTTTCATGAACAAAATTATATCAACATATGCCCTACCACAAGTCGTGAATCTCTGCAAAAAAAAAAAATTATTATGATGAAGAAGAAGAAACAAAAGTTGAATTTTGAATCATACGTGAATAAGGAAAACTCTCCTGCAGAAGGAGAAAGAAAACTCTGCCGTTACTTGAATCAAATCCCTCAAGATGGTGAATCCCCACCCTCCAAATTCCGGTGAAGTTCCGGCCGAATGGTTCATCCCTTCATCTTCAGTTACTTGAATAAAATCCCTCAGCAGCCACAGATGCTTTATCTTCAGCTTCAGCATTTTGTAATCTCACTCTGCCGCTGATCCATACACAAACACTGCCAGTTGGCCCCATAAACAAACCAGCAAACAGAACTAAACAACAGGGGAAAATACAAACCACCTGCACAACCCAACCAAAATCAAAGGACCCAACCAAACTCAAAAAGCCCAACCCATCCTTATGTCCCCAGCGCAACAAGATTAAAACATAACCTATCTCCTCTACCCTGCACTACCGTATACCTTCATCCCAAAACCCAACCCAGCCCCAAACCCCATTTTTATCCCCCCCCCCCAAAATAAGCATAATAAACCCATAGAATCCCCATATTTCCGGTCCACCCTGTAAAAAATCCAACCCCAATCACTCTCAAAGAGTGAAAACCGCTCGACTCTCTCAAACTACTCAACTCTATGCATTCTCTCAAGGCTTAATCATCCAATTTGATCTGAATTCTCACCAAACAGCTAACTATACTATGAACCATCATATCTAGCCCATCATAGTCACATCAGACAGTACACTTTTCTGCAATCTTCTGTTCCGAACTTTTGGGCTTTCTACTCTGGTTCTAGCTTTTGCCGTAAATCGAAAATCTATTTACAACCGTTGCCGGTAGACGCCACCACCATCCTAGTTAGCATTTAGCATCTTTCTTCCTCTCCTTCACTCCCTCCACTATAACAACACCATCACTGGCTCCCCCAAACCGTAAACCCCTCATCCGGCCACCTAGAAACTTTCACAACCGTAAACCTATCGCTGGCTGCAAACCCGATCTGCATCTTCTTGCCGCCCAAGCATATCATCATGACCGAAAATACACAGTTCAAAACACTTATCATCTCTACCCAACACCTCCTTATACCATCATCCCATTGCCCCTCCCCAAAACCCCATTGATATTTTAATAGACCAATAAAGAGAGGTAGAAACAAATATTGATATACCAGTATAGTAATCAATAAAAAGACTATGAATATAAACAAAGTATAAGGTTTACTTGAAGCATTGTTGGACTGCAAATTTCTCTCACACCAGACCATCATGAATGACACCAGAACAATACTTGTGTCCATCCCATTAAAATGAGATATAATGAAGCACCAAACAACCCTGAGGAACATATTAGATTTACATAAAAAGCTCTATATATCCCAATAACCACATGCAACCCAGTTCTCATATGTAAACCCAAGAAATGAATCCAAACTCCATATAGAACCAAAAAGATGTTCTAAAACAGAGTTGGAAAAGACAATCCTATAACTGGACCCAAACCCCCAATTGATATTCTGCACAAGACTATAACTATACCCATATCCCCCAAAAAATCTATGTACACAGTTTGAAATACCCCTGTACACCAAAATAATAAAACTCCATATGCACCACCAAACCTCCCAAGGAACCTCCTTATATCTCCCATACAATTTCAATGAGCCTATCTCCATTACCCTGCACCCCCTTATACCTTCAACCCATAAACCAATCCCAAAAGCCCAATATTAAGAGAAGAAAGTGGAGTAAAAATCTGCACAAAAATTCATCAGTATAAAATTGTGCAGAGACTAAGGGTAAATAACGTATTTGGTCCCTGGGGTAAATTACATGAAATGACTAAAATACCCATCATGTGCAGTGCACATGATGGCTTTAACGGAGCAAATATGACGGAGTTAGTTTTAGGGACGTAACACGTTATAAACTCAATACCATGAGGATGTTCCGCGTAAATATTTCAAAGTAGGGACCCAAAGTGTTAAAACCCCTAAACCACAGAGACCAATCATGTAATTAACTCTTTTTTATCCAATCTTCATTGCCAAAGTACAATAAAAACTAATTTGTTAAAGTGCAAAAAAAAAGTTACTTGCATTTAAAAATAACAATTGTTTGAAACCAACACTACAAATTGAAACCCATTCTTCAGGTAACACATCTCAACCATTTACTGCCATGTTCCATATTGTAACCACTACATGCTTACACGACATCTCGGTTAACTCCCAACACCTACAAGAACAAACTTTTTTGTTGACATCAACCACACATTGGTCCATCAAAGGGCCACTTATCTGGTATTGATCTCCTCCATTCCAAATAACTGTGTATTTGCAGCCTTTGTCTTGATGAAATTTAGCATTTTTGTAGCTGTTGGTGTAAGTGGCCCATCTGCTTTGTCAATTAATTTCTAGACATTGTCAATTCTTTTCATAAGATATTCCCTTATATACTCTAAGGCAGTAATGATGGGTTTGTCACTCACATACACAAGTTGTTTATTGAAAACTTCGCACATATTGTTGAGTAATACATCACTATGACTGATACTTGTAAAAGTCCACACTATTACAAAAAAGGAAAAAAGGAAGAGGCTTAACCATGCAAGTACTTGGTTGAAAATCCACACTATTAAAGAGAAGGAAAAAAAGAGGCTATTGTACTATTAAAAAAGAAAAGTCTACTATAGTTTATAGTACAACTTCACAAAATATATGTACATCAAAAAGAAAACTAAAATAGTCTACATCAAAGTATAAATCAAATCAAAGAATTGGAAAGCAGATTGGAGGTTCTTGATCAAACAATTGTCATTTCATAGGTAGCTACAATTAACACTAAATGTTGGATCATATTAGATTGATATATATATATAATTATATTACAAGCATGTAGAAATGCTAGTCATCCATCCATTAATCAAAGCTTGTCATCGTGTATAAAAAATTGCATAAAAAAATTCTCACATTAATTAACACATGATGCATGGAATATAAAAAGAAAAGTAACATAGTCTAAATCAAAGTATGCATGGCTAAACTACGATGCATGTATAAAAAGTTGCATAATTTTTTTTCATTAATTAGTTTTTCTTGTACTTTGACAATGGAGAATGGATGAAAAAAAATAAGAGAGATGATAGATGAGTTTTAAAGATGATGAGTGATGCATAGTGTAAAACCCGTATTTTGGTACGTCCTTATTAAGTGTAACACCCCTAAAATTTGGAAATAGCAGACAAATAAAACTTCCAAAAACTCTTAAATACAAAGTTTTGAAATATCAAATATCTAAAGTTACAAGGAAGAATCGCTATAACAATGTATCAGAGTTCTGACGGAACTATCTAGTCCCACAAACTAGGGACAACATTGGTCGGGTGTTACTAAAACCACCAAAGCTGCTATCTCCACCGAACCGGATGACGTCACTAAAACCATCCTACCGGAACTTCTACCAAGCTCCACTTGCCACTCAGATCCATCTAAGACCTGATACACATGTCGAAAAGAAAAAGTGTTAGGCTTAACTCCTAGTGAGTTAAAGCAGTTTTCATCGCATAAATCATAAAACATTTAAAACATGCATTTTACTCCGGATAAGGTCATTCTAGAAACACTGATTATAAAGAGGCTTTATTTGTAAACCATGTTACTTCAATTTTCCAAACACCCATTTTCAATAATGATTTGACGCCCATAAATCCCCGAAACGCACCCACGCGGTATTTCACCAAAAGACTCTTTGTGTAATTTAAAATTGTACGTTTCAAAATCGAAAGTAAGGGTAAGGGAATACCCCAGTTAACACCTCTCGGTGACGGGGGAGACCTGATTCCATCGAATGTGGCGGACACACAAAGTTAAGCCACTTATCAACGTTCTCGAGTTTCACATAAGACCATGGATCCCCGTATCCGGCTCATCTGAGCTACCACTGCAAGACACCACTAATCCTAGTGTCTACTCGACCTCTAGATGAGTCTCACCACAAAGTCACAAGTCCCCGTATCCGGCTCACTCTGGGCACCACCGCAAGACTTAGCTCCGTATACGGCTCCTCAAGAGCACCACCGCAAGCTTACATAATCAACATGACTTGGGGACCACTCACTAGACTCAAACATGGACATTAAAACTCCATGATGAACATAACGACTCATATGCCTATGGATCAAATGCATTACAGTCTAAACATTACATGACTCCATATGAATGAACTAACGCATCCAAACATGTAATAACCAATATTGGTATAATAATTGTATTTCCATAAAGCACTCCATAAGGAGTCGTTTAAACCGGACAACGTCCCAAAACTCGTTAGTGTACAATTCAAGCCGAAAGGCTTCATAAAACATTTGATACTCAAATAGAGCCAATATGGCTATATAAGCCGATTTACAACTTTACCAAATATTCCCAAATTAAAAGGTATCCGTTCCCACAACTCACACTTTTAAAGTCAAAGGAGTTAAAGTTTTCAAATATAAAACTCGTAGGTTGAGTAAAGCCCCAAATGACCATATTTCAGTAACCGCTCTTTAAAATCTCCAACACACACTAAAATCCCATTTAAAACCATTTGTACTCCAAATCTTCCCATAATAGGAACCAAAGCAACACAATACCTACATTCATCAAATAGCCGAGAAACATGAATGGTGGATTAAAATCCCCTTTTTGATGACTCCAACATCTCATATATTATTGTAAACCATTTTCAAATATTTAAAACCCAAATATGTGCAAGTGTACAAATGTTTACAAAACTTCTCAAAATGAAGCAAACTCATGGATATACTTTTAAAACCCAAAATATGTGCCTTTTGACATGTATATAGTTTTTCAAAGGAACTAGAACTTACCTTGCTAGATTTAGGTGTTGTTCGGTTCGTTTTCTGTTAAGATCTGAATGGATATAGCTGTCTGTCTAGATATAGTTGTCTGTATGTTAACAGAAAAGTTGTTGTTCGGTTAGTATTCTGAATAAACAGTCTGAATGTCAGAAATGACCATTTTACCCCCAGTCTTTATTTTTGTCTGAATAAAACATCTGTTTGATAAAAATATAGAATAAACGACTTATAATTATTAAAAAATCAATTTAAACTAGGAATAAATATCTGTTTGCTTACACAAGACTGTTTGTAATGAGTCCACCCAACATCTTCTTCTGCAAAATTAACAACAAAATAGGAATAAATTACAACTTAATTCATCATCCAAAATTTTGAAATCTTCATCGAATTCATGAAAATTTAGCAACAATTAACCGAATCTGATTCATACCCAACTCAATTCACAACAATACTAAATGGTTTACAAATCAAATCAAGTTAATTGACTTTTTTTTACTTTAATCTTTACAGAAAAAAACCCCCCATAAAAAACGCGATTGAATCGAATCGAATGAATCTGATTAGAAATTGAAATCAATTGACTCTAATTAACTTCAAATCACTTACGAAGTGTACTTAGATTAACAAAATCAATCAAAAACAGAAATACATTTCGTTCAATGAAGAACAATTACCTTAGCTAGAACTTAAGGATCTGTTAACGGTTTCTGGGATTTGGAAGAAATCAATTAAAGAATTGAAATCGATGAGAAAAACTTCAAAATGAGAGCAAATTTCTGTACACAAGTATGGTTGATTTGATGTTGTGTGCTGCCAAATAGAAGAGGAGCACCTGCGTTTTTGTGTGGGTTTCTTCATTTTACAGAAAATGCTCAAAAGATTTGATGCAGAAGACACCGTTTTATTGAAGACAAAGGTGGATCAACTTTGACGCGATGGGTTTCGAAATCAAAAAATCGATGGCTTTAGAAACGATGAAATCGATGGCTTTAAACCAGAAACGATGATGGGTTTGGAAATCAGAAGTCGATGGGTTTGGAAATCAGAAATCGATGGCTTTAAACCTAGAAAATCGGTGGCTTTGAAATTGTATACACAATAGATAGACAGGTCTGAAATCGATGGGTTTGATGGAGAGAAAGATATATACCTGTGAGAGGAAACGATGGACGCGATGGAGCTTTTCTCTCCAGTAGCTGTTCTTCAGTTGGGGGTGTAATGGTGAGTTGTTGGAAAGGGTAGATAGGGAAATTACAAAAAATTAAATGGCTGAATAGCAAGGAGTTAATATTTTTAGCTGATCACTTCAGCCACCGGCTGACCGAATAAGCCCATACCGAACACTTAGATATGGTTGTGCGAATAAGCCATATCCCTTATTCAGCCCATTAAGCTGCTACCGAACAGGGCCTTAGACTAAATCTAGGTTTTACCCACAACTTGAGTTCCTTATAAGAGAAGATCTTGGATCCTTTCACTAGCTCCAAGCTTTCTACAAATCCACTACCACAAACATTCCCAAGGTTAAACCAAACCCTAAGGATATGAAAACAAGATGAAGAACACCAAACCCTAACTTTTAGATGGAGAGATGGTTAGAATACCTTGATCATAAACTTTTGGATTCACCCAATATCTTCAAACCACTTTTTTCTCTACTTGAAAAGCTCCAAAAGACGAAACCATAGGTTCAAGAGTCACTCCAATCGGGTTTGGGAGGAAGGAGTTATGAGAGAACGAAGTTTGGTTCCCCAAAATCGCGATTAAACACCCAGATGGGTTCCCGCGGGGCAAGTCGCCCGTTTCCCCAAAACCCACTTCCAGTGAGTTACGCGGCCTGGGTCGCGGCCCAGGGTCGTGTGCCAACCCGCGGCACCCTGAAGACTCCGTTTCCTCGCGTTTTCGCGCCTGATTCGATCCTCGATGATTCCATTGTAAAACTCACCTGATTTCCCGATACCCTTACGTCCCAAGAGTCAAACGACTCCCGTAGCACCATCAAGGATAAATCCTGAAATTACGGGTGTTACATTAAGTGCCTCTATGCCTAGTTACTTTGCTTATATGATTATTGTTTTCATTTTCGAAGTTGGAAATCTAAGTCGTATGAGTTTCGGGTCAAAATCTGGAAAAATTGTGTTTAGGTACACCCGGGGCGATTATGCCCGCGATTGTGACATGAGTTACTCTCGCGGGGCATAATCGCGAGAGAGGTACCGATAAGGGGGTAGCCTCGGCGACAATGGCAAGTGACTGTGACAATTGTCACTGTCGCTGGGCAAGGTTGCAGGACCTGTACCGTATATGGGTTGAGGGGAGCGACTGTGACAAACGACTATGACATGGCCATAGTCGTAGGGCATTGTCGCGAGAGGGGCCCAGGTCCTTAAATGCTCCAAGTCCGATTTTTAGCTCATTTTGTTCCATTCCATCATGGTGCTAAACGTTTTCTCTCTTGAAGGCAAGGTAGGGTTCTTCTCTCTTCATTGATTTCTCTTAGAGGAAGTCATTAAATGAGGTTTTGTGTGGTTGATTTAGGTTGGTGATTGTGATTAAGAGCTTAGTACTTAGAAGTGTTAAAGCCTCCTACTTTATCTTTCTCTCAAGTCTCATATAGGGTTTGTTCATATTTCCAACAAGGTGAGTTTTCTACCTTTTGTTCTTACATATTTACTAAGGTTTATGTGTTACAACTCTCACCTATGCCTCCTAACTACATATTGGGTTTTGACATATTTTAACCTAATAATGGGATTTGGGAATATTAGAGTTTTGGAACTTGAACAATAATGTTTGGAAAATGTGGTTAGACTATAAATAATGGTATTCTATGATTCTCTACATGTTTTGGAACTCACTCCTATTCTATGGGATTTTGGTAAATCCAAAGTGAAAATTAGGGTTTTGGTGAGATTCAAGTATTGGGTTAGTTAGTGATAAACTTGACATTATGTATATGATCAATGATAAATGTGTTAAAATGCTTTGTATTTGGTCTTAGCGCAATCGATCCATAGGCACGGTGTTCTCTATGTCCCGTTTTGGACATTAGGTTCACCACTTTGGCACGGAATAGGCATCGGGTCACCATGGTAAGTAAGGTGTGAACTTATATGGTCAGGCAGCGTCCCATGGGCAGTAAGATGTAATTCCCTTGTGCTTGAGTTCCCGCTTTGGAACTCTCAAGAATAGACCTAGAGGGGTTGACTTGGTGTTTTCAAACAATAGACTTAGAGGAGTTGATCTCACTACGTGATTGGTGTTATTTATACCATGTTATGATCACTAATGGTTTATCCGATTGCTTTGATTTAGCTCACGACTATATCCCCCGTACGACTATAAATGGGTTTAGTATTTCTATTTCAATTGATTTGTTCTCACCAGGCTTTAGCCTAATGCTTGTTCTTTGGTTGTCATGTATGACAAGTCATCTTAGTGGTGGGGCTCGTCGGGACTGAGTGGACGACATTGGGGTCGTGAGTGGTCTTTTTGGAGATATAGTGACCAACACGGTTGATTTTGATGATATACATTTTGGAAGGATAGCGACACCCGACTAATCTAATTGGCAAATTTTAGATTATTAGGTTGTCAATTTTATTCTTCATTCTTATTGAGTTTGTAAACATCATACTTGGTTTCCCCGTTTTAGGATGATACATTTTAATTTCGTTATGTCATCACTGTAATATTCAGGTTTCAAATTACCCCCTACTTAGGGAGGACGTGTTTCCTCTATTTATAGACGTCATATTAGTGAATTTTCGAATTTTAAATTCACCCCAAATTTTAGGATGTTACTGTAACACCCCAAATTTGGTGTGGAATATCACTCACACGTATCGTTATATAAATTAACTTTGGAACATAGTGCATGTGTACGTTATTGAGTTCGGGGCTAGTGGTCAACTTCGTGCATCGTTATCTGATCAGTTTGGAACGGAAAAAGGAATCTTTGAGCAACTCACACACACCAGGCGATTGTGCCCGGCGACTATGACATGTGTCAAGGTCGCAGGGCATAGTCGCGGAGGAGAATGGGCTTGCGGTACAGGTTCGGCGATAGTGCCTGGCGACTATGCCAGGGTCACTATCGTTTGGTCATTGTCGCGAGGGGCGTACTGAGAGGACTCCAACGCGGGAGACATTGCCCCGCGACTATGACATTGGCATAGTCGCCGTGTCATAGTCGCCGGCGGGCTGTTTGAGTATAAAAATCAGATTTCGGGATTTTCTGATTATTTGAGTTTGGGAACTGATTTGGGAGCTCTTCCTCAGCGATTTTGGTAAGTTCCAAACCCTAAATTTCATCTCTTCATTTATTGACCTCCAACAACCATTAATGAGGAGTAAATGCTTGGTTAGGGTGAACTTTTGGTGAATCTAGCTTGTGTTGTCATCTCAAGCCTTCAACTCTCCATCCTCCATTTCTAGGGTTTGGTTTCCTTCCTAAGGAAACTACTAAGGCGAGTTCATCCACTTTTACTAAACCTTATACATGTCAAATGTGAGTTTTAAATGCCTAAGTATCTCCTTTTTCTTATATTTAAATTGTGGGTCTTGTACCAAAACCAACTTTTGGAGAATTTAGGGTTTATGGTAAGTTTCATGAAATATGATCTTGTGAACTTGCTGATGCTATTAGAAATCTACCTTGCTTGGGAAAATGTATTTTAAAGAATGGCTTTGTGTATGTATCACTCATGGATTTTAAAATGGTACTCTTGTGGTTAACTACTGATAAGTTTGTATTCGAGAATCTACAATGTTTTAAAAGTAGTATTTGTGATAGATGTTTATGTTTTCAACCAATGATCATTTGGTAGAGAATGGGAACTATATTTGGGAAAAACCGTTATTTATGTCCTTTATGCATATAAACACTTGTGGAAGTATTCGTTGGACAATGTGAGCATTATTTTATTTAAGTGATGCATTTGGGAGTCATTACCCCGTATTTGGTTATTATTGTTTCGGCGTTGGGACGACTAGTTTTCCACGTCGAGGCACGTTAGGTACCGGGTGCGATATAAGTCCTTCGTGTTGCACGTTAGGTACCGGGTGCGGTATAAGTCCTTCGTGCTCAAGTATTACGATATTGGATGAGGAGCTCGACATAGGAACCCGACGGGGTTGAACTCGAGTTTCCGTGGGTGTACGTTTAAAGCCACTGAGCCTGACATCCCTTGCGTGTACTTTATGTGTTTATTGGCTTTACTGACCCATCGAATGGATTACTTTTGTGTTCCGTCATTCGGGTTAGTAGGCGGGTCTCCCCCGTTAACCCAAGAGGTATTTGTTATATTTCAAAGAGCATTATTTTTATTATTACCATTATTGTTGTTGTATAGAAAGATACCTTTTTACTCATTTATATATGCAATTCTTAAACTGCAAATGTTTGATCTCACTAGGCTTTAGCCTAACATTTTTTCTTAAAATGACATGTATAACAGGTCAGGTTTCCGGTGGGGTTCGTCGGGACTGAGCGGATAGCTTTGGGACCAAGAGCGGTCTTTTTGGGAGATGTATAGACCGGCATTTTTGGAATAGTGAACATACCTTTTGGAAGAATAGTAACACCCAATATTAATCTTTCTTATTTAAGTTAGATTATTAGGTTGTTAGTCTATCCTTCAATTGATTCATTGTAATGATTATAGTATTGTTTCCCCGTTCTATCGGGATGATACTTTGGGATTGATTGTGGTAGGTTTTATACCCATGTTTTATCCATTTATAGCCGTCATATTACAGAAATTTCGAATTTTTATTCCGCTATTTTTAGGGTGTTACAGTTACACATAGAGACCAAATCCACAATTTAATATTCTTTGTTTTAGAGGTGTATAAGTTAAATTGAAAGAGAAAAGTAAATTGACAATTAAACCTATAGTGTGCAAGGCACATGATGCCTTTAACCTTTCAAAATTAACGGTGTTAGTGTTCAAGGACCCTATCCACATTATATTGCATACCACATGGACTATATCCACAATAAACATAAAATGAGGACCATGGTCAAAGAAAACACAAAACCATAGGGACCAAATCCACAATTCACTCTATAAATTATTAAAATAAATAACTATGCTTTCTCCTTATCCCGAAGACATTCTAGACGAGGCACGAATGATGTTATCACACATGATGTAACAAGAAGCTAATATGGGGTGGAAAGAGGTGGCATTGTGTACTTTTGAAGCTGAAACCTTGTCGGCATATGTAACACCCTCGAAAATGAAAAGAGCAACTAATTTAAAACTTTCGAAAATACATCAGTTAAGGATAGAATCTATTCTTCAAACAACACACGAGTCACCAAGAATAGAAACCTAGGTTAAACTTCAACAACTAATAGGTCGAGTCTGGTATAGAAGCTAATTTAAGTCGAGTATTACTAAATCCTAATAACAGTTGCTTTTCTCAAAGGCTAAAGAGGAAGACTTCATTAAGCCACTCACCCTTGCACATACTCCTAGCACTCAACACTGCACCAAGACGCTAGAACCATATCCCCCATCCGGAACCTGATGCATATGCCGACAAATAAAAATGTTAGGCTAACACCTAGTGAGTTCAAGGGTTTACAACATAAAATAAATATATTTGTTAAAGGGAAAGAATACATTTTAAATCATAGACCTTCAAACGAATTTACTTTAAAATATCAAACAACATCATTTTCCAAAAGCACACCTTTAAACAAGGGACCCAATATGAACCTTCTTTCATAAAACCACTTTAATCCCTAACTCACCCAAAACGTGAATAGTAAGCAAACTCCCAAATTATAATAATACAAAATAAAACTTTACTTCTCGAAACACCCCCAAACGTGGGCGGGCATAAAACACAACCCATAAATCTTGAGTAAACAAATCCGCGTATGCAAAACGTCACCGAAAACATGGGATAATAAAATGATACAATTTAATACCCAAATAACACCTTCCGGTGACGGGGGAGACCCGATTCCATTGTACGTGGCGGAACACAAAGTTAAGCCACATAACCATGTTGTCGAACTACACCTCAAATCGTGACTGTGTTGCCTGCTCCGTCGAGCTACACCTCCAGTCGTGACTGTATTGCCTGCTCTGCCGAGCTACACCTCTAGTCGGACTTTATTTCAAGTTCCAAACACCGTATCCCCCATTGCCTGCTCTGCTGAGCTACACCTCAAGGATACACGATCTTATTGCCTGTTCGGTCTCTAGTGGAGTTTCATCCTCAGGGTACTCATTCGACCCCTAGTGCCTACTCCCTAGCATTCAAGATAGGAGCCTCAACTCTTTACTTGATAAATCTCGATGTCTAACCTCGTGCACAAGAATTAGACATCCAAACACAAGACCCATGGTCCCGAAGTACAACCCATAAAGGTTCCTCTTCACCAAACAACCGGGACGACACTAATGCCAATACGACATAATTTCCCGAAGTGAGAATCCCAAGAGTCCTCACCATTAAACACGACTGACTTACATGCCTATGGATACAATGCATTACAGTCTAATATACATGACTCCAAATGAATGACATACGCACTCAAACATGTATTCTCTAAAATAAAGTGCAATAAATGCAGTACTCACCCAAAGATCCACTTTAAGCTATTAAACCGGATAAATGTCCCAAAGACTCGGTGATTACAAAAACTGAGCCTTAAGCCCAACCAACAAATGATCATATGCTAAAATCCCCAAAATGCAATAAAATGCAACCGACCATGACTATGCAACCACATGCTCCGAAAATGTATGAATACAATCCAATATCGATTAGATTTGAACAAATCATTTTCTAACAAGTTTATAACCACATAGGTTTACACTATCCGAAATATTCACACGGTTGGGAATGACCAAACTCAAATGACTCACACGTTGGTATTTTCAAATCATTTTATAACTCGAAATACACCTACTACCAATATCCACAAAATGTATTTTTACAAAATACCTTCCATTTATGAACATGGTTATCAAATCATTTTCATTATGATATATTTATCAAAAATCCCAAATATGGGTGTTTTACAAGTTTATGAAGTCAAACACTTCCAAATGACCAAAACTTATCAGATGATCAACAGTTAACAATTCATGTAAAACACATAAACACTTTAAAATGACATTTGGCATGTACATCGTTTTCACAAATCAACTTGAACTCACCTTGCTAGATTTAGGCTAAATCTAGATTTTACCCCAACTTGAGCTTCCTTGAAGAATTCCGAGTCCATAAACAAAATCCATCAAAAACCCGATCCATAAATTTCCAACCATAAATACACATCTTCAACCATATAGATTCGATCCCCAAACATTTCACATCAAAACCTCTATTTGACCAAAACCCTAAATTTTTACCTAAATTTCTACAAAATATTTCAAGCCGAAATTAGAGTAATAAACCACTAGGATATCACCAATGAAACATTTATATCTCAAAATAAGGTTTAGAAATGGAGATGATAAACTTACCCCTTAGGTTTGTTAGTGAATGCCCAAAAACTAATCATACAATGATTGTAATTTTGAGTTTTGTTTCATGAAATTAATAAATAAATAAAAGTCATTGCCCAATTTATTATGTATATGTTATATTATGTGTTTTAATTATTCATAATAAATAACCTTAGAATAATGTATTCTAAATATCCCTAGTTAAATATTATTTTGGGTTTTAAGATTGAAGTAATATGATAATGACTAGCATATGTAGGGATTCATATAGAGATATTGAATCTGCATATGGGTACAAAATGGAGATTTTGTGTATCGGACGTGACTCGCTATGAGAACACTTCATTGGATGTCATGTGAGTGTCATAAGTGTTTCTCATGTGGTCAATGTACATGTAATTCTTTGACTTGAGAAATATGGAGTTTGCTATGTGTGAGTAATATATTTTGACATTTGTTCTAATCATTTCGTAACTGGATGAGAAAATTATTGTTGGGTATGTTATAAATGGTAGAACTAGCATATATCGAGATAGGATTTGTCCATCCTTTATGACGGAAGTGATGTCTCTGGGCCCCTTGATAAATATATATACTAAGGAAATGCATGCTCGGATAATTGATATGAGATATCATGATTTGTTTTATTAGTATATTAGGGAATCAAGAAACTAGAGATTGGACATAACGAGAATGACACATTCAATGTCTTGTGTTCAATCTAGACATCAAGGACAAAGGAATTAAATGTGTAAACTAAAATTGACTACAAACCGATAATTTGTTGTATCACCAATTCTCGTCATTTGGGTGACGATGATGTATTGCTAGATACCGCTCATTGTTTATAAATATAAATACGAGATTTATAATTATTACCAACATGTCGAGAACCCATTGGGTCACACGCTTTGGACATATTCGAATAAGGAGTTCAAATAATTAAAACGTTTAATTATTATATCTTATTTGTATTGATTTAATCTGATTAAATAAAACAAGATATTATTTGTGTTGGACATAAATAAAGTTGACTAGGGATGGCCTTTGTAAGGGAGTGATGGTGTATGGAAAGTCTTACACTCAAGCATGGATACTTCTACACTCAAGTAAGGTGTAGGGATGGTAGTGCTTTCATGCCATGCCTTTCATATCCATATAAATGTATGACATTTTATACAAGAGTTGTTCTTACAAATCTCTCTAAAAATCACCTACAACTATATGCTCCCTTTCCTTTCTAAGTTTTGAAACCGTGACTAGCATCACGAGAAGGCAAAGGATTCGGATTGTTCGCGTGGATACCGTGGAGGCATCAAGCTTGCTTTGTTGCTGTGATTCAAAGTCTCGTTAACTGTGAGGTATAATTTCGAAACACTCGATTTATTCCGGTTTGTATGGATCCTTGGAGGGTTACGATTTTATTTTCCGTTGTGCTTGAGATCCCGTAACCCAACAAGGTTTTGGTAAAAACCTAGAAAACCCAAAATGAAGCTTGAGGTTGAAGATGACAATGGTGAACTCTTTGCCATGGCTCCCAACTACCACTTGATGATGGAATACTTTAAGAACTCAAGAAATGGACCCAAAACGAGTTAGGGTTTAAGGGGAATGAAGGAGAAACGATTTGAGAGAGAATGGAGAAGTTTTGGAGAAGAGGAATGGAAAAGAAGGTTGAAAATTCGCACTTAACTGCACCCTGGGGCACTGGTGCAACATTGACCACCTGGCATTGTCGCCAACCTCCCCTGGCTACTGACTTTGGCCGCGACTATGACAGGTGCGACTATGACACTGTCATAGTCGTCGGGCATTGTAGTCGTGCCTGTACCAAGCCCCGAAACTCGACTTTTCAACGCCAAAACCCCCGATACTCTAAGGGACTTTAAATATTGGTTTCCCACAAAAAATCCCACCATTTACAAGATGCAAAAACGTCCGGGTGGCCTTTACTTACCGAAAATTACGGGTGTTACAACATACTTCATTTGGTCTAGAGTCGCAAACAAATTAATTCTATGGAGTTTTGGACGAAATCGGGGGAGTCGCTGGGTTGTTTGAAACTTCTCGTGCACGACCAATATCCACCCCGTTTTCCATGTATCGCAACTGATCGAGAAGGGTTGTAGACTGTTTAAGGATATGGTAATGCAAGTGGAACCCGAAGCAATGTTGGAATCTTGTCATCAGGTAAACATGTGTCTCCCCGCCCTTTCTAATTGCTAGTTTACAGCTAATCGTACTTTTGGACTCTTATTTGAATGCTTGGGTATTGAATTTGTTTAAGGTCAATTATCTTACGGGTGTTACAACATACTTCATTTGGAGATGGGATGATCTTTCTTGGTAACATGTGTCTATTTTATTAAAATCTTATCTTGTGACTAGATAAATGATACTAATTAAAACCCCAATTGATAGGATCATACTAGAGTGAGCCAAATTAGGCAAACAGAGGGTATATATTGTAGGATATATCTTTGGTACACCTAATCTACTACATGCTACAATGTTGCTTGCTATAGTCACTTGCACAGGAATGCATCACAAATATCTTTGGCATATAAACCCTATTATTTGCAGTCCACATCGTGTTGCTTCCAATGATTGAGATTGTTCTACCTAAATCAAATTAAATTGGTTTTCATGTGTACAGTTTTAGGAAACTGCCTCATGTTAGGGGCAGATTGGTGTGGCTTACAGAGTATCTGTCATATGCTTTCTCATTTCAGCTAATGTTGTCTAATCTCTTCATTTTTCCAGTTGGAGGACTGTCTATATGTAGGCTACGTTCCGATGAAGTTCAAACACTAATACAAAAAGAAGTATCCAAGTAGGATACTTCATTTAAAGAAAACCACTTAAAGTATATGTGACATGTCTTATTTGCAAAAAAATTACTTTGATTGCATGCAACTTCATGGTTATTTAGTACAATTTATTTGTTTTTATGTTGGTGTGTGTGGATGCGTGTGTGTATATATATATAATTTTTAACTAAATCCTGGCACTTTGGCACTTACAAATCTGGTGAAAGGGGGGATCACGTTACTTTGCAGGCGATTGCTGATAAGGTGCGTTTTTTTTCATATGTCAACTTCAGTCAACAATGTCACTATTAACATTTTCAAATCATTCATATTTGTTGCTTTTCTTTTCACATGTAGTTTGATGTCAAGATATGCCTTTTAACCTCATGCTCTCCAGAACATGAGATACCTACCCGAGGTATTATAATTGATGATTGCACATTAACTTCTCTTGTAAGAACAAGATTCACCATAAATCTTAAACACTTGCATTGTTCTTGTAAGCATGTTGTGATTCCAAGCGTCTTAAAGAAATACTTAAATTGTATATATGTATAATTGACCCCTCATGCCTCAGGTCAAACAGTGAACTCATATTCAGTATCCTTGTATTTCCTCTTAAAATTTGTCTTTCTGCAGGTCTTGTGGATTTAATATATTTTTTAAGGTTTTTCTTTTAATACACGTTGTGGCTAAGCTTTTGGTCTGAGGTGCACCACGATTCACTTTATGAGATCCAAGGTGTGGTTTCTTTGCTTTATGATAAAGGAATAATTCTAAAATCAAAGGGTGGTATATTGCTATTCAGAGTTGCTCGTTTTGCAGAAGCTATGGTGCAACATAAGCTGAGAAAGAAGCAATGGTTGTTCTAAGGAAAGATTATCGTATATGAAAATTGTAGCATACAGGAAAATGTTAACATTCACATAATTTTCTCTCTCTCTCTTTTGTTTTTGTTTTTTTAATCAAAATGTTATATAACATCAATATCTCATTTGAGTTCACTTGTATCCCCAATAAACAAAGTGACAAGTATTTGCTCGATGGCAGATGTGATGTACATTGATGTGTAGGCTTTCATGTCAAACATTATTGTAAAACATTTGATTAAAAAAGCATCTTGTCTTGATATAATATGTGTAGTGTTTTAAACTACATTAATGTTAATGTTAGAGGAAAATGTAGATGTCAAAGTGATGTGATAATGTTTTTTGTGAAATAACACAAAATTTAAGTCAATTGGGGACCAAACTAGAAGTGTAGTGGAGTTGTTTGTTTACCTTTTAATGGTTCCATTAAGAGACAATATCTGAATCGTTAAGAGGTGAATCTTGTTTGGCAAAAGAAAGTTTTTCTCTTAATGGTTCCAAAACTCTCTGAAGAATTTGTATCTTGGGTGTCCCTTAACCATTCAGCGCCCTGATTTCATTATGAATAGTTACCAAACAACTATATTTCATTTTGACTATATCATAAGAGTCTCTTAATCATTCTGACCACATAATCACCAAACCATTCAGCAATTGCCAAACAGCCCCTAAGAAATATATAAAACAAAAATACATTTAACTATAACAAATTCTCTATTTTTGGAGATTACAATATTGATTATACTATTAAAGTATTTCATTGATCTTATAAAATATTATTTCTCTCTCTAAAAATTTAATTTCAAAGTTTCATATTGGTAGTAATATATTAAAGATATCTCTCTAATGCAATCATTTTTTGAGGAGTTCTCCAGATTTGTTACACTATGGTGGCGTTTGGTTTGCAGAATGATTTCTGAAGAAATGTAACTTGTCTAAGAAATTGGAATCTGGAAGGAATTGGAATGTAATGTTATCAGGTTTGACCATGTGTTTGGTTGGCAGAAATGAAATGTAATCAGTCAAATGAATTGGAATCTGTCTGTTTGGTTTGCAAATGAATTGGAATGGAATTCTAAAAAATGACAAAAATACCCTTTCTTTTATTTTTATTTTTATTTTTTTAAATGCCGAGAGAGAGGAGAGAGAGGGGAGAGAGAGAGAGGGGGGGGAGAGGGAGCGAGTAGAGAGAGAGGGTAGAAAGAGGAGAGAGATAGAGATAAGAGATAAAGATAGGAGAGAGATAGAGAGGAGAGAGAGGAGGGAGAGGAGAGAGAGAGAGAGGAGAGAGAGAAGAGAGAGAGCGAGAGAGGGGGAGAGGAGAGAGGAGAGAGAAAGGATAGAGGAGATAGGAGAGAGAGAAAGGAGAGAGATGAGAGAGTAAGGAGAGAGAGGAAAGAGAGAGGGAGAGGGAGGGGGTAGAGAGAGGAGAAAGGTAGAGATAGGAGACATAATAAGCTTCAATGAAGACATAATAACAACTTTTACTAAGCTTCAATGAAGACATAATAACAAATTTTCTTGGTTTTAAAAAATCTATTGAAAATGCTCTACTAAGCTTCAATGAAGACATAATAACAAATTTTCTCCAATAGCCAACGATATGAATTTCTCGTATTCTTCAAAACTATAAATCAATTTAAACTTAAAAAAAGTTAATTATCATAATTCAATACCAAATATTTAATCTATTAAATGCAATAAGTTTTTATTTTATAATAATTATTAAAATATATGATAATTTTTTAATCATTTAGATTGTTATCTTTATGTTTGTTGAGTAATGATTCGAAAAGAGTTTTATTTTAAAACGAAATTACACGACCCAACCCCCCAGTTCTTATTATTCATTATAAGTTGAGTTGAAAAATGACCTAAAAAATAAGAGTGTTTGCGGTTCAGTTTAGGTGGCTTAAGTCTTTAAACTATAAACCAAACCTTAATGACGGTTTAAAAAGTTTTACAAACTGAACGGCTTAACAACAAGTGACTAAACAGGTTAAATCGGATCACAAAAAGACGATCTATACCTATTATGGGTTTTAAACTAAAAAAATAACATTTATCTCCAAAATGATATTTTTACCGATATAGTATTGTTGAAAAAAATATACTATATTGAACAATAAAATAAAACATCTATCTTCAAAATAAATAAAAAAACATTGAGTAATTTAAAAATAAGTTGAAAAAGACTACCAAAAATAATTGGACTTTTAGACATCATTGAGCAAGTCCAATGACAATTTGGAATTTGCTTTCTTTGACGGATTTCAGGAATTTTCCAATTTAAGGAATGCAAAATATTTAGGATGAAAAACTAAAACTTCATATTTTTGATGGACTTTCTTTTATGGCCCAACCTACAACATGTAAACTAAATATAATTAATACATATGTATATTGACGGTTGGTTCGGTTAAAACTGCTCGAAAAAACGTTCAAACTACAGACCATACCGAACCAAGTTGTGTTTGACTATTTTTCAAACTAGACCGGACGGTAAAAAACGGTCCCATTTGATTTGCTTCGACTGGTTTAAACGGTTCAACGTTTTTTTGAACACCCATAATATTCCACTAAAAATATTTTTATTATTTATAAAATTAATTACATAGAAAATTTAATGTTATATATATAAAAAGAGGGGGAAGAAATTTAGGTGGCGTTTGTTTTTTAAGAGGTGCTAAAATCTGAAGTCTGGTTTCACTTCTGATATTTAAGAGGTAGTGCTGAAGTCTGAAATATGAATCAACAAGACTGTTTGTTTTTGTAAACTATCAAACGCCTGAATATATATAATTGTCTATTTTATCTCTCAAATATTCAACTTAAATACGTCAATTGAAGTGGGCATCGATGATCGAAGGACGGAACGGAAAAAAAAAACAAAAAAAGAAAAGAAAAATGCTAACAGATTTGCGAGGTCGTGGAGTTTTAAACTTTTAATCAAATCTCAAACACCGAAGCGCCGATTTAAGAGATTCAAGATGTTTTGAAAAGCTAATACACAAATTTACAATATTCATACTTTGCGTTTTTGCAAATTCAGGATGCATTTTGGCTAAAACCGATGTTGAAATCGAAAGAATGATGTTGGATGGAAATAAGAGGTAATTAAGTGGTTGAGTTATCACTTAATTATTCAGAGGACATTAAGGGTTAAGAGACTCTGAAAAGAAAGAAAAAACAAACGGTCTGAATTATCTTATGTCTGACCGAATCAGACATAAGTGGCAATTAAGAGTTTATTTCGAAAAAACAAACACCACCTTAAAATACAAACCATCTTATTCATCCAAACCAATTAATTGAGATATATATGAACGATGATTAAAATGTATTAATTATGATGAATGTTTTACATTAGAAAAAAAATGAGATATTTATAGAAACTAGATATATATTCATTAAAGGGTTGAGTTCTGGTGAGAAGTTAAGTTAACAGTGAAAAACGTGAGAAGTGGTTATCAACTGTTGGATGAGAAATGCACGTACATTAGAATCAGATGCACTGAGATAAGATGCATCGGATCAATTCCCTTCTAAGCTATAATTCATTGAGACGTTGAGATTAGAAGAGATCAACAGTTCATATCTGCTTCTCACCGTTAACTCAACTTCTCACACCATCCTTCATCTTCATTTAAATTACATAGACAATTAAAATTAATTTATATAATCTATTTGAATAACATGATTTATATTTAAATCTTACAATACTGTTATAAAATTTCTAATTATTTATAATAATTAAAGTAAGTATTATTGAGATAAAGAAAAAACACAAATATATAAAATAGTGCGAGATTTGGTGGAAATACATTATAATAAATGGGTGAAATCCAAATACAATTTCCAGAAGGATATAGGTAGGGTAGGGATTACCTGAATTCTACTCTCAATTTCTTTCTTTCTGATTTAGGTTAACGGAGAACAGAAGATAAGAAATTGGGTGGCCATGGGAGCCAACAGCGATCCCAACCACGACGGATCCGACGAGCAACAGAGACGTTCCGAGATCTACACCTACGAGGCGCCATGGCACATCTACGCCATGAACTGGAGCGTCCGCCGTGACAAGAAGTACCGCCTCGCCATCGCCAGTCTTCTCGAGCAGTACCCTAACCGTGTCGAAATCGTCCAACTCGACGATTCCAATGGCGAGATTCGATCAGATCCCACACTCTCCTTCGAACACCCCTATCCACCTACCAAGGTCATCTTCATCCCTGACAAGGAGTGCCAGAAGCCCGACCTCCTCGCCACATCCAGCGATTTCCTCCGCATTTGGCGCATCTCCGACGACGACGATGGCGGCGACGACGAAACCACTCACAACGGCAGTAGCAGTTCCCGTCGCGTCGAGATGAAGAGCCTCCTCAACAACAATCGCAACAGCGAGTTTTGCGGGCCGGTCACTTCTTTCGATTGGAACGAGGCCGAACCGAAGCGAATAGGCACTTCCAGTATTGATACCACCTGTACAATCTGGGACATCGAGAGGGAGACTGTAGACACGCAGCTTATTGCGCACGATAAGGAGGTTTATGACATCGCGTGGGGCGGCGTTGGCGTTTTCGCATCCGTCTCCGCCGATGGCTCGGTCCGAGTCTTCGATCTCCGCGATAAAGAGCATTCCACCATCATCTACGAGAGCTCCGAGCCTGACACGCCGCTGGTGCGTCTGGGATGGAACAAGCAGGACCCTAAGTACATGGCCACCATCATAATGGACAGCGCCAAGGTCGTTGTGCTCGACATTCGTCACCCGACGCTCCCGGTGGTGGAGCTGCAAAGGCACCAGGCCAGCGTCAATGCCATTGCTTGGGCTCCTCACAGTTCGTGCCACATTTGTACTGCTGGTGATGATTCTCAGGCTCTCATTTGGGATTTATCTTCCATGGGTCAGCCTATTGAAGGTGGATTGGATCCTATTTTGGCGTATACTGCTGGTGCTGAAATAGAACAGTTGCAGTGGTCATCCTCCCAACCTGATTGGGTTGCCATTGCTTTTGCATCCAAACTTCAGATTCTGAGGGTATGATTGTATGGTTGGTTCATGTAATTTTGTGTTGTCTTGGTTGCAGTGATTTTAGGTTGACTTCTCTATATAGGTTTGGGAATACACTGACAGTTGCCTTTTCTTCTATCTTGGATCCAATTATATGTTTTTGGTCTTTTCTTCTATCTTGGATCCAATTATATGTTTTTGGTTTTGTGATTTGCATCATATTTGCTTTTCTATTTCATTCATCCAAGAAACCAATAAACAAAAAACAATCTTGATCCTGCAAGATCAGGATCAAAATTTGCAACTTGTGTTAGTGTTGTATTGAGGAAGCCATTTTGGTGCATATCCTTTGATTCAACATCCAATGGGCATTGGTGACATTCTGGCATATTATAATGTAGTTTGAAATGGACTACAAATGAAGACATCTCAAGAAGAGATGCTTTTTAAATCAATAACATTTGACATACACATGAATGTACACTACATCTGCTCAATGAGCAGGGCTGCCTAAGAGTTGTTACTTTGTTTATTGGGGTATACAGATGAACTCAAATGGGATGGATATTGATGCTATATAACATTCAGATAAAAAAAGAAAAAAAAGAACAGAGAAAATTATGCGAATTTTGACACTCTCCTGTATGCTGCCAGTTCCAGATACGATAATCTTTCCTTAGAACAACCAGTGCTTCTTTCTCGGTTTATGTTGCACCATAGCTTCTGCAAAACGAGAAACTATGATTAGCGGCATCCCACCCTCTAATAACATGATTCTTCCCCTATCATAAAGCACAGAAAGCACACCTCGGATCTCATAAAGTGAATTGTAGTGCACCTCAGACCAAAAGCTTAGCCACAACTCTGTATTAAAAGGGAGACCAGGAAAAAAGATTAAATCTACAGGACCCTACAGAAAGGGCAATTTTAAGGGAATACAAAGGATACTGAATATGAGTTCACTGCTTGACCTGAGGCTTAAGGGTCAAGTATACATATATATAAAATGTAAGAATTTCTTTTAAGATGTTTGGAATCACAACACATCATCAATCAGCAATCATCAAGTGTAATACCTCGCGTAGGAGTCTCATGTTGGGGAGTAATTTCAATAAAACAAGTATCTCTGAATGAGGTTAAAAGGCATATCTTGGCAGCAAACTACATGGGAAAAGAAAAGCAGCAAATACAAAAAATTTGAATATGTTAATAATGTTACAAGTCACATTGTTGGGAGAAGTTGACATATGGAGAAAACAGACCTTATCAGCAGCCGCTTGCAAAGTAACGTGATCCCCCCATTCACCAGATCTGCAAGTGCTAGGATTCAGTTACAAAAAAAAACATATATATATATATATATATATATATATATTCTTATATACCAACAGAAAATCAAACAAATGGTACTGAAGAACCAATGCTGCATGCAACCAGAGTAATTTTCTTAGCAAATAAGACATGTCACATGCACTTTAAGTGATTTTCTTTAAGATAAAGAGAAGTCACGACCCCGTATGAAGTATCCTACTTGGATATTTTTTTGTAATAGTGTTTGTACTTCATTGGAACGTAGCCTTCATATAGAGCTCGGCAGTCCTTCAGCTGGAAAATGAAAAGATGATACAACATTAGCAAAAATGAGAAAACATGACTAAGAAAATGAGATGGCTTCCTAATTCTGCAAGGCACACCATGAGATGACTTCCGAAAAGGGAAATTGACCCAACTAGCCATTTCAGACCCTTAAATTGGTCTCCTAGCCATTTCTCTCCCATTTTGACTGAAATGTCGTTACGTCCGCAAAATCTAGATCTGCAACTTGCGGACCTAGCTAAAAGACACCCAAAAAACGAATCTGGCCAATTTCCCTTCAATTTTTTTTCTTTTTTCCTTTTTTGCGGATTTGGGTCCAGCCTGAAAATTGCGGAAGTAGTGACATTTTGGTAAAAGTGGGAGATGAATGACTAGGAGATCTAGTTTCGTTCAAGTAAGGGATTCTAGCCAATTGAAAGGATCTTCTGATCAATCCAAAGATCATTTTGATTCCATTAGTAATGAGGATTCGGAATATCACACATTGATCAAAGACCAATTTAAGGGTGTAAAATGGCTATTTGAGTCAATTTCCCTTCCTAAAATTATACACATGAAAACCAATTAATTTGATTCAGGTAGAACCGTCTCATTTATCAAAAGCAACACAGAGTGGACTACACATAATAGCATCTGTATGCCAAATGCCAATAATAATTGTGATGCATGTACCGATGACCATAACAAGCGACACCGAGGGGATAGCATATAATAGGTTAGGTATACCAAAGATATCCCTACATAGACCCTCCATCTGCCCTCATTTGGCTCTCTGCAATCCTATCAATTGGGGTTTTGATGAGTATTATGTTACCTCGGAAAAGTAATCCACAAAGGTAACAGGATTCCTAGAAGGGGGAGACGCACGTTTACCCAATGACAGGACTCACAAATTAAAGCACACAGTAGTACTGGTTGCAATTTCTTCGAGTGCTCCAAAAAAAAAGAACGATTCAACCGACACCACACCAATAATCCATAAGTTAGAGCAGAATCAGACACACATGAGATACCTGAGTTTGGTACAATAACATAAGACATACTCCATAAAAGAACAGTAACTACAGGATCCTAGAACCTGCTAATCCTAAGATTGTTGATGCTCAAGCACGGAACTATTTTTAGTGTCTGAGCTGATAACAGAAGTGACAGATGCACTAGGCATATCTGCAGATCCTCTACCAGAAATCATGTTACACCCCTCCCAAAAAACCACTATCTCCATTCGAGTTCAATGGAAATACGACCAAAGCTTAGGATTCAGAGCTCAATAGAAAACATTTTTCAAGCTCATCAACTAGCTATATGTATTGTGTATAGCATTCTTATAAGGATCAATCACAGTGAGAGAATTATGCATATGCCTAAGAAACATAATGGGCATAAGACTTATTGGTAATCTCAAAAGATCCCTTACTCTACACATTCTTGCATATTGAGACATATATTAACAAACTTTTGTAACTTCATGGCTAATCTTTTTGTCATGTATGTTAACAGTTGCAAAAGCTGCATGTTAGAAACTTCCCAAGGCCCATAACCCAAACTGCATACTTACTCTTTTTCTACCAGATAACCTATAAGGGGCAATCCAAGAAGCCTAATATTTGATTTGAACATGCACAATGAGAGATTAGAGAGACATGACCATTTCAAATCTCAAAGATGCTATTCAGTAATATAAACCATCTCAAACTGAGTTTATGTTGGTTCCCCTTCAGTTCAGGACCAGTCACAATGGTTGTAAGTTGTATAATAATACTTTCTTCTGAGAAGCAAGGTCACGATGATATTAAAGGGCTCAAAGGTTCTATCATAAATATACACAAAGACACGGCACTTGAGATAAGCATATTGCACACAGAAAAGCTAGTCCAGAACCAACCTGCTTCACAACCTCCTTTCGGACATGTTTGTGATACTCAGGTGACCGGTAGAGCTGGTCAGAAAGTGCACGGAACTGAAAGACATGAAAGAAAGCAATTAAATAAATAAAGAAAAAGAATACATTGAAACACAAAGAAACTAGACACACCTGACAATTCCCGTCACCAGATACCTTCACTTCATATAAACCATAAACTTGTAACCTGGAGAAAGATACATACAGATGATCAACTTTATATCTTCTCCAAATCTCATTACACTGTAAATACTAGGATCTCCTGAAAGTTTTCTTGTTATGTGTAGATTGCAGAAAGTATAGTAAATATTTGGTAACCATAACTTTTCAACTTTAGTCAATTAGGGACCATTCGAGTGGACATTCTCGAAGAACTACAACATTTTACTTTTTTCCTTTCAATCTCATCAAATTTGGTAGAAACTTCAATAAATTACCATCTTGCCTGTAAGTGTTGATTATGAAACTTTCACATTCCAGGGAATGTTACAACGAGCAAATTAATTCTTTATAATAGCATCCCTCCCAGCTCTTTGTTTGGTAAAGCTGATCATGTGCCTTTCATATTCTTGTGATAAAGCTGAATATGCTAATGAGTTTGCAAGCACACAATCAGCTTATAATGAAAAGATAACGTAATATGATTAGCTTTACCAAATGAAGAGGCATGGCATTTGGGGGACATGGAGAAACTTTTGCTTTTGGGTCCTAGCAAGTTTGTAGACAATGTTTCTGGTCATCTAAAGATAGTACAGTCTACAAACTATAGTTCCCCACTAATGAAATTGTGAGTTTTAGACAGAACATGGAGAGTGTGAAGCAATTATAACTATAAATTCTATTAACATAAAGAGAATGGCATTTGATCCTTGTAGTAAATTTGTGTATGAAAAGGTACGAAGGAACTAAAATCACACCCAATTTCCAGTAGTCGTTATATGCAGCAATAACAAGTTGGCAATAAACTGTGTTATAATAACACTGTTTCATGAGGCCATGAACTTAATAATATGCATGTTATAGGCCTATGCTGACGACTTCCCCTCTTTTTCCATCCACAATTTACATATTTACTGTTTTATCCCTTCCAGTCTTTTGCATACTACAAATTGTTATTATTGTTTTGCATACAAGCAGAACTGTACAATGTATAATTTACTTGCCACATTCGTTTAGTTACAAATTAAATGTTTACTTGGACCATTTTAATTAAAATTCATCTAATATATTCGATTTGGATGGATCCATTTGATAAAATTTATTGTTAAAAATATATAGAAGTTTAAAATTTTATATAAATTATAACTACAAATGGGGTTGCACAACCCTGATGTGATGCCAATAAGGGCTAAAATAACCTCCAACAATTCACAATCATATCAAAAAGGGCCATTCATAGAATGGGAGTATTATTGCAAATTCATTCTTTAACAAATTTTCCTTATCCACAAGTACTTTTAGGGTTTTTGTGAGACAATGCCTAGATGAGATGCTTAAGGTATCCTACATAGTCTAGGTGTGAAGCTCAAAATCTTTAAAACTGTTTCATTTATTTACCCTAAGCCTCTCTTCTATTACCCCTCAATCACATTCACCTGGCGAATCTCTAAAAGCAACGAAAAAACACCATGTGTCCACCCCTACTACCCACACCCAGCAGTAATGGCGATAGTAATAATTAATAATATTATAAACATTGATGGTTAATTTACAATATCAAACAATCTAACTGCATACCTCTGACTCAATCGTTGATGATCCAAACTGGCATCACTTATATTGGGGATGAAGGAATTAATTCGTGGAATATGCTGAAATTTTCAAGAAAATATAAATTAGAGAAAAACCAAGTAATTATGACATTTTGGTGCCATAAAGGCAACTAGGTAGATCTTCTAAGAATGGCATCGTGTCATGATTGAGGTCATATACATAACAATTTATCTTACATAGGGGAAATTCCCCTCCTATGCATACTTTCGCTTGAAGGCATCAATTTGTAGCTCTTTGAGAAGAAGAGGATAAAAGGCAAACTAACCCAAAACAAACCAAGTATTCCCTACCTGGAGGTGGGGTCGCCTGGGGGTGTTGGATGTATGCAGACCTGACCTCTACCCCGAAGAATAGAGCGGCTGTTTCCATGAAGATCCCTGGCTTGTGCAAAGTGTGTGCAAAGAAATGAAAAACTTGCTCAATTTTTTTTACAGAAATAGTAAGATAAAAAATTGAAAAAAGAAAGCGGTGCTAAAAATTGAAAGAGTCGGAAATAAGCAACAACATTCAAATAAAGAAACTAAGGACACAACTAGAACCAATGAAGCATGTACAAGAAGATACCGGTCTAACCTAGGGGTCAGGAAATCTAACTGCCAACCCACTAACCTACTCCCATCCTTACATCTCCAGATTCCTTCTTCCCGTGCTATATAGATTCCCATCCCTAGTCAGTTATCCTAATCTTGCATCTCCAAGAACTCCTGCCAGAGGTCATGTCCTTGGATATGCCTAAAATCACCACATCTAACATCAGTTGCTCATACCAAGTCCTGTGGCCTACCCCTCCTCCACACTCCCTCGACCCTCATACTTTCTACCTCGTCAACGGAGTGGCCATATGTCTCCTACAAACGTGACCAAACCATCAAAATATAATCTTTTTATTCAAAACTAGTTGGGCAGGCCATAAATGAAATCCAACAGCAATTAAGAAGGGGAATCAGTACAGGCTTGCAATATGAATAGCATCCCTGCACACTCATAAGTAACACACCCTCTGATTCCATAGATTTCTCCCATTACTTTAGCTTGGACTGACACAGTAACTCATTAATTAGCACCACATCATCGACATATGGCATACAACATGGTCTTTACTTATCGCTTTCGCAAGATCATCATAACTGAAGTTATACAAAATCAGGACAATTGTAAATTGATAGCGAGATTGTTTCTACTATGACAGTAAGACTGTAAGAGCTACATTGAATTTGACACAATAAGCGGCTATTCTTATTTTTATTCCTTGGGATGAACTTGTTTCCTACTCCGGTGCAGAATCCAAAAACAATGCCGCTTTGCGTACTTCATGCAAAATAGCATGGCTTATCTCGTCAACAAGAAATAGGCTTGCAATATACTAACATTCAGGTTTCTCTCTGCTATTTTTGGCCCATCCCTACCTCTCCTCATCCTTTCCCAAACAATCTCTCTTTTTCACCAACATAAACTGAGCTTTACATTTTAGATATGCCAAAAGGTCTCAACCTGTGTTGCCTAATTACTCACCCATCAGGGTGAGTTCATCTTTTCCTAGTATTCTCATTTCTAATCCTATCTTTTTGTAGTTTGTCTTCATCCCCACTTCAGTTATTTCTCTTACACATCTTATGTACGTGTGTTTTGAACATTCAGCCAATAAATCAGAGGAACTCAGTACCATGGTGTAGAACTTCCTCTTCAAACTTGGTGGTATTTTATTTTCATCCAATGGGTGCATCACTTTGTTCATCTACTCTTATCCAATGATTGGCATCATAGTAATCTCTCCATACTTCTGCCACAATGTTGACCCCATATACCAGGAGATATAAATCCCTTCTATCCCGACATGTTTAAACAACTTCAACACAACTAAAGTAGCACATCCTCTGACTCTATAGATTTCTCTCATAACTTTAGCCTTGAACAAAAGCCTGACTTAGTAGCTCATCCATTAGTACCTCATCATTCGAGAAATAGCATACAACATGGTGTTTAGTTATCCCCTTTGCAAGATCATTATAGCCGCAGTTGCACAGAAAATCAGGATAATTCTAAATTGATAGCTAGGTTAGCACTATATACTCCTTCTGTCCAAAAATAAGTGTCCACAATAGAAATGACACACAATTTTAGACATGCATAATTATTACACTTTTTAGTTAACCCAAACGACAACTTTACCCTTAATTAATTTATCTCTCTTCACAACTCTTAAGTATTTGTGCATTCATTAAGGAAAGATTTGAGAATTTAGTTATCTATTTTTGAAACTAGACACTTATTTTGACACAATAATAAATAGAAATGTAGACACTTATTTTGGGATGGAAACATTAAAAGTTACGTTGAACTTGACACAGCCAGTTTTCAGCACTAATCATGGGAATGGTATTTTTAACTCTATTCCTTGGGATGAATAGCTTCCTATCTTTGGTGCAGAATCCAAAAACAATATCACCCATCGTTCTTCATGTAAAACTGTGTGGGTTGTCTCTCCAACAGGAAACAGGTGTAGGAAAATTCACTCACAGCAGGATGTCCTGTGATTATCAACTAAGGCATATATGCCGACCTGCAGTGATGCTCTGGATAAACTCATGCAGATTGATGTTCAAATAAATGACTTGGTCAGACAAGAAGCTTTGCTATCTGAATCATCTTACCCTAACAGGTTCCAGGTTGGTAAGCCGCCGACCAACTGAACCATCTAATTTAGCATACTCTTCAGACAATACAGCAGCAATCATCCTATCATCCTCAACATCCTGTTGACTGCTCAATGAAGTTGAGCTAGAGCATTCACCAACACTGGGGGGATGATCAGATGAATGTGCCTCAAAGGGAGGGGTTCCATTTCTCATCATCCAGAAGGATCACAGCGTTCAGGTTCTCTTATGAGAACTGCAAAACCTGAAGTTCCCAACAAGCAAAAAGAAGTTTTAGATATTATTCAAAATATTTAGCACTTCAAAAAAATTGATAAGCTGGTTACTGTCAATGTCATATCGTAATATTGACATAACATTTCCCAGGTAAGAAAGAAGCAAATGTTCCATGCTAACATGAATGCCGTCTGAATTAGACCCAAAATTTTCCAGAAACTTAGACAAGTAAAATCTAAAAATTCAACATGGATTTTGCAGAAGGCCAAGACACGGAGATAATCACTTAAACACATAATTGCTAATAGTAGCAGCCTGAAATTTTAAGAATGGACCAGATAAAACTCTACAGAAATCGTAAAAGCAGGAAGAACAAACAATTACTGGTAGATCTTTATAAAACTCTACAATTTAAACCTTTATACATACAAACACAGTGATGTCATTCTGATTCACTTTGCTCTAATCCCCTTCCCCATCAGATGTTTAAATACAGAAGAGCAAAAGGAAGTGGCATTGAAAGAGAGGCGGGGTGCAAAACATGACTGTCGACCTGAGAATGTGTAGTCTCATAAACCGGGTCTCTTGATCTCTTCTTCATTTGGAATGAAAGTGAATAATAAAACGACCAAGAAACAAGATTTCAAATTTGGAACAATTTTGACATGTTCAATAAGGAAGAATCAGAAAATTCATCAAAAACCCTACATACACAGAAGACGCGTACCCTCTAGACCTAGGGGCCACCAATCTTATTACACCATTTGTAATGCTTTTATGACCCCGCAAATCCAATACAGCAAGCTGACCCAAATAACACCTCCCAAGTCAATATAAAACCAGGAAGGGATGTCATAAAAAATTCAACGAAACTGAACCAGATCCAAAATAAAGAGATGCAATTATTATAGGGAAGAATCATATAGCGGAGTCATGGAAACAATAGAGGCGTCAAAGATTAGGGTATCGCATAGCAAAATTTATTTTCAACAGAAGTCAAATTCATTCGCCAGCCGATCACAAATGGATTATAAGATGCAAATTTGATCGTATATGGATAATTAATTACAAAAACAAGGCGCAATCCATTGGAATCAAGATAAAGAAGACAGAAGAATTAGGTTGAGATTAGTAGGGTTACCTTCTGGGCAATTATGCGCGTAGAAGAAAGGATAGATAATCCGTAAGGAAGCAATAGGAGAGAGAATTGAAATTCAGATAAACGGTCGTTCAGCGGGTGATTGACTTTCAGGATTTGTAGCCTAATTCCAACCGAGATTGTAAAGGATCGAATAGGAACACAACAACAATCATTCAATAAAATAATATAACCTCTCTCTCAACATGCTAAAACTTGTACTCTTCTTACATGTTTTTTCATTTT
This sequence comes from Arctium minus, assembly GCA_954870635.1. Classification (NCBI taxonomy): domain Eukaryota; kingdom Viridiplantae; phylum Streptophyta; class Magnoliopsida; order Asterales; family Asteraceae; genus Arctium; species Arctium minus. Next base: position 118,749,710 of record OX941083.1, on the reverse strand, counting down.
GATTTGTTATATTCTTTTGGATTTAAAATAACTACACTTTGAGAAAAATAATAATCATCTCCATTTAATTAGATATTTATTTTTGCACTTACAAATGTATAACTTTTATTTTTGAAGACAGTAAACAGTCTGACATGCTTTTCGTATCTAAGGTAAGGGGAATAATGCTAATCTATGCTCTATATCATATGTAATATTATGTATATAAATATATGTTTTCTACTATTATTCAACGAGTTAATAATATTAAATAATTTAAGTTAGGCTATATATTAAAAACCAATAAGTAAGACTTTAAATATTCATATGAAACTTTTGTCGTTCCATTCATTATGGTTCCTCAACCACCATGATAGCACGTTAAATTGTCTACGCTACAACATATAAGTTCAATGGTGGCACGAGACCAAAATATGCTTAAATCGACCCATATGATTGAACAAGATAGATTGGTTTAGTTTTTTTTTTTTTTTATGTCGGTGAATTGTGAGAAATTATCGATATTACAAAGTATAATAATAATAATATATAAAAAGCAAACTACATTACACTTGGGAAACAAAAGAATTTTAAGAATCAAAGTTGATATACATCCAAATCCAATCAATTCAAACAACTATACAACACCTTTTTCCCCAGTGGCAAGTGACAGTGGTACCTTCCTTCCTCTTCCCCAATTAGGCAATTACTACTACAAACATACTCCCTTTAGGCTTTGGCTATAGAAGCAGCACAAGGAGAGCCAATATCAATCAATAAATCTCATGTCAACTAATCCTCTTCACTTGAAGTAGTATCCAGCATATTTACAGTTTCCTCCACTGGAATCCTACTCCACCCCGTTGGGCTTCTTAACGATATCATCTTGGATCTGTCTCCTCCTCTGAAGCCCGTCATTTTCGATGAAACCATGGGCATTGCAAGAACTGATGAAGCATGCATTGTATCATCTCCCATACCCAGCAATAGTGAGCAAGTACTCTGTACCCAAAAACATTACAACAATTATTAACTTTTCGTTCAAACTCCAATCCATTTGCCCATCTGGAGTTAGAAAAGTTGCACAACCTTTGCCTGCACAGCTGCAGCTGAGGCTTTTGTTGCCATTGCTCGTGCAAGCGACTTCAAATCCTTGATTGGTGAGTCTTCACATGGCTTGACCAACCTTTAAAAGGAACATTTCATGCATTACTTCCCAATAAACATGAAAATATACATGATTGGAATCTAGTACTAGATATACTAGTTCTGTGTGTTGCAACAAATTCTTCTTAACTCATCACTATTGGACTTCATTTAGTCGTTTCTTTTGCTTTCTTCTTGATATATGATCATAACCACTAGCTTTATGTGTTTGCTGCTAGTCAAACTAATCTCATATACCTTTCTACATCACTGGTGACATTTGATGATGCCACAGATGATAAGATATTATCCTTGACTTCTCCCCCTGGGAAACAAAAGAAACCAATCAGACAACATCCCAATGCTGACCTGGTAATTGTAAATGGAGCACAAATATACCTTTTGACTCATCTGGAGCCAGCAACGAAATTCCTATGAATACTGAAATCATTCCCAGAATAAACATTGCTGTCCTCAAGGCATCAAATACCTGATATAAAACAAGTAACATTATACAACTTATAACACACAAATGAAGATAATGTCAGAAATGGGTGAAAGCTTTAAGCATTTATAATGTTTTCTTTCTTTGGACATCACCAAACTAAGACATTAATATCTCTAAAGAGACTTGACCTCACAACCTAATTGTTGCAGGAATCAACCGGATACCGTTGGGCCAAAGACCACTTGGTTTAAGCGTTTGGGTTAGGCGCAGTCTGTTGCATAGTTAGGGCCAAATGCAATTTGGAGTAACCACCACAATAACAGATTGCCAGGAAATAATACAGTACAATCAAGTGGACTTGACAAAGACCTTGAGCCATAAGAAGATTACCAAGTCCTGCTCCCACAACAGAAAGTTGAAAAGTTTAGGAGCTCCATTACACTTGGTTGCAGGCCATTCAATCAGTGAAGGACTGAAGACTTACAGTCAAAAAATCAGTTGGCTCAAGCTCAGCCCATATGAACATGTTGGATGCAAGTTCAATGGTAGTTGCTACAATGTGGTTAGGCACACAATGATTGTGCTTGTTATGTGATGCTATTGAGAATCAGTCTTGCTTCGACTATCTCTATGTGTAGGAAGCTCTGCATATCAGCACTGGGAGGCAAACAATGATTGTGCTTAGCTATAAGTTATAACTTATGTCAACTAATACTTGCTAGTCAACTCCATTACATTACTAAATAGACGAATGATGATGACACGGGTTCATATAGGTTAGGCAACTCCTCTGAAGCAGCTACTGTTCCCGTGGGCAGCAGCAGACGGTGGTGGCAAGAGGCAGTTGGTTGCCATGGGCAGCTGCTTTGGTGGGGACTATTTTTTAGTTTACCAAGCTTAACTAGCTAGCCCTGATACCATCAAAAGATTTGGATTCAAATGACGTTTATCACCAAGGAAAACAATGTGCATATATATAGAGCAGAAGTAGTAGGCTTGTGACCAAATATAAAAATAGACAAACCTTAATAATAAGTAACATGCTGGAAATGATTCCTAAAAGGCATGTTTTCACTGTTTATGTGTGTGTATATGTGTGCATGCCTATATCTATGCTCAGGCACCACCAATTGACTTGACAAAGAACCCCTAAAATCAGAAAGATGGGACCACTGGCACAAATATCAAAGGTCTGATTTGGGCATCTGTGGTTCTGATACCATGGAAAAATGATTCGTAAAAGGTGTGTTTGTATCATTGTTAAATTGCAAACATAAACATATGGACACTGTATCTTTAACATACAACAAACAATGGCTCAGTTATAAAATTTGTGCCAAAATTTAGTTTTGGATATAAATAAAGATGCCATGGATGATAATTTTCAGAATTTGTGAACATAATAACATTGTTAAGGTATGTCTATTTGAGAGTGTGTTAATAAAATGTAAATAAGCTCTCTGGGTTTTGTTATTATACGAGTTAGCCACTAGGATGAATGGTTTTAACAGTTATTAAGGAATTTGCATCGTTTTGAAAGGTGCAGCTAATTAACTCAAAGATATTTCAGCTGACCGAAAATAACACATCAAAATCAAAGTTCGTTATGCCACTCAAAGTTGGCCTAGAGCTCTGGTTCTATTAACCAGAACGATACCTTGCATATATGGGGCTTAAGACATCAAATTGAGGTTGCATGGATTGAGAGATTACTGGTTGGATGCAGTCTCAACTCTCAACTGCTAAAACTGAAAAAGAAGCAATCTCACAATTTGATATATAGGAATGTAACAAGTTTGTTCCCTATTTTCTTTCTCTGTTCCCTGTCAGGCTGTCACGACTCTATTCTTAGTAATACTCGACCATCTATTTCTTTGGAGATCCAAACTGTCATGGAGTTCATATATCTCTAGAGATTTTTAGTAATAGAATCATATTACAGACTCCTAACTCCTCTTACCATACGCAAGAGGTAGGGAGAGAGAGAGAGAACCAAGGCAAGAGCCTGGTGGTAAAGACTACTCCCTAGCTCATGCAAGGTCAAAGATCTGAGTCTCGCCCCTTTCACGGACTGCATAATATATATATATATATATATAGAGAGAGAGAGAGAGGTAACCTGATATTCCTGGAAATACACAAATCCAGTACAAATTGAGAAAAAGGTCCAAGCTATCTGAAACATGGGGACTATGAGTATTGCATCGAACTGTGATAATCCTTCATTCAACCTTGCCATCTGTAGATATGGTATATGTAGAAACAAATCAATATTATCCAAACTAATTTTTTGCATTAATTTATACAAAAGGCATGAGTATGCTATTAATCATACCCAAAATCCAGCAGTACATAGAAACAATAAAAGAATGGAATATGTGAACCAGCTATCCAGGCGATATGAACTTGACATGGACAATCTTAAAAGGTTTGAACTGAAAAAGAAGAAAAATAGTTTGTTAATACGAGTGACCAAATTAGAGCCAACAAGACCATAGCATTAAGCAACAACTCACAGGGACTTTGCAAAGAGAACTGAACAGGATCCTATGGCTCCTGAAACTACAGCAAATGAAAAGGGAAGCAGCAACTTCCAATAGGGCATAAGATCCTTCCCTGGAATAGCAAGCAACAGTTCTCCTCTCCTGCTTATTCAAATTTATGAAAGCAATCAGATGAAAAAACGCATTTAGCTCATGAAGAAAAATGATCTTCCGTTGTTCTTTCAACTTGAAAGATAATTATGATGCTCCTAACCTGTATACGTAGTGATGCATGACCACCACCAAGATCAAAAGCAGACAGTAAAGAAGAAAAGTAGTGTTGCTGTACTTCTCTGCCAACTGCTCTTGTGTGTAAACTGTAAAATTAACATACATGTATACATGAGGGTGAGTAAGTGGGATAATCGGCTGAAAGAAACATGTAACTAAGAACATGAGATGAGAGATCCCAACGTAATCATAATATCAGACAACTTTTTTAATGGATGGTGAAGTATCCTCCAAAGTTAATTTTCTCTGCTTTTAAATTTCTTTAACTGAAGGTGGTGAACTTTCGGAGGAATAGAAGCTATATCAGGGATGATACTTTCGATTTGAAGCATTTAGTAACATTACTGTCCATTAAATGGAACTCAGTTTTACAGATGAATCCAAGCAGGAGAGGAGCAAAAAGCCTATCACTTTCAAGTCAAAGGCAGGAGATGAGCAGAAAGTCTTCAAAACTTGTAATGGCAGCTATAATAAACTTGTATGGTTTGACATAAGTGAACTGTATTTTTGAGGTTCAAGGTTAAAAAGTCGAGTAAGCTGGAAGCCCATTAATATATTTAGGAACTGCACCCAATTCCTGTGATTTTTGGTTTAATTTCCTTTTATGCAACTTGCAAAGTCCATTTTTGGATCATGTAAGAAAACTAGGTAAAGAAAATCATATACATGCAAGAAGGGAATATGGTCTCTTAATTCGAGATTTAATACTAAGTACGACTTCCAGTTAGACCAAGGCCTTTGATATGAGAGTTGGGGGAGCATTATGAATACATTATCTCATAATAAAACCATGCTGAGACTCTAATTTGGACTTATCAAACAATAAAACTACCCTTAGTAAATAATATGGATCAAAAGACTGACTAGGCTACATGAAGATGATACGGATTAGCAAACACTCAAGCATACACATCAACCAACTTGATACATAAAAGTCAACTCAAGCGAGGCTCTGCAAAATATTAGAGAGCTGGAAATAGTGGAGCATGCATGGGAACAAGAGCAATATTTGGAATGTTTGACACTCTACTCTCCTCACTACAGAGGTAACAAAGGCACCCTAAGCATGCTACACTCCTAGTGCCAAAGTGGCATTGGTGGGCACATTGTTTCCTAACTTTTTGCATAATCCCCATCTTGGTTCATTAATTAAGGCGCTTCTGATCATATGCTTGAAATCAAAATATTTTTTATCGTCTGTTTATATCCAGACAATCCGGTTAGCTGACATTCAAACAAAATCCCTGGCGATGTCCCATGTTGACTTTATATGTGACAATGACCAAGATTATCATCTACGCTTCCAAATTGAGATGCATAGATAGCATGGCTTCCATTAGGCTTAGATAAGATTTCATTAATTTTCATGTTTGTGTTTCTGGGCCCACAGCCCCACTTGTGAACAATATTTACATAGGATCTGCCTCGAAATATTCATCTCCATAAACACTAAATCATGGCACCTGTAGGATTTCCTTAAATTTTGAATAACAATTTTCACAAGAACAAAAATCATTCAAGAAGGAAGTTTGGCACAGATCATAGAGAAAAGCAAACCAATGTGCTATACCAGGTGATTGGTGATTGCCAAACGCAACAAGGAAGGTATTGCCAAGGACGATAAAAGTTGTGGCAACTAATACTCTGCATAAGAAAAGGTACAAATGTTACAGGAAGTAACTTTCAAATCATATCACGAGAAAAACATGATGCACATTCTAAAACGTACTTGACGGTCACTGTTTTTTGCAAGACAAAGTAAGCAAACGCAATGTTTGACACAAACTGGACAGATCCCAATGCTGCAAGAAGTGACTGTTCAAGCAGAAGGCAATACATAAATAAGAAAAAAGAAAATAAATAAATAATAAATAGAGAATCAGAGTGACGGCATGGCAATTGAAAGAATGATCTTAGATCATCTAAACCAGGCATGAATTTATCATCTTGGACCAAATGGACTCCCGTCGTTTTATCTAAGTTCACTCCGCTGCAAAAATGCAAATTTCGAATTTGAAATGTTCCTTTTTAAAATGGCTTTGATGCAGCAGATTCACATAAAGATAACTAGGAACAGAAATTCTAGTTCATATTAGATGAAGTCTTTTAACATTTTTGGAACATATAGAAATGAAGTGAAATAAGGGAAACAAAGGGCAGGCGCTAGTCAACCATTTATTACAATTTTACAGATCAGAAAAGATCTCCATACTGACCTGAGCAGCATATCCGAAGGAAATAAAGTTAAGAGCGTTTCCAAAAGCAAAAAATAGAATACCTGTAAACAAAACGGGATAAACCGATATGAACCATAATTTAGCAGAAGGAATAAAAAAAGAGTGCAAGAATATTAAATCTACCGATTCTCCAAGACTGGAAGCTTATGATAGGCTTCAGTAGCGTCTTTCCGTTTATTCCTCCATTACCTAGCACAGCGTGTTTTTCTCTCTACAATGTTTTAGTCATAACTCATGTTAAGCAAAGGATGAATGAATAGGCACTTAGGAAAACCCAGTACAGCTTATAGTTCATAACTCATAAAAGACAGCACATGCAAGAAGGAAGCTGTGACAGAAAGAAGCTAAATCATTCACATCAGAGTCGGTGGCTTTAAAAATTATCGCAGATCAAGACATAGTATCCAATTCATACATGATAACAAACATGACGACATGGAGCTACGGCAATAGCTAAAACTACACAGCTTCGTAAGTACTGGAAATTTACTAAAGACAAGCTTTAAGTGCTGTAAATGCATCAGCCAGCTTTTTGCTACTCCAATGTCAATTCATGACATACATAAGTACCTCAATGTGAACCACTTGGGTTGTGGCGCACTGGTAAAGCCTTTGGGGATGTAGTGGAAAATCTCATCTACCCAGGGTTCAAATCCAAGCGCTGGTTCAAATCCAAGCACTGCCAAAGCCCTTGTGGCCATGGAGGTTCAACTGCGATGACTCCAGGCCATTCGTGGTCGCTCGGGGATTAGTCGGTGCGCGTAAGCTAGCCCGAAAACCCACGGTTACCAAAAAAAAGTACCTCAATGTTAATTAACGAAATAACATTGCCAATAATTAACTATTGATTTGTATTGTCCCCACCCCCAGATTAGAACTCATGACATATGAAAATGAAAGACAATCCACGATATAAAAAAAGGACATGGAAGTTCGACACACATGCAGCTGAAACAGCATGTCTTAAGCAAAGACTAGCCATCATGAGGTACAGAGATACACATTCCACCTTACTATAACAGAAGACTTTTAAAACTCAGAATAAAAGATCTTGAGTAAGAAAAAATGGTGCAGGGGACAAGTCTTACAAGGAACAAAGAGAAGCAGTGAGTACCTCGTCATGACCCAATTTAAGAAGATTAGTCCCAAAGTTAATGGCAATGCTGCCAAAAAGGTTGATGAAAGCTCCAATTACCCACTCGCCCATAGATTAAAAATGTCTATGTGACCAGAGGTATTCCTAGAATATGCAATGGAGATGGCCTTCAGAAACCTCCAAAAGTCAGGAGACAGTAGTCAAAAAAGGCAGCAACTGCACAACATGAACACTTTCTCCAACATCCATCAGGGAATCCACTATGTTTTAATAGAGAGGGAAATGAATTGCCTGCAAACTTTTATTTTCACATAGAACATGTTAGTTTAGAACCACCGAGGGCCATGAGAATGCAGTTAATGACCACAAGTAATTGCAGGCCGGGTAAAAGTAATGCTAAAAAAGGGTTTCCAACAATAAACCAACAAATTAAAAATGAAAGCAGATAATAGCATAACTAATCACATTTACATATTATGATGCAAAGTCAGCAGGCCACATGGTGGAAATTAATACTGAGGTTGATTGGTCTTAACATTGATGAAAAGCAGTGAGGTTAGCTATGGTAGTATCGTCTTGACAAAACCCCTGTCGGGTCAGCTAATCAATCAAGTAACAACGCCGTAACGTGTAAAGGAAGAAAAAGTAGAGTTATGGAAAACAAAGAAAAATAGTTGATCAATAGAAGAAAAACAGAAATTAAACAAACATCATTGCCAGATCCCATGTTAAAATACAACAAACAATCTAACACCTTTGGTGATGATATATCATCCCCAAAATCGACCACAATTTAGGAAATCAAAGGGGTAGGTAAACCATATTGATCAGATCGGCTTCAAATCAAAAACAAAAACCATAGATCCAAGGCAGGATATAGGGTAAGAGTGGTAGTTAAATCCAAGAATCTGCATCAGGTAATTCGAAAAGGGAACAGATAGAAGTCAAGAGAAGAAGAAGATTCCGTACCTTCTCAGGTATGAATAAAACAACAATACAGCTTGCTGGAAACACCAATCTGCTATCGTAGAATAAGAATCGCGGGAGATCGAGGCTGCGGCGTGAATCAAATCTCGGAATATGTTTCAACAGGTAGTATTTTGATACGAATATATGATCAAATTATACACCTCAGAGATTTGAATACTAAGAAGAAGAAGAACACATAAAAAGGCACAAATTGAGATTTTGGGGGAAATTAGGACAGGAATCAAACAAGAATTTGAATTGAAATTGAAATTGAAAATGGAAAGAGAGAAAGAAGGATGGGTGTTGTTTTTGGACCAGGGAGGGGAAGGCTGGTCCTTGTGTCGATGGGTAAACGAGGTCTTTGGTCACATTGGGTGGCTTTTGCAAGCCTCACGTGACTTCCCAACGCAACAGCCGTCGGCGACATTACCAACTACGACAACTCTTCCTTAGGGCTTTAAAATTACTAAACTACCCCTTAACGTTTTGACTACTCTTTCCTTTGACTTTTCTTTTTTCTTCGTCTTTGACCTTTCTTTTATTAGTCGTACTCGTATCATACAAAACAAAAGTGTTTTAGACAAGTCATATTGTCATTTTCATTTTTAATTTAAAATAAATCAAATTTTGAAAATACATTAAGAATTTATGTAAGTAATTTTTCATTGATAAAGTGGCTCCAATAATAACACATTGCACCTTACAATAACAGTCGAATAATACTTGTTTATGCCAAAAATCTCTCAAGGAAAATTTAAGGTAAACGTGAAGCTTGATCCAACCAAATAAAGTAACACCGATAATCGTACGATTATAATAAAAATAAAGTAAATGAGACGAGAGAATCGGTAACGCGGAAAACCCCTAAAATGGGTAAAAACCACGGACGAGTGTGAGTCGTCGTGCACTATGGACGTCAATCAGGGACGTCGTCCTTTATAACAAGTGTTACAAGTGTAATACAATGTAAAACAATACGATAAAGTAAAGTCGGTCATGCGTCGTGTGTAATTAGACTTCGGTCGTGCGTCGCGCGACAAACGGCAGTAGGCTTTATGAATTTCGAGAGAGACTGAACGAGCTTGAGAACGTAATTCGTGAGCTTGTAAGGTCTGAGAATCAGATGTCCCGAATATGAAGTTCTATCTTCATATTTATAATCTATTTCTCCGATTACATGTCTTGAATGTGTATCTTGCTCATTAATAGAATGACCGTTTGATATTGATGATAGCGTCCGTTATGTTCGTTGTTATTGATGATGGCTTCCGTTATGTCCGTTGTTATTGATGATGGCTTCCGTTACAATCTTTGGTCATAAATGTCTTTGAATCTTGCATTAAACATGATATAATGTACAACAAAATTTGTTAGACGGGTTATCAGTCGTTTAGTCGAGGTCGTCAAAAGGAAAGGCGTCGGTTATCGTTGATCGTACGACGATGGACTGTTGGAATTTCTACCCAAACAGTTTGCCCCCAAATTTAAAATTCAAGCGGCAACTTCTTGAAATTTAAATTTAAAATCAGGACACGTGTCATAAAAGAACGCGGGTAGTTCGCATGGAACCGAATCGGTTTGTTTCCAATTGAACAATGACGTCATTTCCTGCAGAATAAACGATTAGACAGCTAATATTGGACAGGTGTCATGCATTCGATGGATGTGCTCTGACATGGACGACACGTGGCGATTTTATCGACTGGCGATTAGATTTTTTGGCGATTCGCTTTCCGATTTTCAGTATAAATAGGGATTGTCCTTTTTTTACGCTTACCTTTTTTAGAGATCATATACCTCCGGCGAGATACACTTTTCGAGCGATCAGAATCCTTTCCGTTTTAAGTTCGAGGTTTAGAGTTCTACTTAAGGTATGACTTCCCGTTTTCCCTCTGTGTCGATTATATGCGTAAGAAGTCCATAGCTAGAAAGCCTAGGAAAGCTTGGGACATTCTTAGTTACTGGCGTGCGACCCTGAATATCCCAGATTTTCAGATGTCGACCGAACCCGTGAGTGTGTATAGGGAAGAGGAAAACTTAGACTACTTTAAAAAATTGGTCAGGATTCTAGATGAAATTAATCTGATGACGCCGGAAGACTTAAGGCCGGACGAGGTTCCGAAGGGGTATTGCGTTCTGTACGAGTATCCCTTCAAAATAGGATTTACTTGGCCATTTAGTCCTTTGTCCAAGGCGTTTTTGTATGCATTCGATTTGACGCCTGGACAGTTAATGCCTCAGTTCTGGCGAATTGTCCAGGTTATCGAGCGTCTCACGGCCGATTGGGAGGTTCTGTTCAACTTGAACGACCTCCTGACTGCTTACAGCGTTCGACCGAATAACTATCACCAGTATAGTCTATTCCCTCGAACGAAGGGAGACAATGTACTGGTGCACAATACTGCGGTGAACGAGCGTGGTTGGAAACGCCAGTACGTTTTCATCCAAGTGGCGTCCGTGAACGATGAGGACAGCCAATGGTTGTCGTCCGGATGGAATGAATCGGGTAGGTTTGCCGCTTTGTCGTGCGTTTATTTATTTTTTATTCTTTATAATATCTATTTTGATGGTTTCTTTTTCCGTTTGACAGCAATCGACTTCACTAAGGTGAAGCCAAATAGCGATTCCCGCGACAAGATTCAGAGGATCTTGGAAAGAAGTATCGTTGATCGTTCGTTTTCTGCTCGGTCGAACGAAGAAGAAGACGAGGTCGTTTCTGAAGCGACGTTCGTCAAGGGTTCTCATCGAGGAGAAGAGAAGAAGATAGAAAAGAAGAGGAAGAAGTGAGGAAAGAAGAGGAAAAAAGGGAAGAAGAGAGAGAAGACGAAAGGGAAGAAGAAAGAGAAGAAGAGATGTTTGGTATGTCGTTCGACAATGTTTATTTTTGTATCGTATGTCATTTCTCTTCTAACTTGCTTATTTTATCCAGGGGACGCAGCTGTAAAATCATTCGCCCCTAGCCGAGCCGAGCTACTAGAGCTTGCCCGCCAAGGCAGGGAAAAAACGAAGAAGAGATCTGCCCCTTCTGCGGGGGTAGACACAAGACGCGTCCGAGGCAAACCTCGATTCTCGTCCAAGAAGACGGGTGATGCTACTATGTCGTCCCTTGCAGGGACGACACCCTTGAAGGGAACCGTTGCTGGGGTCGGGCTCGGAGGCTCGACCAAGGCGACAAAGGACGTCCCAACGTCGGGGGTGTCGGGCGTTGATAAGCCCTTCCTTGCACCTTCTTCCTCCTCCAAGAGTGAGGAGAAGAACAAGGAGAAAGTGGGAGAGACGACGTTTAAAGTCAATCTCCCATCTGACTTCATGGTCAATGACGTCCTTGAGAGGGACGTCATTTTTCCATACCTGGGGAGATTCCTCCTCCCGACCTTCTATGAACGATACAAGGAGTCTCGGGTCGAGGACACTGGGGCGCATGTCGCTGGTCTCTCTTTTATGGTAAGTCTTACCCATTTTCTACTTTCTCTGTTACTCATTTTTCTTATTATTAACTTTTTCCCTTCTGTCGTATAGGATTTCCAAGCCAGTCTGAGCTTCTTCGCTCAGATGGAAGGTCTTAGGGCGGCCTTCCCTGACGTCGAAAAAAGGGTCGATGAGGCTCTTGGAAGGGAGAAGGTCGTCGTGGAGGCGGTCGAGGCTGAGAAGGCAAAGGTCGAGGGCCTTAAAACTGAGCTCTCCGATGCCCGGAGTCTACTAGAGATTTCGGATCGTGAGAAAGTTAAGCTCAGGGATCGTCTCCTTGAGCTTGAGGCGTCGTCGACCAAACTGGAGGTCGAGAAGATCAAGGTCGTCACTGCTGCTGCTGCTTCTGCTGACGAAATCGCGTCCCTCAAGAAGAGGGTCGAGGAGCTGGAGGGCGACATCAAGGACTTGGAGACGGAGAATAAGCAAATCGAGGCCTTCTCTCGTTTCACGGCCCGAGCCGCTTTGATGAGGCGTCATCTGAATGGGAAGAATCCCATGGTATCGGCCGCTGAGGAGCTCAAAACCTACCTCGACACCGTGGGGGATCGAAAGGGACCTTGATGAAGATGATGAATTGGAGGGGAACGATGGCGGAGAAGAGGCGGCGGCAGCAGAGACTGTAGTAACTGATGTCGTGCAGGAACAATCTGACGTTCCTCCTTCTTAGCTTAGTTTCTTTTGAATTTACTATTAGGAGTCGGCCGTCTGTGGTCGTCTCTTGTCTTTGTAATTTTCTTTTAAATATCTAATATAAAAGTTTCTTTTGTCCGTCGATGCTTGTTACTTGCTTTTCTTATCGTACTTTGAGTAATTTAAAAGGATATATAATCACGATATATCATACGTTTGACCAAACCATCATTCATTAACGTGCTATAATGAAATCAACTGAGATTTACGATCGACCAAGTGCAATTGTAATAATGGTTCTCGGATCTAAATATCGAACATCAAGTGCAAAAATTAACCCTTATCAACAATTACGACCGGTCATATGAATATTACCCGACATAAAGGTTTTAACTAAGTTGTGCGTCCCTGCGAAAAACAACGTTAGTGGGGTGGTCGTTGGTTTGACCAACGACCCTCCGATGTTTAAGTCAATAATCTTTCTTAAAAAACAATCAAAGGAAATGAATTCGGAAATTAAAAGAAATACCTCTTTAAATGAATTGCATTCCAACTTCGTGGGATATCTCGACCGTCGAGGGTTTGGATTTTATAAGCTCCCTTATCCACGATGCCAGAGATTTGGTAAGGACCTTCCCACTTAGTGGAAAGTTTACCTGCATTGAGCTCTTGAGTGTTTTGAAACACTCGACGTAGGACGTAGTCGCCTTCTTGGAAAACTTTGATTTGGACATTTTTGTTGAAATGTCGCTCGACCGCTTGTTTCTGTGACGCCATGCGGATGTGTGTTGCTTCTTTAAGTTCCTCTAAGGCGTCGAGGTCATAGCTCAGGTCGACCAAGTTATGCTCAACGGACGTATGTCTTGAAGTCGGTAGTCGTACCTCAATAAGTAACACAGCTTCGCATCCATAGACCAAGGAAAAGGGAGTTTGTCCTGTGGACGTACGTGGTGTCGTACGATTAGCCCATAGAACGGAAGATAATTCTTCCACCCACTTTCCTTTGGCAACTTTGAGTCTTTTCTTGATCGAATTGATGATAGTTTTATTACTTGATTCGGCTAGGCCATTCGACTGTGGATATCGAGGTGTCGATGTCACCAACTTGATGTTCCTTTCTTCACAAAATCTTCGCGTCCGATCACTGATGAATTGTGTCTCATTGTCGCATGTTATTTCGGATGGAATTCCAAATCTGCAAATGATGTTAGTTTGGATGAAAGAAACGACTTCTTTGTCCCGAACCTGGGAGAAAGCCGCTGCTTCTATCCACTTAGAGAAATAATCTGTTAAAACTAGAAGGAATACCTTTTGCCCAGGGGCAGGTGGTAGTTTCCCAACGATGTCCATTCCCCATTTCATAAAGGGCCATGGGATCAAAGTCGAGTGCAAGGGTTCAGACGGTTTATGAGACATACCTACGTGTCGCTGACATGCGTCGCACGACTGTACATACCTGATCGCATCTTGCCTTAATGTCGGCCAATAGTAACCTTGTCGTGATATCCTGTTGGCTAGACTGCGACTTCCTGAGTGATTTCCGCATTCACCATCGTGCATATCTTGTAAGATTTTCTGGACTTGCGTCTTGTTGGTAATACATCGTAGATTCAAACCAGTCGAAGATCTTCGATATAATTGTCCTCTGATCATGACATACCTTGATGCTTTAAATCTGACCTTTCTTGCTTCCATTATGTCATCAGACAGTTGATCGTTCTCTAAATAATTTTTAATGTCGTCCGTCCAAGAGTTTTCTTCCTCAATTGGTGCGACCAAAGTATTACCGTCGTCTTTGATGGATGGTGTTGCAAGGTGGACTATTGGGATACTGTCGAATGTCATTTTATTAAGTGTTGACCCCAAATTGGCTAGTGCATCAGCTTGAGTGTTATGATCTCTTGGTAACTGCTCGATTACGAAACGACTGAACTTCTTTGCTTCTTCTTTTACTATTTTATAATAGACAATCATCCTCGAATCTTTTGTTGCAAACTCTCCATTGATTTGGTTAACAACTAGGGACGAGTCGCTTCGGACATGCAGATGTGTTGCCTCCAAATCATGAGCAATTTTGATTCCCACAATCAGTGCTTCGTACTCTGCCTCATTATTTGTTGCCTTGAAGTCGCACCGTATGGAGTACACTATCTTGCCCCCTTGTGGGGAATGTAGGACGACACCCAAGCCTGTTCCTCGTATGTTCGACGAACCATCGACGTCGAGCGTCCAAATGGTGTCGTGCAAAGTCGCCACAATTAACTCGTTGGACGTCGTCGCTTCTTCTAGTCCTGGACTGAAATCTGTAACAAAATATGCCAAGACCTGTGATTTGATCGTCGTTTTAGGCTTAAAATCCAGATCATAACTACTAAGGTAGATGCTCCATTTAGCTAGTCGTCCTGTTAGTTCGGGTTTTCTTAACACAGACTTCAATGGAAAGTTAGTTACAACGGTTATAGGATGCGATTCGAAATAATGTCGTAACTTCTTAGCGACCATAACTAACGAAAGCAAGAGTTTTTCCATAGACGAATACCTGGTTTCAGCGTCTAATAGAGTTTTACTTACATAGTAGATCGGCAATTGTCGTCCGTCGGTTTCTCGTGTAAGGACTGCACTCACCGAATTAGTACTGACGGCTAGATATAGTTGAAGAATTTCACTTTTCTCGGGTTTGGAGAGGAATGGAGGTGATGTCATGTATTTCTTGAGTTGCTGCAACGCCTCCTCATGCTTATCAGTCCATTCGAATCCTTTGTTTTTTCGCAGGACGTTGTAGAATATGTGACATCTGTCGGACGACCGAGAGATGAATCTGTTTAATGCTGCTACACGTCCTGTTAGGCGTTGGACTTCTTTAAAATTTCTGGGCGATTTTAGCTTGATAATTGCTTTGATTTGATCTGGGTTAGCTTCGATTCCTCGTCGTGTGACCATGTAACCAAGGAATTTGCCAGCTCGAACTCCAAAAGAACACTTTGTCGGATTTAACTTCATTTTGTATTCACGCAAAATGTCGAACGACTGCTTCAAATGTTTTATATGATCGTCCGTATGTTTCAATTTGACGAGCATGTCGTCGATGTATACCTCCATAGTGTCGCCCAAATGTTCTTTGAACATCATATTCACTAACCGCTGGTACGTCGAACCTGCATTCTTAAGACCAAAAGACATTACTTTATAACAATAAATATCTGTATCTGTCATGAAGGCCGTTTTTTTCTGATCGTCGGAATGCATCAATATCTGGTTATATCCAGAATATGTGTTCATGAAGGTGAGCAATTCGTGTCCAACTGTAGCGTCAACCATAGAATCGATGTGTGGCAACGGAAATGGATCTTTTGGACAGGCCTTGTTAAGGTCTGTGAAATCAATGCACATTCTCCATTTGCCATTTTTCTTTTGGACGACAAGAACGTTGGCGAGCCAATCTGGATATTTGACTTCTCGTATTTTTCCTGTTTTAAGTAGATTATTAACTTCGTCGTTGATAACTCTATTTCTTTCAGGAGCAAATTTTCGTTTTTTCTGCTGAACGGGTTTGAATGATGGATCAACGTTGAGTTTATGGGAAATAATACTCGGATCAATACCCACCATGTCTTCGTGCGTCCATGCGAAGCAATCATAGTGGTCCTGCAAAAAAGAAATTAGTCTCTTTTTAAAGGATGGATCGAGTGTCGAACCTATGTAGACCATTTGATCAGGCTTATCCTGGTTTAGGACGACAACTTCCAAGCGATAATCGTCATCAGTCCCAGGAACGTCCTGGCTCTGTAATTGCTATATTGTCTGCTTCGGGGGCTTCAAAGAGACTTTGTAACATTCCCTAGCAACTTTTCTTTCGCCTTTGATCTCCTTTACTCCCCATTGCGTGGGAAATTTCAAGGTTTGGTGGTACGTCGAGGGTACGACTTTCATATCGTGGATCCATGGTCGCCCAAGGATAACGTTATAAGTCGATGAGCAGTCGACGACGTTGAACTTCGTCTGCCTGTTGATTCCTTTAGCATATACTGGTAGTGCGATTTCCCCCATGGTATTTGTCGCTCCTCCGTTAAATCCAACGAGTGTAGTTGAGCGTTGGGTAATCTCGAATTTGTCGATCCCCATAGCTTTCATTGCATCAAAAAAGATAATGTTAGCGGAACTACCTCCGTCGACGAGTATCCTCTTTGTCAGGCAATTTCCAATGCTCAATTGGATAATTAGCCCGTCATGATGTTTCTGGTGTACGTTGTCGAGATCTGCTTGGTCGAACGTCAAGGGCATAGCTTCTAATTCTGCGTCCTCCTTGGGTCTTGCCTCCTTTGGAATTGGCCGGTTGTCGGGTCCGCGACTAGCATGTCTCTTAGCAGCTGAATATGTGGTCCCACAGACATCAGAACCTCCGGTGATACAATTAATCACCTTGGCATGCTCTGGGGATGTGGGACGCACATCATTCTTTCCTGTCAATTCTTGTAAATAACCTTTCGAGTTAAGCCAGGACAGTTCTTTCTTCAGGGCGATGCAATCATCCGTTACATGACCGAAGTCATTATGGAAATCGCACCATTTTGTTTTATCTTTCTTATCACTATCCTTATCGCTTTTCTTTGGCCATCGAATATTTTGTTGGAGCTGTTTCAGGGACTCGACGACGTCCTTGGCTGATCCAGAGAAGCCATAAGATGATACCTTAGGATACTGGACAAATTTGGAAGTCGTCGGCCCTTTCTTTTCAAATCTGACATTTGAAATCTGTCTGGCAGGCTCTGATCGACCGATCGGCTTTGGTTTGAAGTCTGGCTTTTTAACACCTAGGCCTTTCCTGTCGCTCGAGTGTTTATTTCTGAAGGCAAGGTCATCCTCGACCCTCATATGGGCGAGCATCCTTGCTCGTACGTCTTCAAAGGTTTCTGGAGGA
This sequence comes from Arctium minus, assembly GCA_954870635.1. Taxonomy (NCBI): domain Eukaryota; kingdom Viridiplantae; phylum Streptophyta; class Magnoliopsida; order Asterales; family Asteraceae; genus Arctium; species Arctium minus. The sequence goes on along the minus strand of OX941083.1, from coordinate 118,732,042 downwards.
TATTTCGTAAGATCGAGATACAACCCTGAACTATCGTCCAAACCCCGTTTGTATGCTTCAATGGCTGTTTTTACGTCGCAATTTCGAATACCAATCATCTCCGCGTTAAATCGGTTAAAATAGTCCCGGATGGACTCTCCATTTTTCTGTACGACATAGTAAAGGTCGCTCGTCTGTTTTTCCATTTTTCGGCTGCTGGTGAATTGTTGGGAAAATTGGTTCACTAACTCTGCAAAAGACCCGATGGTTTTGGGTTTGAGATTGATCAACCATTGTAACGCTGCTCCATTCAAGGTCGCTCCAAAACTCTTACACATGCAGACTTCTTGAAATTGATGCGGTATCGAGACAGTCCACATAAGCTGTTTGTATTGGGCAACGTGTTCTGTCGGATCAGTGACACCTGAATATTTTGGGGTGAAGGTCGGGATGCTATACTTCTTTGGGACGTCCACCAACGCGATCTCATCAACAAACGGCGACGCCTGAAATCCTGTACGTGGCTCGACATTAACTGGGACTGCTGCCCCCAACAATTTGGCCAGCATTGACAAGACACGCTCATTCTGCTCTTCCAGAAGCTTTAATCGTTGCGCAACGGGATCTATCGGGATACCTCCTGGGACACCCAATGGAACATAACCTGATCCGTTGAAGCTAGTCTGCTGCGAGGAATCAGAGGCATATCCATTGAATGGCATAGAGACCATATGCATGGTTGGGATTACGAAGGTCGCAGGATTAACTGGTGGTGGACGAGGATAATTAGGCAATGGAGGGGGCACGTTCCAAGTACCGGTATAAGCATTCGTAGCCCCCCACCACATTGTTTCCACTTTGGTTTCTTAGATGCTCGATGGTTTCAGCCGCTTGTCGAGCCTGGGCTGTTAGGGCGTCAATACGGGCACGGGCAGCAGTCAGCTCCATGTTCATCTGGGCCACAACATGATCTTGAGTTCCTTGGAATGCCATTGTCCTTAATGTATGCAAAAGAGAAACACTCGAAGGAAAACGTTAGTACGTCGTAAGATTATCGAAGATTTTCTTTGGATGGGGCCCCACGGTGGGCGCCAAACTGTTTATGCCAAAAATCTCCTAAGGAAAATTTAAAGTAAACGTGAAGCTTGATCCAACCAAAGAAAGTAACACCGATAATCGTACGATTATAATAAAAATAAAGTAAATGAGACGAGAGAATTGGTGATGCGGAAAACCCCTAAAATGGGTAAAAACCACGGACGAGTGTGAGTCGTCGTGCACTATGGACGTCAATCAGGGACGTCGTCCTTTATAACAAGTGTTACAAGTGTAATACAATGTAAAACAATACGATAAAGTAAAGTCGGTCATGCGTCGTGTGTAATTAGACTTCGGTCGTGCGTCGCGCGACAAACGACAGTAGGCTTTATGAATTTCGAGAGAGACTGAACGAGCTTGAGAACGTAATTCGTGAGCTTGTAAGGTATGAGAATCAGATGTCCCGAGTATGAAGTTCTATCTTCATATTTATAATCTATTTCTCCGATTACATGTCTTGAATGTGTATCTTGCTCATTAATAGAATGACCGTTTGATATTGATGATAGCGTCCGTTATGTTCGTTGTTATTGATGATGGCTTCCGTTATGTCCGTTGTTATTGATGATGGCTTCCGTTACAATCTTTGGTCATAAATGTCTTTGAATCCTGCATTAAACATGATATAATGTACGACAGAATTTGTTAGACGGGTTATCAGTCGTTTAGTCGAGGTCGTCAAAAGGAAGGGCGTCGGTTATCGCTGATCGTACGACGATAGACTGTTGGAATTTCTACCCAAACAATACCGTTGCTAAGGATGTGAATACATGTCATATTTACATAATACATGAATAACATTTTTTATTTAAAGATAGAAGAATAGATAGACAAACAAAATTGACAAAATATATCAAAATAAATTTGGATCCAAAAAAACAATAGCTTTTAAGCAGGTCAAGTTGACCCTCATATTTTTCATTTAATAAATAATCAATGTATCACTCAAAATAATAATATAACGTTTATAATAAATAATTTATGAGGTTGTAAGCATTTAAATACGTTTTTCGGTCAATTCTTTAGCATGTATTTTACCAATTTGATCCATTAAAGATAAATATAACCAAAATCAACCTGTTTTTAAGTAAATGGATTGAAGAATAAACTGGATCTACTTTTAAACAAGCCACCTTCTTCAATCGGCAATTGGCATTGACTAAAGCTCTATCAATAGCATAGGCCCAAATTCTGACTAGTTTTCCAACGAATCCATAGTTGACTTCACCCCGATCGATTAGGTGAAACGGTTCTGCAAAGTTTGTTTGTTCATACAAGCAGCATAATTATAGTAGTCAGAAAATTGTGCCAAGCCATGCAATTCGTACTACATGGCGAGATCACTCTACCAATATAAATGGAAGCTTGATAAGTGTTTATCTATAATCACAAAATTATTGCAAAACTCTCAAGTATGATAGAATGTACGATGATGACGTGGCAGTTCCATTGCAGTTAAAACGGGCAAAAACTAACGGAAGTAATTGATGCGCAGGCAAATATCGCACAATAGTGCAACCGGAATCTTGAAATGTGTTTGGCACCTAAACTGGACTACATTGCATAGATCCCGATAAAAAAAATGCAAACTGTTACGATCCAATTACAACTAAACCAAAAAAGCCTGCCGAAGGTGGGTCTAGGAAGAGTAAGATGTACGTAGACTTGATCTTGACCTCTATCTCAAATAGTAGAGTGGTTGTTTCTGTAAAGACTTCAAGCTTGTGAAAAGTGTATGAAAAAATGAAAAAACAGCAAAGCTTAGAATTTGAAAAACTAGATATAAGTGAGCAATAAAACATAAATCCTAACTACAAACTAACTAACCCTAACCCCTACCTCTACAGATCCCTTCCTTTCGGTCTAGATCTCCACCGCTAGTTTGCTACCCTAATCTTGCGGTCTCCAACAAAAGTATCTGGTGTTGGATTAACAAATTTTGTTTTGGACCAGCATTTTAACTATCATTTTATGGATAATCAACTACCATCAAGTACATACTCTACTGAAACCTGTATAAAAAGGCTTGTACAATTCCATAAATAATAATAATAAATAATAAGTAATCTATGATGATAATTACAATAAACCAGCTAACTAGTTACAGAAATATCATGTTCATGTATACTCCGCCATCATCAACATGCCCAACCCTGTCTAAAAGGGTATGTGGGCTGTGTGCATACACCCCCTACTAGTAGTGTAGTTGCAGCATCATTATATGGGTTTGGGTTTAATCTACACGACAGAAACGGTTAGTTACGTTAGGTTAGGTTAGGTTCCATACCGAGCTGCTTGCTTATGCACCATCTTGATTGCTTCCGGTGAACATACCGTTCCTTTAGTATCTTATAAGGGTCGGTAATGCACAATGAATTTCAGCTAACAAATGGAAGATCCAAGTAAGGAGCTGATCTCTTGGTAGATCGATAAGTAATTCCGCCTGTCAAACACCCATCCATCTCAGATTTGGAACGCAATGAAAAAGGCACACAGTCTTGGAAATATGTAATTACTACACTATTTAATTAATTAAATGACAATTTCACATTTGATAATAGGAGTAATGGATCTCTCCATCTCATAATTAAGGGTAGAATTGAAAAGTAGGCACTTGCTTTTGAAAGTGGACACTTATTTTGGGACAAACTAATAGAAACATGGACACTTAGAGCATCTCCAACAACTATGCTAAAATAGAGAATTTGGAGATTTAGGATTTTTCTTGCTCCAACAGCTATGCTAAAATGTACGCTAAAATAAAGAAAAGAAGAGAGAGAAGATGGACTCTAGAACTTTATATAAGAGAGAGAAATAATATTTTAAATTTTTCACCAACAAAAGGTATTGAAATTAAATTTTTTAGGAGAGAGAAATAATATTTTATTAAATGTATTGAATATTTTAATAATATAGTTAATGCTGAAATTGCTAAAATAGAGTAGCTATTTGGAGTTGGATGTAATTTTTTTAGAGATTTTGACTTTTGATACCCTATTTTAGAGAAATTATAACATAGTTGTTAGAGATGCTCTTATTGGGACGGAGGGAGTAACGAGTAACTAGAAAAGATGTCTTTTGTACCTTAATTTCGTCGCCTTCAAAAGCAAGCATGTTGCGGTGAACTTCTGAGATCATGGCTTCTGTTATCATCTTGAATACCTTTTCACCCATGTTTGTCTTCATTCCCACAGTTTTTCCCATGACATAGATTGTAGTGATCCCGATATCTGCTGCCATTCTCCTAACGTAAAGTTTCTTCAGTAAAACTTCCATGGCGTAAGGCTCTTTTCCGTACTGCCTCCGTAGATCAACTGTAAATTGCACCAAGCTCCAGGTGTCTTTTTCCGCAGCTTTCTCTGCATCATTAACTACTTCTATGGGGTTGTCCAGATAATTTACGTACTCAGAAGAGAGACGAGGATTTATATCCAATTCAAGCTGACATAAAACAACATAAAAAATCAACAGACTAATCTGCATCCTTCGATAATCAAACGATAAACCAACTAAAATTTAATACCATCACCCCCTCTCCTCCCAATTAAGAGCTTAAGCTAATTAGACCCCCTTCACCCTCATTACATGCTTAATTCTTGAGAATATTCTCATCTCTTTGGAAAAATAATGTACATGTGTCTTGTAAGTCGATCAAAACACTAATAAAATATTATTATCTCCCTCCCAAAATAAATGTTCACAATGAAAAAGGCATACAATTTTTAGAAATGTGTAATTATTACACTTTTTAATTAACTAAATGACAATTTTACCCTTAATAATGGAGGGAGTAATGAATTTCTCCATCTCATGATTAAGAGTGGAATTGGAGAGTAGACACTTATTTTTGAAAGTGGACACTTATTTTGAGACAAACTAAAATAGGAATATGGACAGTTATTTTGGGATGGAGTATCAGAAGGCGAAAATCATATACCTTGACTGATTCATAAGGAACTGGACGAGTTCTATGTACATCAACCTGGCAAGAACAAGACCTTGCAATTAAGTTAAAGGGATCAAAGCAGTTGAATGCAAAAGGACTGGGATGAAGTAAATCATATTGAAGAGGATAGCAGGAGCTAACAAGAACTCCCATAATACAAGGAATAAAGTTGCATATTTCAGATATCATATAAAAGATAACTGACACAAAGAACCAGAAAAGAGAAACATAATACCATCGATAAGCTCTCAAAAAGCATTTCAAAGAACAGATCAATGCCTACGTTGCCGATATCCCCTGTTTGTTGCACACCAAAAATATTACCAAATCCCCTTATAGCCATGTCTCTTTCTGCAAGTTGTAAGCCTTGACCAAGGTCACTACATTCTTCAAGAGCTGTCAGCCTTTTCTGTATTGTTGCAAACAGTTATATTTAGTAGTAATACTTTGTAAATGACAAGATGCCCATCAAAAAAAGTTTTCTAGATCTATGCAGAAACCAAAACAAACGATGCTAAATACATCGACCACTTGTTCCCATTAACGACCATGATCTGAAGGACTATAGAGCTATTAGTTATGCTAAAAGGAAGGTAAGGAAGTCCCATACCTTTGCTTCTGGAGAAAGCAACAACTTATTAGGGTAGAATAGATGAGCATGAGCTTCCTTATCTGTCCTTCCCACTCTTCCACGCAACTATACCAACAAAGTTATCAAAAACGAAAAAGATTAGGAAAATGCTTTCTGTCACATGCATATGAACTTGCGATGGCTGATGAATACAAAACGTCGATTATTTCTAGCAGTAAAGAAGAAATTTTCCAGTGTCGTATACAAAAACAAACAACTGCCCATCTCCATATGTTATTTGTACAATATAGCCATCATTACAGGTTATTCGGAAATCCAAGCTAGCATGTGAATGTTAACAAGTTATATTGAGGGTCAATCAACGTGAATTAAAAAAGAAGACAGATCTGCGTAGCAACATAACAGTAAAGTCTTCAAAATATTAAGGCAGCGCTTTGTAGAAGTTCATTGAGTCGAGAAGTATAATGAGATACATATTTGTTATAGAATAGGAGTGTATACATTTAGGAGGATTATAAGGGATTTGATATCCTGCCAATGCCATTAGTTATATTCTAAGGTATCTAAAGGGGTGTCAGGACGTAGCATCTCATATCAAAATCATGGCCACCACATCATACCAGTTACATAGATGTTTACAATGGAGACTAGAAACAGGCACTCCACCATCAGTTATTGTGTCTTTGTTGGAGAAAATCTTGTCTCTTGGGAGAGTAAGAAACAGAGTATTGTATATATTCAGGAGAATATTAGGGATTTGATTTAAGGGAACTAATTTGATCCCTCTCCTTATTTAGAGTCTAGCATGTGTATATATCCATGTATTCATGTGCATTGTCGTATTGATAATATACATAAATCAATAAACTCTCAATTAATTTTAGAATATATAGATGTGACTTGTGAGCAATTAGGTTCAAATGAATGTTCTATCACCCAGAGTGGATTTAGAACCATGAATATGTAATACATTAGAAGGTTCATGCGCCTGACAGAATCATAGAAACCAAACTCTTAAGACATCCAACACTCCTCAAGTTTGAGCATAAATGTCAATCATTCGCAACTTGCTACATATAAAACCAATACAAGCCTCCCATATAGGCTTCATCAGGAAGTCAATCGGCAGCCTCGTACTTTGTCTAAATGTGAAGAACGTTAAAGGAGGCTTTATAGCAATACAGAAACATGACAAATTTGTAACAAGAACAACCAAGTGAAGCGAGTCTGTGGACAAATTACTGGATCAGGAGATTAACAGTGTGTCAAACCTTGCAACAGGTGTTTACAAACCTAGGTGGAGATGCCAATGGAATACGAAGATCAATCAGAACTAGACAGAAATGAACTAGTATTAAAAAGCAACAGAGGTGGATTGGGCAGAACTGGACACCAGTTGCAGTTGATCTAGCAACAAGGGCAGACGACAGAGTGGGCAACGACACTAAGTCAGAGTGGCATGAATGACACGATATTTTTTTGACTGAATGACGCCACAGGATGATCAGAACAGAGCAATGAATAGCAACATGGTTGAATCAGTGGCAGGGATAAGTTGAACAATCTAATTGATCCAAAGCATCAGACAACTGTGGTAAGATCAACGAGGTTAGTTTGAATGGCAGTAAGGAAGTCCAATAATGACCAGAATAGATTACAACTGACTGCTACTCTCCTGCTTCATGTTAATATGTTTTAGAGAGTAACAGTTTCCAATATTAGAGCCTTAGTTCTGATATAATTCAAATGTTTAGGGTTTGAAGAATGTATTCTTACTGGGAGAGATCTATATTTGGTACGTTAGTTAGGTGGGGAGCCTGAATAGACACACATAGAAAAAAACAAAACCTGAATAAAATACAGACACACTTGACAACTGACAGAAGCCTCTCTGTATTGCGGATTGCGGTAAGGCTTTACATTGGAGAAGTGTAAAAATATTCTTGAAACCTACAGATTAATGTTTATCAGCCGAACATAAGAAATACAGACACACAGTGAACATGCACAAGTAGAGTAGGGAGTAGGCTGTCTATGAGGGCTTGAATCCGGGAATAGAAGCACAGCTGAGCCTGTACAAGAAGGCCAGAGAAAAATAATTGAAAATGTTGGCTTACAGAAGTGTCTGCTTTTATTCTCAATCAAAGACTGATTTCTGTCTATCCTCTACTTTAGATTGTATTGATAATATTTCACGAATGTATAGCAATTTCTGTATGAATTTCACACCATTGAGTTTGGCTGCACTTAATAAGTCATTGTTACAGATGATATGTAGTACATTTCCTTCTCATAGAGGCTTGATTTGCCAATCAAGTTTTGAGGCCTACATCTCTATTTGTGGGACTTTACCCAGATGAGGCACTTATTGCCTAGCTACTGCATATAGAATTAGAAATGGTCAGTTTATAAATTGAACGAGGCTGATGCATATACATCCAATTTATGAGAGGGATACATAGTATGATGATATTCATATACCATATGCATGTTAGAGTCTTTAAGAATACAGCAGGAGCCAAGGAGTGATGGTCCGGAAAGAACCTGATACAGCTGTGCAAGCCCAAATTGCTGAAAGTCCTGGATTATGATGGTGTTAGCATTTTGAATGTCAAGCCCACTCTCTACTATATTTGTGGAAATTAGAATCCTGATGTCTCCATCTACAAATCTTGTCATGGTTTTCTCCAACCGTTTTGAATATAGCTGCAGAAAAATACAGAGGTTAAAGAAGATAAATAAAAAGGGGGGGGGGGGGGGGGGGGAGGAGTTGCAGATCTATTATTAGATAATGCATAGTTTGCACACATATTTGGGAACTTTTAAGAAATGGCCAAATGAAATAAGTTTCTGACCTAACACGCTTGAGTCAAAGATATGAAGTTCACACTCACCATGGACCAAAGTTCCACGAAGATATTATAAAGATGTGCTATGTTACCAACTCAATTAGAAAGTTAATGCTTAAAAGGAGGAATAAGACCATATAAATATGTTAACATCCCCCTAAGGCACATTGATATTAACAACAGGTAAACTACAAAAACAAAAAGTTTGAAGAAACAAAGGCAGGCCAGAAGACTTGAGAGAAGAATTGCAAAATTAGGTTCCGGAGACGATGTCAATTACCAAGTACCAACAGATATCAAAGCTTCAGAGGAAGGAGGAACAACAATGTATGTTAAGCATACATGGGACTACATAATGGGGAAGCCCTTATGCAAAGAAGGTTTACCTGTCCATGAGCAATGGCAATTTCAACATCTGGAAATGACTTCTCAAGAAATGACATCACCTCTTCAAGACCTGTGGATAGTAATAAATTCCATTTAACTAGATCACCAAGTAACAACAAGCCTATACTTCAAAGATCCCTAGTGAAGTGAAGTAACGGCTCTGACTTGAAATAGTCAAAGTTGAAGTCGGAAGCATCTCCATTTCCAAATGCTAGTTAGTTCGACCCATTAAGACTAGAGCATATAGTATACTTGCATGAGTGTGCAATGCGCACTTCAACAAGGTTACCTTGAATACGAGGCAAAACATAGAAAACCTGGCCTCCACGGTCCAGCTCATATTTGATTGCTGATATAACCTTTTCCTCACTATACTCTGAAAGATAGGTTTTTACTGGAACTCTTTGAGGAGGTGGTGTCGAGATCAAGCTGAGAGGAAATGAGAAAGAATTACGTTGAGAGGAAAGGATTGTTATTCCAGACAAATTTAATGCTTATTGGTTTCTCAAAGTAAATCATGCTGACCAGGATCAAATTGCTAAAAGGTTACAGCCACACACTTGATGAACCTCATACAAATAGCAAAAGTACAAGATATTCCAACAATGAAGATTTGCAAAAAATTTCAAACTTAACTAAGATAATCAAAATGTGTGATAGACCCATGATTCAACATATATAAACGTATAAATCAGATTTGATACTCAGTCAAGCAGAAATTCCAGACTTACTATGGTATTACCTGCAATCACGAAACCCAGTTAATGCTAAATAGAGGGTTCTTGGTATAGGTGTTGCAGAAAGAGCAAGAACATCAACTGAAGTTTTAAATGAAGCAATCATCTCCTTCTGTTTGACACCAAACCTCTGTAAAGCAAAGACAGAGTATCTCAGGAAATCAAGCATGGTCAAGCCTTAGAAGAGGATATTCATATACAAGGCTACTGGAGAGATATCAGAAGCATTCAACTGCAACACCCCACTCAACTTCTTTCCACAGGATTACCAAAGAATCTTATATCTTAAAACAATGTATTATGCTGACTGATGGGGAAATATCTCAAACTATATGCAATAATATGTTAGAAGACATTTTACCAGTTTGGTTTGTGTCTTATGTTTAGGTTGCCCCAAGGTGTTGCTTCTTATGATAACAAAGACCCCCTTCGGAAGTTAGTTAGGGATCTATGTTACACATGAGTTGGTATGTAAACACGGGCTGCCGTAATTCCAAGACACTCTTCAGGATTGGGGTCCGGGTCTGGGCCCCTTCTTCAGCGTAACTAGGTTTTTTTTTTGCTATACTACCTTTAGCCTGTATTTCATGTCTATGGGCCTAAGATATCCAATTGCTGCCTTATTGGGTACCATCCCTAACAATTTCTTTGCTAGAAGGCCATTCTTGTTAACAGGAGGAATTTACTGCGTGGTTTGATTTAATATGCACTATTGCAACTTCTGAATGTTACACGAGTTACTTTCTAACTTCATGATAGAGTAGACATGTCACTTCTAGGAGAAAATTTATAATACATTACACATCCAACACAGTTGTTCCAATAGAAAATTTTGACCTACATACCTAGAAGTATTTATGCTAGCATTAAATCAGAAGTAGTATTTCACTTTTTAAAATCAGAAGTTGGACACTAATTATGGTACGGATGAAATACCATGTTACTTTACCACTTGATCTCTAAATGAAATACATCAGATTTCTCTTAGAGCAAAATAACATGTTGCGTATGTGGCTTAGCCTAAGGTATGATCAAAATGCCAATGGCTACATTATTCACCAGGGAAGGGGTGAAGAAAATAAGACGACAGGAATACAACCAGTTAAGGAAGTTAAGATGATAGCCTTTAGTAGCTCTGTGATACTAGCCATGTACCCAATAGCACACAAAATCTATGATGTTTACTTCTATTCTTCTTATCCTACGGTATACATTTTCAACCACATTAGGGGCAAATCCATATATTATTTTTGTGGTTGTTTATTTTGTGTTTGCTTTTATTTATTGCTTTATTATTGTTATGATAACTGCAAACGTTTTTAAAATAAAATCAAACGCAAAACAAATTTTAAATCGGTAAATAAAATATGATATTTTAAAATTGATATGTTTATCAAAATCAAACCGATTTAATAAGATAAACTTTTAAAACAATATTTTAGAAATAAAATCAAACGTTTTAAAAGAAATTAGAATGTTTTCTAAAATTAAACCTTTTACAAAATGTAAACGTAACGCCACCCATTTAAGGTACTTGTCAAGCATACATGATTCCGGTATGGTTAGTGCTTAGCCAATCATGCCGGTTGAATGTAGTGTAAGATAAGGAGCCAAATTAACAAGATTTAAGTGGACAGTTGCTTGGCCATTCACTTAAATAGTCGTATTTTGGACGACTAATCCCAGTAAACCCTAAGTCTAGTATTTAGGTGGGATCACGATACCTTAGTATGGTTTGTTTACTTGAGAATATCATAAACAGTTGCTTGGCCATTTATGAGTATTTTCAAGGCGTTGAAGTGGGATTAAACGTGCCATTTTCAATATATGATATATTGAATAGGATCCCACGATATCTAAGAGTTATGTTGAACATAATTGGATGATGCCTACCTAAATAGCCTAATTCCATAAACAGTTGCTTGGCCATTTATGGAAGTAGGTGAAATATGGATCTTAGCTCAAATCAAATGATTTTGAAAGGTTAATCCATTTATTTGAGATATTAAAGTTACTAAAATTAAATCATGTTTTTGTAGATGTCTACCTCAGATTCAAACTCAAACAATTTATCCCAATTTACACTACGGTCAATCCTGGATAAGGAAAAATTGGACGGAACGAACTTCATCGAATGGTTTCGCTCCCTAAGGGCAGTCCTTAGGTATGAAAAGAAGTTCTACGTTCTTGAAAACCCCCCTCCAAATGCTCCTGTCAGAAATGCTCCAACTAAAGTCAGAACTGCTTATGATAAGTACCAAAATGACTCTCTGATTGTTGGTTGCCTAATGTTAGCCACCATGACTCCCGAATTAATACGGGATCATGAAAACATGACTGCTTGGGATATGATATCTTCACTGAAGTCTATGTTTCGGTTACAAATAAAGCAGGAGAGATTTAATACAGTTAAAGCATTGGCTGCTTGTAAAATGACTGAACGTTCGTCAGTTAGTACCCACATTTTGAAAATGAAAGGATACTTTGATCAACTGACACGTCTTGGTTCCCCACTGGGTCAAGAGTTGGAAATCGATATGGTTCTCAACTCCCTACCCAAAACATATAAGCAGTTCATTAAGGTCTATAATATGAAAGGTTTGAATAAAACTCTCACAGAGCTTTACAGCTTACTTAAAACTACTGAGAGGGATATGAAATCCAAGTTGGGTTCAACCAAACCAAAACAGGCTTTGATGATCAAACCTGACAGTGGGATAATCAAGAAAAAGGAGGAGATAACCAAGGGTAAAACACATGTTGGAAGCTCCAGCATAAATAAGGGCAGAGGAGAAATTCCTGAGGTTGCAGTATGGTATAATTGTTTTCACCATGGGCACCAAATGAGAACTTGTCCAGCCCGATTGGCAGAAATCAAGAAGCAGAAGGCTAACAGAGCCAGACCTTCAGGTATGTTTACCATTTTGATTTAATTCACTTCTGGCTAAGTGTTACATATTGAGTATGATACTCATATTAGTACTACTTTTTCAGGAAATAAGAAGTGAAGAGAAGATGAAACCAGACCAAATGAAGCTAAGCTAGCTGTTGCTCAAAGGGACATGTGATGTGAACTTTCCAGATGGTCTTACAGTAACACTTAACAAGTGTCTTCATGTACCTAGTGCTACTAGGAATTAAGTTTCATTTTCTCAATTACAACAAACCGAATTTATGTTTTAGAAATAAACTTTCGTTTTATCTTGATAAATGTTTTATGAAATTAATAGTTGTAATTATAAATCATTGTAACGAATTAAGCAAGGATTAAAACTGATCTATTTGTGACATTTAAACAAGAAACACATAGCCAAACTCCAGGCGGACGAAGAGTTGGAATCATATGATGATTCATATGATATATGTGTATCTTGTTAGTCAAGATGACAAAAGAGCCTTCAAAGGGTAAACCTTTAAAGGCCACAAGAACTATTAGGGGTTAACCATACTGATGTATGCTAGACTTATAGTCATGTCACAAGATACGGTCATCACTACTCCCTTACATCCTACTGATGACTTCAGTAGACATAGGTATGTTTACCGAATAAAGCAAATATAAAAGCTTTGAAATTATTCAAAGAGTTTTAGAATGAAGTAGTGAGCATACTTGGCAAAGGATAAAGATGCTTCGGTTAGATCGAGGTCATGAATATCTAAGCCAATAGATCATCCTAGAGATTTTTTTGGGATTGTATCCCAGTTAACTCCTCACGGGACATCGCATCACAACGGTGTATCCAATAAGAGAAATAGAACCCTGTTGAACATGGTTCACTCTATGATGAGTCTCATCACTCTGCCTAAATATTTCCGGGGTTATGCCCTAGAAACAGTTGCCCAAATACTAGTTTATGTAGCAACCAACAACGACTAATAAAACTCACTCTCTTAATATGAACCGGGAAGATCCCAAAGTAATCATATTTGAGAATATGGGATTATAATGCTTAAGCTAAGCATAAAGCTTTTGGAAAACATGATTCAAAGGTCTGAAAAGTACATCTTTATGTGATATCCAATTGGATATTATTTCTACAGGTCTAGCGAGAACAAAAGTTTTGTTAACACACCATAATGAGTTCTTAAGAAACGATTTTCTATCAAGAATCACAAATGGGGACACAGTAGATCTTGAAGAAATTCAAGAACCACAAAGATGGGACGATGGTTGACACTGACATTCAACAAGATATTGAGCTTCAACAAACTGTTGAAGATAATAAACGAGATACAAGATAATCCGAAGATCGGATTACTGATAAATGGCAAGAAGCCATGAAGACTGATGTCAAAAGCCACATTCCTTAAAAGGAATATTGAGCGAGGACGAATACAAGGCTTTAAAACATCAAACCTAAAAGTGCAAGTTGCAAAAGTCCATTTATGGACTAGAACAATCATCTCGTAATTGAAATCTTGTATACAAGAAGGTCAGTGGGAGCATAACAATATTCTAGATCCTATATGACATCCCAATGCTTGAAGGTGTAAAATCATGGATTAAGATAGTACTTCGCGATGAAGGATCTAGAAGAGACAAAGTCCTTGGTATAAAGATCTCTCGTAGCAGATCAAAATGCTTAATTAGATTAAGCAAAAGTACATACATTGACAAGATCTTGAAACACTTCAAGATGAAGGGTTCCAAGAAAGGAAACTTGCCAATAGAACATAGTGTACATCCGAGTATAACTCAGAGTCCTAGCACTAAAGAGGACATGAACCGTATAAAGGGTGTTCCCTTTGTTTTCAGCCAACTATTCAAACATGTATGCCATGTTAATGTACTAAGACCGGATGTCTCGTATACCCTGTGTATGACGAGCAGATATTAGTCAAACCAAGTGATGCTCACTGTATAACAATGAAGAACATTATGAGGTATCTAAGGATAACTAAAGATATGTTCTTACTATACAACGGTTAGGAAAGAGATCTGTGTGTTTGAGGATGCATAGATGCTAGTTTTCAAACCAACCGTAATGACTTAAATTGTAATAGGGATATATGTATTGAACGGATGTACTATGAGCTATAAGAGCTTACATACAAAACTACTTGTCAAGCCTATGTCTCAAAACAAACATGATGTTCATGTTATAGGCTTAAAAGTTTTTTTTGAATAATAATTTTAGTAAAACTTTAAACTTTTTGGAACATTAAAACAGTTATGTTTTATCTGATATAGCATACTGGGCATGAGTATATACATTAAACATTTATGTGTTCTTTATTAGCATGTTTAAGTATCCTTAAATGAATATGATGATCATATTATTTAAAACCGTCCTTGATCACTTATTACTAGGGGACTAGTAATAAATCAAGATCATTGTGAAGTCTGGTCATAGTCCAAGTTGGAAGTGCACTAGGTGCAACCAGAGTCACATGCGCTTGTCGGAGCACAAGGCGTTGGACAAGACCCACGGTCAAGATCACCTCATAGATCGGCGTCATAAGGTGAGTCTTGAAATAGTATAAGACTATTTATCCTCAGACCTGAGATGTGCATTGGGATCTAATGCACAAGGAGTGTTATACTTTGATATAGTCTAACGTTACCCTTGACCGGGTAATCATAAGGGCTATATTAGGTATAACATGAATTATGTAGTTAGTCGTGTACATGCAATATGAGATTTGCTCCTCTCAAGATGAGAGAGATATTTCTGGGCCCCTCGATTACATATTATGATTTACATGCATGAACAAGTGGATTAGTTGGACTAATGACACTTGTATAATCAAATATGTTGGGATCGAGAAACACAATCTTTGAACTATAAATGATGAGATAGATCTATGCCTTAAGTTCAAAATAAAATATCGTGAAGCAAAAGGATAATGAATGATTCTACTATATGATTGATTAGATCAATCAAATTGCTCGAAAGTAAAAGCACATTTACATAGCCTTGGGGGCGGTGACGTGTTGCTAGACGCTTACCATCGTCTGTGTTACTGTGTATCGTGTGCAAGTGGGAGAATGTAAGTTATTATATGCCCACAACACGTGTCACACAGAGATACTGCTGAGAAGTTTGTAAACCTATAGGGTCGCACACAAAGAATGCGTTTGTTTCCATTTGTAGAAACCCGGATTTTATGAAAATATGTGTTAAACTGTAATTATGATAATTACAGGGTGAAAACGTAATTATGTTAATTACGGGGGAATTATCTGTAATTATATTTTAAAGTTTAAAAGGATAATTATATATATTTATATAATTATATTATAAAGTTTAAAAGGATAATTATATATTTGAATTTGATTTGAATATTACAGATAATAATTAAACCTTATTAAATTATTAGTTGAATTATAGTCTAACTATAATTCTTCTGATATAAATAAGGGGTTAGGCTAAACCATTTGATAGACGATTGAATTAGAATTAGCCTTTCAGTTAAATACAGAAAAGAAACCTTTTCTTTTCTGTAAAACACATATAGATCTAGGGTTCTTGGGCTAGCACCCGGTGGAGACGGGAAACGTGTTCGTGTGTGGACTACCAATAGAGGAAACCTGCTTTGGTTTCTTGATGCTACGTTTCAATCCTGATTGATCTCCAAAAGGTAAGATTCTAAACACCCTATGGTGTGGTTTATTTTAATTAAATGCATCATTGGATCCGATTGGGTTTTAAGGTTTATTTAGAAAAGTTTTCTATATTAGTTGTAACCAAAATTTATTTAATTTTCCGCTGCGTTTTATCGGTTACAAATTTCATCAAAACCCTTCAGTTATGATAAACTGGTAATTGGTGAAGGAGGCGAACCTGTTCTTCATCAACAATTAGAAGACCCAATCTATCATACACGACACGGCTGCCAAGAAGCGAGTGAGTTCCAACAATAATATCCAGATGCCCATGTTCGATCATATGAAAATACTCCTCTCTCTCTGCTCTGGTCTGCATGCTGTAAAAGGTTAGGTCCATAGCAAGGTAGCTAGTTGAGTATCATGGCCCTACTTTCCAACAAATGGCAGCAAAAGTTTCAAACGATTTGGGGTGAGTAAAAATGCACACCTATGGCAAGTTCATAAGGGCTTGACATCTACAATTATTAAGTAATGACATAGCTGGAAAATATAACACTTAATTATACTCCTTCCATCCCATTAAAATTGCAATGTTCGAAATTTGAATCAACACATAATTCCATACAAGTGTTTGACGATTAATCATTTGTCCAAGATATCCTTCAATAATAAGAGAAAAAGGGATTTTCATGGACCGTAAGTAAAAAAGAGTAGCATCAATTGTTTGCAACATTCATTATGGGTAAGTAGGCAATTTTATCTTTAAAAGTGAGAAAAAAAAAAGACCTTCCAGTTTTTATGGACATCTCAAAATAAAAACTTCTTGTATTTTCATGGAATTGAGTAGTAGAAATCCGATCGAGCATTACACATTACCTAGATGCTCAAATATGCAAAAAGGGGGGATAATCAACTAAAAGTAGCTAAAAGAATAAGAGAAACACTTGCACAAAGCAAATATCTAATACAAACAGATAATAGTTTCCTACCAAATTAAACCACAAGAAGTGCTCCAATTTAAAAAAGAACACACCTGATATCTGCTCATGATCCCAACCTTGATGTCAGGGTATTTGGAAAATCTCTCCGAGATAACACCAAAATGCTGTTTAGCCAAAACAATGGTGGGTGCTAATAACATCGCCTGCTTCCCAGCTGAAACCACGCAAAAGATCGCCCTTTGAGCAACTTCAGTCTTGCCAAAGCCGACATCTCCACAGATCAATCTATCCATAGGAGTTTCTCTCTCTGTCAAATCCTTCTCAACATCAATAAAGGCCTGTCACGAGGTTGAAGATTTCAGACTATTTTAGACCATGAGAAATGGCATTTACATGAAGAACGATCCTGTTATCCATATAAAGAAGTGAACTCCCCTAGAGCTCTTAGACACAAATAAATCCTCCAATGCATTCCCATCTAAGACTCTGATTACGTAAGTATACATTCCAAGCGCTCAAATCTTTCTTAACTACTTCATCCACATCAAATTTAGCTGACATCTGCATGTCTTAACAACCTTCTCTTCATACAAGTTTCCACTTCTAATTAGTGCATTCAAGGTCTATGTTTCCAAGATATCTAAAGCGTATTTCCTCAATTTCTCCTCTTGTGTACATGTTTCTCAAAGGCCATGCACTTTGTCTTGTAAAATCTAATGAGTATGGCTAACATCCATGGCAATTTTGTCATCATTTAGTAAAATCTAATCCCAAATAATAACAAAAAAAATCATTTCTAACTGCCTCTCCGAACACGTTTATCACATCTTTCGCTTCCGTATCAACACCACCGAAGTTGCTGTTTGTGTATTTCGTTTTAGTCAGGATTAAGCTAAAAAACCTCAGATTCAGAGGCAGTTCTCCATACCTCCAACTTTAACACTTTGGCTAGTCTAATTAACCAACACAATATCATTACCAAATATACTACACCCCAGTGTATCCTCTTAAATGGAGCTCATGCTCATCCATCTTTTAGTTCAAAATGAAGTTCAATTAGTTTTATTTTAAAGACATTGATTTCCATTTCAAGATGTTTATGGATTTAAAACCAAAAAAACAACCTCACACATTTTACATTTATATTTAAAAGAAGAACCCAGTACAAATCAAACAATAAAGTAAAACCTCTTCGGTCGTCTATCAGCATTGTAAAAATCAGCCCATAAATTAAATTGGAATGCTTACTGCATCCTCGCCCAAAAAAGAAAACAAAAAATTCGAGGAAAACCTGTTCCTGATCAGGCGTGGGATCATAAGGAAATTGAGACACAAATTCAGCCATTGCCGGATTCTTAGGGTACGGAGGCCTCTTCCGTCTTAGCCTGTTTAAATACACCTCCATCAAGTCCACAACCATCTTCTGAACTGCAACCTTCCCTTTGATCCTTCTCTTCTCCCACCCACTTGTGTCCTTCAATCTGCCCAAACCTCGAGGCGCTCTGTTTTCATTTGGACTGCAAGAAAGGTTGTTTTAAGGTTTCCAACCATGAAAATTGGTAGTTAATTTCCTCGCGTAAACACAGTTATTAACATACAACAAACAATTCCCGGAAAAACATTTACTTCAAAAACCAGTTGAATAGTAACCAAGTTGAGGGATTACATGATAAGTAAAGAAAAGAGAATAAGTATACATACAGATTATAGCGATAGAGGAATCGAGAGGCTTGCTTAACAGGGAGCTTAGCCACTCCGTCAGCGTACTGTATGTATACGTAGTCAATTGGGGCAGTAGCGCCCTCAGGAATGCTAGGTCTGATCGATATAAACCGACCTATTCCAACTTTCTTATGGACAACATAATCACCTTCTTCAAGAGTGAAAGGATCAACCTTATAACTGAAACCAGCCTCACCATTATTAGAAGCTCCCATAGTAACCAAATGACCTTTCTTCAATTCCCGCAATCCTCTTTGCTGCTGCTGTTTCACCAACTGAATATACTTATCAACCTCTTCATTCGTCACACTCGCACCGGAACTCGAATCAGACATGTGATTGGGCCTCCCTGAAGCTCGTTTCGCAGATTGTTCTCGAAGAATCCTTTCGTTGAATATGGAAATAGGATCATTCTCAGATTCCTGGCTGTCGAAACGAGCAGTACGGTTGGGAGCAGTAGTGATGGAAGTGACGCCGGTAAGAGATGCGAACGGAGAGGATGAATAACTCCGGCGACGGAGGACGTCGTGGTTACTAAGTGTAGAAGGGGAAATTCGTCTTCCTCCTCTGAGGAATGGCGTCCATAGCCTGAAAGAAGACGCATATGGAAGAGGCAGTGGCGGTGGTGGTGGTGGCGGAGGAGAGGAGATGCAAGCTATGGGCTTGATGATAAGAATGGCCGCCATTGCCGGAGCTGACAGCCAGTAATTAAGCCGATAAGCCGAGGAGACAGGAGAATAGTTTTTTCAGGTTATCATTAATAAATAATTTTCTTTCCTATTTTAATAAGTAAAATAAAATAAAAAACATTAATGGAATAACAAAGATATAACACTTTTAGTACTTTAAGTTTTATGTTTTATTAACTTTAGTCCAGTTTTAAGTATTTTGTAACATTCAAGTCAATGTCGTTAGTAACTTCCGTTATTTGAAGGACAAAATGGGTATTATATGTCCTTTGATTTCATTTTCAAATCAAACACAACTACCCCTAAATTATCAAATCCAATTTCTCTCTTTGATTTTATCTTCTTTTGAATTCTTATAAGGAAAAACATATTACTTTCACAAATGGAAGGAGTGTTTTTTTTTTTTTTCATAAATGGAAGGAGCATGATTTTTTATTGGGAGGGACATGTTTGGAAAAAGACTTGGTTTTTTGTATAAAGTCCCCCCCCTCCGAAAAAAAAACTTATTAAATAAGTTACTTTCTATATCATTTAGGGTGCGTTTGATACGACGAGACATGACAAAACAAATGTTCAACGTTTGGTAAAACAGAACTGGACAGAGCAGATAACATGACTAATTTACCTCTAATAAGTTGTTTATATTATATATATATATACATATATATTTTGATTAATTATGTAATTTATTAGTATCAAATCATGTTTGGCCCAGTGGTAAGATAACATCCTTTGGGGGTCAGTGGATGATATCTCTGACTACCAGAGTTCGAACCCCGTGGCAAGCATGTGGCGATATCCAGATCATGGGCCCGTGTTCCCTTAATTGGGCTGACACGTGTGTTGATGTCGTTCAAAAAAAATTATGTAATTTATTAAATTATAACGAAATAAATATTTTTTATAACAAAATATAGTATTAGAAAGTTCTTTTCAAGATAGATTAAAGTGACATCAAAATAAAAATGATATATAGTTTCAAAATTTTATTTTTTAATCTTTTCTATATTTTTTTACTATTAATATTTAATAATTTAAATAAACTAATTAAAACATAGCAACTATACAAAAATAATATTTGAGGATGATAAGTGAAAATTTTAAAAAACATAAAATAAAATAAATAAAATTTAAAGATTGAATAAAATATAAAAAAGAAGACGTATTTAATGTTTTAGAAAATAATTAGATTTTATTTTAAGGTTATATTGGTAAAACATAAGTCTGTTCCACTTTGTTCCAGCTTGTTTCATGGGATGAGGGTGAAACAAGCATGTTCCACTTTTGTTCCACTCTGCTCCTGTCTGTTCCACCTAATAGTCATGTCAAACATGGGACAGTGATCCATATTCTGTTCTGTCATGTTCAGTGTACCAAACGCACCATAAGTCACTACCAAACAATGATGTATAGTTGATCAAATAAGTTGTGAGTCACATTAAGCTCGTCAAGCTACTAATAAATAGAACCCCTTAATCCATCAAGTCTAAAACCCCTTTTTAATGCAGAGGTAGCTCAAGGCCTTGGCATAAGTCGGGAGCCTTCATGGAAAAAGTTGTTCTATCCTTTGAGATAGTGGTCAGGATATTATAAATGCAACCCCTTTCAGACCCTACTTTCAAATGAGATATACTGAATTTGTTTGGTTAGGTATTAAAATATAGATAATCTTGAAAATGAGTTTCCGAGGTTGATAGTAATTGAAACTTGGAAAAAACCCAACTACAATGCAAGTTAACACCCAACATCCAGAATACGAGCATATAATAGTATACAATTATACCTGCAGACTACAACTTTAATCTGGCAGGTAAGGAGGTGAGCATTCTTACATAATTATCTAAAACTACGTCAAATACCAAAGAAATACCAACAAAGAAGTTTGTGTCATACACTCTTAACACAATATGATCATCTTGCAGTCTCTAATGGGCTATACATCTCTAAATATATGTGCAAGAGATACAAGGAGTGTTTCTACTTACTCGTTCACAAACCCGCCCTTCATCGATTACTAAGGGGTAAAAACGAGCCAAATTTACAGCATTTTTTTCAAGCATCGGGGGCAGGAAGGCTACAGGAAGATGCCAGCAGGAACCATGAGACCGAAGGAAGTAGCACTCATAGGTCCATTAACATGGCAATTAATCGACATTAGTTGACACTCTTCGCCTTCTTGTGCCATTGGTGCCTCTTCTTTCATTTCGACCAGCATCTCGTGTTCCCTCTTGTTTTTTCCGTCTTCCATCACTCTTACGAATTCTCTCAGAGCACTGCGCATCCACTCATTTAGGGTGCGTTTGATACGACGAGACATGACAAAACAAATGTTCAACGTTTGGTAAAACAGAACTGGACAGAGCAGATAACATGACTAATTTACCTCTAATAAGTTGTTTATATTATATATATATATACATATATATTTTGATTAATTATGTAATTTATTAGTATCAAATCATGTTTGGCCCAGTGGTAAGATAACATCCTTTGGGGGTCAGTGGATGATATCTCTGACTACCAGAGTTCGAACCCCGTGGCAAGCATGTGGCGATATCCAGATCATGGGCCCGTGTTCCCTTAATTGGGCTGACACGTGTGTTGATGTCGTTCAAAAAAAATTATGTAATTTATTAAATTATAACGAAATAAATATTTTTTATAACAAAATATAGTATTAGAAAGTTCTTTTCAAGATAGATTAAAGTGACATCAAAATAAAAATGATATATAGTTTCAAAATTTTATTTTTTAATCTTTTCTATATTTTTTTACTATTAATATTTAATAATTTAAATAAACTAATTAAAACATAGCAACTATACAAAAATAATATTTGAGGATGATAAGTGAAAATTTTAAAAAACATAAAATAAAATAAATAAAATTTAAAGATTGAATAAAATATAAAAAAGAAGACGTATTTAATGTTTTAGAAAATAATTAGATTTTATTTTAAGGTTATATTGGTAAAACATAAGTCTGTTCCACTTTGTTCCAGCTTGTTTCATGGGATGAGGGTGAAACAAGCATGTTCCACTTTTGTTCCACTCTGCTCCTGTCTGTTCCACCTAATAGTCATGTCAAACATGGGACAGTGATCCATATTCTGTTCTGTCATGTTCAGTGTACCAAACGCACCATAAGTCACTACCAAACAATGATGTATAGTTGATCAAATAAGTTGTGAGTCACATTAAGCTCGTCAAGCTACTAATAAATAGAACCCCTTAATCCATCAAGTCTAAAACCCCTTTTTAATGCAGAGGTAGCTCAAGGCCTTGGCATAAGTCGGGAGCCTTCATGGAAAAAGTTGTTCTATCCTTTGAGATAGTGGTCAGGATATTATAAATGCAACCCCTTTCAGACCCTACTTTCAAATGAGATATACTGAATTTGTTTGGTTAGGTATTAAAATATAGATAATCTTGAAAATGAGTTTCCGAGGTTGATAGTAATTGAAACTTGGAAAAAACCCAACTACAATGCAAGTTAACACCCAACATCCAGAATACGAGCATATAATAGTATACAATTATACCTGCAGACTACAACTTTAATCTGGCAGGTAAGGAGGTGAGCATTCTTACATAATTATCTAAAACTACGTCAAATACCAAAGAAATACCAACAAAGAAGTTTGTGTCATACACTCTTAACACAATATGATCATCTTGCAGTCTCTAATGGGCTATACATCTCTAAATATATGTGCAAGAGATACAAGGAGTGTTTCTACTTACTCGTTCACAAACCCGCCCTTCATCGATTACTAAGGGGTAAAAACGAGCCAAATTTACAGCATTTTTTTCAAGCATCGGGGGCAGGAAGGCTACAGGAAGATGCCAGCAGGAACCATGAGACCGAAGGAAGTAGCACTCATAGGTCCATTAACATGGCAATTAATCGACATTAGTTGACACTCTTCGCCTTCTTGTGCCATTGGTGCCTCTTCTTTCATTTCGACCAGCATCTCGTGTTCCCTCTTGTTTTTTCCGTCTTCCATCACTCTTACGAATTCTCTCAGAGCACTGCGCATCCACTCATTTAGGGTGCGTTTGATACGACGAGACATGACAAAACAAATGTTCAACGTTTGGTAAAACAGAACTGGACAGAGCAGATAACATGACTAATTTACCTCTAATAAGTTGTTTATATTATATATATATATACATATATATTTTGATTAATTATGTAATTTATTAGTATCAAATCATGTTTGGCCCAGTGGTAAGATAACATCCTTTGGGGGTCAGTGGATGATATCTCTGACTACCAGAGTTCGAACCCCGTGGCAAGCATGTGGCGATATCCAGATCATGGGCCCGTGTTCCCTTAATTGGGCTGACACGTGTGTTGATGTCGTTCAAAAAAAATTATGTAATTTATTAAATTATAACGAAATAAATATTTTTTATAACAAAATATAGTATTAGAAAGTTCTTTTCAAGATAGATTAAAGTGACATCAAAATAAAAATGATATATAGTTTCAAAATTTTATTTTTTAATCTTTTCTATATTTTTTTACTATTAATATTTAATAATTTAAATAAACTAATTAAAACATAGCAACTATACAAAAATAATATTTGAGGATGATAAGTGAAAATTTTAAAAAACATAAAATAAAATAAATAAAATTTAAAGATTGAATAAAATATAAAAAAGAAGACGTATTTAATGTTTTAGAAAATAATTAGATTTTATTTTAAGGTTATATTGGTAAAACATAAGTCTGTTCCACTTTGTTCCAGCTTGTTTCATGGGATGAGGGTGAAACAAGCATGTTCCACTTTTGTTCCACTCTGCTCCTGTCTGTTCCACCTAATAGTCATGTCAAACATGGGACAGTGATCCATATTCTGTTCTGTCATGTTCAGTGTACCAAACGCACCATAAGTCACTACCAAACAATGATGTATAGTTGATCAAATAAGTTGTGAGTCACATTAAGCTCGTCAAGCTACTAATAAATAGAACCCCTTAATCCATCAAGTCTAAAACCCCTTTTTAATGCAGAGGTAGCTCAAGGCCTTGGCATAAGTCGGGAGCCTTCATGGAAAAAGTTGTTCTATCCTTTGAGATAGTGGTCAGGATATTATAAATGCAACCCCTTTCAGACCCTACTTTCAAATGAGATATACTGAATTTGTTTGGTTAGGTATTAAAATATAGATAATCTTGAAAATGAGTTTCCGAGGTTGATAGTAATTGAAACTTGGAAAAAACCCAACTACAATGCAAGTTAACACCCAACATCCAGAATACGAGCATATAATAGTATACAATTATACCTGCAGACTACAACTTTAATCTGGCAGGTAAGGAGGTGAGCATTCTTACATAATTATCTAAAACTACGTCAAATACCAAAGAAATACCAACAAAGAAGTTTGTGTCATACACTCTTAACACAATATGATCATCTTGCAGTCTCTAATGGGCTATACATCTCTAAATATATGTGCAAGAGATACAAGGAGTGTTTCTACTTACTCGTTCACAAACCCGCCCTTCATCGATTACTAAGGGGTAAAAACGAGCCAAATTTACAGCATTTTTTTCAAGCATCGGGGGCAGGAAGGCTACAGGAAGATGCCAGCAGGAACCATGAGACCGAAGGAAGTAGCACTCATAGGTCCATTAACATGGCAATTAATCGACATTAGTTGACACTCTTCGCCTTCTTGTGCCATTGGTGCCTCTTCTTTCATTTCGACCAGCATCTCGTGTTCCCTCTTGTTTTTTCCGTCTTCCATCACTCTTACGAATTCTCTCAGAGCACTGCGCATCCACTCATTTAGGGTGCGTTTGATACGACGAGACATGACAAAACAAATGTTCAACGTTTGGTAAAACAGAACTGGACAGAGCAGATAACATGACTAATTTACCTCTAATAAGTTGTTTATATTATATATATATATACATATATATTTTGATTAATTATGTAATTTATTAGTATCAAATCATGTTTGGCCCAGTGGTAAGATAACATCCTTTGGGGGTCAGTGGATGATATCTCTGACTACCAGAGTTCGAACCCCGTGGCAAGCATGTGGCGATATCCAGATCATGGGCCCGTGTTCCCTTAATTGGGCTGACACGTGTGTTGATGTCGTTCAAAAAAAATTATGTAATTTATTAAATTATAACGAAATAAATATTTTTTATAACAAAATATAGTATTAGAAAGTTCTTTTCAAGATAGATTAAAGTGACATCAAAATAAAAATGATATATAGTTTCAAAATTTTATTTTTTAATCTTTTCTATATTTTTTTACTATTAATATTTAATAATTTAAATAAACTAATTAAAACATAGCAACTATACAAAAATAATATTTGAGGATGATAAGTGAAAATTTTAAAAAACATAAAATAAAATAAATAAAATTTAAAGATTGAATAAAATATAAAAAAGAAGACGTATTTAATGTTTTAGAAAATAATTAGATTTTATTTTAAGGTTATATTGGTAAAACATAAGTCTGTTCCACTTTGTTCCAGCTTGTTTCATGGGATGAGGGTGAAACAAGCATGTTCCACTTTTGTTCCACTCTGCTCCTGTCTGTTCCACCTAATAGTCATGTCAAACATGGGACAGTGATCCATATTCTGTTCTGTCATGTTCAGTGTACCAAACGCACCATAAGTCACTACCAAACAATGATGTATAGTTGATCAAATAAGTTGTGAGTCACATTAAGCTCGTCAAGCTACTAATAAATAGAACCCCTTAATCCATCAAGTCTAAAACCCCTTTTTAATGCAGAGGTAGCTCAAGGCCTTGGCATAAGTCGGGAGCCTTCATGGAAAAAGTTGTTCTATCCTTTGAGATAGTGGTCAGGATATTATAAATGCAACCCCTTTCAGACCCTACTTTCAAATGAGATATACTGAATTTGTTTGGTTAGGTATTAAAATATAGATAATCTTGAAAATGAGTTTCCGAGGTTGATAGTAATTGAAACTTGGAAAAAACCCAACTACAATGCAAGTTAACACCCAACATCCAGAATACGAGCATATAATAGTATACAATTATACCTGCAGACTACAACTTTAATCTGGCAGGTAAGGAGGTGAGCATTCTTACATAATTATCTAAAACTACGTCAAATACCAAAGAAATACCAACAAAGAAGTTTGTGTCATACACTCTTAACACAATATGATCATCTTGCAGTCTCTAATGGGCTATACATCTCTAAATATATGTGCAAGAGATACAAGGAGTGTTTCTACTTACTCGTTCACAAACCCGCCCTTCATCGATTACTAAGGGGTAAAAACGAGCCAAATTTACAGCATTTTTTTCAAGCATCGGGGGCAGGAAGGCTACAGGAAGATGCCAGCAGGAACCATGAGACCGAAGGAAGTAGCACTCATAGGTCCATTAACATGGCAATTAATCGACATTAGTTGACACTCTTCGCCTTCTTGTGCCATTGGTGCCTCTTCTTTCATTTCGACCAGCATCTCGTGTTCCCTCTTGTTTTTTCCGTCTTCCATCACTCTTACGAATTCTCTCAGAGCACTGCGCATCCACTCATTTAGGGTGCGTTTGATACGACGAGACATGACAAAACAAATGTTCAACGTTTGGTAAAACAGAACTGGACAGAGCAGATAACATGACTAATTTACCTCTAATAAGTTGTTTATATTATATATATATATACATATATATTTTGATTAATTATGTAATTTATTAGTATCAAATCATGTTTGGCCCAGTGGTAAGATAACATCCTTTGGGGGTCAGTGGATGATATCTCTGACTACCAGAGTTCGAACCCCGTGGCAAGCATGTGGCGATATCCAGATCATGGGCCCGTGTTCCCTTAATTGGGCTGACACGTGTGTTGATGTCGTTCAAAAAAAATTATGTAATTTATTAAATTATAACGAAATAAATATTTTTTATAACAAAATATAGTATTAGAAAGTTCTTTTCAAGATAGATTAAAGTGACATCAAAATAAAAATGATATATAGTTTCAAAATTTTATTTTTTAATCTTTTCTATATTTTTTTACTATTAATATTTAATAATTTAAATAAACTAATTAAAACATAGCAACTATACAAAAATAATATTTGAGGATGATAAGTGAAAATTTTAAAAAACATAAAATAAAATAAATAAAATTTAAAGATTGAATAAAATATAAAAAAGAAGACGTATTTAATGTTTTAGAAAATAATTAGATTTTATTTTAAGGTTATATTGGTAAAACATAAGTCTGTTCCACTTTGTTCCAGCTTGTTTCATGGGATGAGGGTGAAACAAGCATGTTCCACTTTTGTTCCACTCTGCTCCTGTCTGTTCCACCTAATAGTCATGTCAAACATGGGACAGTGATCCATATTCTGTTCTGTCATGTTCAGTGTACCAAACGCACCATAAGTCACTACCAAACAATGATGTATAGTTGATCAAATAAGTTGTGAGTCACATTAAGCTCGTCAAGCTACTAATAAATAGAACCCCTTAATCCATCAAGTCTAAAACCCCTTTTTAATGCAGAGGTAGCTCAAGGCCTTGGCATAAGTCGGGAGCCTTCATGGAAAAAGTTGTTCTATCCTTTGAGATAGTGGTCAGGATATTATAAATGCAACCCCTTTCAGACCCTACTTTCAAATGAGATATACTGAATTTGTTTGGTTAGGTATTAAAATATAGATAATCTTGAAAATGAGTTTCCGAGGTTGATAGTAATTGAAACTTGGAAAAAACCCAACTACAATGCAAGTTAACACCCAACATCCAGAATACGAGCATATAATAGTATACAATTATACCTGCAGACTACAACTTTAATCTGGCAGGTAAGGAGGTGAGCATTCTTACATAATTATCTAAAACTACGTCAAATACCAAAGAAATACCAACAAAGAAGTTTGTGTCATACACTCTTAACACAATATGATCATCTTGCAGTCTCTAATGGGCTATACATCTCTAAATATATGTGCAAGAGATACAAGGAGTGTTTCTACTTACTCGTTCACAAACCCGCCCTTCATCGATTACTAAGGGGTAAAAACGAGCCAAATTTACAGCATTTTTTTCAAGCATCGGGGGCAGGAAGGCTACAGGAAGATGCCAGCAGGAACCATGAGACCGAAGGAAGTAGCACTCATAGGTCCATTAACATGGCAATTAATCGACATTAGTTGACACTCTTCGCCTTCTTGTGCCATTGGTGCCTCTTCTTTCATTTCGACCAGCATCTCGTGTTCCCTCTTGTTTTTTCCGTCTTCCATCACTCTTACGAATTCTCTCAGAGCACTGCGCATCCACTCATTTAGGGTGCGTTTGATACGACGAGACATGACAAAACAAATGTTCAACGTTTGGTAAAACAGAACTGGACAGAGCAGATAACATGACTAATTTACCTCTAATAAGTTGTTTATATTATATATATATACATATATATTTTGATTAATTATGTAATTTATTAGTATCAAATCATGTTTGGCCCAGTGGTAAGATAACATCCTTTGGGGGTCAGTGGATGATATCTCTGACTACCAGAGTTCGAACCCCGTGGCAAGCATGTGGCGATATCCAGATCATGGGCCCGTGTTCCCTTAATTGGGCTGACACGTGTGTTGATGTCGTTCAAAAAAAATTATGTAATTTATTAAATTATAACGAAATAAATATTTTTTATAACAAAATATAGTATTAGAAAGTTCTTTTCAAGATAGATTAAAGTGACATCAAAATAAAAATGATATATAGTTTCAAAATTTTATTTTTTAATCTTTTCTATATTTTTTTACTATTAATATTTAATAATTTAAATAAACTAATTAAAACATAGCAACTATACAAAAATAATATTTGAGGATGATAAGTGAAAATTTTAAAAAACATAAAATAAAATAAATAAAATTTAAAGATTGAATAAAATATAAAAAAGAAGACGTATTTAATGTTTTAGAAAATAATTAGATTTTATTTTAAGGTTATATTGGT
This sequence comes from Arctium minus, assembly GCA_954870635.1. Lineage (NCBI taxonomy): Eukaryota > Viridiplantae > Streptophyta > Magnoliopsida > Asterales > Asteraceae > Arctium > Arctium minus. The sequence continues at coordinate 118,702,551 of OX941083.1, read as the reverse complement.
AAAACATAAGTCTGTTCCACTTTGTTCCAGCTTGTTTCATGGGATGAGGGTGAAACAAGCATGTTCCACTTTTGTTCCACTCTGCTCCTGTCTGTTCCACCTAATAGTCATGTCAAACATGGGACAGTGATCCATATTCTGTTCTGTCATGTTCAGTGTACCAAACGCACCATAAGTCACTACCAAACAATGATGTATAGTTGATCAAATAAGTTGTGAGTCACATTAAGCTCGTCAAGCTACTAATAAATAGAACCCCTTAATCCATCAAGTCTAAAACCCCTTTTTAATGCAGAGGTAGCTCAAGGCCTTGGCATAAGTCGGGAGCCTTCATGGAAAAAGTTGTTCTATCCTTTGAGATAGTGGTCAGGATATTATAAATGCAACCCCTTTCAGACCCTACTTTCAAATGAGATATACTGAATTTGTTTGGTTAGGTATTAAAATATAGATAATCTTGAAAATGAGTTTCCGAGGTTGATAGTAATTGAAACTTGGAAAAAACCCAACTACAATGCAAGTTAACACCCAACATCCAGAATACGAGCATATAATAGTATACAATTATACCTGCAGACTACAACTTTAATCTGGCAGGTAAGGAGGTGAGCATTCTTACATAATTATCTAAAACTACGTCAAATACCAAAGAAATACCAACAAAGAAGTTTGTGTCATACACTCTTAACACAATATGATCATCTTGCAGTCTCTAATGGGCTATACATCTCTAAATATATGTGCAAGAGATACAAGGAGTGTTTCTACTTACTCGTTCACAAACCCGCCCTTCATCGATTACTAAGGGGTAAAAACGAGCCAAATTTACAGCATTTTTTTCAAGCATCGGGGGCAGGAAGGCTACAGGAAGATGCCAGCAGGAACCATGAGACCGAAGGAAGTAGCACTCATAGGTCCATTAACATGGCAATTAATCGACATTAGTTGACACTCTTCGCCTTCTTGTGCCATTGGTGCCTCTTCTTTCATTTCGACCAGCATCTCGTGTTCCCTCTTGTTTTTTCCGTCTTCCATCACTCTTACGAATTCTCTCAGAGCACTGCGCATCCACTCATTTAGGGTGCGTTTGATACGACGAGACATGACAAAACAAATGTTCAACGTTTGGTAAAACAGAACTGGACAGAGCAGATAACATGACTAATTTACCTCTAATAAGTTGTTTATATTATATATATATACATATATATTTTGATTAATTATGTAATTTATTAGTATCAAATCATGTTTGGCCCAGTGGTAAGATAACATCCTTTGGGGGTCAGTGGATGATATCTCTGACTACCAGAGTTCGAACCCCGTGGCAAGCATGTGGCGATATCCAGATCATGGGCCCGTGTTCCCTTAATTGGGCTGACACGTGTGTTGATGTCGTTCAAAAAAAATTATGTAATTTATTAAATTATAACGAAATAAATATTTTTTATAACAAAATATAGTATTAGAAAGTTCTTTTCAAGATAGATTAAAGTGACATCAAAATAAAAATGATATATAGTTTCAAAATTTTATTTTTTAATCTTTTCTATATTTTTTTACTATTAATATTTAATAATTTAAATAAACTAATTAAAACATAGCAACTATACAAAAATAATATTTGAGGATGATAAGTGAAAATTTTAAAAAACATAAAATAAAATAAATAAAATTTAAAGATTGAATAAAATATAAAAAAGAAGACGTATTTAATGTTTTAGAAAATAATTAGATTTTATTTTAAGGTTATATTGGTAAAACATAAGTCTGTTCCACTTTGTTCCAGCTTGTTTCATGGGATGAGGGTGAAACAAGCATGTTCCACTTTTGTTCCACTCTGCTCCTGTCTGTTCCACCTAATAGTCATGTCAAACATGGGACAGTGATCCATATTCTGTTCTGTCATGTTCAGTGTACCAAACGCACCATAAGTCACTACCAAACAATGATGTATAGTTGATCAAATAAGTTGTGAGTCACATTAAGCTCGTCAAGCTACTAATAAATAGAACCCCTTAATCCATCAAGTCTAAAACCCCTTTTTAATGCAGAGGTAGCTCAAGGCCTTGGCATAAGTCGGGAGCCTTCATGGAAAAAGTTGTTCTATCCTTTGAGATAGTGGTCAGGATATTATAAATGCAACCCCTTTCAGACCCTACTTTCAAATGAGATATACTGAATTTGTTTGGTTAGGTATTAAAATATAGATAATCTTGAAAATGAGTTTCCGAGGTTGATAGTAATTGAAACTTGGAAAAAACCCAACTACAATGCAAGTTAACACCCAACATCCAGAATACGAGCATATAATAGTATACAATTATACCTGCAGACTACAACTTTAATCTGGCAGGTAAGGAGGTGAGCATTCTTACATAATTATCTAAAACTACGTCAAATACCAAAGAAATACCAACAAAGAAGTTTGTGTCATACACTCTTAACACAATATGATCATCTTGCAGTCTCTAATGGGCTATACATCTCTAAATATATGTGCAAGAGATACAAGGAGTGTTTCTACTTACTCGTTCACAAACCCGCCCTTCATCGATTACTAAGGGGTAAAAACGAGCCAAATTTACAGCATTTTTTTCAAGCATCGGGGGCAGGAAGGCTACAGGAAGATGCCAGCAGGAACCATGAGACCGAAGGAAGTAGCACTCATAGGTCCATTAACATGGCAATTAATCGACATTAGTTGACACTCTTCGCCTTCTTGTGCCATTGGTGCCTCTTCTTTCATTTCGACCAGCATCTCGTGTTCCCTCTTGTTTTTTCCGTCTTCCATCACTCTTACGAATTCTCTCAGAGCACTGCGCATCCACTCATTTAGGGTGCGTTTGATACGACGAGACATGACAAAACAAATGTTCAACGTTTGGTAAAACAGAACTGGACAGAGCAGATAACATGACTAATTTACCTCTAATAAGTTGTTTATATTATATATATATACATATATATTTTGATTAATTATGTAATTTATTAGTATCAAATCATGTTTGGCCCAGTGGTAAGATAACATCCTTTGGGGGTCAGTGGATGATATCTCTGACTACCAGAGTTCGAACCCCGTGGCAAGCATGTGGCGATATCCAGATCATGGGCCCGTGTTCCCTTAATTGGGCTGACACGTGTGTTGATGTCGTTCAAAAAAAATTATGTAATTTATTAAATTATAACGAAATAAATATTTTTTATAACAAAATATAGTATTAGAAAGTTCTTTTCAAGATAGATTAAAGTGACATCAAAATAAAAATGATATATAGTTTCAAAATTTTATTTTTTAATCTTTTCTATATTTTTTTACTATTAATATTTAATAATTTAAATAAACTAATTAAAACATAGCAACTATACAAAAATAATATTTGAGGATGATAAGTGAAAATTTTAAAAAACATAAAATAAAATAAATAAAATTTAAAGATTGAATAAAATATAAAAAAGAAGACGTATTTAATGTTTTAGAAAATAATTAGATTTTATTTTAAGGTTATATTGGTAAAACATAAGTCTGTTCCACTTTGTTCCAGCTTGTTTCATGGGATGAGGGTGAAACAAGCATGTTCCACTTTTGTTCCACTCTGCTCCTGTCTGTTCCACCTAATAGTCATGTCAAACATGGGACAGTGATCCATATTCTGTTCTGTCATGTTCAGTGTACCAAACGCACCATAAGTCACTACCAAACAATGATGTATAGTTGATCAAATAAGTTGTGAGTCACATTAAGCTCGTCAAGCTACTAATAAATAGAACCCCTTAATCCATCAAGTCTAAAACCCCTTTTTAATGCAGAGGTAGCTCAAGGCCTTGGCATAAGTCGGGAGCCTTCATGGAAAAAGTTGTTCTATCCTTTGAGATAGTGGTCAGGATATTATAAATGCAACCCCTTTCAGACCCTACTTTCAAATGAGATATACTGAATTTGTTTGGTTAGGTATTAAAATATAGATAATCTTGAAAATGAGTTTCCGAGGTTGATAGTAATTGAAACTTGGAAAAAACCCAACTACAATGCAAGTTAACACCCAACATCCAGAATACGAGCATATAATAGTATACAATTATACCTGCAGACTACAACTTTAATCTGGCAGGTAAGGAGGTGAGCATTCTTACATAATTATCTAAAACTACGTCAAATACCAAAGAAATACCAACAAAGAAGTTTGTGTCATACACTCTTAACACAATATGATCATCTTGCAGTCTCTAATGGGCTATACATCTCTAAATATATGTGCAAGAGATACAAGGAGTGTTTCTACTTACTCGTTCACAAACCCGCCCTTCATCGATTACTAAGGGGTAAAAACGAGCCAAATTTACAGCATTTTTTTCAAGCATCGGGGGCAGGAAGGCTACAGGAAGATGCCAGCAGGAACCATGAGACCGAAGGAAGTAGCACTCATAGGTCCATTAACATGGCAATTAATCGACATTAGTTGACACTCTTCGCCTTCTTGTGCCATTGGTGCCTCTTCTTTCATTTCGACCAGCATCTCGTGTTCCCTCTTGTTTTTTCCGTCTTCCATCACTCTTACGAATTCTCTCAGAGCACTGCGCATCCACTCATTTAGGGTGCGTTTGATACGACGAGACATGACAAAACAAATGTTCAACGTTTGGTAAAACAGAACTGGACAGAGCAGATAACATGACTAATTTACCTCTAATAAGTTGTTTATATTATATATATATACATATATATTTTGATTAATTATGTAATTTATTAGTATCAAATCATGTTTGGCCCAGTGGTAAGATAACATCCTTTGGGGGTCAGTGGATGATATCTCTGACTACCAGAGTTCGAACCCCGTGGCAAGCATGTGGCGATATCCAGATCATGGGCCCGTGTTCCCTTAATTGGGCTGACACGTGTGTTGATGTCGTTCAAAAAAAATTATGTAATTTATTAAATTATAACGAAATAAATATTTTTTATAACAAAATATAGTATTAGAAAGTTCTTTTCAAGATAGATTAAAGTGACATCAAAATAAAAATGATATATAGTTTCAAAATTTTATTTTTTAATCTTTTCTATATTTTTTTACTATTAATATTTAATAATTTAAATAAACTAATTAAAACATAGCAACTATACAAAAATAATATTTGAGGATGATAAGTGAAAATTTTAAAAAACATAAAATAAAATAAATAAAATTTAAAGATTGAATAAAATATAAAAAAGAAGACGTATTTAATGTTTTAGAAAATAATTAGATTTTATTTTAAGGTTATATTGGTAAAACATAAGTCTGTTCCACTTTGTTCCAGCTTGTTTCATGGGATGAGGGTGAAACAAGCATGTTCCACTTTTGTTCCACTCTGCTCCTGTCTGTTCCACCTAATAGTCATGTCAAACATGGGACAGTGATCCATATTCTGTTCTGTCATGTTCAGTGTACCAAACGCACCATAAGTCACTACCAAACAATGATGTATAGTTGATCAAATAAGTTGTGAGTCACATTAAGCTCGTCAAGCTACTAATAAATAGAACCCCTTAATCCATCAAGTCTAAAACCCCTTTTTAATGCAGAGGTAGCTCAAGGCCTTGGCATAAGTCGGGAGCCTTCATGGAAAAAGTTGTTCTATCCTTTGAGATAGTGGTCAGGATATTATAAATGCAACCCCTTTCAGACCCTACTTTCAAATGAGATATACTGAATTTGTTTGGTTAGGTATTAAAATATAGATAATCTTGAAAATGAGTTTCCGAGGTTGATAGTAATTGAAACTTGGAAAAAACCCAACTACAATGCAAGTTAACACCCAACATCCAGAATACGAGCATATAATAGTATACAATTATACCTGCAGACTACAACTTTAATCTGGCAGGTAAGGAGGTGAGCATTCTTACATAATTATCTAAAACTACGTCAAATACCAAAGAAATACCAACAAAGAAGTTTGTGTCATACACTCTTAACACAATATGATCATCTTGCAGTCTCTAATGGGCTATACATCTCTAAATATATGTGCAAGAGATACAAGGAGTGTTTCTACTTACTCGTTCACAAACCCGCCCTTCATCGATTACTAAGGGGTAAAAACGAGCCAAATTTACAGCATTTTTTTCAAGCATCGGGGGCAGGAAGGCTACAGGAAGATGCCAGCAGGAACCATGAGACCGAAGGAAGTAGCACTCATAGGTCCATTAACATGGCAATTAATCGACATTAGTTGACACTCTTCGCCTTCTTGTGCCATTGGTGCCTCTTCTTTCATTTCGACCAGCATCTCGTGTTCCCTCTTGTTTTTTCCGTCTTCCATCACTCTTACGAATTCTCTCAGAGCACTGCGCATCCACTCATAGCGACACAATACGGATGCTTCTTCAATCGCCACCTGTGGCCCAATATGTAAATCGTTTTTCCATACTAAAATAGCATACGGCAAAATGCATCAAAATACAATGAAGTTTACCTTCACTCCTATTTAGTGTAACAGAATCTTTTTTTTCTTTTTTTGTCAATCAATGTAACAAAGTTTCAAAATTTCCTATTTTGACCCGGTACCCTACTAATCTTGTAATACTTGACGACGTGGATGCAAAGTTTATCGTCTCCTTTGTTGTACCCTTTCGTAAACAGACATCCATGTCAACAGGTTACAGTCAAAATGAGTTCAAAATAGAAAATAACTTTGTTAAAGAGAAAAAAAAAATTATTCTTTATGCAAAATAGGAACTAAACCAAACTTTGTTGTATTTTGATGTATGTTTCTGCGACTTAAATTGAATCCATACTTACCCATTTTCTGTTGCGGTTATGTTGCTCTGGCCATGCTTCAAGCTCCTCGGTCACCTCTAACGCAAACAGGTATCCCTTGCATCCCCCTTCTTCAATACAAGCTTCTTGCTTGCTCTTACTTCTAAACTCCCACACTCCAAGAGGATTTCCCTACAGGCCAAGAATGTCAAAAACCGTCTTAGATGTTCATTTCCCATGAGAGAATGTTTTTTCCTACAATATTATACCATGGTCAACACCGTCTATACAGGGTAGAGGAAAGATCTGCATACATCCCACATCTACCAAACCACTCTTTTGATTGGGATATACTTGATACATTTGGTTTGGGTTTTATGATACCATGGTCAACAGCCTCTACACTCCTTCGGGGTAGAGGAAAGATCTGTGTACATCCTACCCTACTAGACGACACTTCCAAGTGGGATATACTGAGTACGTTTGGTTTGTGTCTTATTATACCATGGTCAACTCTTGCAAATCAAAATGAAGTACGATGCCCAATTGTGACACATTAGTAGCTCTGGTATTACTGCATTTTGATCTCCAGTGTCTTCTTAAAGTTGCTAATAGTTACACTCACTCAGGTAGTAGTTTTTCTAATAGCCAAAATAGCAAGAATTAACGAACACTTTAGATAATTAAACATAACAAGCAACCTACTTTTAGAATTCCTCTTACTCCAGCTTCCTCTAAAGCTTCACGACATGCAGCTTCTTCAACAGTCTCGTCACTCTCCCATCCACCCTAAGAATAAGTACACTGAAAGGAATCAATTTTATGGTGGATGCATAATAAACCAAACGAACCCAGTATATCCCACCTAGAGGTGGGGTCTGGGGAGGGTAGGATGTACAAAGACATGACCTCTACCTCAAAGAGTAAAGCAGCTGTTTCCGTGAAGAATCAGAGCACCATTTACAAATCACTGTATGTCAAAGTAATCATATTGAAGAAAAAGAAGTTGCGTACCTTTGGGAATACCATATCATTGCGGTTTGGTGAAGATACCATCAATACTTCTATTATGTTCTTCACATTAATGAGTTGGTCTTCAGTTTTGACCAGTCTGTATGGAATACACCTGTTGTATAGATGTTGATAGTAATCAAACACTAGAAAGAGCATGGTCTGTTATAGAGGTTGACTGTAGAAAACCATTTTGCTTGCACTCAATTTTCTGCTTGCAGGTCAGATAATACCAACAAGAAAGCAATTTATGAGAAGTAAGTGGCATAACTCTCTCATTCAGTCGAAGAAATCTATAAGTAATGGAACACAGACAAAATAGTTCGGTAACCTCGTCCATTGAATGTGGTAAGGTGGATTAGATACAAGTAGTAGCATTAATAGTTAGGCGCATATAAACACCTGCTACATTAACAGAAAAGGTTGCACGATTCCAATATAATGCTTGGTAGACTTCCCAGCAAAATTTCTTGAGAAAGATCATCGAAATCGATGTGAAACAATCTTTTATGCCGACAGAATCTCCTTCGAGTGGCAACTATGGATCTCTTTACGAATGAAGAATGGAGGCTGGAGGGAAGAGTTTGATTTGGAAAGAAGATTACTACCGTCTCTGTGACCAACTTCCACAAATTTCTGGTGATTTATGTACTTGCAGACCATTTCTCCAAATGACAACAGATAAGAAAGAATCTACCACCTATACGAAAATTGAAAAGGACCCCTGTACATCTGTTCTTCACAGATGCTCCCAGCAGCAAAAACTGAACCAGATCCTAATCATAGCCTAATGAATTACATCCAAAATTTTGAGCTTATTTTGAGTTTCTTAAATACCCCAGCAAGGAAGAAGGTGCAAGAAGATTTTGTAACTTCAACAAAATGTTGGGTTTTGTAGCTCCAAAATATTTCTTATGTTAATAAAAAATCTAACATTAAAAAGTAAATAACCTGTCACTCAAACATCAAACACAAACCCTTTCATATAGAATAAGGAAAGAATTCTTTTTTTTTTCACTTTTAACTTTGTGAACCTGGTAAAAAGTAAACAGTACATAATTAGAGATATCTGAGTTTTCTTGTTTTCTTATGAAGAAAACAATTTCTGAATTAAAAACGTGCCATGTTTTGTCCTATTCAAGAACAAAAACTTTTGCTGTAGTTATCCATATATGAAGAATTTTTTATCGTTGATTCTTCTTGCCACGGTAATCGAAGTAGGACCTTGTGTGGAAGGGAGGATAAGGGAAGCAAGTCGGTCATGAACCATTTGTATAGCATAAGAAATAGAATCCAGAAGAAAGAACAAACTAACATCTATTGTATACAAATGGTGATTAAAAGTTGTTGTTATTGATTATGGAGCAGAGATGTAGAATTGCAACCACGTCAATCATGAATCTCCCATATTAACCGTGATGAAGTTCTATTAGCAAGTTTTCAAATACAAAGAGATTAGTCAATATAACATGGATTCCTAAATCAATAGGTAAGCATTAGGTATTTTAATTGAAACAAAATGTGAAAGAATTCAAATACGATTTGATAATGGTGAAGAGATACATAGATAAGAATAAGATACCCCGAAACAAGGCGAAGATTGTTGTCGTAACGCTGAAGATGGCGACCGGTTCTTGCTACAATAGATGACATGATAACCGAAGAATCCTTCCAAAATCACCACGAAATCGATCATTGATTGTAACAAAATAAAGAAAAACAGATAACAGGAAGGGGTGACGCATACCGTACGTAGTGAGAAAGGGAAAAAATCAAAATGGGAAATCCATGGCGGTGAGTCGAGAATCCAAAAAGAGTGGTGAAATCAAAATCATGAAAGAAGCGATAATTATAATAAATATGAAGAAGATAGGGAGAAGTAGAGGGAGAGAGATTGGCGGGGGACCGTTAACTTGTAGTAACGAAATGTGAATCAGAATTCATAATCACAATCATTTGATTCTTGTGAACTCCCTCCATTGTTTACGTGGAAGTTGATGTTGATGGTTGTACCCATAACATAACTACAAAACCAATGCGTTTACTTGGGAGTCAACCTCTCTCGGAACCTTGTGAATGCTTCCCCAAACACTTTGTGCTCTTTGCTCCATGGAATAAAGTATTTGGAATGGTCAATTTTATTAATCAAATTCTAAGCTTACGTTTGGTTCACACAATGAAAACGATGAAATCCTTCCAATTTCATTGAATTCTACAATTTAAGGAATTCATCGTTCATTGGCTTAAGTAAGGAATTGAATTCTTACCAACCAAACGTCAATCAAATTCAATTTCATTCAAAGTCAAATTCCATTAATGGATTCCAATTCCATCAAATTCCATTATGTGAACTAAACCTCCCCCCTAATTATTTTTTTTTCATATACGGACAAAAGTTGATTATCGATAATCCTAACACATTCTATACGAACCCACCTCCAAATACATTAATATGAGGGGGCATTATCTTGGCTTACTGGCAACTGAGGCTAGAGGGGCCGGATTGAACCCGAATCTTGTCTTATATTTTGGCAAAGTCATCTCATCCCGTTGCCAATTGAGGTACACACTCAATCGTATTAGATATTGTATGTTTTATTCACACTTATGATTCTAAAATGTGTGTATTTATAGGTAAAATGTATTCCTCTTCCCATCCGATGTAAGATACAAAATATATGAAATATATGTTTAAACAAAATAATTATTATAATTACATGTGATTATATAGTGAGGTTCGGTGGAAAATCTCAAAAAAAATGAAAAAGTAAAGAACAATAATCATTCATCTGTAAGGTATGCATACAAGTAATTTGTCATACACATTCAATTACCTGTATATATATGTACATACTGTATAATCATTCAAGTAATTTATATATGTTCATAAATAAATGACTAAATATGCTACTTTTTTCTATTTTGATTTTTGAAATGAATGAATGGTTAGATAGTGTCTCCAAAACCCATGAACTTTCCATTCATAACTTTTAATACATTATTGGTTTATATTTAATCCTTCAAAAAAATACAATATTCTTGAAATTCAAAAGTTTTATCTAAAGTTTTTATAAGATAGTATAGATGATTACAAATTCCTTTTACACTAAAGAAAAGGAACTATGTAAACAAATATCGATCCTTGACCATTCATCAATAGAAACGACGCTTACCTAACACCTTATCAGCTACTCAATTGTTTATTTGCGCCTGAGGTCTCGGTTATTAGTATTCCCAAACTGTACAAGCTTCTTCCAAAGCATACGGCGTTTTTGACCCAACTTGTATATATATATATACATATAAATATGTAAGTAGGGTTCAAATTTGTTATCATCTTCTAACAAGAAAATAAAAATAATATATCTTAATACTTGAATGAAGGTAGTTAAGTTATTGTAATACAAAATGATTAAGTGGTTAGTCAGCAAACTTTGGAAATGGATATACTTTTGTTTTTATTTGACCATAACATCACATCCAATCACGTCATGCCACTTTAACATACATCTAGAATTTAGAAATTAATAAAGACGAACAAAAAGCCCTTTTTGGATATGGACAAAAACAAAGAAAACATTAAATCATAGAAGCAATCAAAATACTGAATTTTCTTTAATAATGATTATATAACAAAAGAAGTAAAATACGACAAATAAATTTAGGAGCTTTTTGTTCATCGTTTTATTGTACACATGAATCGATAGAATATGCTTAAAACCAACCACCACGGCGGCGGCGGCAGACGGCGGTGGCGATCGCAGCAGAAGAGAAAAACACAAGGAATTCATCATAACCTGAAATTTAATATGAAATCCAACTGTCACAGGGATGCAACAAAAAGTGAAGGTTTTTAACAAAAACAAATTGCATAGCACAGCCCCTTTGGGAGTTTACCATTTAGGCCTCATGAAGAGTCCCCTCCTGTCTTGCCTTGAGTACCAGCTCTTCGGTGGTGGTACCAATGATCTCGTTTGCACGCTTCAAACCAACACAGTAATACCTTCCGATTGAATCCTACACTCAAACATGAATAACTACATGAGACTACCCATCAGTATATACTTCACAGAAACAGTTGCTCTATCATGGTAGAGGTCACATTTGTGTATATCTACCCCCTCCCCCCCCCCCCCCCCCCCCACCAAAAAAAAAAAAAACCTTCCTAGACCTACCTTCAGGTGCGATATATTGGGGTGGTTTGGTTTAGATTAAAACTATTAAAGCTTTCATATATTTATCAAAAATCCCAACTAAGTGGAACCATAGTTAGGGCATCTCCAATGGGTGGGTCTTGGGTTCGTATATTGCCACACCAGCTTGAAGAATACCGGTTTATACCATTGAGACCAAAAAAAAAAGTGTGGATCAGTTCCACCACCACTTTTTGTGAGCACCAAAGCCATTTTAATAGGTGAATTTATTGTAATTTTTAATTATAAATCATGGACCGCTTCTGATTGGAGGTAGAAAGTTTATAAAATGTGTAGGAAAGAGAAATCTGATTTGGCAGAGTCATGACTAGAGATGCTCTTTGTGAGCATCAAATGAGTAACCATAAGGGGTGTTAAATCTCATGCATAAAAGGAGTACTGGCTTGTCGTAGAATTACTACATGAATGCTTATGTATCTACTAGTTAACGTCAAAGTAATTTTGCATGTAATAGAGAAAGGAGGGGGAAAAAGCAATCTCACCCTAGCAACGATGCCCATCTGTTCTAACTTGTGGACTGCATCATCCACATCGAAGTTGCAGCTTGCACCAAACTCCTCTTTAATTAGTTCCTCGCATTGTAGATCAAGATCCTACAATATATCACTACATAGTCACAAAACTGTATCTTCATAAAGGATAATACTAGATATAATAATGTGCAGATTTAGTTTCATGTACCCAAAGGAGCAATACCTCTAAAGTGGCTTTGCCTTGTTCCATCAATATAAAGAAAGAAATTATCACCTCTTTTACCTGCAAATTATCAATTTAGCCCCTTTCTACAGTGATTGTGTGATGTGAGATTAAATAAAACTCCTACTAAATAAAATTCATTCATAGAACGCAAGGATGAGCCTAGCTTGGAGATAACATGAGAAAATATAAAGTGGCTTCATTATATTGAATTGAAAGGTGATGAGGAGGAAAAGAAATTCATTAAAAGAAATTTGCAGACTTACCTTGTGTTCTCGAACTTTTTTGAAGGAAAAGAAGGAAAGGGAGGGAAAGGAGAGGAAAAAAAACCATGTGTTCTCTAAACTTTTTAGGAGGGAAAGGAAAAAAATAGGAGGGAAAATATTATTTTATGTTTCCTCCCAAATATGGGAAGAGTGGAGGGAAAGAAAATCTTAAAGAAGTTTGTGATCTTTTATGACAAAAATACCCTCATAAGGAAGAGTGAGAAAAACAAATATAAAGGGTATATTTGTAAAAATAAATTTTTCTTTCCTTTTCTTTCTCTTCGATTCAAGAACATGAAAATTGCTTTCTTTCCATTCCTTCTCTTCCCTTCCCTTTCAAGAACATAAATAAAAAACTTTCTTTCCTTTCCTTTCAATTCTTTTCCCTCCCTTTCCATTCTCTTCTTTTCTTCCAAATTCGAGAACATGGTGTTAACCTCTAGCTAAGTTTAGTAGATAGGTAAAATACAATGGCCAGAACTTCTTTGAACATTGACTTCAAAAAAACAAACTAGATTTCTGGCTAGGTTTGATATATTCCATTTTCAGGTTAATCACATTGCTGGCGAGGTTTAATGGCTTTTTTAAAGCGCCAAAATGAAAGAAATATACATTTGGAATGCACAACTATAGTTGCAGAATTTAAAAGAAATGTACACTTTCAAAAACTAATCATATCTATATCCATAAGCAACATCACATATTAAAAGATCATCCTCCCTCATAATGAAAAAAAAAACAGGAAAAAGAAAAGGAAACTTATACAGAACTTACTTCTTGCTGAATCACATCATCACACAAATGAAGAAGAGTGCCTTTTCCACTATCCAGTTGTTTGTCATACATGGATTGTGTAATCAGGCTCTGATATGCAACCATATTTGCCTGAAACCTACATGAAATCATATGGACATCATTAACTGAAGCCTCAGGCATTAGATCATTATATGTACATGTGCGTGCATAACATAATTCATATGTTTATAGAGCAGAGGAAACCCTAACTGACATACACCCACAGTTGACAGCATATCAAAAGAAAGTACACAAGAAACTAAGGTCTGGAGATAATACAATGATGCGTGGCTACAAATATTACATAACCTAAAATATCATTAAATGAGTTTCTGTTGGAATTCTACATACCCACAGATGAAGCACATGTATTTTTTTTCTGTGAAGACCATGGATGTTACAAAGCATTACCCCATCTCCCTCCCTCCCAAAAGGAGCAACAATTTGCTATTTTGGATGTCCCACCAAAAGAAATTCAATATTGAACTATAAACTTCAATAAGTTAAGATCTATTTTTCAATATAATCTATCGTTTTTTTTTCTGAAGACTGAAATAAAAAGGTTTCCTCCACTAACAGGTTTTTTCGCAGCATCAGAAAGGGATAAGGATTTTCATATCAAAAATATTTTGACCTTTTGAACTTCCCGTTTTGAAGAGATAAACACAAAAGGGAGTCTAATTAATAGAAAAACGCCTAAACCTCATATATCTCTACCATGAACTTCAACTACAAAAGGTCGCCGCCACCACATCAAAAGGTACACAAACATGCATTTACATTCTCTCTCAATTACCTACAACGATAACATATTCATTTTCCATCGTATATACATATGATTTACCAACTTGGGCTTCAAAGTTTCCCTTCAGGGCCACTCTGGGAGGTCTCAAACGCTCAATTGATGATGCAGGTCCAAAGATCATCCAACACTCTGCTCATCAATTTTTTGGTAGTCTTACTTGGCATCATCAGTTAGACCCACATCAAAAGATCTATCCAAGTTTAAACTAATAATGAGCATTTTTGTAGTCATAAGAAAGTACCCCAATTTAGACTATGCATTCACAACTCGACACGAGGTCAGATTTCTACCTGACAGTCCCATTTTACCTAGCGATCAGATTTTGACCCCCATCACCAGATTCTGACACTACATTTCATTTAGACCCGGTTGTCACATCTTAACCCAAGATCAGGTTCCAACCCAGAGGTCAGAATTTGATCCTATGGTCACATCTTGGCCTGTCGGTCTGATTTAGATCAGGAGATCACACCTCGACCCAAGGTCAGATTTCGACATGGTGGTCACACCTTAAACAGAGATTAGATTTCAACCTGATGGTTACAAAATGATAGGGAACCAAAACTTCAAGCCCAAAGTCACATCACCACCTAATGATTGAATTTAGACCCAGGGATCAAATCACGACCCAAAGTCAAATTTGACCTGATGATCACTGTTATTTCTCAAATCTGACAAGTATTGTCTTATTTCTTTCAAAAAAAGAGATTACAATATATGTAACATTAAGAAGCCTAAAAGAGGAAATACAAACACTACTACAAGGAAAGGTAAACCAAACTTTGCTATGTCTAACACTCCTCCTCAAGTTGGAGCGAAAATGTTAATCATGCCCAACTTGTTACAAATAAAGTCTATTTGAGTTTTCCGCAATGGCTTCGTGAGAGTGTCTGAAAGTTGATGCTCAGTTTTGATGTGTACCGGTTGGATCTGTGTTCCCTCAACACAATCTCTAATGAGATGACAATCAATTTCAATGTGTTTGGTCCTTTCATGGAATACTTGATTCTTGGCTATGTGAATGGCTAACTAGTTAGCACAATACAATCTCATCAAGCCGTTTGTAATTACTCCAACTCTCTTAGGAGTCTTTACCTAGGTCATTTCGCATGACACATCTGTCATGGCTCTGTATTCTGACTCAGCACTTGATCGGGAGACAGTGCATTGTTTCTTGCTTTTCCAAGAAACTAGATTTCCTCCGACGAATACACAGTATCCTGTAGTGGATCTCTTGGAAATGGGACATCCAGCCCAATCTGCATCCGAGAAACCGGATATTCTACCATCTCCTTCTTCAGTGAAAGCACCCACTCGACAATGGCCCTGATCTGAATAGAGTATCTCTAAGCCTGGTGTGGCCTTGAGATACCTCAAAACACGAAGTGTTGCATCCCAATGACCCGTCAAAGGAGCGGACATGAACTGGCTCAAGACACTAACCGGAAATGAAATATCTGGTCGAGTAATTGTCAAATATTTAATTTTCCAACCAGTTTTCTGTGTCTCTCTGGATCCCTCATAGGACTTCATCTGGAAGAAGCTTTCCTGTAGTGAGCATCGGATTGTCCACTAGTTTACATCCCAATAGACCACACTCCGTAAGCATGTCAACAACATATTTCCGTTGAGACAGAAGAATCCCTTGTGGAGATCGAGATACTTCTATCCCAAGGAAGTAACGCAAACGTCCAAGATCAGTAACTTGAAATTGAGTCTGTAGAAATTCTTTTAGTTTTGAAATTTTGGTGCTATCATCTCCGGTGATGATAATGTCATCTACATAAACCACCAGTTTGATACGTCGATTGTCATGGTGTCTAAAAACACAGAATAATCTTGGGAACTGCGAGTCATACCAAAATCCTGGAGAACATATGAGAAACGTCCAAACCATGCTCTAGGACATTGTTTAAGACCATACAGTGAACGTCGCAATCGACATACCTTTGTAACCTCCTCCTCAATGACAAACCCAGGTGGTTGTTCCATGTACACCTCCTCCTCAAGAATGTCATTAAGAAAGACGTTCTTGACATCCAACTGATGAAGTGGCCAATGATTGATGGCAACAAAAACGATACAAATGCGAACTCACGGCATTTTAGCGACCGGGGAAAATGTCTCGTCATAATCAACCCCATGGGCTTGAGAATAACCCTTTGCAACTAATCGAGCTTTCAGACAATGCAGTGAACCATCAGGATTAACTTTCACTGTTGAAACCCACTTACAACCCAATTTACGCTTTCCACGAAGAAGTTGTACCAAATCCCAAGTATGATTCTTCTGTAAGGCATCCATCTATTCTTGCATTGCCTTAAACCATCCTGGGTGATTGAGGGCCTCAGTCACATTTCTGGGAACAATATGGCTATCTATGGTTGTGGTGTAGGCACACGACTCTGAAGAAATGTGAGAGTAGGCAAGGTAATCATGAATGGGATATCGGGTACGAGTCTGTGTGTCTTTTTGGAAGGAAATTGGAATATCAGGGAGATGAGCATCAGGCGGGTCATAAGGCTCAGTATGTGGTGGTTGGTGTGTACCAAGGACTGGGTCGGGGAAAATATCAATAGGCGATGATAACTGATAAGAGTGGATCAGGTGGTGGAACCGGAGAAGTAACAAAAACATCATGCACAGGTAGGCACTCTTGGGTCTCAGACACTTGTCGTTGGCGCTGTCCACATTTGTGAAACGAGTATCAGTCTCAACTGTTGGAATAACGAAATTTGGTGTCATCACTAGAGGTTGTAAGACTTGAGGATCAAAAGAGTCAGAAAGATCAAAAGTATGGTTTGTTGACTCGGAAGCGCCGGTGAAGTGGTGATAGGTTTACCATAGAAGGGATGCGACTCATGGAATGTGACATCAGCAGAAGTAAAATACCTATGCAGGCAGGACTGTAACAACGATAGCCTTTTTGAACGTGAGAATACCCAAGGAACACACACTTGATAGCACGTCCTTCAATTTTATTATGTCCCGGGCGATGATCATGAACGTAAGGAAACACAACCAAAGATTCTAAGAGCTAAAGGGAAAGAAGTGCCTTTTGGAAAAAGGATGGAGAAAGGCGTCTTCCCTTTAAGGACAGAAGAAGGCATGCAGCTAATTAGATAATTAGCTGTAAGAACCGTATCGCCCCAAAAACTTTGTAGAACAGTATAATGAATCATCATAGTACGAGCTACATCCAATAAATGGTGGTTCTTTCGTTCAGCAATGCCATTCTGTTGGGGTGTATAGGCACATGATGATTCATGTATAATACCATGCTCAGATAAGTAACTTGTAAAATCAGAGGGAAAGTATCTTTATCAAATCTCAGAGTTTTAATGGATACATCAAATTGGGTTTTGACATATGCATAGAATTCATAAAGGACATAAAATATTTCATTACGTGACTTTAGCAAGTAAACCCATGTCGCACGAGAAAATTCATCAACAAACATAACAAAATATTTAAATCCATTAGTAGAAGTTACGGGACAAGGTCCCCATACATCCGAGTTAATTAACTGAAATAAAGCAGTAACACTACTAGACTCTCAAGAGGGATAGGGACAACGGGTATGTTTACCCAACTGACATGACTCACAAATTAACTCTTTAATAGATGACAAACCTGGTCTCAATTGTTTCAGAACAGACAAAGAAGGTTGACCTAGTTGATAGTGAGTCTCTCTGATACTAGTCACTAGAATCACAAAGATGCGTTGCTGCAGATCGCAACCCAAACAAACGATAGAGACCTTGAGATTCAAAACCTGTGCCAATCAACTTGTTTGTCCCCAATTCCTGAAAGACACAATGTGTTGGAAAAAAGGTTACTGAATGTAATTTGGCTAACAGATATTAGACTATCTGGAAAGGTGGGAACATAAAGAAAAGATGATAGGTTTAGTTTTGACAAGTTGCTAGTGAATCTTATGCCCATAATTTGACATGTAGATCAATTAGCAAGTCGAACCGGAGTCTGGGGTATATCAGTATTGAGATTGAATATAAGGTCTTTGTTCCCAGTCATATGATATGTTGCTCCTGAATCAATAATCCATAATGGTGAGCATGCTTAAAAACAGGCATAAGGTATACCTGACTGTGTTGTGCTAGCACGAGGAGTAGAGGAAACCTAGCTAGAAGGCCCACGCTGGAATCGAGAGACATCTTCATCATGGAAAGTGCTAGTGGGGGTGGTATTATCTGCATATGCTATCTAGGCTCGAAAAGGCCGAGGTGGCGGTCGAGACTTGAGATCCCAGACTAGAAGTAGGACGATTTGGGTAGTTATACTTGGTATGCCCAAACTCCTTACAATAAAAGCATTGGATCTTCTTCTTATACCCCTCCTTTCCAATATTTCTGGTACTCAAAGAGGTAAAGGTTGATACATCAGTTCCGGATGGCTATGATGGTGTATAATCTGAGTACATCTCTCGAGCAAGATGATACGTGGATGCCAATGACTGAGATGCTGAGTGACTCAATAGCAGAGGACGCGCACTGGAATATTTGGCAGGCACGAAATGAACGTCATCACATCCATTTTTGCTAACCACTCCTCCTGAACTTTAACATCAGGAGTGATAGGGAAAAGAACTCGGAGCTCTTCTGATAACTTCAATATTCTAGTACAGTACTCAGTAAAACAGTGTCACCTTGCTCACATCTGAAATAGGAACCGAACACGGAATAAGTATGAGATAAAGATTCTTTGGCTGAGAAGGAAGACTACAAGTGGATCCATATCTTCTTCGTGGTAAGATAATTATGAGCAATGCTTAAGACTTGCGGTTCCATCGTGTTCCATAAAGCCATTCGGATACCACTATCGTTGAATTTCCATTCCCAGGTCTAGGATTCGGAGGGTCTGCGCTTAAATAATCATCTTTGTCCAAACTTTCGAGACCGGTTTGGACAAACATACTCCATTGAGCCCAATTTGTAAAGTTAAGTTTAACTGGAATCTTTAACACGACAGAATAATTAATTATACCCGGAATGGAGGAAGTCAGTAGAGGTCGAGCCTTGAGTTTTGTCTGTGGGGGCCATTGGTGAGCTTGAGCGGGAACTTCACAGTGGTGGTTTGTATAAAAGGCTGGAAACCTTTTACAAGTTAAGGTCAGGAAGGAAAATGGGAGAAGGGAAAAGGAAACAAATGGGGGAAGGTGATATCCATGATTGTGGATTTGGAAAAAGAAGACAGACAACAGGTCGCTGGAACTCAGGGAGGCGGCAGGTCTGGAAACGGTGGATCTGGACAAAAAGGCCAGCGACGGCGGCATTTCAGGCAAAGAGGCCGACGACTAGGGTTTAGACTAGTTTCCAGCGGCGGTTAGGGTTTAAGCGAGTTTCCGGCAGCGACGGCTAGGGTTTCTGCATATCCCGGCGACGAAAGCTAGGGTTTTTGCATATCCGGCGACGGCGGCTAGGGTTCCGGCGACGGCGGCTAGGGTTCCGGCGAGAGGTAGCATTCCATCAGCTCAGGTACCATGTTATTTCTCAAATCTGATAAGTGTTGTCTTAATTCTTTCAAAAAAAGAGATTACAATATATGTAACATTAAGAAGCCTAAAAGAGGAAATACAAACACTACTAGGAAAGGTAAACCAAACTTTGCTATATCTAACAATCACATCGACCAATTCAGATCTCAATCTAGAGTCACATGTAACGTCATGTTTTAACTAATAAAACAGAAAGTAAATTAGCTGCTGAAATTTTAATAAAACAGAAAAAAGAGTTGTTGGATATTAATAAACATAAATAAATAAATGAATTATTAAGTATTAATAAACAAAGAAAGGGGTTGTAAATAAAGTTGATTTATGCACTAAACACAAAAAAAGGGCTAGAAAAAGGGGCTATTAGTGGCAGCTTGAGGTGTTCTATGGTGGCATATGGTGCATGCGAGGAGGCCCCATCAAGTAGTGACTAACCTAGTTCCAAGCTCCTCAACTTTTGGTATAAATAGGTAGTCTCTTCTTGTTATTTCTCTCCTTTTATTGGAACCTCCAGCAGAAAACACTCACACACACACATACAATTCCATATTTTGTGAGGAGAAAGTAAGCAAGGGTAGAGGGCTACATAGTTTAAGTTTCATTTAGCCAAAAACCAAGGTGATTACTTATCTTTTCATTTGGTTTGATTCCCAAACCTGAGATACATATTTGTGTATATGTTTTCATGAAATTTTGTTCATACTTGGTTATTATAAACAATATGGACAACCTTTAATGGCATAGCTATGTATAACATGTAATATATATTTTTAAAACGCACGATAGAGGAACAAATCTGGTCACCAATGGAATGAAAATCACCGAGACGGTATAACCGCGGTAAGGGGTCGTAGAAACGGTCCCAGATCCTTGACGAGGGGTTCCGAATAAAAGCCGGAAATGGGCGACACCCACCGAGAGAAATTAAATCCGGAAATCTTAAATGTTTAAATGTTTTACATGCATATACATGATACAATGGCTTATTTGAGGCTATGAATTGGTTTTCAAAATATTTTATGCATTGAAATGCGATTTGTAATGACAAGTCAATCAATGGCTTAAAAATTATAAATATGTATCTCAATTGTGGACAAGATTACTTGAGAGGTGAAAATGAAGTCTTGAAGGGATTATCGAAAGCTTCATTACGTGGTCTAATCGGGTGTTGTTTTGGTTTGTATAATTTGGTTTAATAACTTAGCTTAGTATGTGTTATTAGAATATAAATAGGTAATTTGTAAATGATCCATCGTGGAATGTTTTGATTAAAATAAACTACGTTTTGCTTCCGCATTTTTCTAATATGTCTTCTTTCAATTATATATAAATGGTTGAGACTTGGTTCGTAACACCTTTCGTTGGGTCTCAGTTTAGAGACGAAACGAGGGATGTTACATCACATCTCGAGCCGATGGTTAATCCAGACCATATGTTTACTTCTTAATATGATTCAAGAGTTTCGATCCGTTGGTCACATCTCATGCTGATTTACAATTTTGATCCAATCGTCACATCTCGATTGGATAGCTACATCTCATCAATAGTTCAGATTTCGACCCCAATCACATTATGCAAAAACGCAAGATTTCGGCCTGACGGCTACAAATGGTCAAATTGAGTAATGATTAAATATCAATTTGGCAGCTAAAGGTCAGATTTTCGACCCAACAACCACAATGTGGGCCTAAAAAACCCCAAATGCAAGAACAACCTATATTTCATCTCGTATCCCAGATTACTTATTTGCCTTAAAAAATTCTTAAAAGGACCCGGAGCAGCTGATGTCGCTAAAAGAACCCACACTGAAAAGGGATAGGGAATATTATTCACAAATCTTTAACCTCTAGAACCTCTCATTTTTTGAGAGGATAACCACAGTGGAGTCCCAGTTAACCGAAGAGTTCTAAACCTCCTCTATCTATATAATGAACCTCAAGTTTAGAAGATCTACCAACATCTAAAAGCCACAAACACGCATACAAACATTATGTCTTAATTTGCTACAACATATTTAGGTCTGCAAAACAATTCTTAAAATATTGCATATTCCTATAAAACAGATCATTGAACAAATAGCAACCGCATAATAAGAGCAATGAAACTCACGTGAAGTATATTTTGGCACAGTAACCAACAACTGCAGAGAGAATGGCAAACATGACCCAAAAGTCAGCTTGAGGAGTCTCAATCGAACCAACAACAGCTACCTGGAAAAGAGAGCGTTGGTTGCTTCATCTGTGCAGGTAAATAACAGTGTGAAATTATAAACAACTAACCAGTCCAACTACAGCAGAAATGAGAAATTTCACCCAGTCCATAGGGGTTAAACTTGGATTTTTCTTCTCCGGCTGTCAATAAGATAAAAAATTAAAAATAAAAACAAACAATTGATTGGTAAAACAAAATTTAAAAAGAAGATCCATGCAAATGAAGAGAAGACAATACAGAAGACAGGCACATATAAAAGAAAACCCACTAGGACTAGTTCCATGTCTGCCATTGGGATGTTCTTGAAATGCTTCACATGGATTCCCCGTTCCTTTTCTCCCTTGGTGCTCGCTCCCCTGCAGATCAATCATTACAGTGTCGTGGTTTTAACATCATATTCATACATGTACAAACTCTTGTTGCCAAAATAAATTGTGTTCAACAAAATTGACAAATACATCTAATATAAAATAAGTCATACCTGTAAACGACAATTATTCTATCAAATGTAGGTTCTTGGATTGTGATCTTACTCATCAAATTCCGTAAGCTGGAGGAATGGAAATAAGCATGTGGCAAGTCAGCAACCATTATCAGCTCGTCAAAACAATCAACTACTAAACTAATGTTTATCTGGCTCAACAAAAACCATACAGAAGGAAGATGCAAAAATAAATAAATACTTATGTCCTAGTTTATGAATTCTTGATTCTTATTGTGTACTTACAAAACTCAACATTCAACATTGACCAAAAAATTGACATTTTAGTCCAAAGTTAACCATTCTGTCCCAATCAAGTCCCTATGGATGCTATCTTGAATTGCCATCTGTTAAGATCATGTGCAATGCACACACCTTATTAAAATGGTATTGTTGTTTTAATGATCATGTAATTGATTATTATCATATTTCTTTTCTCCTTCAAGTTCTCCCATATCCTCATTCCCCAGATCCTCCCCCTTCCTTCCCATTCCATCCCCCTTTTCCTCATCCCCTAGAACTTCCCTTCACTCTTCCTACCCTTCGTACCAAGATGCCAAAGCCCACATCTTGCAACATCTACACCATCTTCTTCATCTAGTCCATCTTAGCTATTCTTGAATGTTCATCAAGAAAGTATAAATACATCATCTTCTCTCTTTCTGTAATTGCAATATAAGTTTCTTGCAAGGAATTTTGTAGACACTTGAGAAGAATAAGATGAAGAGGAAAACATGGAACGCTTCCCTCCCACCCTCCATTGCAACCCTTCTCCACGTTCTTGCAAAAGAAACATTCCAATATGGCAATTTTAGCTGATTAACCCTAAAAGATCATTTATGTTTTACAGCCATAACTTAATAACCTTGTTCAAAGCCATAGAAGTTCTCAATTTAATGGATGTGAATGTGTTATTGTCTGTGTGAAACAGTGGAGAGAAACAAGAAAAAAGAAAGAACGAAAAATATTCTTCTGTGTAAGTGAGACAGAGGACAGAAACAAGAAGGAAATGATAGGAAATTAAAATGGAGCATGGGGGTTAGCCAGTTAGGTGGTGAGGTGACTGTTTGGAGGCAGGGAGTTGAGATTGTTTGAGGAAGAAACCGACTAGACCGTCAACTCCAGCTCATGAACCTATAAAAGGGGGACCTAGGCATTCACCATCAAATAACAGGGTAAAAGGATAAAATAGAATGGAAAGTAATTTGACAATAATAACCTTTTAACAAGGGCATGTGCAACGCACATGTGTTATCTAAAGCAAGACATGCAATCATGACATTTATTATAGTAATTTTGTTGGAAGAAAATAGTCATTTTTGGACAGAATGCAAAAGATTCTATAAAAGGATGAAACCTAAATATTGAGCATAACCCAAGGACGATTTTTGTCAGCATATTTATCCAAAAATGGAAGAAAAAAAAAACAGAATGGAACCGAAAAGGAAGGGCTGAAAAATTTTATAGCAGCACAGTATCATTCAGAACTTGCAGTCTAAATAAATGACAAGGTGATACAGTAAATGCTATTGATTACTGCACCTAATTAGTTACTGGTTTTTGAAGTACATCCAACCATGAGATCAATGGCAATAAGATGCTCATCAGAAAAACCGAAGACAAGTAAAGTTTTTTTTTGCTCATCATGTAAAATTAAGCAATATCCTGAAGCAACAACTGTAATCTGTAACAAAATTTAGACTTAGCTCATGACCTGATATCCAAGTTCTCAATCCGGACACGCTCGACATATAAATCATCCGGAAATTCTTCATTCGTAATTTCATCATCTTTCTTTGGATCATTCTTAACTCGTGCACTGGATTTTCTAGAAAAAAGTTTTCCTAGCCTGCAAGCATAATTAGGAATAGAACTTCAACAAACTCTCTTGATAAACATATAGAACTACAAACACTCGGGACTAAATCTTCATATGTCCAGAGTCTCAAATTATTAACTTGATAGGTAAAGGGCAAATTGCATCAACATGGAACCAACTTTGTTTTCATTCCTATTTTGGGGAACCAATTTTAAAACCTCCATTTTGGGAACCAACTATCAAAACATCTCATTTAAGGGACCGTCGATCAAATTCATGTTCCTCAAAATAGGAAGGAAAGCAAGTTCGTTTCATTTCGGTTCTCCAAAAATGAGAAGTTTGAAAGTTGGTTCCTCATTATGGATGTTTTGGAAGTTGGTTTCCCATAATAGGAACGAAGGCAAAGTTTCCGTTTTAGTGTACAATTTGCCCAAAACTAAAATTTGTAAGAAAACTTGCCTGGTAACCCTCATAGTCCATGCCCATAGACGTGAAATGATCATGTCCACCTTCTCCATAATAAAGTAGTCAGTAGTCCGATCAATTCCAATGCCTCGTCGGAAGATTACATACTACAAAGCAATATTGGATACAGTAAACAATAAGAGTAAACATACTTCTGATATCATGGTATTCTGCATATTATAAAGCGTCAAAAACTCTGGGCAGAAACTACATGCAAGCATTAACTACCAAGGTTTAAGCTACTAAACCCCCAAGAAAGGGGGCCAGGCAATCTGCCTGGTACCTAACACGCTTGTGTTGAAGACCTGGGTTTGATTGCATGGAGGTGACCTCAAGAAGGGCAGTGAGTTGGAACCCTGTGGACTAGGGATACCACGTTGATACCACAGCAGAGAAAAAAGCTAAGTTACTATAATATACCATCATACCATGCATCCTCAATTTATTAAAGACACCCTGTCAAAGCAACTCAAAATAAAGGATGCAAAACATGATAACCTAAATCCTCAAGAAATGGAACCACACAGGGGTTTTTGCGGTATTTCACAAGCTGTGGCCTGACCAGCATTACCATATATCTGGCTTTTTTTTCCTTCAGAAGCATGTAACCTTGCCTTGAAGATGAATCCAGTTGTTTATCTTTTCCGAAATGCCTTATGATTAGCCTGAAGTCATTACATATGCTTGAAGAATGAAGGGGAAGAAAGGCAACAACTAATGTAGGGCTGTTTTCGTCAATTTTGGCAGGAGTTAGTTAAGAAGGTTCTCAGTTAGTTAGGGAGGGTTGTTATGTCAGTTTGTTAGCTACAAATAAGAGTAGCAGCCTCTCGAATTGCTGGAAAGTTGTAAACTTTCTATTGCAGTGAATCTTTCTAGTATAAAGTCCAAATCATGCCGTCGCTCATACTTCTATTTGGAGATTTCACAGGAGGAGCAATGTCATTAGGAATTGTTGGACAAGGAACTTGCTCCTGTTACCAACAGAAAAAGACTTGCTAACAGTGAAGTAGTGAACATAAAATGTATGTGCAATTAACATCTACAAGCCGGTCATATAAAAAACCTTAACCTCATATTTGACCTTTCATCAAATTGTCTTATTCTGTCAGTATCCTTAAAAAAACTCCTGATTTAAGTTATTTTTACAGGTGCCAAATCTGTTTCCCCTTCCTGTTTCCAGCATCCATCGAGGCTTGGTCAGAAACTGACTTTCCATGCATTTTCTTGTCAAGCATCTATTTGTTAGCTCCATAAGTAGTGGGAGACAAGCACTACAAAGATAGACCACCCAAAGTACTTTGACTCATCCAACACATTAGCCCCTCAACTATTCCTACTAAAAACATCCCATTACAGAAACTCCATATAACAGATGCAAGGTGGACTAATCTCAAGGGGATGCAAAAACATGTAGAACAACCAAATGGAAACAGCTCTCATTTGTAATATACCCCACCTCTGCTATCAACATTATTGCAGACAACAGCAGCAGCATCAGTGAAGAAAAAATAAAAATGAAAACTGGTCCCCCCCCTCCAACCACCCTTTCTAAGCAGTCACTACCTAGCTAACAGGAAATGAGCATTCAAAGCATGTCACAACACGAGAACATAATGGTGGTGAAAATTAATAGATGGAAAAAACAATTTTTGGAATGCTCCATTACTACTCACAGAGAATGTGAGAATTGTCTTCAACTTCTACTGGTTTTAATAAGGACTCAACAAGCATGAAGGGAAAAGGTACTACTGGAAAGAGCCATTATCCTGAAGAAAACCCAGAACCACAGCTGCAAACACAATAATATATCCCACGCCTATATTATCTTATACCTAGACTTAAAAATACCTTATCAGCAAAGTCAGGAAGGTTTTCATGATGATGCTCTGCAAAGTATCGCTTCAAAAGGTCCTTATCAATCTACATTTAGAAGGGGGAAACAGAAGAAAGAAGAAATGTTATTAAACGTGAAGACAATGATAATAGCACCTAACGTAGTCATGAACAACTATACAAGCGCATGGTTTAAGCAATGTATGTATCACGGCAGCAAACCTTTGATTCGTCCACTTTGATAGGAAGATTTAAAAGATATTGCCCTGAATGTGCAACTTCAATCTCCTCATTGGTGCAGATCTTAAAATTACTCTTCTCCATCACCTGTATTTGTAGAGATTGTACTTTAAAGGATAAAACATAGTAGCTTCTGGAACCAATTTGAAGATGACATCCCAAGGGAAAAGCAAGAACATGTAACATGCTTAAGTACACAGAGAACATAAGCAAACATAATTATGTACCATGGCCACAGAGAGATCCAAGATGATTTCTTGATGCCAAAAAGGGGTGCAAATAGAAAAAATTAAGGCAAAGAGCTTAGCAAGTTTGTCAACTAAAGGGCGGCACCCCCCCCCCCTTCTTCAGAAAAAGGGGGACACACATCTCATGGCAAGATTAGAAGTGTATAGAACTTATATTCATTTGTTTACAAGGACTCTTAAGATATTGAAGAGGAACACCGGGGGATTAAGAGCTTCTGAGCAAAATGGAAAACTGAGTAGATTTGGTAAGGCTGATTCAATTTAGTTACAATGTTCGATTCAAGAAATATCAGACATATGTTAACTAGTTGTCACCGTAATGATTATAAGCATGCATGCAAGTATTTGAGGCAACTGTTTAATACAACAACGTACACATTCAGTGAAGAGTAGGGTGGATATAACAAGTAAAAAATGGATGATCACCGTACTAGTCTATACACGTACATGCATGCATAGAAAAAAGGAGGGGGACATATTGCATGGATGACGAATAAAGGACACAATTCAAAGTCTAGTAACATTTTACATTGTTCCATTGTATATCACATGGGGTGAATATAACAGCTCATAATAAGAATCATGCTGAATGATTAAAACAGATGTCAAGCTTGGACTCCATTATTTTAGGTCAATATGCTACCTTAAACATATACGTCAGGAAATTCTGTTCAAGAACATCAGTTTCTTGTGATGATAGATTTTGCTGGTCCAACTTCCGAGCCCCATGGACAGGATCAAAGAGTGAATACAATTGCTGCAAGTATGTGAACCACGGAAATAAAAAAACAACACTTCCATAGAACTCAAAACTTTAAAGAACAGTAACAGTTTTATAGCATAAGTTGATAAAAGTATATAATACCATGAGATCTTCAAACTGTAGAAGATACCATGCTCGAATCGTGTACTCGACTCTCTTGCAGAGCTTCAAGAACTCTGCCCGGTCAGAACTGTGTTCTGCAATACTGAAACTAGTTTGAAAGCTTGAAAAGTCACGTTGAAAAAGTAAAATACTCCATTCCAGAAAAGAGATACACTTTGATTATTGATGTCAAACTTAATTTGAAAGTTGAGAGGTCACATTGAAGAAGTAAAAGACACTTTCCATTCAGGAGACATGCCTTGATTGTAGTCTGTAGATGTTAAACCGACTAAATCTGAAGTTCAAGATCGACTCAACTTTAAAATTACTATAAGAAAACGTTGGGTCAGATCCAACAAATTATGCATTTGTGAAGTGCTATGTCCGATATAGAAGGCCAAACTGGATCTCTTTCTTGGAACAGAGGGAATATAAAACAAGACCAGGGGTT
The DNA here is from genome assembly GCA_954870635.1 of Arctium minus. Classification (NCBI taxonomy): domain Eukaryota; kingdom Viridiplantae; phylum Streptophyta; class Magnoliopsida; order Asterales; family Asteraceae; genus Arctium; species Arctium minus. The sequence goes on along the minus strand of OX941083.1, from coordinate 118,673,899 downwards.
AAATATGTTCAAAACAAACAAAAACAGAATGTATATACTTGTCATTGCTCTTTGATTGTCTTATTTGAAGTAGTTTTCAGAAATCAAAATCAAGTCGAAGTAACTTCAGTATTTTCTATACTTAAAGTGACCTAAATTTTTAGTGATGAACATTAAACAAGCTCAAATACTAGTATTCTAAGAAAGCGTTTAACAAAGCTAGGTGGTGGTGTGACCTTCTAGCACTTAACCATCTAAGCGGGGTTAAAGCACATATAAGCAATTCATTTAAATATATAAAATGTTGTTAACATTTGGTTATTTATACATATGAGTATTTAGAATTATATATTACATTATTTTGGTATTGCTACTTTTTTTCTAAATGACTAGTTCCAATGATACAACTACTCGTAAACAATCGGAAAGATTATTAAAGGCCAATTAATCCCCAAGTTAAGTTTTCAAATACTCAATACAACAAATAGGTGCTGATAAATTAAAACTAAGTGACTAATTAAGCAGCCTTAATTAATCACACCAATAGTAGGGATGCTTAAAACCTAGGCAGACACTTAAGTGGCACTTGCGAGGATTTCTAGAATGCTGTCCACTACAATGAAAGAGAATAATATACAAACACTACATTAGAATAACAGAGTCCACGATATAAAACAAAGTTCATCCTAGTTCAGTGAGGATAGCAGTTGGTATATCACAGGATCATTTGTGGAGAAGTCATTCAAGCATCTGTGAATAGCATTATGTACCACATGATATTGAAAACAAAGAATGATAATAGATATTCAGAATAAGAATCAATAGCACTGCAAAACTACACATAGACCTCAACAACTTAACGTATTCCAACTACTACAATTTAAAAAAAAAAAAAACTTGTATCCCAAAGTAGTTGGGGTAGACTTTCTTCTTCTAGGGGTTCACCACATCACTTGTCTCAACAATACATATTCTCGAGATCAATAAACATAATATGAAAATCTTTTTGTCCCATAAATCTCCTCATGAGTCATGTAATCAAAAATAACCAATGCCATTGATCTTTCCAACATAAAACCATATAGATTTTCCAGTCTCAACTCTTATCCAGTGCCCAACAACCCAGTCTCATGGTTACGCCTTACGGCACATAAGCTTGATCCCTCCATGGTTCTTGCAATTCTAAATTCTCTCTTCTATGTACGTAATTAGGACCAAGGTACCCTTCCTCCCTTCATCGGGTATCCTCTTAAAGTGGACGACATTAAATAATCTAGTGAGCCCTAATACACTGGTCTCCCAAAAGCATATCCCACCCACTACAACAATACTAACCCAAAATCTTCACCCAAAATTGAACAACCTAGAAACCAAAAGACGAATTACAAAGAAAGTTGACTTGGTGAACATCACCGAACATTACAAAAAATAAACATTAGAAGAATGATGTTGTTACCGATAAGATTGGCCAAAGTCATGACGAGCCTGGGCTTCAAAATTGGTATAACCGATTCACGCTCCAATCGAATCACTTCCTTCTTACTGTCACTAGCGCTACCCATTTTCTTGTTCCTGTATCGATTAACCTAAGGTCGATTGAAACACGCACGCAGAAAAGTAACTGAATCTCAAATCCTCGTTCTTCCTCAAACCATCAAGCTCCGTTTCATCTATTGTTACAGAAAAAGGGTTTTGTGATCAGAATTTGAGAATGGAAGACCGACAGGAAACGTGTTCGCAATTTGATTCTGAAAGGAACGGAGAAAAAAAAGAAATTAGTCAAACGGAGTCAACTAACGGTTCAAAAACTAAAAGACTTTCCTTTTAACACCTCCATAATTCTATTACGAGTTAACCGACCGTTATATATTTAAATTGTTATAAAATTTATCGTATATTTAATAGGGTTCAGTTCTAGTGAGAAATCTATGGTAACGTGATAAGTGGTTATCAACCGTTGAATAAGAAATAGATGAACATTTGGATGAGATGCACCGAGATAAAATGTATCGTTATGCATCGGATCAATTCTCTTCTAAATCACAATTCATGGTAGGGCATTTGATTTAAAAGTGATCAACGATTCAGATTCATTTCTCACGATAACCTCAATTTCTCACACGATCATTCGTCATATTCAATAAATACAACGATTTCACTCTATTTATTTAAAATTTATTATTTTATTATTAACGGATCAAATTAAATGGAGTAAGATAAATTGTTCAAAAACCATCTAGAATGTTCTCAAGATCCGTTAAAACATTAATGTAGTTTTATAATTATATTTACTAGATTAAACTATAAAAATACAAAAAGATTCATACAGGTCAATTCAAATCAACCCGACTCGTTTTAATTCACTAATTACTGGTTTTGACCCGGACATATTTTAATCGATTCACCTTTTTCAACATATAATTATTACATCATATATTGTATTCTTTTTAAATAAAAACATATCAATCGATGATGTTTTAGGGATGCTTACTAACCTCTTATTGTCGCTTACTTGGTAAAAGACTCTTACCCGTGTAACACCCTAAAAATAGGGATAACAAAAATCCGAAAAACGGATTCAAGGTATACTAAAATTGTCATAGCAAGAGCCTCCCAAAAATGAGGAATATAAATAACTAACATGTTTAATCACAATTGTAACTCAAACGGACAATAAATTAACAATCAATTAATCTAATTTCTACAACTAGAAAAGAGATTACAAAAGGGTTGTCATCTATAAGCCCAACAGTTCATTCCATAAGCATAATACGTTCAAGTGCAAAATCCCCAAGCTCTCACCCAAAGCAACTAAGTCTGCTTAGGACCGGCGCCGCTAGAACCTGAGATACACATCGACACCAAACAAGTGTTAGGCCAAAAAGCCTAGTGAGTTGTACAATAATAAGCATGCATGAACAGGTACAATTCTTATCAGCAGTTAACCAGTGTTCAATATATGTGGAGTCATTAGGGGAGACCCAAAGCACCAATCAAGTCCCACCCAAGAGTCAATATACCTTGATGCCCTTAACAAGGAACACCCGAAAGGCCCGGCACACCCGAAGACTATCGCTAAGAAAATTCCCCGAATGGCGGAGGTCTAAGCACATACCATCACAGTGGCGCCCAAGACTACATCCTCCTAATGTACTGACTTGGTTCGTCCACATAACGCATATAGGAGGTCCTTTAGGTGTATTTCAACCCAACATAATTCAATACCAACTACGGGTACAATATTTCCATCCTATCATCATGAAGTCCAACAAAAGACCCAAATGACACTTATATTCATCATGCATATAAATATGTCACCAAAGTGGTGTTCCAACTAAAACCATCATAATACCCATACAGACGTACATTTTATATCAAGTTACTCACATTGTGTATCCAAGAGAAAAGCCCCAAGTAATGGCACCCATAACATAAAACATAGCATATCACCAATATCTATATTTCCAACTATTTTCATCAAGAAATCTCAAATACTTGAACACATAGAGATAAAATAACAAATAGAAGATTATGATGTGTATCTAGTTTTAACAAAGGTTTAGTAACTCACTATCTAGGTTTTGGACCAAAAACTAGAAAAGATGAAAACCCTAGATGTTGGAGGATGAACTTGAAGATGAGAAGTTGTCTTGAAGAAACCCTAGAAATTTTCATTGGATGACAATAAATGCTATAAATGAAGGTTCAACCACCAAAGAATCGTATTTATGAGGGTTAGGGTTTGGAGAGGAAAAATGGGTTTGGGAGCTTCCCAAAATCGCCAAGAGAAGAGAGTGTTTGAGATAAATGAGATTGGAAATCAGATTGGAATTCATTTAAAACCCCTGCACCCGCTCGCGACCTTGCCCGGCGACAGTGACATGGTCACTGTCGCGTGTCACAATCGCGCAAAGTCCCCCACTCTCGGTACATCTCCCGCGACCTTGACACTGCGACAGTGACAATGTCACAATCGCGTGTCATAGTCGCGCAGGCTCCCCGATCCACGGTATATTGCTCGCGATAGTGACACCGCGATAGTGACCATGTCACAGTCGCGCCAAACTCCCAACATCCCGAAATTTGACCAGTTTCGATAACGAGCGCGAGGTTTGAACAGTTAAGGACGATAAGTCAGATTATACAACATTTCAACATATCAACTATCATAAAACGCATACAAAGGCTCATATACTCACATAGGTACATTTAAATTAAATAAATAATTACCTTGAGAATTTTTAATGCATTAGGTGCATTTAAAGGAAATAAATCCGCAATTTTTAATGGTCGGTATTTATTTTTTTAGTGTATAATGGTCGTTTTATTCAATCAACACTTAATACAGAATACTCCTTAAACAACAGTTTTCAGTTATCACTTATTTTAGTCATACCTCTTATCTCGATCATAACTCTTAGAGTAAATTATGTTTTTAGTCCTTGTGGTTTGTTAAAAGTTTCTATTTTCGTCTGTATAGTTTTGTAATTATGATTTTCATCCCTATGGTTTATAATTCATTATCTTTTGTCCTTAGGATTTATATTTTAGTACTTTTCTCATCCCTATGGTTTACAATTCATTTATATTTTAGTCCTTCATGTTTAAAAGTAGTGTTTTGCCCTCAAAGACGAAATTTGAAATTAATTACAAACCACAGGGACGAAAACCATAATATCGAAACCACAAGGACGAAATCCGCAATTTTTAACAAACCATATGGACTAAAAATGTAATTTACTCTAACTCTTATTTCAGTCGGCACCTAACCCAAATTTTTTGGCAAACAACCCCTTAGCTTTTGGACCGTCACACTCTCTCATCCCCCTCCTCCTTACATCCTATACTCTTATTGATAGAGTTCTTTTGACGAAAGATCGGAAGACAAGACAATAATGAACTAAAGATATAGAGAAGTACAAACTAAGTAATTGTTTTGTCCCGTTGGGGTTTGTATCGACAACTAATGCACCATTCCAACAACGTACAACCTACACTAACAATGTTCACATTATACATAACAGTTAACGCCAAATTAGACGTGTGAATCATTTAATTTGTACAAAAAGTATTAATACTCATCTAAAAAGGTGATGTAACACAAAGTCATCAAATTATTATATTATTTATGCTACTATCATTTTCCTTCATTATATATACTAACCTAACCATTAGAACGTACTTAGGCACTATTCCAAGACAATTCTGACAGTTTTATTGTGAGCGATATCACTCCATTTGATGGGCTAGGATGAATCATGTTCATAGAGATCCAGATTCAAACGCTTACAAGATTTTGGTATCATCAGTTAATTATCAAGGGTACACTTCAGTACAAAAATCGTCCCCTGTTATAAGTTATTCTATGTCGAAGTTGTAAACAAAGTAAGCTAAAAGATCATTTTTCAACAATGGTTTTATGGCTGGCTTGATGTCATTATATAAATCACACATAACCTATTTTCCTTCAATTTGGATTATTCTTAAACTTGTTCCAAGATTCGATTTGATTGTTGAATCTCACAAAACATAATATTATTATTACTTTCATTAGCTTATAAATATGAACTAATTGTATCTTCATTTTTCATATAATTCATCATCTAGGTGTGGATATGTTAGGATTTTCATCATGGGTGTATGGTGATGCAACATAAGGCATCCCCGACAAAATCTTAAAAATAGAGAAAAGGAAAATATTGGGGTTTGTATAGATAGATGATCTTAATTTATCGTAAAAATATCACTTATTGCACTGCACTGCCTGTTTATCAATATATGATTACTCTGGTATTAAAAAAAATGAAAACCAGTGGTTTTAAACAATGCAAAAATGAACGCCCCTATCTAGGGGTGTAAACGAGCCGAGTCAAGTCAAATAGTAGGTTAATCGAGTCGAGCTCAAAAATTAATAATGAGCTCGAGCTCGACTCGAGCTCAATTAACTTTTCAATGTAGGGCTCGAGCTCGAGCTCAAATATTTTTTGAGTTATCGAGCTCGATGCTCGTTTATGGGTTCGAACTCGCGATCGATTAACTCGTTTATCGGCTTGAGCTCGATAACTTTTATATTTTTATTGTATGATTAATAAATATATGAGCATGTTTTGCTCGAAAAAGGGTATATGCTCGAATGGCTTGACTCGACTCGAAAATTTTAATCGAGTTTTCGAACGAGCCGAGTCGAACATCGGTGTTATAAAGCTCAGCTCGATAAGTTAAACGAGTTATATTTTGTGTTCAAGATCGACTCGAGCTCGAGAATAATTAAGTTCGAGCTCGAGATAAACGAGCTCGAACTCGAGTAGCTCGTTAAAAACTCGACTCGTTTACACCCCTAGCCTAGACCTGACAAAAACTGACACGACACGCTAACCCGACACGAACTCGACACGAAATAAACGGGTTTGAGTAATACATTTCAACCCGTTTAAGTAAATGGGTTGACACGACACGACACGAAAATTAAACGAGTAAGGTCAGGGTCAAAAATTTCAACTCGAAAATGACCCGAATAACCCGTTTATATATATATATATATATATAAGTTTTTCTTTTAATGCTTTGGATTTTTAGTGTTTTAGATTTGATTATAATTTTGAACTATAAATTTTGGATTTCTAACGCTTTCATTTGAATTTTGTATTTGTATTTTTTGTGAATTTTCGATTTTTAATTTTAACTTTATAAATGTTAAACGGGTTAGGGTTGAGATTTTCTGACCCGTTTATTAAACGAGTCGGGTTAGGGTTAGACACTTTGAACCCGTTTAACTTTGAACTCGACACGACACGACACGTTTGCCAGGTCTACCCTAGCCCCATCTCCAACCCGCGTCCATCTCTCGTCTCCCTTGCCCTCACTGACAACTACCTTTCTCATTCCAATACCCTCACGTTTCCCCGTTGAACCCCCAACCCCCTTTCCTCCTCTTCCACACGTTGTCTTCCTTCCCCCCCCCCCCCCCTCCCCTCCCCCTCCCCCTCCCCGTCCTACTCCTAAAACCACCGCATACTCCACCCAAAACCACCTTTTCCAAATGGGTTCGACTGAAACTCTCAAAGAATTATAAAACCGCTATGGAAAGGAACCACCATCAAAGCTCATTTCTAGTTTCATATTTATTAAAGTTTCAAGTTCCAAGTAATGGGTCACTGTGTCTGCAAATTGATCAAACGAGTTTCACAATAGATCATTTTATATATAATACATTTTTATACAATATGTAACATAATATATTTTGAAAAGAGAGTGAACGCAAAAACATAACAATCATTAGTGAAAAGGACGAACACCAAGAAACTCTGCAAACTTCAAAAAGTAATTAGCACTAAATGAAATTAAGGGACACATTTTATTAAAACTAACAAAACTCAGGGACCAACAATGTAATTCACTATGTTTTTTTATAAATAAAAATATGTTTTATTTTTGCAATTAAATAAAAAAGCGTAATTCAAGCTTGTTTAGCAAAATCTGGAGGTTTTGAGTGACGAATTCTGTGATTTTTCCTACACCCAACCACCTTCGTCAAGGGTTTCTGATTTCTTGATCCAAAAAATTGAGCGAATTCTATCTTGGCGTCAATCTAGAGAAGAAGATTAATCGATTACATTCAATAATCAATAGTTTCTGCACTGGGATCCGATCCACAGTGAATAGGCGACCAAAGAAGTACTTGCGAATCACAAATCTGATGCAACTTCAGTCATCTTACTCAGTTACTCTACTTGTACTACTACACTCCATCACTACCAAGATCGCCGATCTCCACCATCCACCGACTGACCCGGATCACCGGAGCTAGGGAACCCACCGACATGTCGAGGCCTCTGAAACCCTCATCAAGAAGACCTACATTTGTTCATCTCATATGCGCTGCAACCATTTTTTCACTCCTTGTTTTCGCCATTCAATCGTTTTTCTTCACTGGTTGCTTACTTTCTTTTGCTAAACTTTTTATTTTTTTATTTTTTATCGGACCCTAATCCCATTGATTGCAATTTTAATTCGTTTGAACCTTTTTGTGGCAGGTACTCAGACCAAATATCTCAATGCAGAAGACGTCCAGATCTTATCTGATTTTCAGTCCGATGTTCAGCAATGCGTGGTTAGCTTTCCCTTTCATCTCCTATCCACACATAACACCCGAAGATTTGCAAATTAACATAGTTGGTAGTTATGTTGCATTTACTTGGTTTGTGGTTTACTAATTTTGACCTCTAGTGAGATGTTTTCTAGTTTAGAAACGATGGTATTATTATACCCAAATTACTAAGATCACTGCAAGCTATTTTGTTAAGATCAGCATGTAGTCAATTCTCCGGTCAATTTGAACATAGGGAACTTTTGGCTTACTACATACTTGCTCTAATGTAGTTTTGACTTTGGAGGTTGTTAGTCTCTTTTTATTGGTTACCTGATGTACTCAAGCAACCCGGAACACAATTTCGACTTTGGGATTGTGTTCTGTATATGGCTGCCTTCCATATCTTGTAGCATTGGTTAACCATTGTTTATTTGTGAATTATAATGATGCTAATTCTTAGTGCCATTTTTTGTGTAGGCAAACAGAGGATTTGGGCTTGTTGCACATATCATTGACCACTGCAAATTGGTTCTTAAGTTTCCTGAAGGGACTAATAGCACCTGGGTACTCTCTCTCTCTCTCTCTCTATATATATATATATATATATTCTTTTTCCACGCATTCATACATTGACCACCGAATTTGGTATTTACTTGCAGTTGAACCCACAGTTCAAGACCTATGAGCCATTAGAGTACAAATATGATGTTTGTGAGGCAGTTCTCCTGTGGGAACAGGTTAACCAATTTCGTTATTTATTCATGTCTTTTTCTTCCAATACATATCAGCATATTCTAATCCTTTTTCTTTGTCTGGAACGCAGTACCGTAACATGACGACAGTTTTGACAAGAGAGTATTTGGATGCACGGCCTGATGGCTGGATGGACTATGCAGCCAAAAGGATAGCACAATTGTATGCTTCTAATAAACAAAGAAAAGATCTCTGGATTCAATGTATCACTGTTATTTTTAAATCATTTACTATGGTTGAGTGGTTCATTCCTGATGAATTAGATTAATTATTTTCTTGCTAATTTCTTCCCTTGCTGATTTCTTCCATTATCATAGAGGTGCAAAGAATTGCAACAATCGGACGCTTTGTGAGGAGCACCTTAATCCGATTTTGCCAGCCAAACCACCATTTCATCCTCGCCAGTTTCAGAAATGTGCGGTTGTTGGAAACTCAGGAGATCTGCTAAAGACTGAATTTGGTGAAGAAATTGACAGTCATGATGCAGTTATAAGAGACAATGAGGCACCGGTCAACAAGGTAAGTTAGTCACCACTAAGGTGGCTTGTAGCCATAACTAGGATAAATAGATGATGTTCTCCAGAAGTTCTTATATGGTCTAAGTTACTCCTCTGTTATCCATTTTCTTGCAGAAATATGCAAAACATGTTGGTCTAAAGAGGGACTTTCGACTAGGAGTTAGGGGAACTGCTCGTAACATGGTTACCATCCTCAATGGATCAGGTGAATATTCTTTTCAAGAGAACCTATTTTAATGAGGCATTCATCATTTGTCTTTGAGAGTGAGTTCTGGATATATGAGTTTCTCATTTCATGTGATGTAAGTGGAGTGCTCAATGCCTCAAGTGATATCCAGCGAGTGTTGTGTTGGCAGGCTGCCAATAAATTATTTAAACAAGCTTTGTAGATACATAGTTTAATGTAATGTATAGTACAGTTAACAAGTGTGTGTTATGTTATATTACATTCCTTTCTAGTATAAAGTTGTGTGCCTTTTTTTCTTTTCCCCATGAACCGCAGCTCCTCATGAGTAGGTGAACAAATGGAAGTTTACAGATGTTTCTTTGTCTTAGACGCTATTTACATAGCATTTGGTGTTTTCTGTCTTTTCTCCTGCAGATGATGAGGTGCTTGTTATCAAAAGTGTGACTCACAGAGACTTCAACAAGATGATTGATGTAAGTAGCTTTATGCAGATACAATGTTGTAATATCCAGCATATAAATTAAAAATGTTTGGCATCTTCTCTGCTTCAAGTCCTATTGTGCCTATGTTGATTGCAGATTTACAGTGAACCTGCTGTTAGCTATATATTAGTTATTATGTAATGTAAGTGCAGACTTGTGGGAAGATGGTAGAGGATAGAAACCATCTTTCTAGTCCTCCTATTTCTAAATTATTTTTCACGTATAATTGCGAGAAACATAAAGAAAGCTAGTTACCCACATTAAAGACATGCCTTTAATATTGCATGTTATATCTGCCTTAAATCAAAAGTGTTGGAAAGTGATCTAGACAAATTCCTGAATGTAACCTAGTAACAAAGATCCACGAAGGCTCTCCAAGGTGGATTAATATTTTGGGACACCCTAAAATCAAAAGGTGGGACAATAATTTAGAAAGGAGAGGATCAATGTTTTTTGGAGAGACAAACTCATAAAGAAAGATGTGCCACTTCTTGCTTGTTGGGTAAAAGCCACGATCTCCGTAAAATTCTGGGTTCAGGTCACTGTAATTCTGTAAATGTAGAAACCTCAAAGAGAGAGAAGGGGTCTTTCTATCCCGTGATGCAAGGGGGACCACCTTCACGGAATTGAACACGAGTCTTGCAAACGCCAAATGTTAGGCACCAGGCCAGTAGCCACTTTGGCCTCCCTTGGGGGTTGAAAGATGCATATTTTGAGCATCCGATGCAAACTTAGTGTTTTATATTTGTGCAACTAGAGGTAGAACAGCAAAGCTGTCAGGACTTATAATTTCACAAGTCCTGTTGTAAAATGACTGATACAATATTTTTGCAATTTTTTTTTGTACGGCAACTTGGGCTATGCCCACACACACGCACTCGCGGTATCCGGGCATCCAATTGGGCAGCACCGACTAATCCGCGGCGACCTGGCCCAGCCAAAGCGACTGGACCCGCCCAGGTACGACTAAGCCCGGTCAAGACCGAACCTGCATACCCATAGACTGGTATGCCCGTAAACCTGGACCCGAAGGCCGACCCAAGGTTTGGGTATCGCTGAAGTGCATCCCCCAGGATTCGAACCCTGGTAGATAGGCATACCATGCACTATCCCCTAGCCTTACCACTAGGCTAGCACCTCTTTGATAATATTAAAGCCTTTCTTCAATATTAGGTAAAGGATCAAGTATCTAGTCTATTTCTATACAAATAAAATGTTAAAGCCTCTCTTCTATTTCCTCAAGTGAAGTTGTGCAAGAACTGGCATGGAAGTTAAGTTACCAAGTTCTGCAAGAATCATAGGTGTGCACCAGAGGACGTTCAATTAGAAAATGCTTTTGGTCGGGGTGATATTATCATTAGTCTGGGTCTCTTATCCTAATGACAAGCCTAACAGATTCTTACATCCATTTTTCAGACGATTCCAAATCCAGTCTATCTCTTCCAGGGTATTGTATTGCGCAGAGGTGCCAAAGGAACTGGGATGAAATCAATTGAGCTGGCACTTTCTATGTGTGATATTGTTGACATATATGGTTTCACTGTGGATCCTGGCTACACTGAATGGTTAGTCTCTCCCTCTCTCTCTCTCTCTCTCTCTCTCTCCCTCTCTCTCTCTCTCTCTCTCTCTCTCTCTCTCTCTCTCTCTCTCTCTCTCTCTCTCTCTCTCTCTCTGTGTGTGTGTGTGTTAAAAACACATGCACTTGTTTCTTTTTCTCAACTCTTGAGGTTCTTATAGGACCAGATACTTCTCTGAACCACGAAAAGGTCACAATCCACTTCAAGGGCGGGCATACTACCAACTCCTAGAATGCCTTGGTGTAAGTAAAGATTTTCCTTTTATCTTGTTGTATTCATATACTCCTCCCGAAACATAATAATTGCAACATTTTCTTGTTTGGATAAGTTTTGAACTTGAACAACCCAACTACCCACAGATATACCATCGAATATGAAAGTGGCTTAGGAATCCACCACAAACTTCTTTTTTGATATAAATTCTGAATGTATGAAATGCATGAAGAGATTACTCCCTCTCAATAATGGGATATGCAAGGGAATGCTTAAAAAAACCTCGAGGGTCAGCTTAACTGGCAAATAAAGGCTAGGCCTTAGGCTCCTCTTCGTAGGTCGCCAGATCGAGTCTTTTCAAGGGCACTAGTTGTTATCTTTAGGGCCCATGGTAGATTAGGCGAGATGTGCACAAGCTGGCCTGGACACCCCCATGGTTACAAAAAAAAAGAATCATAAAATACAATTAGCATTAAATACCTATGTTAAAAATATATTGTTGCACTTGTTGCCTGGTGGAGGCCGGGTATAAATTTAATTTATACATACATCTTGTTTGGGCGGAGGGCATATGTAACATTTCATATTTCAGGTAATTAGGATACACTCTCCTATGAGAGCGAAAAGGGTGCAAGATTGGTCGGATGTGCCAACCCGTGAGGAGATAGGCAGAGCTCATGCTGCTGCCATGCGACTAAAGAGGAGTCAAGAGGGTGGAGACGGTGCAGTAGGACAATTTAGCAACTGTAAGGTGTGGGGCAATGCAGGTCCATATGGTAGTGGACCCGTATCCGGGTCTAGAGATATGAGTAGCAAGAGGATGAATTCTAATTATAAGAAATGGGAAGTTATGCCTTTTAAGAGTCTGAGACAAGAAGCACAGGAACACTATGTTCAGATGGAAGGTGTGTCGGTATATAAAATGGATGGCAACAAATTAGATGATCTGGTATGCGTGAAGCATCCTTTGGAATCTGATGCATAGTCCTTTCTGCCTCCTGCTGCTGCTTTGTTGTTGTAATTTCAATGGAAACACTTCAGATCACATACGGCCAAATGTAGACCGACATAACTTCCTGGATGGGTGATTCTTTCTTTTCTAAATGAGATTACCAGAAATGGTGATTCATCTTGTTGGTTGTGTGGAGAGATGACAAAGAAACATGAGGATTTATAGAAAGTTGTTTAGTTATATGACATATTCATCTTAATCTTATTAGTGGAAGATGGGTTTTTGTTTGTTACTCATAGCAATGTTATTGGGGTTGGTTGGAGATGATTTTTCTTGCCAAAAATACTAAAGCACCAACTTCCATCAGGTGACCCAACTGCAGATTACTGTTACTCCTAGCTATTTAGTATTCCCCTTTCCCTTCAAGCTTGTTTGGTTAATTTTTATGATTTACCATGTCCAAACAGATTTTTTTTTTGCAAATTATTGGGTTTATCATGTTGTATATTTTCATTATATTGAAGTTTGTTTATGTTGGGTGTTATTGAAGTTGAATCCATCATTTTTAATTTGAAATTTGTTTGATTTTGAACTTCTTGGTGCTTCTTGTTTTAATGGATGTATTTATGTATGATGTGTAGAATCTGATAATTATTTGTTTGATTTCTCTTTTATAATTCTGGGTCTGAATTGTTAACTTTTTTTTTTCTCCGTATGATTATTAATTATGTTCTTATATTGTTGATGATTTTGCCTTTTGTTCTCAACTATCAGAAATTCAACATTGAAGATTGATGTTGTAACTAAAGCTTCCATTAGAGCCTCTGTAGTGTATTTGCAAATAGTAGTAACAAAACTTAGGCATTGTTTGGCAAAAAAAAGCTAGCTTATAAGCTAACTTTTTTTTTGTACATGTTTGGATAACCATAAGCTAGCTTATTGAAAAATTACTTATAGTAGCGTTTTGAAAAGCTAACTTATCATCTAGTTTGCCAAACATAGCCTTAGCCCTTGATATGAATGCTCTTGTCAAGTCCCTGGTAGTTTTTTTTAGTTTTACGAAGATTATACATACTTTGTATTTCTAATACACTTTTTTACTATTGGATTTTAACTTCATATCTCAACCTCTTAGGTTCCCAACTCAAAATATCCATGTCTTTCTAAACTACTTAACCTTTTCCGACTTCTCTTTATCTTATTGAAAATATTATCTTCTCTTAATCAAGGTAGCTCTTAAACCGTCATATATCATAGTGAACTATTTGAAATGTAGTTGTTCAGATGAACTTAAGGTAATGGCTAACATTTGAATTAGCCGAAGGAAATCTTAGACGATGATCATCTATCGTATTTCTAGAGAAAGGAATATTACTTGGGAAAACATGTTTCTAATTACTAATTTGTTTAACTTTTAAGAGCATCTCCAACAACTTTGCTAAAATAGAAAAAAATGTGTTTTTCTTCTCTAAACCTCTCCACCAGCTTTGCTATCTTGTTTGCTATAATAGAAAAAACTTGAAATTTTTCTAAGTTTAGAGCATCTCCAACATCATTGCTAATTTTTTTTCTAAAATAGAGAATGAAAAGTCAAAATCTCTAGAAACATTTTCTTCTAACTCCAACAACTTTTCTATTTTAGAGAATCAATCATTATTTATATTATTATAATATTCCATAATTTATCATCCCAATACACTTTTTAAAAAAAACTTAAAATAAAATGTTAAAAATTGAATCTTATTGGTTGAATTGAATAAAATAATATTTTCTCTCTCCAATTTAGAGATTATAGAGAATTCTCTATATTTAGAAATTTTTTGATCTTTCTCTATTTTAGCAAACCATATAGCAAAGTTGTTGGAGAGGAATAACAAAGAAAAAACCAAAATTTCTATTTTAGCAATGTTGTTAGAGATGCTTTTAGAGAATTCTCTAAGGGGGCGTTTGGTTCACAGATTTTGATGGAATATGATGGAATTGAAATGTTGAATTCCGTTGACCAGATTCCATTACATCGTTTGGTTCATTCTTTTTAAGGAATTGAAATGTTGAATTCCAATGAATTCCACAAATGAAGGAATTCAACATTCCTTGGGAGGGGGGGTATTTCATTGGAATGAAATGTCATATTTTTTTTGGACAAAATTGCCCCTCATCCTAATATGCACCACCACCATCGGCCACCACCTCCGGCCACCGCCACCGGCCACCATTGACCACCACCTCCGGCTACCACCACCGACCACCATTGACCACCTCCGGCCACCACCACCACCACCTCTGGCCACCATTGACCACCACCAGCCACCACCACCTCCGGCTACCGCCACCGGCCACCACCACCACCTCTGGCCACCGCCATCGGCCACCACCGCCACCGACAACCACCACCACCGACCACCACTACCGTTCAACATTATTAGCAGACACCAACTCTCTCTCTCTCTCTCCTCTCTCTCTCTCCTATCTCCCTCTCTCTACTCTCTCTCTCAATTTATCCTCTCCTATCTCCCTCTCTCTACTCTCTCTCTCAATCTATCCTCTCCTTTCTCTCTCCTATCTCCCTCTCTCTACTCTCTCTCAATCTATCCTCTCCTTTCTCTTTCCCTCTCTCTCCTATCTCCCTCTCTCTACTCTCTCTCAATCTATCCTCTCTCTCCTCTCCCCTATCTCTCTACTCTCTCTCTCAATCTATCATCTCCCTCTCCCTCCCTCCCTCTCTCCTTTCATCTCTCTCTCCTCTCTCTCTCTCTCTCATCATCATTCGTGTGCTAAAATAATCAAAACAATTTTAGTTAAAAAATAAACTATTTAATAACTATTTCGTTAAAGTAATTTTTGTTGAAAAAAATTAAAATAAACAAAAAGGGTATTTTGGTCATTTACCAAAATTCCATTCCAATTCTAAAGCTACAATCTGTGAACCAAACAGAAAAATTCCAATTCATTTAACAAATTCCATTCCAATTTTGTCAACCAAACAGGTGGTCAAACCTGACAACATTTCATTTCAATTCCTTCAAAGTCAAATTCCTTTGACAGATTTCATTCCATCCAAAAACATTCTGCGAACCAAACGCCCCCTAAAACTTGATGGTAGGAGAGAGAAATGATTATTTTATTTGATCCCACCAATGAGATTCAATTTTTATCATTTTATTTTAAGTTTTTCTTAAAAAGTGTATTGGGGTGATAAATTAGATAATATTATAATAATATAAGTTGTTTTAAAATCTCTAAAATACCAAATCTGTTGGAGTTAAATATAATACATTTTAGAAAATTTCACTTTTAGTTCTCTATTTTAAAAAAATTATAGGAAAGCTGTTGGAGATGCTCTAAGAGAACCACCATCGATCGAAATCCTGACTCCATCCTTAGACTACTATGCCATACCGATTTTTATATGTATTTAAATATTTATCGGCAACTCTAAATTTTCAGTTTTCACTTTTTCAATTCTAATTTGATTGGGAATTTCAATTTCCTTCCAATATCTAACTCACATACCCATATTTGAGATTTTATATTACGTTGTCTTCTCGAGTCTTTTCTTTACAAAAGGAAGGAAAATAGGAGGAAAAGAAAAAATCTTGTTTTCTCGAGTTCTTTTAAGGAGGGGAAATAAATGAAAATGAAAAAAATAATGTTGATTTTTCTCCCAAATGCGGGAGGAAAGGGAAGGAAAGAAAGGGGAAAAGTTTATAACAATTAAAAATATTTATAAAATAATACATCTACTGATCTACCATCAATTACATCCCACAATAAAATAAATAAAGTATATTAATAAAAATGATATTTTTCCTTTTCTTTCTATCTTGCTCAGAAACATAAAAACTTATTTTCTTGCATTCCCTTTCTTTCACTCTCAATAGGGTTGTACAAAAAACCGTCAGACCGTTCAATTCGTCCAACCCAATTAAACTCAACTCGCTAGACCGCAAATTAAGAGGGTTGAAATTGGGTTAGTGGTAGCTAAATAACGTGCACTCAAAGCGTGGACACTGAGTTTCCCAGCGTGGACACAAGTATATATCAACACTGGGATCGCTACAAGTAATAAAATGGTACAAGTACCGAGTATCGTACCCACAGAGACTGGACTTACTGAGAAATACTGACTTTCATGAACTTCTTGCACAAGTTTCGAGTTGGGGAAAATATTTGTTTGATTGTTGAATTAATTCTAAGAAAATGCGAAATGAACTTTTTATAATTAAAGAATGGGTATGGGTGTAAACGTTCCTTGAGACAAACGTAGTAACAAAATGGTCGAGCGCTTTGTAGTACGAAAAATCTATAAAAAACCCGATCTCTCGAAAGTGGATTTTTAAAGACCAGTCCTACAAGATGCTCGCAAAGTGTCCATCGTTACCAACTCTTAATCTTGCCGATTTATCTAAGTTTGACTCTAAACGTCAAGTTCCACCGGTATGGAGATTTATACCCAAATCTCTTTGTGATTACTCGACCGGCATCCCGAACCTTAGTAAATCATACAAAACCCGCATCTCTACGTGGTTATCAAAGACTTTCTCAAATCCTTGTTGCATCACTTAAGCCGTATTTCGGATCCGCCACTCTCGAGGTCTAAGATCTAATATTAACACTTCAAAATGATCGGCTTATCCGCATTGAGTTATGTCCCGACTCAAGTGACCAAACTTAAGAGTTAGTAATAATGGTCACACCCAAGTGTTGCCTACTAGTCCCAAGTTAGCTCATGCCCACACCCAAGAGGTGCTTAACTCATAATTAAAGTAAGAGACATAAGACTAAAAGATAATAAATAATTAAGAACTACTTGCATAAACTTAAATTACGGAAATGGAAATTAAGTACTTGAAATAAATTACAAGAAAAATTAAAGTACTAGAAATGTAAAGTGCTAGAAAGTAAAGGACTTGAAATTAAAATTATCATCTTCAAGTTAACAAGTAACTTGAAGATAAACTAAAACTAGAGCATTGTTGGTGACTTTCTTGGTGTTGGATGTTGTGGATTAGAATCTTGGATGAATGGGATGGTGAAATGAAGAACCAAAGGGAAGTAAGAGAGAGAAAACCCCTTGTGAAGCATGTGACCACTGGATATTCAGGTGTCCACCGCGGGCACTCACTGCCCACTCCGACAGTTTTCCCAAATTATGCACAAAAATTACTTTTGATGCCATTATCATAATTTGCTTTAATTAAAGACCAAAAGAGGATAGAAAGGAACAAAGGTGAGTATAAATAGAAAATAAGACACGGAAAAGAGTGATAAATAACACTCAGGAATGAGGGTTATCAGTTAGCCTAGCTCAATCCAACCCGCTAACTCGCTACTAATATATATAATTTCAATAAAATTTTATTTATATCAATATTATATACTAGTCTATTATATATATATTAATAATATGTAAAATTTTATATAATGTTTGTTGAGTTTATGTTTGTATGTTCTTTTAGCTATATATATATATATATATAGGTTACCAAAAAAGATTCATCATGAAAGAGTGATGGCAAAAAATCTAATAGGTGAAAATTATTGGAATTGTTTTTACAACTAATGAATGTGTCTGACAATATGAACGATGTAATAGATACTTGGTTGACGAATCTATCAATCCAAAGACTCCCACATTGTACTTTGGTTGAAAGAAAACGTTAATACCTATAGCACTTCAGTAAAACAATATTTGGTTTAAAGCGTCCTAATATGATTATTACTTGAGTTTATAGAACGAAAAAAAAGTCATATCTAAAAGTGTTAAAATATGTTCATAAGATGTCTTAACAAGTTTTTAGGACGGTGTTAAAATAAAGTGTCGTATTCTTTATTACTGATTTTGGTCCTATAAACTAAAGTCTATAATGTATTTCGTCAAATTTATGTCCCTATTAACATGTCAACCCAACCTAAGATTTTTTCCAAATTGCTATAATTGAGCGAATGCACTCCCAATAACCGAGTAAGCAATGATCTTAAGATCGATGGGTTGGGTTATATATATATATATATATATATATATATATATATATATATATCCCCAACTCACAAATAAAAAATTTCTTTCTTTACGCTGTGTTCTCGAAACTCATTTAACGAAGGAAAGAAAAGGAAAAGGAGGGAAAAGGGAGGAAAGTGAAAAAAACTCGTATTCTCGAAACTTTTTTAGGAGAGAAAGGAAAGGAAATGGAAGGAAAGAATTGATAACTTTCCTCCCAAACCTTTTCTCCTAAAGTTGGGAAGAAAGCGAAGGAAAGAAAGTTCGGCCCAAATATTTTGTATGAAAATACCATAAATGCCCCCAATTAAACCCTTATTTATGAATGATAGAGATGTTATTTGATTTTTTATTGATTAAATATGTAATGTTTGCAACTTTTTTATCATAAATTTTTGTATAATTTATTTTGACGATACGTCTCATAATAAATATTATTAAAATAAATAAATTTTACACGATAGATTGATAAACTTATAATTAATTTTGAACTAATAGAAGATGAATCTATTGCTTATTTGGTTATAAATATTGATTTTAATTGACAAATACAATAAGGGCGCGTTTGGTTTGCGGGATTGGAATGGATTTGGTTCAAATCCATTCCAATCCTGCGTTTGGTTAAACGCAGGAAAGGATTTTGTTAACCGAATTTCAAATTCGTTGACCATTTTAAAATCTCTCATATGATGGATTTGAAAATCCTTGGCATTGGGTCTGAATTTGAAATCAAAATCCGATGGATTCTAAAGCGTGATTCATACTTCGAATTGTATCGATCCAAATTTGACGTTTACCAATAAAAATAATTTTTTTATAAAACAAAAAAATAATAAATAAAAAAAACTCAATCAAAATCCAAATCCTACAAATCAAACAAGACTTGTAAAGGAAAGGATTTGAAATCCATTCCAAATCCTACAAACCAAACATAAAGGGATTTCAAATCCCCCTAATCCAAATCCCTCATTGAAATCCAATCCATTCCATTTCAATCCCGCAAACCAAACGCGCAATTAAGGGTATATTTGTCACAAATCATGTCTAGCTCAGTTGGTTTCACCAGCATGAGGAGTACCCAGTCCTTGGGCTGGTCCAGTCTTTGACTGGGCTGCCCCAGCGCAGTCTTAAGACTGTGGTTGGGCTCTAGGTTCAGCGTAAGCTGGGCCGAGACAGCGACGGATTAGTGGGCTGCCCGATACCGCCGGGAAGGTGTGCGTGTGTTCGTGGTAGTTGTTCGTTGGTTCAATGCCGCTACGCCTTCCACAAAAAAAAAAAAAAAAAAAAAAGGTATATTTGTCAAAATGATAACTTTCCTTTCCCTGAGAACACAAAAAATGGTTTCCCTGCTTCTCCTTTTCAAGAACACAAATAATTTTTTTCCTTCCCTTTCCTTCCTTCCGGATTCGAGAACACAACGATAGTGTTTTACGGTATTGAACATTGTATCAGTATACTTCGTTTGGAGTGTTAAACATTGTAACATTTAACAACAACTTTTTGGTCATTGATCATACTTTTCCTTGTTTTTAGGTATCCACCAAATGGAGAAATACAGTACAAAACCAATACCACCAACCAAAATGGTTGATACCATTGCTTGGTTAGCACATATACATTTTACCACAAAATGCCATGAAACATCTAAAATTCCAAGATAATAATATAGTAGTATAACTGAAACTGAAATCCAAACCCAAAAATGCATCAGAAAAGAAAGAGAAGAGATCTTAGACAGAAAAATGAAGTATCAAAGTCTTGGAATATAATAATGGCAACAACTATTTCTTAACAAGATTATCAGGAACAACCTTGAGGAGTTTCCTCTTCTTAGATTTCGCAAGCTTCTTTAGCGTCTTCGGATTCGTGATCTTCTGAAGCTTCGTACCTGATTTCAGTATGTTCTCTTCCTTCTTCTTATCCTTCTCCACCTTCTTCTTCCTCTTCTCCACCTTATTCTTCCTTATCTCCTCCTTCATCTCCGTCATCCTCTCCTTGTACGCCTTCTTTATCTCCTTCTGTTGAGCTCTCTCCTCGAACGTCGATTTCTTAAGGCTAACCCTAACCGCCGACGATCTCTGTGTTTTAGCTTTCTTCCACTTCCTTCCTGATACTTTTCCGGCTATCACTCCGTCGTATGTTGGCTTCCCGAAGATCGGCTTGTTAGGGTTTTCAGAAGAAGAAACGGCTTGTCGCTTTGAAGTTTGGATTTCTCCGTCGGCGTCGATGTCCATGAGTGCATCCTTCTCTTGTTGCTGTTCGGATCTCTTCCTCTTGTAGGTTTTGCCGCCGAATCCTTCATCTAGGCATCTGAAATCAATGGTGCACGCCATGGATGATATAGAAGAAGATGGATGGATGCGCCCCTTTGTAAAACCCTAAAACTTAAGTTTAATCGGGGCTGGGGACGGTATTTATACTGTTTCACCGTAGTTACAAAAATGGTCCCTGTACTATTCTCCTACGTTCAAATTCATCCTGTGTTAAATATAAAACTCTAATAATGCAGTTTTCGTTGAAGAATTGAATAATGTGGTATGATTTGATATAAACTAGTTGGATACCCGCACAATACGGCGGGATGTGATTTTATTTGGTAGACAATAAAAAAAGTTAAAACAAACTCATTAATGAAAAACTACATCTAAGAACCACTTAATTTTCCTGAACACATATCTTTATCTAATTGTAAAAGCAATACACCACAAAAAAAAACCCTTAGCAAATATTTTACTTGAACAATAAAAATTACAACCAAAAAATTGGATATACCCACTATGACAAAATGCATCGCTAAAACAATGCTTTAGACATACCCATCATGTTCAAAAACTTGCAATTGATTACTTTTATTTGCAATCAAGGATTACAATAAGGTCTATTGTAAGGCTAGGTGTTATCAGTTACTCTATATAAGAGTTTACCCCGTCCTCAATTTGTAAATTAAAATAAGCATATAATACATAAATAATGGTGCTGGTTACCAAGCCCTTACCGAATAAACACTTACCGGCAAGAGTCGCCACTCTTCCTTACCTAATGTAGTAACATTTTTTGCCATCAAATTGAATTGATATAACTTGGTAAATTACCAATGGTAATTACCCTCACTTAGTTGTGTGTAACACCCGTGATTTTTGGTTAATCCTTAATTCACCCTTATCCGGTTAAGCCATGATTATAGATCTTATCCAGTTGGTGTTCGTGAGTTTTGAATTTCGGACCGAGAGCACGTCGGGTCGAAAAGTCAGAATTTTGACCTTCGGGGTGGCCTGGGCGACTATGCTCGCGATTGTGACAGAATGTCACTCTCGCGGGGCATTATCGCGGGAGGTGTACCGCGGGTCTCCCCCTTCGGGCGACTATGCCCGACGACCCCTGGTCGTTTTTAAGCAGCTTTGAGCAGCCCCTCTTCATTTATCTCAACCCCTTTCACCCTTTTTCTCTCTAGAAACCGAACCCCAAACCCTAAAATCGGTTTTATGCATCAAAGACACCAAATCTATTATGTCCCAAGTGTTCCTCCTTCCACCCATCAAAGATTGGAAGCTATGGTCAAGAAGCTTCATCTTCATCTTCACCTTCAACCTCAAGTTCATTTTGGGTTTTCTAGGTTTTCGTCAAAACCTAAGTGGTAAGTATGTTCTTTCCATTTCCAAACCTTGTAATAAGTTATAAATGCTCCATTGATGTTTCCCCTAGTATTTGGCTTATCAAATCTCGAACTTGACAGTTTTTGGGAGAAACTAGGGTTTTGATCTCGTTGGGGATTTTGGTGTATTATGTTTGGGGAATGTTTCTATATGGTTGGATGTGGTTATTTACGGTTGAAAATGTGTGGATCTAGGTTTTGGGAGCTCGAGTTGAAGAGTTGGATTGGGTGTCCTCGGAAAGTCTCATCATCAAAAAGGGTTTTAGAAGCTCTCGGCTTGAGGATTCAAGTGACCTTCAAAAGAACTCGTTGGGTAAAATCTAGATTTAGCCTAAATCTAGCAAGGTGAGTTCAAGTTGATTTGTGAAAACGTTGTACATGCCAAAATGTTTATTTTAAAGCATCTATGTGTTTTACATGAAATTATCAACTGTTGAGTTGTTTAGTAACTTTCGATTATTTGAAGTGTTTAGCTTATTAAACCTTGTAAAACACCACATTTGGGATATTTTGATAAATGTGTCACAAAGGAATGTGACTTGGTGATTTATTGCATAAATGGGTATTTGGTCAAAAATGCACTTTTAAGTGTTTGTCGGGTTTTATGCATCATTCATGAAATGAGATACTTTGAAAAGTACGAAGGTGTGAGTCCTTTGGTTTTGGGTCGACCCTGACTTTGGGAACGCTTTAGAAAATGATAATCCTTCTTGGGTTTTGGGCCGAAGGCCAATTGTGACTTGAGAAACAAAGTTTTGGGAAAGATATATTTTGGTTTATGTAACCACTTTGGCTCTCGTATTTTAGCCGAACGTACATTGTGCCTTTTGGGGCTTGGTTTGCACTAAATAAGTCTTTGGAACATTTTTTCAGTTTTAGTAGCCTGTTAAGGAGCCTTGTCGCGTGGTGTACCTAGTTGCATCTCATTTGTGAGTTACGTGTATTGGATACGTTAGTTCATCCGTTGGAGTCATGTAACGTGTTAGGTTGTAATGCAATGGATCCATGGGCATAGAGGTTGGTTTTTATCGTGTAAATGGGATAAGATTCCTGTGTTTTAATCTGGAAATAGGCGTTGATGATACGATGTAAGTCATACATAATCAAGTGTGTCAAGGATGGAGAGATCCCAAGGTAAAGATCTGGATATGATTGAACTTGGTGATTCTTTGGAACTAAAGACTTGGATAGAGTTGATGTTCAAATGACTAAAGACCCAGAGAGGGTTGATGTCTATTATGACTAAAGACCTAGAGAGGGTTGATGTATATTATGACTAAAGACCCAGAGAGGGTTGATGTCTATTATGACTAAAGACCCAGAGAGGGTTGATGTCTATTATGACTAAAGACCCAGAGAGGGTTGATGTCTATCATGACTAAAGACCTGGATAGGGTTGATGTCTACCGTGACTAAAGACCTGGATAGGGTTGATGTCTACCGTGACTAAAGACCTGGATAGGGTTGATGTCTACCGTGACTAAAGACCTAGATAAGGTTGATGTCAATGGTTGTTTATCCTTGAAGATACACTTATAGTATACATCTGTGGCTTAACTTTGTGTACCCGCCACATTTAATAGAATCGGGTCTTCCCCGTCACCGAAATATGTTGTTTTAGGTACTTAGTCTTGTGTCCATGTTTTCGGTGACATATTGCATATGAGATTTATTAACCATGATTTATGGGTTGAGTGTTATGCCCCACCCGTGCTTTGGGTGTTTTGAGATGTGAAGTGTTATTCACGGTATCACAATTGGGAGTCGATTTATATTCACTTTTTGAGTGAGTTCTGGATCACATCGTTTTATAAAGAATGGTTGTTTCGGAACGTTGTCTTTAATGGTGTAAACTGTGGAAAACGAGTCGTCTCTATTTCTAAAGTAAATTAGTTTGAAAGATCTTGATTTGAACCGATTTCCTTTCTTTTAAAGATATACCTATTCATGTTAAAACTCTTGAACTCACTAGGCGTTAGCCTAACCTTTTATTTGTCGGCATGTGCATCAGGTTTCAGTTAGGGATGGTCCTAGCGGTGCTATGAAGAGATGAGCACTAGCTTGCGTGAGAGTGAGTAGCTTGGCGAAGTCTTCCGCAGTTTGGAGATAGCGACACTTATTGGGTTTTAGTAACACCTGTCCTTATTATAGACTGTAGGTATAGAATGAATGTATGTATGGAGGTTAAATCTTAAATTATGGTTGTAGATGAATCATTTATTGATGTATTTAGAAAATTTTTAATTAGTTGCTATTTCCAGAATTTAGGGTGTTACAAGTTGGTATCAAAGCTTAAGTTTGAGAGAATTAGCTATTGATTTTTGGATGCCTAAACTCAAACTAGCGTTTTTATAAGTGTTTGTAAGTGAAGTGGCATATTAGGAACCTTAAGATATGATATTTTGGAGTTGATCGAGTCGCTAGAAACGGAAAACTTGTCGAGGGTCGCAAGGATGAACTTGTACGGTACGTCCATAATGGCACATAGCCAGTGTTATGGTGAACCTACATGCTACATATGTGTACTTGAACTACCTTGGTATGATTACCGTTGGGGTAGTGAGAAAGTTCTAAGCGAGCGATCTAAGGAGGGTTGACGTTTATAGCAATTTCACTTTGGAGTGACAGTTAAGACATGATGAATGCTGGAAGTTGACCATTGTGGGTCAGGACAATTGGTTGGAATAGAACCTTAGACTTATGGAATTGATGTTAGTCAAGGAGAAATTATAAGGTGAACCGATAAAATATTCGAGTATTGTCTTAAGATGTTAAGCATCCGGATGATAATAGTATGAATTGAGAAGCGTGGTCCTAAGATGCCGAGTGCCGACCAAATTCATGCACAAAATTTATTTCTAAATAAGTTTGCATAAATTATTTCTCACGTTTTCAAAGTATAAAGTGAATTATGTTGCGAAGTCTTGGTAAAGCATTTAGCACTCATCAGATTTTGAACCGTGAGTTTAATCTTGCATGAAGTTGTTTTGATTGCATGTGGTTGCAATTTATATTGAAAATCTCTCCGTCCCTGTTTTGTGTTTAACGCTATTTTGGACATCTTAAGATCCGTGTTTTAATGCCATATGGGGTATTGGGCAAGTAACTGTAGAATTTTTAACCTTGATATTGGATCTCCTCCACGTATGTTAAGGTTTTAAAGGAAGAGTTGTTCCCATGTTGTTGAGTCTGAACTTCCTTGGGAATTTTGGGTATGTACGAGTCGCGTTGAATTTTTATGGAATATTGTTTTGCGACGTTTTGGGCGCGTGAGTGTACTTCGAAATGCGTGTGTTTTATTTATTTATTTTTTTGTTGCGTGTAAATTTACGAGCTTTTTGGGCGTCGTGTCTCAGGAAAGTTTTGTTGAAATGGGTCACTCTATTGTATGGGGTGGTTTTAGAATTCTGACATTTTTAGACGTGTTGACGTTTTATGCTTTATGTTGGGAAGTGAAAGTTTTGACACCGCTTGATTTTAGCGTTAATGAGTTTTATGAAAATTCAGTTGATTTTATGGTGTCTTATGGTACGACATTTTGCGTCGAGTAAGCAAATTCAGGGTACGTGTGCATATGCATCTTGGGTGCGTTAATTGATGAGTTTTGTTAATAGATGTCGTCCCTCATGTTGTTTTGGGGAGGTTTCATTATTATGTGAATTATCTTCGGGCTTTATACAGATGTCAAGCATTGTATACTATTGGCATTGGATTTAATTATATGGTTGGTTTGAATAAGCATATAAGGGATTTATGTTGTTTCAGTTATTGATTTTACTGCTAGAAATTTTTCGCAATGCATTAAATGAATATCAGTTTACATGTCGTTGTAGTTACTATTTTGGACAGGTGTGTTTTACCTGGGTGATCCAAGTTAAACCTGATTTGAAATTTAGTTACGTTCCCATAGTTTACTTAGTTTTGGGGAAATAAACTGATGCATATGAAACTTGTTGAGAATTTTATGCCGCAACATTTTTGGTTAAAGAGGAAAATTTTAAAGTTAAAATTGTGAAGTCCTCTTTTGGGATTGTGCAAACATTTATCGCACATGTTGGGATGCAGGAATTTATTTTCATGATTATTAGTTAGATTTTTGGTTACACACCTTTTGTTACCGTTTTATTTACGTAAATATTGATCAAATGAGTTTGGAAATGGTTTTATATGCGTAGTGTTGGTAACCAGTTTTGAAACCTATCGGATGAACGATAGTGTGTTTTCACTGTACGGTTAATGGTTATAAAACTTATGTATTTGAAAGTTTTATAAAAGTTTAAATTGACATATTATTTGAGAACCTTGAACTCATTAGGCCTATAGATTTATACCCCGTCGTGAAAGGAGTGGTATTTAGGGACTGAGGGAGCCCTTGGGATTTGAAGCATCGGATGATCTGACTTGCGGTCAGCCTTGGATTTTGGGTTTCAGTTTTGAGTCTGTGCGCGTTTGTTTTATGGAGGTTGTAGATTTAAGCCTTCCCGAATAATTAAGGAATGATTTTATACTTGGGAAATCCATGCGGGATGAGATTTTATGAGTTAATCAGTGTTTTAATTTGGATTCAGCTTGGTTAGTTGCTCGTCGGTGTGACATTGTGGTATATGCTGTTGGTATATCGTATTGGTGGTTTCCGCAATCAAAGAAATTCCTGGCGGTTTATTTGTTGGAAATGTGAGATTGTGATTTTAGTATTCGGTTCAATGTCGACCTTAGTGCGGCTACCCATCAGGAAGGGGATTTTGGGACGGAATGTCCATGTTTTCGAGGTCATCACTTAGCCCTAGGTGTCGACTTGTTTTCTTGAGGTCATTGGATATTGGAATGTTTTGGAAGTATCCCAATTGGATCATGGGATGATTGACCTTCGGTGATGAAATTTAGAAGCAGGATTAAGTATTGATGATTATGTACCGTTGTGTAAAAGCATTTCCGTGGTGATAAAATTTTTATGGAAGGAATGTTGTAAGGTCGGGGTTGGAACAGATTTGAGTAATAGCCGAAGCCGGACTAACCAGCTACTTGAAGGACGCATTGGTGCACCTTGGAGGGGCATCTTGTTCAGTATTAGGAGTGGATCAGTAGGAATCTGAGTATTCATGGGAGTTTGGATTCAATCTTCGACCTGGAGTTCGAAACTGTGTAGATCCGAAGGGAATTAGTCGGAGAGAAGTTGGGGTCACAAATTACCGGGAGGTGGTAATTGTCATCCACGGTTGGAAGATGACCGTAACCTTGAGAGTAAAGGTTACTCTGGTGAGTTAAGTGTCGGCTCGGTCATGAGTGTGATGTGTCCATGAAGGGCAGCTTGTAATACCCAAATCTTTCTTTTATTTATAAAAAAAAGGGGTAGTCTTGGAATTTTTGGTGAACCTAAAACAAAAATAAAATGTCAACTAGTTAAATAAACACACTAGTTATATATAGTGATTTCCTCAAAATGATATATATATATATATATATATATTGAAATAATAACAATATAGGGCCAAAGTGGTTGTCACTTGTTAATCAAGGGGTAAATATGCAAAGTTGTAGAAGTATTATGATCAGAGGGGGGGGGGGGTCTGTTGTACATGTCAGAAAATCGAGGGGACAAAAGGTCATCTTCTTCAAAGATGAGGGGCCTGTCCCGCCAAAAGGACACCCCTGTTTGAGAAAACGACTCATCAGCGGAAAAACGCGATTCTGCCCCGATTTTTCAACTAATGCGCCAAAATTCTTGGCATATAAATGTTGAGGACCGGCTTAGGAGCATTTAAGTTCAAACCACTCGTAAAATGGTTGAGTCTTGAGAGAGAAATCGAAGTTTGAAGCTCAAAATCAAACTTTCCGGTTTTGTGCCGATTTTGGGTGAGTTTCTTAACCAAATCTTATGATTTTTATGTCTAAGGCTTCGTTTTTAAGATATCTATCAAACCTCAGTAGCCTCATATCTCATATTTGCGTTTATATGGTTCGATTTTATGTTCAAAGTTTGATGGGTTTTAGTTTTTAAAATCAAACTTTAAATAAGAAAATGGAACTTATTTCTTGATAAAAAAATTATGTTATTTATGTCAAAATGTTGGTAAAAATATTACCAAGGGCCTTGTGTAAAAAGAATGAAGAAAAAAGAAGAAGAAATGAGTCATTTTCGAGCTTAAAAGTTGTAAAAATCGGCTGCCATGGCTGCTGGTGCGACGGGTCGGTGGGTGAGCAACCGGGTCGGGTGGATCTGACCCGCGTGTGCTGTTGCTTAATAAAAATGTATTTTGTAGATGGCAAGGCTCGAGACCATGACCTCGACAATGCAACGCATAACCTTTACTACTGATCTAGATAATTTTATTGTTAGTTTTGGCATGTTAATAATTATTATACTTACATAAATAGAGTTTCAACAAATTACATTGTAAGCCCTAAAGTTCTAGAAATTTAATTTCACCAACAATAACTTCCTGAAATTTTCAGAGGGTTTCCTTGGACTTATAAAAATTTAAATCTTGACTAAATCTTTATTTATTTAAACTTATGAAATTACCAAAATGACCCTACAATTAGGATATCGGTATCTTAGCAATACTTTACGTATTTGCTTCATTAAATTACCGAATTGACCCTATGTTTTGGAAATTGGTATCTAAACTTTATTTTATTATTATATTTATAAAATTACCAAAATGACCTCACAATTAGGGAATCGGTATTTTATCAATACTTTGAGTATTTGCATTATAAAATTACCGAAATGCCCCTACGCTTTGGGATTGGTCTTTTAAGTATATATTTTGAATACTTGACTTGTGAAAGGTGCCAAGAAGCCCCTAAATTAGGGAATTGGTTTAAGTTATACCCTTGGTATTTGGCTTCTCAAAAATTACCAAAATACCCCTAGACTTGGAAATTTGGTATTCTAAACGTTATTTCAAATGTTTGATTAATTTGAAACTTTAAAGTTATGTCTTAGCCATTATTTATATATGTGTGACATGTTGTCACTATTTTTCCATTTTTAAATTTTAAGAAAAGATGTTTTGACCATAAAATATTATTTACGTTGCAAGTTATTATTTTAGCCATTTTAGTAAGGGAAATTAATTAAACTAGCCATTTCAGAAAATCGACTTTATCTCCTAACCAATCTCTCCCTCAATTTATTAAAATAGCCCATAAGTTCGTGAAAGGTGTTCGTATATACGAACACATCCCTAAGTCTGATAAATTTGACATATGTTCGTAATATAGGTTCGTATTTCACGAACATAATTTAAAAACTCAACAATTTTTATTAACTTCGTGAAATGGTTTGTGAGAAATTAAATCAGTTTAAAACAATTACATTTATGGCCCATGTTCGTATTTCACGAACCAAACTTACCTTTTTGGCCCCTGATCGTAAATTAGATGAGTTAAAAGAAATATTACAAATTTACAATTTTGGCCCCTGTTCGTATATATCATGTGAGTGATACGAAGATACCGAATTACAAGTTTGGCCCCTGGTTCGTATATATTATGTGATACGAAGTAAATGGTTTAAATAAAAAAGCAAGTTACAATTATGGTCCCTCATCTTTGAAACATTAATCAAATTATTTTCAATTTTGGCCCTAGTTCGTATCATATGTTCGTGTATCACGAACATAGACTTTCACAATTAAAGGATATTTACAATTATCACCCCCCAACTTTGACCCAATAATCAAAGTATTAGGGCCAAAATTGTAAATCACGGAACATATTCTTTCACATAAAAGCCAAGTTACAGTTCCACCCCCTCAACTTTGGCTCCTTTATCAAAATATTTACAGTTTTGGCACTAGTTCGTGATCATGTTCGTGGGTCACGAACATATATTTAAAATAAAAGCCAAGTTACAGTTCCACCCCCTCAACTTTGAATTTCCAAAAAAATATTATATTTCCACCCCCTAAACTTTGAATTTTTAACAATTTTTTCAAAGCAATTTTTTAAGATTTTGTATTTTCACGTGTTTTTTCCATAATTATTCCGAACGTACACTATTTTTTTCAACAACCCAGTACAATTATTGTACTATTGTCATGCAATTGGTTGGATGAGTTTAATGCAATGCATCTATAAAGATCAAAGAAAGACGAACGAGGACGATACCCCTGAATACGATATCAGCTAGTCCTTGCTTTCTTCGTACACCAAATTTTTTTCCTCCTTCAATTCCTTTTAGAAAATGACTTCCGGTCCTGAAAAAGTGAAACTATGTCTTCATTACGGTGGTCAATGGGTTGAAGACAACAATGGGGTGTGGGATTATGTTCGTTCTGATGATTCTATCGAGATTAAAGTACGAGTGCGAACTGAACATACACACCAAAGCCTGATTGGTTATGTTGAGAAAAAATTTGGAATCGAGCGTTCTGCTGCTGTAACCAAGATAATGTACAAGAATGAAGGTTCACTCTATGAGTTAACTGAAGACGAAGATGTTAAAGGATTCATGGAATTTGCAGCCGAGTCGAACAAACTTATTTCACTGATTGTGTTTGTTGATGATTCGATGTACGGTGGAGGTGATGCCGGTGGTAGTTCCAACGCTGAAAACTGTGAATCTGAAGATCAACATCAGATTGAAAGAATGTATATTCCTCAACCGGAGTTTGATTCTCAGTTTATGCCCTCCTACGGCACCACTTCTATTCCAGAGCATACATATGGTCGTAGTCAATATTATCCCGATTTTGTTCCTGAGACACAACAAGTAGGAGAAGAAAATGATGATGAAGAACAAGAAGAAAGACGGTTTGCCGGATTTGATGATGATGAAGCCCATGTTTTTACATTGGGTATGTCTGATGTTGAATTATCAGAAACAGATAAAGATGAAGATGAAGAAGAAGTAGAAACAGTAACCCCTAAATCATTTCGCGGGTTAAATGACTATTTTGATATGCCTCCTTTCCTTCCAACCCCAGAGCCCTATATAACACCCAACCAACCCACAACTTATAATCGTAGTGCAAGAATAACATCCGGACAGATATTTGATACGAAGGATGAAATGATGATAGAGCTCGGAACAAAGTTTCTTGAGGAGGGATTCGAGTATTTCACGAAGAGATCTAGTAAAAGCAGATACAAGGTCTTGTGCCGCGGAGATCATTGTAGTTGGCGTATGACGGCGGGCGTTGTGGGAAAATCCCCTATGTTCCATGTTAAAGAATTGGTGGACGTACACACTTGTTCGAAGACCCAATTGATTCGCAACCACCGCCAAGCAAACAAAAAGGTTCTAGGCCATATACTGAAAGAAAAATTCATAGATGCTAGTAGGGCGCTTCGTCCAAAAGACATCGTGCACGATATAAACCAGCAATACAATATTACTATTGGTTACCACCAAGGTTGGAGGGCGCGATGTAATGCACTACTTTTGGTGAGGGGCACTCCCGAGGAGTCGTTCAATCGACTGCCTACGTTTTTATATAATATGGAGTTGCAAAATCCAGGTACACGTACCAGAATAAGAACAGATTCTTGCCGCCGATTTGAGGAGTGTTTTGCCGCCCTTGGTTGCGCAGTACGTATTGCCAAGTCATATATTTTTTGCTTATTATAAACTATAACCTTTACAAACGTAAACCATATATTTGTTTGCAGATCCGAACTTTTTTGACAAACTTGCGTCGTGTCCTTGTAATAGACGCCGCTCATTTGAAGGGTCGTTTCTTGGGTACAATGTTCTTGGTGGTTGCCATGGATGCAAATAATAATATTGTTCCTATTGCTTTCGGAGTGGGCAGGTCCGAGACCGGGGAGGAGTGGACTTGGTTTTTGTCCATGTTAAGGGAATGTATCGGACAACTGGAAGGGTTGGTGTTTATGTCCGACAGAGCTGCTTCCATAAGTGCGGCGATTTCCGCCGTGTTCCCAACAGCACACCATGCTCTATGTTGTCGACATCTCGAGATGAACGTGAAAAGTAGGGACAAACGGATCAAAATATATAAGACGACATACTGGAAGGCATGCAAAGCTTATACGGTGCGGGAGTTTGACCGGTACATGATGGGACTACGAACTGCTATACCTGTCGGTGCTCAAGTGATGGACCAGGCTGGAAAGGAGAGGTGGTCAAGGGCCCATTTTCCTGGTATACGATACAATATTATGACCTCAAATAGTGCGGAGTCGGTGAATGCAATGTCCCGTTTTGCGCATAGATTACCTATTGTCGGACTTATGGAGTACTTTCGAGCTTTTCAACAACAGTGGTATCTAATTCGACGGGATAAAGGAGGTTAACAAACTATGAAAATATAAAGTTATATATATATATAAATATATCTGTATGTCCATGTTCTTTTTATATTGTAACACAATATACACATTTTTTAGGTCAAATGCAAAATGCGCTCACACCGTGGGCGGAGGCCAAGATTCAGAAAAGGCGGAGCAAGTCTGCCACATGGAAGGTACACGGAATTGGCTATGGTGTGTTTGAAGTTCGGGATGAGCGTAGGATCTCAAAGGTCGATATGCCCCACTACAGTTGTGAATGTCTAAAATGGCAACTTTCCGGGTTACCTTGCGGTCATGCCATTGCTGTTGCAAGAAGTGAAGGTTCTAGAGATTGCAGCAATTTGGCAATAGGTTACTTTACATCCGAGAATTACCGGGCAACGTATCGGGAGGTAATTGTGCCGGTTGGACCTCCAGAATCATGGTTGTCTCCAGATATCCCCCTTATGCCTTGCTATCCACCCTTAATAACTAAAAGACGTGCCGGGAGACCCAGTAACAACGACCGACGTCCATCTCATGGTGAAGGTTCCATCCAGAGAAAATGTTCTAAGTGTGGAGCCGTAGGACATACTCGTGCAGAATGTCCAAATCCTGCTGAATCAAGCGTGCCTAGGAGCAGAGCTTCAGGTAGCCAAAGAAGACGATCGCAGGCATCATCGGAGCTAGAACCACATGGAAGTATAAGATATGATAGCATTGACCTCAATGTTGATTTTTAACGAGTAAATCGTGTATGTTAAGTGGTCATTGTTAAATGAAATAAACATACTTGTTAAATGTTTTAGCCATGATTTAAACCAGCAACATTCAAAACAAAAGGAAAGGCAAATATTACAGTTTTAACCCAGGTTCTCATTTCACGAACATGGGCCAAAATGGTAAGATATAATGAGTAATTTTTTGAAATGGCAAAGATTACACTTTTCACCCATGTTCTCCTTTCACGAACATGGGCCAAAATTGGAAGATAGGATGAAATAATATAAAAAAACAAAATAGTCTGAAAAAACTGAAAGATTCTTCTGAAAAGTAGCAATTAAAATATCTTGACCAATTCTCCTTTGGTGGTTCCATTCTGGCTATAAATAGTCCAATTATTTCAAACTTTAAAGTCACAACATTTTCATCTTTAATATCAGTAACAATTAAAGATGCCACTGGCGCCAATTACAAGAGGACGCCTATGGAGGCTTAGAGGTCCATCTGAACCAGTTCCGAAATGGGTCGAAGACTTGATTAGTAAGTAATTATGTTTCAGTTTATAAATATATTGTATTACCTTAAATTCTAACATTTTTCTTCCATCTAACAGTTGCCTATCCACTACTCTTCATTATGAAGGTATACCATAATGGCTATTTCACTGGGCCGCCGAATAATCGTTATGTTCGTGGCATAGAAGTTTTTGTTGACCTAATAGATGGTGACGATCTTTGTATCGCACACATGAAGCGAATAGCTAATGTAATTGGTTATGACGACTTTGCTCTTCGTGGAACCTTAATGTATTTTAAAAGGCCAGACGGAGACTTAGAGACTGGATTAAAAGAATTGGTGGTTGATGAAGACTTTCTAGAAATGCATAATTGTATTGACGGTGAAACCATCCTTGAAGTGTATTTGGAACCCCTCCGTATTGGAGCACCCCTTCTGGTTGGGTTGTTTAATCTATTTGTAGGGTTATTTAGTGGTGTGTTTGTTCCATTATCTATGTTGTTGTATCATGTTCTACTTTGTCCGTGAATAAATAGGTTTAATTGATTTTGCAAGATATGACGAGTTAGTTCGTGGAAAATATTACATTTTCCACCCAGGTTCTCGTTTCACGAATATGGGCCAAAGTTGTAAGATATGATGATGCGATTCCTGCAAAGTATAAAATTTCATTTTTCACCCAAGTTCTTCTTTCACTAACATGGGCCAAAGTTGTAAGATACGATGATGAGATTCCTGTAAAGTATAAAATTACACTTTACACCCAAGTTCTCCTTTCACGAATATGGGTCAAAATTGTAACATGGTATTGTTCAAGATTCTCATGGAACAGATAAGAAATATTTACAATTTCAACCAATCTTCGTAAAAAAAAGCCTTTCAAATTATCCTGTAAAAAGACTTAGAGATTCGTCTGAAAAGCCTAAAGATTAGGCTGCATAAAGTCTCGTAGCATCCCGTGGTTTGTGTATATATAAGATGGCATTTGAGATCCATGTATCACAACAATTAACAACGTTCACATAGCAAACCAAAATTTATCTTCTTACTTACTAGGCAGAAAACATGTCTGGGAACGCATCGTCTTCAAACCCTCCCTCTTCCGAGGGTATTCCTACAAAGATTTTAGAAGCAATCCAGAAGATTGAAGCGGAGAGAGAAGAAATAAACGAGAAGTGGGATAACGCTCTTGCAGCAAGAGATGCGGTTCTTGCCTCAATAGACGAAAAACACAAAGCTGTTGCGAAGCTTTACAAGGAGATTGAAAAAGACGACGCCCGTGCCAAAGAGATGAGCAAAAAAATTCCAAATTTTTTTGAGCAGTATGAGGAGAAAACGACACTGCTCGAGCAGTTGAAATCACTCTATCGTTAGAGTTTGTCTTTACGTTGCTTTGTTGTACTTGTTATTGTTTCTATGTATGTTTCCGTTGAACCATATTGTCATTTTTAATGTTGTCGAAATCATCTTTGCTTTAAAATAGCCCCTGTTGTTTTCGTACTCTATCAATTTCTAAGTTTGTTTCGTACCCGAATAACCTGTTTATATATATATATATATATATATATTAAGTTTTCTTTATAATGTTTTGGGTTAGACAATCTCAACCCGTTTAACGGGTTAGGGTTGAGATCTTCTGACTCGTTTATTAAACGGGTTGTGTTAGGGTTAGACAATCTTGACCCGTTTAACTTTGGACACGACACGACACGTTTGCCAGGTGTAAATATACCAACACAAATCCTTCACTATGGACTACAACATACAATAAGGATGAATATACTGTTATGAATATACTGTTAGGTTATACAATATCCGTACAAAAAAATTTCCAAACATAAAAACAAACTAATCTCCCTGTGGGACTACACGTGCCGTCGCAAACAGGATCTCCGCCATCTGGTATCGAAACTGCCTGGCCTCCTCTCGGGCATCACCTGTGGCTGATATGGCCTCACCAACAACCATCTTAGATAAAAACTTACAGACCCATACGCCACAATCTCCGGTGGCCCCCATCTGTTGTGGTACATCGTCTGCGTAGTCCCAACGAAAGTTTTTGCTAATTCGTATACGACGGAAATCCCTCAATTTTTTGATCAAATTCGGAAGGATATTGGAGAATTTTTCCATCATGGATGCAAATGGTGCCTCGTATACGGAGGGTCGGTAGGTGTCGTAGACTTTCATATGCATTGTGTCCAGGTCCAGAGATCCCAGAACCCAATGTCGAGACTGAATGCATATAGGGATGTACACCTGAATATACAAATAAAAAACATACAACTAGTTAATAAGACACCGGTTAAATAAAAGAAAAGTAAAATGATTTACATACCCATTGGAGGCCCAACCATGATGGATAGTCTTCAGAAGAACCATCGGCCATGGTATACGCTGAATCGACCCCTCCCTGTTGGACGGCAAGGAATTCAAAGAAATTGGAGACCATTATCGTCCACTTTGCGTTTTTAGGTCGGGAGTCGAGGAGCATATTTACCCACACATCGATGTGCTAAATACCAAAGAAAAAATTGTTAGACAACTACTACGATATGTATGTGACTATAGTACTTTACCTAAATGAAACCTTACTGCTAACCTCGTCCATGAGATTCCCATCCTCCAAATATCCCAGAAGTATGCCCCACCATTTATTCTTCACTGGTTTTAACGGGTAGAACGCGAGATACATGTCGGGCAAACTTTTTTCTAAGAATCGGGCAGCGATGGTAGATGGCTTCACAAAACTTAGGGACTGACTTGAAAAGGCTGCAGAAGAAGAAGGCCCGAGCTTGGTTGTTGCCTTTTTCAATTAGTCCGTGCCGAAGGAGGTCCACGGCCACACACGTAGTTTTCCTTTCTTTTTCTCACGTTGTGGCCTATCCTGGACCGCTGGAGGCGCCACAGCCATGGCTGTTGGGACCTCAACAGGGGGTGATCTCTCCAGAGCGGTGGTGACGGGCGTACTGCAAACGTCATCCACTGCAGCGGAGGATGACGGCGAAGGACCCGACATACCGCTACACTGCGGCTGGGAAGTGTCAAATCCCGACCCCGTCGGACGAGAAAACGCAGAGGGCATCGTCCGGAAGGCGTCGAACCCCGACATCGAACCAGGCACATCGCTATAAGGTACCGACTGGTGCCCGTCTAACGATGGCAAGCCGCCAAATATGGACTGAAATAGGCCCTCCCCTGACCCTGACTGAGGGGCTGTGCCCTGGAAATTAAGATGGATCTAAATCAGCATATTTTATCATAAACATAAATTACACAAACAACACAAATTTCTTACAGTCTGCACGAAAGGGTCGAACGCAGTCTCCGTGTACTCCGATGTCCCCTGAAACTTCATATTGATCATTTTTTGTACATTTTCGTAAGGTTTGCAAGTAATCAAAAGCTACTAATAACTTACAAGTTGCGTGTACGGTGGAGGTGTGACGTACGACGGCCCCGACATGTAAGTGGGACTCGGCGGCTGAGGTACGTAAACCGATGGGCTCGAAGCCCCCCTGTAATTTCACATTGGTCATTATAACATATAAACCATGCATAAACAAAAAGTATATATTTGATAAATTACTATTCATCGTAACTTACGTGTGGCGTGTAGTAGGACGGTGTAGAGCCGAACATCATGGGTGCAAACAGCGTGTGTCCGGACCCATACGGGTAGTGGGGTGGGCGCCCTCCCGACACCTAATAAAAGAATGTAATGACCTATCAATAAACAAACTCATAACACCGTGGACGATAGTCAAGGTTAATTAAACACTTACCTGAACAGACATAAACCTAGCACAGATGTCCTCTACGGCTTTCAGCCGTTTCTCGTGATCATCTACCTGCTCCCACCTATGTTGATATGGGTCGTGATATGGTGATTGGTGGGGGGAGTGTCGCTCATATCCCTCGCCCATCCCGGCGTACTGGTGGGGGGAGTGGCGCTCATATCCCTCGTCCACCCCTGCATCGCCATCGTCGTGGTCTGACGAGGACCCCGTGGAAGGATCGGAGCCAGGTGGGGAGGGAGGGGGTCGTGCGACCCGTGCTGGCAGTCGAGGTCTCTTCGACGGTCGCATGCCCACCTCACTATTAAAGAATGCATGGCTCTCGCTATACCAAGCTTGTTGCTCCTCGTGAGGCTCCGCCACAAGGCGCTCCAGAGGATTCCACCTCTCCTAAATATATTCATAAAAATATCACATTATAATTGCACGACTAATAACCTGAATAGAAAATCTAGTAAAGAACTTACCTCCGGAAAAGAAAAAAAGGAAAGGCAGTGATACTTCGTCAGGACCACACCCCTCTCCCACCGAATTCCCCTGGGAGACTTACCGGGGTGCATGGTGAAGTACGACCGGGAGACTGGAAATATCTCCAAAATCCATATCTGGAATTACACAACAAAATGAATAAGTATTTTTAAAGGAAGCCAACCTAAAATGAATAAGTAATTATTTTACAGTACTTATCTAACCTTGAAGGCGTATAAGAAGCCTGTCATCGTCATCTTCTTACCCTTATTTACCCGTTTATGCATAGCACCATCCATTTGCTTGAAAGTGGGTGCCCAGATGTATGATCCCCATGGATAACGGTTAAATGTCCGTAAATCCTCCACAGCCTTAAAAACAAGATCAGAAACACTTTGTCGGTGCTGACGACCTAGAAATACCAACTCCACGATCAACACTAAACATACCCGAACAGCATCGGCGTCAGATAGACGACTCATGTCCCTAAAGACATGAAGGACGTCTGAAATCTGCACCTCTGTGGGAGAAGTGCATCCTGGAAAAACCCTGGTAAGAAAGCAATCACGTCCTAGGATACGGAGGGTGATTGGCTCTCCGAAACGGAGTCCTGTAATAAGACAGAACTCCTCTCGGCCGTATCGACGAACCTCCCCGTATATATCGTACCATAGCTCCTCTGCCTCCGATGAAGGCCGATATATCTGCCTCTGCAGGAACATAGAAACCAGCAAGGGGTCGCCACCTGGCATAGTAAGGTCCAACCATGGACCGAATGGTGTGTCTTTAATAATCGTCAACGTGGGAGCACTAAGAGCATCCTTAATCTCCCCCAACAAACTAGTTCGGGACTTTATTGTCAAAATCGGATACCAAAAATCATCCTACATAGTAATAAACAGATGTTGTTAAGGTACCTAATAATTATTATGCAAACTACAGGGATCTAATTTGTAAATATATAAATTACGGGTACCTAGTATGTCATAATATAAAGTACAGGGACCTAATATTACATAAAGTATAGGGACCTAATATGTACAATTATGAAGTATAGGACCTAATTTGCAAATATATAAATTTAAGGCACCTAATATAGAAAAATACGAAGTATAGGGACCTTATCTATAATTATGCAAAGTATTGGGACTTAAATTATTTTTTTATAAATTACAGGGACCTAAGATATAATGATAAGAGATTCTTAAATTTATTTTGATGTGTAAACGTGTTGAAAATCCAACCTAATTCTAGTTTCAAGAAGTAGAATATTTGGAACTTAAAATAAATATGTATTTTTAAAATAAAACACAAGTAACTAAAATTTAATAGCAATAGTAAACAATACGTGAAAACAGTATTTTGAACCCATTATTTGCTCCCAAACAAATATGTTTTATGATCAACAATTACAATATCTTTAAATATGTACGTGATGAATTAAAAATATATATTTATTTAACGAAAACTTGTATAAAATAACAAAGGGTTACAAAGACTTACTTCATGAGCCATTGAAGAAATGTTTTGATGACGACAAAAAACACGAGATGCACGTTCGTTATTCACGTGCGTTTAATAACGCGTGGAGAGCACGTTCGTTATTCACGTGCGTTTAATAACGCGTGGAGAGCACGACAACAAGAAAGAGTAGGGGATAAGTGGGTGTGGGTGGAGAAATGGTCCCAACATGTAAGTACTAATCTTTCAAGATAATGGAAAGTGTATTGCACTTTTTACAAAATGTGTAAGCGTCGAGTTACTTCGAGAAATATTATAACGATGTCGCATTTATAAAAATATTTCAATAAAATAATTAAGTGAATCATGGGATACGGCGTTATTGGGGGTTGACCAACAAATTTTGTTAAGAATTAGTCGTGCTAAGATCGTAGAGAAGTAATGATCAATTTAGTTACGATTATTTAAAGTGCTTAGGAATGGTATGAATTGTATGTAGGTTGCGGTTCTTGAGAAAACAACCTATTGAACGCTAACGATACAAGGTGAGTACATTATGCGATTTTAATGGGATATATACATGTTTATTACAAAGTATTTTATCCATAATATTTGTATGGTGTGTTTATATGCATATGATGATAATTTGATTGTTTTGATGTATATGATATTCAAATATATGCATGATATGAGAAATGTTGATGATGATGAGAAAAGATGCTAATGACTTGATATTATTGATATGATATTCAATATGTATAATGTGAAAGATAATGATGATGCATATGTGATTTATGTTGTCACTCGCATGAGATGTATATTGCATGCCATGGTGAGATTTGCATTAAGAGTGAATATTGCAAATAAATGGTATGCAACTAGTATGATACGGCAAGGTTCGTCCACCGTACGGGGTGGGTTGGACACGAAAGGAGGGTTCGCAATTCCAAGGTCTTGGAGTCATCGTCCATAGAATACGCCACATACGCAAAGAAAAGTGACGAGCCGATGCCTCACTTGCAAGATAATAATTAAAACACGCTAAAATATTATTGTGTGTGCATGTTATCATGAAACCATATTGTATTCACTAAGCTTTTAGCTTATACTATACATGTATATATCTCAGGTGCCGTTTGCCTTTAGACGATTCAAAAGAAGAAAAGATGGGACTATGTTTTGGATTATGCTAGTTTAGATATTTTCATTAGCACTGATTATGTTAAAGTCTTTTATGCTTCCGCAATTATGTAATGAATTATGTTCAACCTATTACATGTTCGAAACTTTTAGTTCATATTCTTATTCAAGAATTAAGTATTAAGAATGACGTTACGACAGAAAAAAAAAATCGGGTCGTGACAAGTTGGTATTAGAGCCTTAGTTTAAGAGAAATAGGTTAAGACTTCTTTTAGCCTAAGCTTAAACTTGAGTTAGGTAGTAGAACATAAGGATTTAGGATATTACTTCTTTATCACGAAAAAGTTAATTTATCGATAGATGATATAGAATTCTCCTTATGGTTTGTAGGAAAATGGTTCACACCATTCATACTAGGGCTATCAGCCGTGGGAGGGGACGTGGACGTGGTCCTGGAGGACGGAGGATACCATATGGACTAGGCCCGAGTGGCGGGTCTGTAGGCAATCATCGCTCTAGTACCAGCCACAATGTTAGGCCTAATTCAAGTCGACATACTCCGAGTGGCAACCTGATACCCTCAAGAGATGGACCATCACAGGAGTCAGTCCAGGAAGAAACCTCATATGAGCCGTCAGAAGATTACACGCCAAGCTCTCCCAAGCGTGCTGATTTGGAAGAAAAGATAGAGGCCCTTCAAAAATCAGTTGATGATTCGAACGAACGGTTGTCCCGATCTTTAAGGGACAATGAGAAGATGAAAGGATGGCTTGATAATCTGCAAAGGGCACACATCAAGGCACTGAATGAGAATAGTAACCTGTTTGAAGAGAGGCACATATTGAGGTCGAGTTTAGAGCAAGAGAGATTGATAGCCACTCGAACTTGGGGTACCCGTATTAGAGATAGATCTCGTTTCTATAAGAGAGTAACCAAGGAGTATGTCAGTGTCGTGAATGAGTACCTTACTGCATGGGTCCAATGTTACAAAAAGGGGCCAAGCGCCAGCATACTGTGACGTTTCAAGTCGTCTTTGACTTTTGAGCAGTGGGTGAGGGACCCATACCTTCCTAATATGCCTTAGGGGCTACACCGTTATGAGAGAGAGACAAAAAGGTTCACTTCCTATGCTTAGTTATTCGGCCATGTATTCTAGCGGGTCTAGTATGTATTGGGACACTTTTGATAGTTGACATTTTGGAGACATGTTCTGGTTGGTTCAACATATCCCAAACTTTTGTGATGTAATAGGAATTTTTGTAACAACTTTCTCTCTCTCAAGTATTATATGGCACGTAATGTTATGCTACTTTTTATTATGGAAATTTAATGTTGATATGAGGATCTAGAGGAGCATTAAATAATAAACAATTTAGGTGTAGTTGTTGGCGTAAGTTCCCTTGATAATTTTAAGGTGCCTAGATACAAGTTAAGCCACATTTCTTTAAATTCGCCTAAGTAATTGTGATGAGCTCTTAAGAGATTAAAAGGAGACTAAGCAACGCCTACAATTATAGATAGAAAGTTTCAATGACTTGGAAAGAAGTATACTATTAAGGATTACAAACTTACAATGAGGGATGAGAAGTAAAATTTTTTTATATATACATATACCTTTTCACTCGTGTTTGATACTTGGTATAAATTATCGAAAAATGTTATGTGATACTTGCATTAAAAGATGTTGTCATACGAATTGATAATAAATCTAAATGTGTTATATATGTATATATATATACCTATATATATGCATGGCTCGTCCACCTTTATGGTGGGATGGTTAGTATAGGAGAGGCTCCCAACCATCGAGCAAGAAGGAAAATATGTGGAGTTTTACTGTGTAAAAAAAAAATGGTTATAAATAAATTATGTGCATAAGTATGCTAAAGGTTGGAATGTTCATTATTATAGAATGTCGAAGAGAGTGACAAGGTCAATGAACGCTAATGGTGGCGAAGATAATCGAGTCGAGGGCTTGACCTCAACCCCAACCCAAAGCCGAAGGGGTCCTAGTAGACCACCGATTCAACCCACACCCCCGGAGGTGACTATTGCTGAAGAGATGGCACGTTGCATGCGCACTGCTTTACCCGGAATGCTCGAACACATTCAAACTGCAACACTTAAGATGGTAGATGCCCATTTGAAGCATGTCGAAACCCCAAGGAGTAAAACTTACGAAATTAGAGGATCAACTAAGGATGAATCTTACAATCATGAGGAGTCGAATGGGGAGGCACATTCTGACCACAATGAAGTTAAGAAACCCAATGGCAAAGGATGTAGTTACAAATATTTCACCAACACTTGTCCATCTTTCTTCGAGGGCAAGAATGGTCCACTAGTAGCTATGAACTGGCTCGACGAGATGGAAAGTTGTTTCCTGACATGTCATTGCTCCCCAAATGATATGGTGCAGTTCGCATCAACCAGGTTCAAATCAAATGCTTTGCAATGGTGGAAATCAATTCGGGCCACGAAGGGACTGTCTGGAATCGCATCTCTTACTTGGGAGGAATTCAAGGGGTTAATGAGCGAAAAGTTCTTCTCACCACTACAGTTAAGAATGTTAGAAAGTGAATTCCTACAATTAGAACAGGGAAGCTTGACCTTGGAGAAATACGTAGAGATTTTCATTGAGAAATCCCGATTTGCAGAGCATCAGGTAGACACTGAGATGAGGAAAGTGAATCGGTTTGTTGACGGACTGAAGAGGGAACTTAGGAGGCTTGTTGGAATGTCAAAGCCCACTACCTTTCAGGATGCGGTGGAGCTAGCCACCCTTGCTGAAAAAGACAGTTACGTTCCTGATACTTCTAAGAAGAGGAAGGTGGACCATGTTGGTTCCGGAAAATTCAAGAAAAATCAATCCTCGAAGAAGATGGGTGGATTAACAACTGCGTGTGCCACATGTGGAAGGCACCACCCAGGAGAATGCAGGTTTGGCAAGGGAGTTTGCTTTAGTTGTGGAAAGCCTGGGCACATGTCAAAGGATTGCAAGGTTGGACCGACGTGCTTCTCATGCGGAAATCCCGGGCATCGTCAAAACGAGTGCCCCAAGAAGAACACAGAACCATTAAGGTTGCTCGGCGGACCAAATGGAAAGAGACCTGAGGCGTCAAAAACAAAGGGACGGGTCTTCCAAATGACTGCAGAGGAAGCAAAAGGAGAACCCGATGTAGTGTCAGGTACTTTTCTAATCAACAAAATACTTGCAAGAGTGTTATTTGATTCAGGTGCAAATAAATCTTTTGTGTCCACTAAGTTTTGCTTACGTTTGGAGAGGTCACCCATACCACTTAGTCAGAACTTAGAGGTCGAAACTGCTGATGGTAGTGTTACTATAGTACGAGAGTGTTATGATAGATGTACAATAGAAATTGATGGCGAAAACTTTGAGGTCCAATTATTACCTATGGGCATCAAAGAATTCGACGTTGTCATAGGAATGGATTGGCTATCCAAACATCAAGCTCACATTATTTGCTATAAAAAATTGATTCGAGTGAGAAATAAAGATGGGAAGGAGATCACTGTGTATGGTAGTCGGCTTGACAATCGCGTCAATCTCATAACTGCAATCAAAGCTAGAAGATGTATTCATAA
The DNA here is from genome assembly GCA_954870635.1 of Arctium minus. Classification (NCBI taxonomy): domain Eukaryota; kingdom Viridiplantae; phylum Streptophyta; class Magnoliopsida; order Asterales; family Asteraceae; genus Arctium; species Arctium minus. The sequence continues at coordinate 118,629,546 of OX941083.1, read as the reverse complement.
AGGATGTGAGACGTACCTAGCATATGTCATAGATGCTAAGATGGAAAAAAGGGCTATGAAAGGGGTCCCGGTGATATGTGAATTCCCAGATGTGTTTCCGGATGACTTACCAGGAATACCTCCCGAGAGACAAGTCGAGTTTAGAATTGATTTAGCACCTGGGCCACACCAATTGCTAAGTCGCCCTACCGACTAGCACCATCAGAAATGCAAGAACTAATAAACCAACTCCAAGAGTTGTTGGATAAAGGGTTTATCAGACCAAGTTCGTCCCCTTGGGGAGCACCAGTCTTATTTGTGAAAAAGAAAGATGGATCAATGCGCATGTGCATTGACTATAGGGAGTTGAACAAGGCGACCATAAAAAATAGGTATCCACTACCTCGAATAGACGACCTATTTGATCAACTTCAAGGAGCAAGTTACTTCTCGAAGATCGATTTGAGATCGGGTTACCACCAGTTGCAAGTTCGGGAAGAAGATGTTGCAAAGACGGCATTTAGAACTCGTTATGGCCACTACGAGTTCTTGGTCATGCCTTTTGGATTGACAAACGCCCCTGCTGTATTCATGGATCTGATGAATCGAATATGCAAGCCCTATTTAGACAGATTCATCATCGTCTTCATTGATGATATTCTCATATACTCAAGAAGCAAAGATGAGCATGCACGTCACTTACGCATAGTGATGGAACTGCTAAGAAATGAGAGGTTGTATGCCAAATTCTCTAAGTGTGAGTTTTGGATCCGTGAAGTCCAATTTCTCGGACACATGATCAACCAAGAAGGGATCAAGGTTGATCCAAGCAAGGTAGAAGCGGTAATGAATTGGGAAACTCCGAAATCACCAACCGAGATAAGGAGTTTCCTAGGACTGGCTGGTTATTATCGAAGATTCATTAAGGATTTCTCGAGAATTGCCCTACCTCTAACTTCCTTAACAAAAAAGTCAAGCAAGTTTGTGTGGGGACCAACGCAAGAAGATGCTTTTCAGGTCTTAAGGGAAAAGCTTAGCAGCGCTCCGATCTTATCCTTGCCGGATGGCTCGGAGGACTTCGTGGTATATAGTGATGCATCTCAACAAGGTTTAGGATGTGTACTTATGCAACGAGAAAAAGTGATTGCTTATGCATCGCGACAATTATAGGACCATGAGAAACGTTATCCGACGCATGATTTGGAGTTAGCGGCAGTAGTGTTTGCCCTGAAAATATGGCGACACTACTTGTATGGAACTCGATGTGTGATCTTCTCAGACCATAAAAGCTTAAAGTATTTGTTTGACCAAAAAGAGTTAAACATGAGGCAACGAAGATGGATGGAACTAGTAAAAGATTACGATTGTGAGATTCGATACCACCCGGGAAAAGCCAACGTAGTGGATGATGCCTTGAGTCGTAAAGATCACGTAACCCCATTTCAGATAAAGGCCATGAGTTTAAGAGCCACCACAAGTTTGGTCGAAAAGATTTTAGAAGCCCAAAGTGAGGGTTTAACTAAGGAGAATCAAAAGACAGAGCGGATTGTGGGACAAACACAACTTCTAGAAACTGACACTCAAGGGTTGAAACGATTTCGAGGTAGAATATGGGTTCCAAAGGTTGGAGCGTGTAGAGACATGATTTTAGACGAGTCTCATAAGTCAAGATACTCGATTCACCCGGGGGCAAACAAAATGTACAAGGATCTGAGAGCCTTTTATTGGTGGCCGGGGATGAAGGCAACCATTGGAAGTTATGTTGAGCAATGTTTAACTTGCCTGAAGGTTAAAATAGAACATCAGCGACCATACGGGAAATTGAAATCTATGGAGATCCCAGTTTGGAAATGGGATCACATTACTATGGATTTCGTGACAAAGCTGCCTAAGACACTACGCAACCACGATGCAATTTGGGTGATAGTAGATCGATTATCAAAATCTGCTCACTTTTTGCCGATTAAGGAAACATACACTTTGGATAAGCTTGCTAAGTTGTATATTGACGAGATCGTCCCTCGTCATGGAATACCATTGTCCATCATCTCCGATAGGGATAGTCGATTCACATCCAACTTCTGGAAGACTTTTCAACGAGAGTTAGGGTCGAGGATCAAGCTTAGTACGACTTATCACCCACAGACAGACGGGCAGAGCGAGCGAACAATTCAAACCCTCGAAGATTTGCTAAGGGCATGTGTTATCGACTTGGGTGGAAACTGGGACAACCACCTGTCATTGATAGAATTTGCTTACAACAACAGCTACCATAGTAGCATCCAAGCAGCACCATTCGAGGTGTTGTATGGAAGAAAGTGCAGAACACCGGTCTGTTAGGAAGAAGTTGGGGAAAAGCAGTTAGCGGGGCCTGAGTTGATCCAGCAAACAGCAGATAAGGTGGTCCAGATTAGAGAACGACTAAAGGTCGCTCAAGATCGGCAAAAGAGTTACGCCGACAAAAGAAGGAAACCGATCGAGTTTCAAAAGGACGACAAAGTAATGTTGAAGGTGTCCCATTGGAAGGGTTTGCTTAGATTTGGGAAGAAAGGAAAGTTGAGGCCACGCTACATAGGACCATTTCGAATTATGAGCCGAGTAGGGGTAGTGGCCTATAAACTAGAATTACCCGAGGAGCTTCGAGGGATTCATAACACATTTCATGTGTCAAACCTAAAGAAATGTTTAGCCAAAAGGTGACCATAAACGAGAAGTTAAGCTTTGTTGAAGAGCCAGAACAAATATCAGATCGAAAAGTTAAGAAGCTAAGAAACAAGGAGATTCCATTGGTTCTAGTACATTGGAAGTTTCACAAGGGCCCCGAAGCAACATGGGAACCTGAAGCCGAGATGATATCTAAATACCCCCAACTGTTTAGTTAGTTTGAAATTCCGAGGACGGAATTTTCTTGTAAGAAGGTGTTAGGTCTGATTTTATAGTAATCATTGTATTTATAGGACTTGGTCAATACTGTGTTTAGAGACTATCAGTATTGTTTCTGACCAAGGGTATTTAAGTCCCTTTGGTCTTGTGTTTTTTAACAAGTCTCACACGCACATCAATAGAATTATTGCTTTGCGCCTCTAGTTTCTCTCTCTCTACTTTCTCTCTCTAGAAGTTCTAGTGATCTTGGAATAACAATTGGTATCAGAGCAATCTAGATCTTGAGAGGATTGAGAGATTGTTTTACTGAATCTGAATTAGTGATCGAAATCAAAAATTTGATCGATTTTCTTGAATTTTTCAAGAAAATCTCGTTTTCTTGATTTCTCACAAAATTTGGATCTGTTTCTGGTTAAATTCGTGTGATTTTGATTGTTTTAGATTCGTTTTGTTTAGTCGATCATGTTTGATTCATAGTGTTTTGCCTAAAAACAATGTTTTGATATTCCATTTTGCAAAATTGTGATTTTTTGGAAAAACGGGTTTAGTTACTGTTCTATTCAAGAATTTGAGTATTAGTGTGTTTTAATCGAATTTGGTTATTAATTTTTGTTAGAATTGTGTTTTCGAAGTTAAGTTCATGCATTTCTTGGTTAAAATTCTTGATTTGATCTATTTTTGTGAAATTTTACGAGTTTATGAACTGTGCGTTTCATTCTTGTAAATGTGCGGGTCATTAATCTTATTGTGCGGGTTATTCAAGAATTATGCGGGTCTATCATATCTTCAAGTGCATGCCCCGTTGAACACGCATATCTACAAGTGCGTGCCCAACTGAACCCGCAAAGCACAAAGTGCGTGTCATTCTGCACACGCATAGCTTCAAGTGCGTTCCATCAAGGACCCGCATACCCCTTTATGCGTTTCACTCGTGACCCGCATTCCTTCCTATGCGTTTCACTCGTGACCCGAATTCCTTGTGACCCGAATTCCTTGTGACCCGAATTCCTGTCTGGAATTTTTTTTTTATTGTGTCATCTAATTTTTTTTTCTTTTTAAACTTTGTGTCATAATAAGTGTTTTTCAAATTTACAATTTTTAATATTTTTTTTCTTTCGTTTATTTTTTAATTCTATCTGATCTGTTCTTTGATTTTCTGGTAAATCAGCAATGAATTCTGCCAAGTTTGCTCTCCAAGCTAGATTCTACTCAAATGATCTGATGATGCAATTGGGAACAGATACTCGTCCACCAGTGTTAATCAACGAAGATGAGTTTACACAGTGGCAAGATAGGTTCATAAATTTCATTGAGCGTCAGAGTAACGGAGAAAATATGATGAAATCTTTTACTGAAGGACCATTTGTCAAGCCAAAAGATGACATTCCTTTAACTGCTGATGAAATCAAACGTGAAAAAGCCGATAGAGAAGCAAAGTCCAATTTGATGCTAGCTCTGCCTAACACGATCTACAATCGAATTGATTGTTTCAAACATAATCCGAATATGATGTGGACTCAATTAGAAAAGATCATGCTTGGGTCATCAGTTGCTACTCAGATTCGCCAGACACGCTTCATGAACAACTTTGAGGAATTTAAGGCGAAGGACAATGAATCTTTGAAGGTTATCTTTGACCAGTTTTGCGCTGTGATTAATGATCTTAGAAAGATTAAAGTGGAAAAGACTGATCTGGAGACGAATATGAAGTTCCTTAATTCTCTTCAGCCTGAGTGGAATAAAGCATGTCACAGATTGAGGAACGATGTCAGAATCTCAACAATGCAGATTCAAGAGCTGTACGAGATTCTGCTAACTGATGAGAGCTTGGTGCTAGAGAAGAAGACCAAGCTAGATAAGAGGAACAAAAAGACAGTAGATCCGGTAGCTCTTCTCACGAAGCAATTATCTGAAAAAGCGTTGTCTGATAACGCTTATACCGGATCAACTGATGATGATGGAGAGGCCTTACAGCAAACTATGATTCTTCTCTCTCAACATTATCAGAAGAAGTTCCAACCGAGATCGGGTTCCAACTCTTCTCGCTTCACTCCTATGCCTAAAGCAAAAGTACCCGAGCCAAAGACTGCTGCTTGCTACAACTGTGGAAAGCCGGGTCATATATCAAAGGAGTGTAGAGCAAAGAGGGTTAAGGACTCAGCTTATTACCGAAGGAAATTGGAGCTGGCTGAGAAAAGAGAGAATGGAAAAGCTTTGCTGGCCGAAGAAGAATTTTGGCTGGATCATTCTGACGACGAAGCTGGTAATGTAGAGATTGCCCATTTATGCTTAATCGGAGATAACCAGTCAGATGATTCTGATACTGACGAGGATGAGGTATATTCTGAATTTGATTTTAATTTCATTACCTCTCAGTTGAATATCATAATTAATGTTTTGTCTGATTTTCGTTCTAAATTTTTATCTGAAAAGAATTTAAATGTTGAAAAGTCAGATTTAATTGACAAACTGAAAATTTCCTTGAAAGATGAAAAATCAATTTTAGAAAATACTAAAGACATCTTTCAAAAGAAATTGGATGATTTGGAAAATTCAAACAAAACTTATCTTGAATCTTTGACTGACATGACCAAATTAAAAGATGAGTTTTCAGATAAAATAATTAAGTTAGAAGAAAAACTTTATCGAAGAGACCAATCTGAACAAACAATTTATATGAACAAACCGAGGAGTGAAGAAGCTGTAAAACAAAGATGGGGACTTGGTTTTGAAAATCCTCATTTTTTAAATAAAGTGATTGATGAAGTTCCCACTATATATAAATATGAATATTTAAAACTTGCACACTATGGTCCTCAATACAAATTCTTTTGGACTAGTGAAAAGCAAATTTTAGACGTCTAAAATGAGAAAATGATAAATAACAAGAAAAACGAAATTCCTTTTGTTTACACGTCTGAAAATGCCAAATATTTTCCGGAAAAATCAAGAAGAGGAAGAAGAGTTTTAAATGAAATATCTCCTATCAAATCTTCAATATCTGATGATTTTATTCCTTCGTTTGCACCTGATACTGATAAGGAAAATATTTCTCCAATCTTTTATGATTCAAAAAAATATACTCCTCCATTGGTATTAGAAGGAAAAATCATAGATCTTGAAGATCAGATAGAAGATCAAAATATTTTGAAGAAAATTGAATCTGATATTATTCTTTCTTTCATGACGTCTAGTCTTGAAGAAAATTTATTTTCTCAAAAATCAGATTCTATTTCTAGTTCCTCTTCTGATTCTAAGGGAAATAAAAAGGAAGTTTCCAATTTTAACATCTTTTCTCAAAATTCTTCAGACTCCGAGGTAAATTCAGATTTATTAGTTGATCAGATTGGTTGCTTGGATAAATTTATTTCTTCTAATTTAAATATTAAGTCTAAAATTCTTGATGATTCTTTTACGCTCAATGATCATTATTATAAACCTAAGCGTAAAAGAAGACGGTCAAAGAAGTCGAAGAAACGAGATACAGTTATTTCTGACAGTCCTAATTCTTACAATTCTACACTTTCAGATAGGACTTTGAGCAAGTCAAAGAGGCAGATCTGGAGAATGAAGCAGACATCTACTGACTCTATGATTGATGATGATGTATATGTAGACAAATATTATAAAACTGATTCATTTGCTGTTTGTAATAAAATTTCTAAATACTATATAAAGCAAATGTTTCAAATTTCCAAAAATGTCTCATATTCGTCTTCTGATTCTAGTTCAGATGATTATGCTTTCTCTTCTGATGGTTGTGCATATTTTTCTGATCATATTCCTCGTGCTTATTCTGTCAAATCTAACAATTCCTATTTCCCCATACGAAGTGCAACTAACAAACAAGGGCCCAAATACAAGTGGGTACCCAAATCTTTTTCTGATTCAAAGTTGCAGGCATCACATGTTAAGGGGGAGTAATAGGATTTTTGGCTCTTGAATACTACAGTTCAAGACCCGCATCTCATTGTCAAGATTTTGGCTTCTGAGTAATTCAGCTCAGGACCCGTACTTCATAGACATCGACTTCTAAACACAACAGTTTAGAACTCGTTCTTCAATGATTAAGCTTCTGACTAAATGAGATACTGTGAGTACATCAATTTTATTTCCGCTGCATATATCTCTGTATCTGATGGTATTCTAGTTTTTCTCAATGTTTCAAGAATCTGAGCTTGTTTATCTATCTCTTGAATTTGTATTACCCAAATTTTTTTAATATGAGACACAAATTTATTTTCTTCAATATAAAAGATGAAATAGTTGAATTTTATTTTGTTTTTAACTAAATATCAATTAAAATTTTAAATCTTTACAAATTTTAGTCTATATAGTAAAAGTTTTACGATTTTCTTTCTTTTGAATAAATTATGTGTCTAGGATAAATTTACAAGTTGCCTTGTTTATATTAAAGTTTTTATATGGTCAAATTTCATATCTTTTAAAAGTCGAAAAGTCAGCAACATGTTTGAAACTTTTATTTCTGCTTTAAAGTTGTGTGATTCGGAATATTTATAGTTTAATTTGCTTAGACAATACTAAACGATCAAAATTTTAGATTGGAATGAAAATATGGGCTAAGCATTTAGACGTTGATCTGAGTAATTGAGATGAATAATAAATTCTTAAAAAAAAATACAGAATTCTTTAAGTTTAAAAGTTTGTACCTGTGACCTTTCTGGTTTGGGAAAGTAAGTTCTGAGGGATGCTTGACATCTGGTCCCCTAAGGTCAATTGATCTGGGAGTGATCGAACAGAAATCCTGCAATAGAATCAGATCGAAAGTCATGTTCTACTGGTATGAATGGGTTTAGGATATGTCGACGTAGCCTTTCTGATCTGGGAGAGTAAGTTCCAAGGGGTGTTTGACACCTAGTCCCCTAAGGCCAACTGGTCTGGGAGCGGCTGACCCAAATCCTGCAATAGGGTCAGATAGAAAGTTACGTTTACGGCATGTTCTTTACTTAATAAACTTGTTGATTAAAAAGATGTCAAAGTGCACGCGCTTAAAAGATGTCAAAGAGCACACTCATGTTAAGATGCCAATGAGCACACATCTCATGATACTTGGTGATATGTTTGAGTTGTGATAAATCTGTAAATTTATGAATATCTTAATTCTTGATGGCTTAGTGTGAGTACATGCAAAGTTCTCTATAATATTTTTAGAATTGCATTTTCTTGAAGCTAATCGAAGATTCGCATGTGAGCACACTGAATAGATTGCTGAATGATTTTGAAACTGAACATGTCTTAACTTGATATGCAATGAAACTTGTTCTTGTATCCTACAACATATGTTTGATTTCAAATGATTGATAAATTTGTCATATTTTACTCTGTAGAATTTAATTTGTTTAGTGTTTAAAATTTTATATGTTTAGTTGTTTCAAAATTTATATTCAGTTTATTTTTCTTTCTACATTGATATTTCATAATTGTGTTCTCATACATATATTTTAATGGGTTTGTGCATTATTCAAGGGGGAGTAAACAAAGAGAGTTTTTTTTTTCTTTTCAAAGAATATATCTGTTTTTGAGGGGGAGTATCTGATTTTCTTTACATAAATGGTATCTCGAATTGTCTTATCTAATGCATTTGTGTAGGGGGAGTCAAAGAGCTTTTAAAGGTAAATTTTTTTTCTAAGTCTACTATGCGCTTCCAGCATGAAACGCAAAGCTTGCTATGCGCGTCCCACATGGAACGCACACCTTGCTGTGCGTGTCACGTGTGAACCGTATTCCTCAGTATGCGCTTCTTGCATGGAACGCACATCTCCCTGTTTTCTCTGTTTTTTTTTTGATTTTACAGATCTTTCGCTGTCTCGTCTCCAACATTCGCATGACCAAGTTGATCAAGATCATCAAGGTCATGAGGGGGAGAAGTCAAGGAGAAGTTTAAGAGACAAAGAGCTCAAAAGATTATCTGCTGATCAAGATTCGCTCGAAGATTCTATTCTATCTGCTACAACAAATCTTTTGTTGTTCCTGCTCCGAACACCACAGTTCATTCAAGATCATTCAAAAGAGGTGTATCGTCTTGAGCTCAAGCAGCAAAGAAAATTTTCAATCTGCAAGATGCTGAGAAGAAATTTTTTCTTAAAAGTCAGAAAGCTTCTGAAAGTCGCTTTATTGATCCGTGCTGTTATAGAAAGATAATTTTTGAAGACCAAAGCGCCAATGATTACTAAGGGGGAGATTGTTAGGTCTGATTTTATAGTAATCATTGTATTTATAGGACTTGGTCAATACTGTGTTTAGAGACTATCAGTATTGTTTCTGACCAAGGGTATTTAAGTCCCTTTGGTCTTGTGTTTTTTAACAAGTCTCACACGCACATCAATAGAATTGTTGCTTTGCGCCTCTAGTTTCTCTCTCTCTACTTTCTCTCTTTAGAAGTTCTAGTGATCTTGGAATAACAGAAGGGGAGAGTTGTAATACCCAAATCTTTCTTTTATTTATAAAAAAAAGGGGTAGTCTTGGAATTTTTGGTGAACCTAAAACAAAAATAAAATGTCAACTAGTTAAATAAACAAACTAGTTATATATAGTGATTTCCTCAAAAAGATATATATATATATATATATATATATATTGAAATAATAACAATATAGGGCCAAAGTGGTTGTCACTTGTTAATCAAGGGGTAAATATGCAATGTTGTAGAAGTATTATGATCAGAGGGAGGGGGGTCTGTTGAACGTGTCAGAAAATCGAGGGGACAAAAGGTCATCTTCTTCAAAGATGAGGGGCCTGTCCTGCCAAAAGGACACCCCTGTTTGAGAAAACGACTCATCATCGGAAAAACGCGATTTTGCCCCGATTTTTCAACTAATGCGCCAAAATTCTTGGCATATAAATGTTGAGGACCGACTTAGGAGCATTTAAGTTCAAACCACTCGTAAAATGGTTGAGTCTTGAGAGAGAAATCGAAGTTTGAAGCTCAAAATCAAACTTTCTGGTTTTGTGCCGATTTTGGGTGAGTTTCTTAACCAAATCTTATGATTTTTATGTCTAAGGCTTCGTTTTTAAGATATCTATCAAACCTCAGTAGCCTCATATCTCATATTTGCGTTTATATGGTTCGATTTTATATTCAAAGTTTGATGGGTTTTAGTTTTTAAAATCAAACTTTAAATAAGAAAATGGAACTTATTTCTTGATAAAAAAATTATGTTATTTATGTCAAAATGTTGGTAAAAATATTACCAAGAGCCTTGTGTAAAAAGAATGAAGAAAAAAGAAGAAGAAATAAGTCATTTTCGAGCTTAAAAGTTGTAAAAATCGGCTGCCATGGCTGCTGGTGCGACGGGTCGGTGGGTGAGCAACCGGGTCGGGTGGATCTGACCCGCGTGTGCTGTTGCTTAATAAAAATGTATTTTGTAGATGGCAAGGCTCGAGACCATGACCTCAACAATGCAACGCATAGCCTTTACCACTGATCTAGATAATTTTATTGTTAGTTTTGGCATGTTAATAATTATTATACTTACATAAATAGAGTTTCAACAAATTACATTGTAAGCCCTAAAGTTCTAGAAATTTAATTTCACCAACAATAACTTCCTGAAATTTTCAGAGGGTTTCCTTGGACTTATAAAAATGTAAATCTTGACTAAATCTTTATTTATTTAAACTTATGAATTTACCAAAATGACCCTACAATTAGGATATCGGTATCTTAGCAATACTTTACGTATTTGCTTCATTAAATTACCGAATTGACCCTATGTTTTGGAAATTGGTATCTAAACTTTATTTTATTATTATATTTATAAAATTACCAAAATGACCTCACAATTAGGGAATCGGTATTTTATCAATACTTTGAGTATTTGCATTATAAAATTACCGAAATGCCCCTACACTTTGGGATTGGTCTTTTAAGTATATATTTTGAATACTTGACTTGTGAAAGGTGCCAAGAAGCCCCTAAATTAGGGAATTGGTTTAAGTTATACCCTTGGTATTTGGCTTCTCAAAAATTACCAAAATACCCCTAGACTTGGAAATTTGGTATTCTAAACGTTATTTCAAATGTTTGATTAATTTGAAACTTTAAAGTTATGTCTTAGCCATTATTTATATATGTGTGACATGTTGTCACTATTTTTCCATTTTTAAATTTTAAGAAAAAGATGTTTTGACCATAAAATATTATTTACGTTGCAAGTTATTATTTTAGCCATTTTAGTAAGTACTAATCTTTCAAGATAATGGAAAGTGTATTGCACTTTTTACAAAATGTGTAAGCGTCGAGTTACTTCAAGAAATATTATAACGATGTCGCATTTATAAAAATATTTCAATAAAATAATTAAGTGAATCATGGGATACGGCGTTATTGGGGGTTGACCAACAAATTTTGTTAAGAATTAGTCGTGCTAAGATCGTAGAGAAGTAATGATCAATTTAGTTACGATTATTTAAAGTGCTTAGGAATGGTATGAATTGTATGTAGGTTGCGGTTCTTGAGAAAACAACCTATTGAACGCTAACGATACAAGGTGAGTACATTATGCGATTTTAATGGGATATATACATGTTTATTACAAAGTATTTTATCCATAATATTTGTATGGTGTGTTTATATGCATATGATGATAATTTGATTGTTTTGATGTATATGATATTCAAATATATGCATGATATGAGAAATGTTGATGATGATGAGAAAAGATGCTAATGACTTGATATTATTGATATGATATTCAATATGTATAATGTGAAAGATAATGATGATGCATATGTGATTTATGTTGTCACTCGCATGAGATGTATATTGCATGCCATGGTGAGATTTGCATTAAGAGTGAATATTGCAAATAAATGGTATGCAACTAGTATGATACGGCAAGGTTCGTCCACCGTACGGGGTGGGTTGGACACGAAAGGAGGGTTCGCAATTCCAAGGTCTTGGAGTCATCGTCCATAGAATACGCCACATACGCAAAGAAAAGTGACGAGCCGAGGCCTCACTTGCAAGATAATAATTAAAACACGCTAAAATATTATTGTGTGTGCATGTTATCATGAAACCATATTGTATTCACTAAGCTTTTAGCTTATACTATACATGTATATATCTCAGGTGTCGTTTGCCTTTAGACGATTCAAAAGAAGAAAAGATGGGACTATGTTTTGGATTATGCTAGTTTAGATATTTTCATTAGCACTGATTATGTTAAAGTCTTTTATGCTTCCGCAATTATGTAATGAATTATGTTCAACCTATTACATGTTCGAAACTTTTAGTTCATATTCTTATTCAAGAATTAAGTATTAAGAATGACGTTACGACAAAAAAAAAAAATCGAGTCGTGACACAGCTGGCGTGCGTAGCAGTGCAAGGGGCATGATAACAATACCGGAAGAAGGATTGAGGGAAATCCCTCTGCAGACAAGGTTGCGCAGGAATCTAGATTTCGAGGACGAAATCATTCTAAGGTTGGGAGGATTGTAACACCCGTGATTTTTGGTTAATCCTTAATTCACCCTTATCCGGTTAAGCCATGATTATAGATCTTATCCAGTTGGTGTTCGTGAGTTTTGAATTTCGGACCGAGAGCACGTCGGGTCGAAAAGTCAGAATTTTGACCTTCGGGGTGGCCTGGGCGACTATGCCCGCGATTGTGACAGAATGTCACTCTCTCGGGGCATTATCGCGGGAGGTGTACCGCGGGTCTCCCCCTTCGGGCGACTATGCCCGGCGACTATGCCAAGGGCATAGTCGCGTGGCACTATCGCCGACGGCCCCTGGTCGTTTTTAAGCAGCTTTGAGCAACCCCTCTTCATTTATCTCAACCCCTTTCACCCTTTTTCTCTCTAGAAACCGAACCCCAAACCCTAAAATCGGTTTTATGCATCAAAGACACCAAATCTATTATGTCCCAAGTGTTCCTCCTTCCACCCATCAAAGATTGGAAGCTATGGTCAAGAAGCTTCATCTTCACCTTTAACCTCAAGTTCATTTTGGGTTTTCTAGGTTTTCGTCAAAACCTAAGTGGTAAGTATATTCTTTCCATTTCCAAACCTTGTAATAAGTTATAAATGCTCCATTGATGTTTCCCCTAGTATTTGGCTTATCAAATCTCGAACTTGACAGTTTTTGGGAGAAACTAGGGTTTTGATCTCGTTGGGGATTTTGGTGTATTATGTTTGGGGAATGTTTCTATATGGTTGGATGTGGTTTTTTACGGTTAAAAATGTGTGGATCTAGGTTTTGGGAGCTCGAGTTGAAGAGTTGGATTGGGTGTCCTCGGAAAGTCTCATCATCAAAAAGGGTTTTAGAAGCTCTCGGCTTGAGGATTCAAGTGACCTTCAAAAGAACTCGTTGGGTAAAATCTAGATTTAGCCTAAATCTAGCAAGGTGAGTTCAAGTTGATTTGTGAAAACGTTGTACATGCCAAAATGTTTATTTTAAAGCATCTATGTGTTTTACATGAAATTATCAACTGTTGAGTTGTTTAGTAACTTTCGATTATTTGAAGTGTTTAGCTTATTAAACCTTGTAAAACACCACATTTGGGATATTTTGATAAATGTGTCACAAAGGAATGTGACTTGGTGATTTATTGCATAAATGGGTATTTGGTCAAAAATGCACTTTTAAGTGTTTGTCGGGTTTTATGCATCATTCATGAAATGAGATACTTTGAAAAGTACGAAGGTGTGAGTCCTTTGGTTTTGGGTCGACCCCGACTTTGGGAACGCTTTAGAAAATGATAATCCTTCTTGGGTTTTGGGCCGAAGGCCAATTGTGACTTGAGAAACAAAGTTTTGGGAAAGATGTATTTTGGTTTATGTAACCACTTTGGCTCTCGTATTTTAGCCGAACGTACATTGTGCCTTTTGGGGCTTGGTTTGCACTAAATAAGTCTTTGGAACATTTTTTCAGTTTTAGTAGCCTGTTAAGGAGCCTTGTCGCGTGGTGTACCTAGTTGCATCTCATTTGTGAGTTACGTGTATTGGATGCGTTAGTTCATCCGTTGGAGTCATGTAACGTGTTAGGTTGTAATGCAATGGATCCATGGGCATAGAGGTTGGTTTTTATCGTGTAAATGGGATAAGATTCCTGTGTTTTAATCTGGAAATAGGCGTTGATGATACGATGTAAGTCCTACATAATCAAGTGTGTCAAGGATGGAGAGATCCCAAGGTAAAGATCTGGATAGGATTGAACTTGGTGATTCTTTGGAACTAAAGACTTGGATAGAGTTGATGTTCAAATGACTAAAGACCCAGAGAGGGTTGATGTCTATTATGACTAAAGACCTAGAGAGGGTTGATGTCTATTATGACTAAAGACCCAGAGAGGGTTGATGTCTATCATGACTAAAGACCTGGATAGGGTTGATGTCTACCGTGACTAAAGACCTAGATAAGGTTGATGTCAATGGTTGTTTATCCTTGAAGATACACTTATAACATACATATGTGGCTTAACTTTGTGTACCCGCCACATTTAATAGAATCGGGTCTTCCCCGTCACCGAAAGGTGTTGTTTTGGGTACTGAGTCTTGTGTCCATGTTTTCGGTGACATATTGCATATGAGATTTATTAACCATGATTTATGGGTTGAGTGTTATGTCCCACCTGTGCTTTGGGTGTTTTGAGATGTGAAGTGTTATTCACGGTATCACAATTGGGAGTCGATTTATATTCACGTTTTGAGTGAGTTTTGGATCACATCGTTTTATAAATAATGGTTGTTTTGGAACGTTGTCTTTAATGGTGTAAACTGTGGAAAATGAGTCGTCTCTATTTCTAAAGTAAATTAGTTTGAAAGATCTTGATTTGAACTGATTTTCTTTCTTTTAAAGATATACCTATTCATGTTAAAACTCTTAAACTCACTAGGCGTTAGCCTAACCTTTTATTTGTCGGCATGTGCATCAGGTTTCAGTTGGGGTTGGTCCTAGCGGTGCTATGAAGAGATGAGCACTAACTTGCGTGAGAGTGAGTAGCTTGGCAAAGTCTTCCGCAGTTTGGAGATATCGACAATTATTGGGTTTTAGTAACACATGTCCTTATTATAGACTGTAGGTATAGAATGAATGTATGTATGGAGGTTAAATCTTAAATTATGGTTGTAGATGAATCATTTATTGATGTATTTAGAAAATTTTTAATTAGTTGTTATTTCCAGAATTTAGGGTGTTACATTGTGTGCCCGCACAATGCGCCGGAAAGTTTAAATTGAATGTGTAAACAAAAATGCAAAATATACAAATACACTTTTACAAAATATAACTCACTGAAATAATGCAAAGTATAAATACAATTTTATTAAATAAACACATGGTTTGTCCACCTTATGCAAAATGTGAGAACCGATAGAAAGCAAAGTGATGCTAGAACTCCTTACAGTAACTCACATGTTTAAGAAGAAAATTAATTCTCAGAGAGAGAAAGAAAACAATACATACAAGTGATGCAAGTGTTTTCACTTTTCAGTCTATATCACATTGAGGTTTATACACCTATCAGACCACAATGAGGTTGATACCACAGTGATGGAAGTGCTTCAGTCTATGGAACGGAAATGCATGGGATGATACTTAAATCTGCACCCATAAAAAATATGGAAAATTTGTGAGTAAAGAACAACGATAAAACGTAAGCATGGTGGTACCTTGTGCTTAATGACATGTACCTGCTTGTGTCGTCTTTTCGATTGAATAAAAAATTAATGTCCCACTTACCGGTGAGAATCTAAATTATTATTTAACTTATCAGTAAGATTCTAGTCAATTGAAACAACATCATGTGCAATAATTAATCCGGTAAGCGCTAACCAGGTAAGGGTCGTCATCCTCACTTACCGGGTAAGACTCTCGGTCTTTGTCATGGCTGTTACTTGGTAAGATTCTTCATCCTTGCCATGTACATCCGATGAAATAATTGATCCGGTAAACACTTACCGGGTAAGCGTTTGGTAAACAGCCCCTAAGTCAATGGTAAACAGCCCCTAAGTCAACTAACAGCCAAATACCATGGTCCCTAAAAAAAATACAAGAGGAAAAGTTAATGCCATGAAACATAGATTACTGTGAAAATTACTTAAGAAAAATAAAAGTTATAGATAGTTCAGAATCTATTGTCTAACCATCTTGAAGTAGCTTCAGTTCTATTATTCTAATATGCATTCTCACTTCCAACTCTCATTGGCACCATATTGCCCTCTTTTATTATTTGTTTTTTATCCCAAGAATTATGGTCTTCATATCTTACTTCTCACGTCATTCTTTCCAGCAATTTGAAGCAGGCCTTTCAGTCAGAAGTGACCAAGGCTTCGCATCCAACAGGTAAAGATCAATGGTTGTTGAACATTTTTCATGTAGTTAACTGTCCAATATACCTCAACTTTGCTTCAAACTGCAAACTGTAACACTAAATAAGAATCGGTCATAGTGTCACATTTCATATGCGTTCACCATCTCGTCGTTTAAGTTGTTTGGTACAGTTACTTGATATAACTGAAATTTAAGAAGCTAAAATTAGGTGCCATTTTTAAACCAACTAAATGTCTTTGGCACAGTTATTTGACATAACTAAGGTCTTTCATCATAACTAAAATTTAAGAAACTTTAACCATCGGATAAGTCTTCTCGCAAAAGAATTAAACCCACTATATGTCAAGTCAATAACACTTATTAGTCCAAAACAAAAGCAATATTAAGGCTTTATGTGGTTGTTTTTGCCTGGAAATCACCACCATACGCAAACAGGGAAGGTTCATCAAACTTACCGCCATACGCAAACTTACCACCATTAAGGTGGTGGGATCAAAGATCAACCACCATCTAGGAGCTATTATAAGAGTTGAACAGCCCCACGACCCAAACATGTTCATAACTAAAAAAAAGAAACAATCTGAGATCCATAACAGTAGCCACAAGTTCGAAAAACTTCTAAAAGAGGTGGTAATAATCAGGCAAGAATCTGACAAAAGAACATCTCTTATTCGCAAATTAACATCTTAAACACGAATATCAGAAATTGCAACCGATCCAAAAGGACTATCTAATTCAAACCTGGATCGATGCCATCGGTATTAGGAGAATCTATGGGCGCACTAATGGTTAGATCTTGAAGTATTACAGCACTGCAAAAACAACAGTTTGTACTCGTATTAGATTTCGCGTTCTGAGGATATAAAACAAAACAAATAACGATGAATGTATCGCTGATTGATGGACCAACCTGCTGTAGACCGGATGAATAAACCACGAAGGTGAATCGATCAAAGTGAGGTTTGAAATTCGAATCTGGATCGAGTACATTAGCTCTGGATCAAGTACATTAGCTCGATCAAGCAGGGTCTGATGTTATTCAATTGTTGTGAAACTTTTTCCACCATAACGAACCTTGGCCATCAATCGTGCCATTACCACCTTACCAATAACAACAAAAATTACATAATCATAGAAATTTATTCTCTATTACAAAAACAACAGTGAATCAAATAAAGCAAACAAGGAAGTTAATGTAAAATTAAACTAAAGAACAAGGAGCAATCATAACTTGATAAAAACAGTAACTTGAAACATTAACTCTCTAAATCCTTCATTGTATTCCAAAAAAAACAAATTGGCAAAACCACAGAAGAGAATAATTGGATTTAAAGCTCTACAAATACTCAACAATGGAGTACAACCAGAAGATGCAAATCGACAGAAACCAGTACCATGGAAAACCATAAAAAAGTAAGTAGAGATAAATAGAGAAACCCTAAGAATTCAACAATCATAGGTAAAAACAAAGAACAACCAGAAGATTTAACATACTACAAACCAAAAATCAACTACAAAATCCAACTACAAACCTCTTAATCGAAGATGGAAAGAGCTTCATTATCCAAACTCTTGTCTCTGAAAAACCCACATAAAAATAAAATAAAATCTGTTTACCATAAAATCTGATTTCAAAGATAAAACCTTACTGGGAACCGAATCAAATCTCATCGGTTAAGAACCGATTAATACCGAAAACCTAAATCCAAACAAAAAACTTAAACCAACAGATTAAAACTTTACCATAATTCAAACCAAAGCAAAATCCTTACCTCGAAATGAATGCCTTCAAGCAGGAGAAATGAAACCGATCGGGATATTTTAGGGTTACTAAAAAGTAATAGAGAGTGTGGTTGTGAATGAGGAAAGAGAGATGAATGAAATGGAGGGAAGCTTTGTTTGTAATCTTGGGAGGTTTGAATTAGGGCCGCATTTGAATCGTCGAGAGGGAAGTTTGAAATTTGAATGTCATCTTGGATGAAAGTTTTGTTTGTAATCGGTTTTTGGGTGTGAAGCTGTCACATCGGAAACATAAAAGTAATATGCTTTTTATATTGTACTTAAAACTTTAAGACTTTTATGCTTTAAAGAGTAGTATATTGTGCATTAAAATATGTTTTTAAGGCTTTAAGACTTTTGTCAAATCTCAATTATAAGGTAGTATAGATTTGATATAAATATTAAATAATGTGTCCATTACCTTAGACCCAATAATGTCCAAACCTGACCAAATTGGGAGAAATGTGAATTTTATTCCTGTTCTCATTTTCATTTACATTCTCATTCTTTAAAGTGAACTAAATTCTTTTGAATCATCTTTTCCTCCCGCCTACATTGCTCTAATTCATCCACTCCAATCTAGTCGTGTCATTTTCAGTTCCGGTGTCTACATACTAAACACAACCTTATAAATATGTCCAGTTATTGTGCATTTGTTACAAGAAACAAAAAGTATCTACTTTAATGTTTTCAAGTTACGATTTCATTATTTTCTTAGAAATAGTAAGTACATCTTGATATTTTCTTACGGATTTTTCAAAATACTTGTCATTTAGCATTTCAAAAACCCAGTTTTAAAATATATACAAATTGTTTATAAATCAACTTACAAACAAGTTATGAAAACAATTACTTTTTCACCCGACCCTGTTGTTCTTCCTGCTTCATAAGTTGACTCGTAAATGATTTGTATGTGTTCTATAACAATTTTGTATTTTCAAATTTTCAAATGTTAAGATATGATATCAAACAATAACATGCATTCTGAATAAATATATATATATATATATAGCCTATTTGGTTTGTAGGACATGAGGATATTTTGAATTGGATTCCATTATTACCCAGTTTTGGGTTTAAAGAAAAGTCTGAAATTGAAATCTTAGGATTTCAATGATATTCCACAAACATTGGATTTAGCAATCCAATGAGGTAGTTGTTATATCATGGGATTTCTTAGGATTTATTTGTAATAACGTTCTAAAATATGTTAAAAACATTTGCTTTGTAAGGTAACTTAATTATTCTCTAGAGGAAATTACGGATTTGGTCCATGTGGTATTGTTGTTGTTTTTTATGGATTTGGTCCTCAAATTTCATTTATTACATAGAATGTCTTGTGGTATGCACTTTCTATTGGATTTGGTCATTCGGCCTAACGACCGTCTACGAGGTCGGTTAAGGTCGAGGGCATAAGTGTCTTTTTGCCATATTTCTCCATTTTAATATTTTTACGTACGTAGACAATAAAACTTGGAGGGCCGTGTACTTTACAAGTTACAACTTAAGAGGGCCAAAAGTTGAAGTGCATCATCTTCTCCTACCTCCCACGGTGCCATCACCGATGAAATCATCCCCCTTTTTCTTACACCACCATTCTCAATTTCTCACTCCTAACCATCACTACCCTCCAACACCATTGTCTCTTTTCCTCACTCTTCTCACATACTCACTTGCAATGATGACCTCCATCATTGCTCCGATTACTCCATCCTCATCAACACAAACTTCCTTGATTACCCATCCAACTGCTTTGATTTGATGACTCCATTCACCCAACCTGCAAATTCCCCGATTACCCTTACCCACCAACACCTTCAAGCACACATATTGTTGGGGGGTGGTGTGTGCCAAAGGTGGCCATGGCCACCTGTGGTGGAGGGAAGGGGGAGGGACAGAGGAGTGTTTTGATGGGTGGAAACAAGAAAGCAAGCTACAAGTGAGAATTTGTGCAAACAAGCAACGAGTACAGTAACATGAAACAAATTGGGAAAAGGTATTGAGCTAAATTTAGGTAGTTATAGAATAATAATCCATTTTATCAAAATCTAAAAGCCATTACAGAGTTGTGAAGAAATCTACACAACTATAAAGAAGATAGCATAAAATTGCATACATAACCCTTCATGGAGTCATGTGACTGACTAATGGTTTTAGGTTCACGACTGTCATAACTCTATGATAGAAACAGCACAGATCTTAATTATTCAAAAATAAAACTCAGCTTCCATTTGGTGGTGAACCATTCATGTAGACTAGGTCTGCTAGATCACCCTCAAAGAAAGCCGAATGGAGAGCCCTCACGCATTTTTCTGATTCGCTGTCGTTAACTATCAACGATATATTCACCTGCACCAGTCAAGAGGCATAAATACTCAATCCCATGCCTCTCAAGAGTCGAGACTAAACAATTGCTATCATTTTGGTTCAGGGTAATAGGAGTTGGGGGATGAAATGGAAATCATTAATGGTGTCAGGTTTGATGTAATGGAATGAGCCATTACCAGATACTGGGTAATGAAACATTCCCATACAAACCAGTATGAATGAAACTCATTCTCATTTCCATTCCCATTACTGAACCAAACGAAATGTACTGGGAGGTGGGGTCTGGGAGGGGTGAGACGAATGCAGACATTGGTTTGTAAAAAAGCGCCCCTAAACCTCATCAGATGGGTGGAATACCTTAGATGCTCCTTGAGATATCATCTGAACGTTGACTCCATTTGTACGAAGAACATGAAATACCTAGAGTACGAATCAAAAAGACCAAACACAAGAAAAAATCACACACAAGAAGAAAATGCAAGTTCTGCCATGAAGGGTGGCAAACTTCAATTGTAAATCATGTTTGAGCCTGCAACAATACCTTCTCCAATATAAGTGAGGACCTCTGAACATTTCCAATCAGCGAAATAATTGATCGGTGTTGTAGGAGGTTCACTTTAGCAATTTTTTCAAGTTCTTCCACAACATTATCAAGTTCCTGCTTGGCAAAACACAAACACAATTATATGCTGCTACTTGGGGCACTTGTGTATTACATCCATGGTTTAGCTTAACTTACATTTGATGCTCTCATTTTTTTCTAATCAAAGAAAGCCACACCTTTAAGAATCAGAACTTGGGTGGTCACTAGTTTTTTCCACTTCATTTAATTACTATTGTAAGAAATCCAACAACAAAGACCTCAAAATCTCTAGAAAATTGCTCCTCTAACTTTGGAAAGTTTATTTTCTTTTGGTAATTGCGGGTGTCCGGGACAGCTTGCGTGCACCTGGACTAATCCCATGGGGCCCTGAAGATAACAGGCAGAAAATCCCCAGTGACCATGAGGAGACTTGACCTGACGACCTATATAGCATATAGGGAGGAGCCGAGGAGCGCAAGACCTAGCCTTTATTTGCCGGTTGAGCTCGCCCTCAAGGTTTCAACTTTGGAAAGTTGTGCCAGCCCTCTATTAAAATACTGGCACTACTTGAGCGATAAATTCAAACTACCAAATACTTATCGGTATAAGTTAATAGAAGTAAGCAAGTCAACTGTAACAGCCCATTTGGAGCTTTATCTGTCGAATCTAGTGCATGCATGATCAAATTGAGAATGATATCATATGCTTGCCTGCTGAATCAACTCCCTGCTCCAAAGCTTTGAAGGATCCAATGTTAAGGAAATGCTAACTTCACTAGTAGCTACAACATCCACCGAAATACCCAAATCCTCAAAGGTAGAGAATACCTGAAACATGTGCCGAGTTACAAATTAGAATCTACATCAGCCCACTCAAAAAATGATTGGTAACTGTATTGTCCTTTTACCTTGGCTAAGAATCCAAATTGACCAAGCATGCGAGTGCTAACAATGTCTAACATGGTTACGTTACGTTTCAAAACAATGCTAGTCAGTATTGCCTGAAATTGAGATTGTAGATGTTAGGCTTTCAGAATTCTGATGAATACTTTTTAGATCGTGACGAGTATTTGCTACTGACCTTTGACATATCTCTTGATTTAGTAATAAGGGTACCTGGAGCGTCAGGGTTGTAAGAATTTTTAACCCTAACGGGAATATCACCTTCTCTTGCAGGTCTCATAGACTGTGGATGCAGGACCTACAGACAGAGCAAAATGAGAGAATAAGAACTAAAATGAAGAGCGAAGTGTCCAGATTTTCTGAAATTGATCATCTTGTTATATTGAAAGAAATATTGCAAATGAAGATAACAACAGCCACATCATCTATAAGAAGACTTTTACAACTTAGAGATTAGAAGCTAAGGGACATCAAAAGTCCATTAAAAATGAGGACATTAAAAAGTTCCCTTCAAGATAAAGGACATGAAGAACTAGGAAGCAAACAGAAAATTAGAATAGAGCATGACAGCATCGTAACCAAACATGAAAATATTTTATATGCCATAACATATGTACACAGAAACAAAGAGTAAATACCTGAGCACCAAAATATGCAAGTTCAGCAGCCTCATCAAAAGTTAAATATGGCACAGGTTCTGCACCTGGATATATGTTAGGGTCACATGTCAAAACACCATCCACATCTTTCCACACCTGTAGCAATGGAAAAGAAGAATAAATTAGAACTTATGCTGAAACCATACTAACTTCAAAAGATGTGCTATAGAAGCTTGAAATGGTTTTTTACACAACTTCTAGGGTACGAATATAAAGTAAAGTGACATAATGAATGAGGTTTTGTCAACAGCCAAATAAGAATACTCTGTGCAGGCAACCTCATAGATCAAAATATCTTCGCTTCCATGTGAACTCGTAACAAATTGCACTTGCAATTGATTTTTTCAGATTTTTACCAACCTGAATTTCTCGCAAGCCCAATCCTTTACCGATGGTTGTGGCAGTCAAATCACTACCACCTCTGCCCAACGTAGTTACTGCACAAGTTCTCCAACCCTACAATTGATATATGGAATTAAATTAGTCATTTCTAAGTCCGTTATTCATGCGAGGGAACCGTACAAAGAAATTTCTTGAGGATGCAAAAAGTAAAAGACCTTCCCAAGGAAGCCGGTAACAATAGGGATTGCAGGATCACTAATCCAATCACCATGTAGTCTCTTTGCTACAGCTGGATAAGTTGCTTCCAGAATATCCGCATTGGTAAAGTCATCCGTTGTTATAAAACCAATATCAAATGCATCATACTACAAGAAGGAATAAAAACAAAAGCAAGGCGTCAGCAGAGAATAGTACATGAAATAACAATCATATGTGTTAATTTGTTACACCTCTAAGTCTTTCAGTAATAAGATATCAAGAATCGATCCCAGTTCGGAGTCATGAAATCTAAACAACATTACCATATTAATTTACCAAGATAATTTTGAGTTGCACCTATTACCTTTTCCTATGGCCTATGGGGTTAATACCAAGAAGGAATACTTCTTTTGAATGACATTGATAACAATGTTGAGAATCATTGTTCCATTTGTCTATTAACTGAACCGCACATACTACCTTTTTCAATGGTGTTAATACCAAGAATTCCGACTTAGAGTTAAATTGTCCTGATGTTTGCATTTCATATAATCATCCCATCATACATGGACATAAACATTTCATACTATAGTGGATGATTATTCAAAAGTTACTTGGGTCTTTCTTATGCCAGATAAGCTTCATGTCTTCTTAATCATCAAGAATTTATGTTCATTTGTGCAAAATCAGCTCAATTTCCAAAGCAAAAAATGACAGAAGTGACAATGGCATTGAATTCATAAATACTCGAAGCCAAATTCTCTCCAAGAAAATTTTACATCAAACATCCTCTCGTTAGACACCACAACAAAATAGTGTTATGAGAAACATCAAAACTTTCTTGAGGTTGGTAGAGCTGCTCATTTTCAAGCTAAATTTCCAGTTCAATTATGGGGGCATAATTTATCATTTGCTACACCTACATTATTAAACCAACTACAAGCTTCGTTATTCACTTCAAACCCCTTATGTGTGCTGTAATGACTCCTACATAGACAGATGAGAACTATTTATCGTCTGTGTTTTGTTGTTTCCAGCTTGCCACACATTTGATCATAGAGCTATAATGTGTGCACTGTTTTGATATCCCCATTCTCAAAAAGGCTGTGTCATTTGATTTACAGAAAATCTCTTTGAAAAATGACATGTAATCTTTCATGAAGCTGTTTTCCCTTTCATGACCTTAAGAAAGTCCATCAAACAACCCATCAAATTCTTACAAGCCTTGATCAAGTGATCATCCACATTATCTGATCATGTGTCCTCACAAAACATTGATTGTCATGGAACAAGAAGAAAAGCAAATTTAAGGATTTGAATGTTTAAAACACTCCATATATATACATTTATATATATTCTCATCTATATCATCAATTAGAAGGTGGTGTGTGCATAAGTTGGATGTAAATCATGCCTTCCTACAAGGCTCTTTAGATGAGAATGTATATATGCTTCCACTCATCAGGTTATCCACCCAAAGATTTACCTTCGGCATACAATATTATCCAAGCCCATTTATGGGCTCAAACAGGAAAATAATTTGTCAAACTGACAGAAACTTGGACTGTTCATGGATTCAAGAAGTTTTTTTTTGCAGACCATCTTTTTTTTACATTAAATTATGAGGTTATTTCATACTAATAATTGTTTATCTCGATGATGTACTTGCGTTAGATTTGAGATTCATGAATGGATTCATGAAGTTTCTTGACACCACTTTTAGCATTAAAGATTTGGGACAAGTCTAATACTACCTAGGCATTGAAATTTTTAGATATGAGCATGGGTTCTTAATGAACGAAAAGAAGTACATTCTGGATATACTCAAATAACTGGATTTATTAAAACCTAGACCCCTTGCTCTGTCCCTTGATAATATTGCCAGGTTGACAGCAACAGATCGTGAGGTTCATGACAATCCAACTACTTACAGGGAGATGATGGGCAAGCTATAATACCTTACTATCACCAAATACCTCACCTTTCATTTGCTGCACATCTTCTAAGATAGTTTCTAGAAGATACTGAAAAACCACATCTCAAGGCTTTAATTCAGGTCTTGAAGTACTTTAAAGCAGCTTGTGGCCTCATGCTTTAAACGCATAATGCTCTACAATTGAAAGGGTCTTGCGATAGTGATTTTGGCACTTGTTGTTCCAGTACGATAACTGTTTCAGGTTATTGAAATATGTTGGGCAATTCTTTGACATCTTGACAATCTAAGAAACAATTAGTTACTTCTAGATCATCAGCCAAAGCTGAATACAGATCCATGGCAGATTCTAGTTGTGCCTTGAGTTGGATTTTGTCTTTGTAAATGATATTACTGTCCCTATTTCACTCCCACTTCTCTATTGCAACAGTTCCTCGACTATTTCAATCTTAGATGATCCTGCGCTTCATAATAGACCAAAGCACATAAAATTTGATCATCATTTCATTAGGCACATAGGTAATAGAGGGCGGCCAAACTCATTTATATTCCAATATCTCAGCAATCAGTACATAATTTCAACCGATCCATAGTTGATAGTCAAGGCCGTCATGCCGTATAATTGATCTAACCTCATGACAGTATTTATGGATGATGCTTGTTAGGCGTAATATGTTTACTTATTTTAAGATGATAAAAAAGAGATGAGAGTAGTTGCTAACTTGCTATAGGCCTATAGCTTACATTTGAGGAATCAAATCCAGTCAAATCAAATTTGAAGCAGGAAATAATGGAGGCTGATAACATACCATCACTGAGTAGCAAAATTTTCAGTCATTGATTTTATTCAAGTAATAAAGAAACCACATACTTGGCGGGCTTTGACACCAATTTTGTTCAAGTACGCTGCAAATATTCTTGTGGACATGCACTCTCCAAATGAAACTATGTAGTCCCTTGCACGTGGAGTCAACTCTTTCAGTACAGCAATCCCGTTCAGAAGTCGCTCTAATTTATCTAGGTGGTCTGCAAAAAATCTCTCAAGATATGAAACCACATTGCCATATGAAGCAGAAGAAACAAACATCAGCCCAAATGGGCAAGCATAAGGCAGGGGATTAAATGTCAGAATCAGGGACAAGCTCTAGTGACCTCATTAATAAATGATAGTAACAAGAAAGAATTGAGCAGAAATTTGTTGATCATAATTTCATGATTTAAAACTCAAAGGAAGTGTAAAACAAGTCAAGAGCAACCGAGTACGATGCAATATGAAATGTGGTCACAACAGCCACCAATTTGAGTCTGATATATCTGAATAGCTCCAAGAAAAGATACCCTCCCATCCCCTAATCTAATGAAAAAGACTTTCAAGGAACATAATATCTTCAGGGAATCAATGTATGTAGGGCCTTGTGCTATTCATGCACAGCAATAAATTGAAAACTGTGCATATATATTAGACAATCTTTCATCAGAATAGATCAGTTACATTCTTCTGATAATTGGAGACCTACCTTTAATGAGTGATCTGTCTAATCCAAGCTTATCCACGGTCCTGAGTATATACACCAATGCCTGATCAGCATAAACTAATGTCTATAATCTTTATAAGACGGTAAAAGTCGATGATCTAGATTTTCACCTGTAGTGCAGTTCTTTCACAAAGCTCAGCTCCTCGATTTCAGACACATTAGAAACACAGTTTGTAGCCTTTTCTCCAGCCTATATGACACAACACAGATTTAACTTTAAAACCTCTTGAAGGAACAGCTAAAACATCAATTTAAAAAATTGGTGGTTGCACAAACCACTATAAGCTTGTTGGTGGTCTTGCCCATAGCAGAGAGGACAATCACAGGATTCTCTTTTGGAAAGCTGAGGATGAGCTCAGCAACTTCTTTCATCCTATCTGCTGAGGCTACTGATGATCCACCAAACTTCATCACACATGAGAGCTGGTTACTTGATCCTTCCGAACCTTGACTTCTGGGTTCACTTTGAACCAGAACATCATTGTTGCTCCCATCACAAACAACCCTCAGACCTCTTCCCCTGCTTGGAGCTGGAACCCTCAAAGCTCCACACAATTCAGTGAGTCGATCAAAATTAAGTCGCTGCTGTAAGCACAAAGTTTGGGAGTGCACAGCTCTCTTTGAAAAACAATAAGGAGTCTTAATTCCACACAAGTGTGTAGTTGTTGCCATTGAAACAGCTAGATTGTTTGTTGGTAACAATCCACCAAATAAACAGGGGCAGGGTACCTGAGGGGTTTTTATAAGCTGAGAGAGCTAACTAAGTGGCTTAGCTCTCCCTGCTAGAAACGAAATTTTTTAATGATCTGATATGATCTGAATGAGCTTCGCTTATGAAACTGTTGCAGAAGTCTACAAAGGACCTGCAAGTACCAGGATATATATATATATATATATATATATAGGTTGAATTAGCAGAAATGGAGAGCAATCTAACACCAAACCGAACAACCAGTCCTAAATCTTTCACAAATATGAACAATCATAAACAAAAACACGTAAAAAGCATGCAAGCAGGAAACGAAATGCTGCTATGATTAACTGTAAGCATAAAGAATCATGAACTCAAATGCAAATGAAATTTCGTATTTGTTTCAGATCGGCAGTCTTAACAGTAAAATGTTAGATTTCAGCTCTTTTTAGCATCTTAATGCACCAAATTAAAGCGATGACATGAAATGAAAAACGGATCATGAAATTGAATGACGTACCAAAGTAGAAACAGAGATAGATTGAGGGTTTGAAAAGTAGAGTTTAGGGATTAATGAATTGGGGTATTTGGAGATGCGGCGGAGCAGAGAAATGGAGAAAGTAGTGAAGGGAATAAGGACCACTGGTCATGTGTTATTTGACGAAAAACGCCATGTTCGATTTTCGTGGCTGCTTCCTCTCATTATCGCCCACCAAATAACATGTTGATTATTGAATAAACTATACTATAGAATAGTGTTTTCCAACATATACATTTTAGTCAAATAATCCGTTTTTAAATGTACATAATTCAATTTTATTTTTATTTTCAAAAGTCATTTTTTATAATTGGTTTAAAGTTTATAAAAATTACTATTCTAATATTCAACGTTGATGTGATGTTGATATATAGTGCATATGAAATTTGTTGTGTTTTTAAGATTTAGGGGTTATTTTGTTGGTTTGTCATTAAATCTTATATGGATAAAATTATCTTTATGAATTAATTTGTATGTATAAATTGGGAAGATTTATGTTTACTTCAGTTTTTTCATAGATAAAAAGAGCTTGCTTAGGAATAGGTTTTAAAAAAACTTCTTTTTTTCTTCATAAAGCTCCTTCTAGAAGCTATAAGTCATTTTTTATATGATTAAGTCACTGTCGAACAGTCATGTATAATTGAACAAATAAGTTGTGAGTCTCATTAAACTGCTAACAAACAAACCCTTAGCTACGTTACTTTGTTCTTCTTCAACATTTATTCATTTTCATACTCCTCGTCTTCTTAAAAATAATTTAAACTCCAAAAATAATAAATTTTACAATCACCAGACAAAACAATCATATATATTTCACACTAAGGGGGTGTTTGGTTCGCATAATGGAATTTGATGAAATTGGAATCCGTCGAAGAAATTTGACTTTGAAGGAATTGGAATAGAATTTGACCAGACATTTGGTTGGTAGGAATTCAAATCCTTCACTTAAGCCAAGGAATGATGAATTCCTTGAATTGTGGAATTCAATGAAATTGGAAAGATTTCATTGCTTTCATTCCATGAACCAAACATGGGCTTCGAATTTGGTCAATGGAATTGGTCCTTCAAATTCCATGAACCAAACCGCCCCTAAAATTCCAAAATCTTTTGGCAACTCAATGCATATATCATGCTAGCCATAAATTGAACTTATAAACAGAGCACAAGAACCACAGGATCTCCAAAATCAAAATTTGGTATTTCCAACAAACTAATCTTTCAAGTTAAACCAAATAAACAGAAGTTGACAAATAACATATCTCAAGCCACATGTTTCTTTCTCTTTTTTGCTTTCTTCTCTTGAGAATGTTCCGAGACCGAGCCTGCCGGCTCCTGACCACGGCCAATCGAGTCCAGAGTAGACCTGCTGCTGGGCTTTGAATCCTTGGACCGCACCTTTTCTTCAGACAGAGAACTTCTACGACCACTGCTATGACTTAAATGTCGTGATCTCGTACTCTTTGTGGGAGTTGCAAAATGATTAGCAGAATTAGTCAATGAAGTTGCATAAGAAGACATTTCGTACAGTTGTTTTAGTTTCTTGGTATCATCTTTCGGGACTTCACTAGGCTCCAGATAATGAACAAAGGAAACTCGCCTTGTAATCTTACCAACTGTCAACGAAGCAACACAATTCAAATATAAATTAGTTGTTATATTCGCAAATATTGAATTAGATCCTAATATAATATCAATTTATGTATATAAATAGTGCTGAAAAGCATAGATTTTCCTATTTTACTACAGCACATCATCTACTTGTGAAACTTTGACCAAATGAATGTTACCAAATTTGCCTTGTTCTTGTACTACAATCTTTCTTTGCATCCAACAAAAAAAAAAGCACTATTAAGTGACAAATCTGACATGAATGTATGACTTATGGATACCTTGTACTTCATAGGCAATCCCAGATGAATAAAAATCACTTGTTCCGAAATCCCATGTCCCCTCCCTCTCGCACTGATCAAAATAAGACAAATCATTATGTTGATTGGTGGACAGGGAGGGGGGAATGGGATTTGGGGACAAGTAATCCCAGATGCCCAGCAATTTCTTTATACAGAAACTAGGCATATACCCGCGCGATGCAGCGGAATGTAAGTAAATAACGAACAATTAATGTTACTTCCTTATAGACATGTCATCAACAATCCAACCATGACCTATGAATCACAATTTATAAAACCCTAAACCCATAAATATATTCAATAATTAGTTTATATTACAATTATTGACAGAAAAAATTATAATGATATAATTTATAATAAAAATGAAACGTATTTTACGATTATGTATTTTTAATGTGTTAACGGTGGAAAAAAATAAAACGTATGGATAGAAAACAAATTAGTTCGTAGATATTCATGATATTTAATAGTACGGTTAAATTAAAAAATATTCAATATTGGGCTCGTTTTGAAGATATTGACGAGACGATTATAATAGTATAATTTGTAGAAAAATAAACGTATTTTTTCATTGCATTTTTGTTCATATACGATTATTTGTGTTAATATGATAATGGTGTAAAATGAAAAATGAAAAAATAAGGGATATAAAATGAATTAAATAAGTAATTATAAGGGTGACAAATGTAACATTACAAGGGTGATAAGTGTTATTGTATAAAAGCTTAGGGTAATAAGTGTTATTGTATAAAAGTTTAGGGTGATAAGTGTTATTGTACAAAAGTTTGTACAATAACTGTATTAGTTTTTTTATATAGTAGTAGAGATTTAATTCATAGATATTCATGATATTTAATAGTACGGTTAAATTTAAAAATATTCAATATTGGGTTCGTTTTGAAGGTATTGACGAGACGATTATAATGGTATAATTTGTAAAAAAAAAACGTATTTTTTCATTGCATTTTTATTTATATACGATTATTTGTGTTAAAATAATAAGGGTGTAAAATGAAAAATGAAAAATGAAAAAACAAGGGATAGAAAGTAAATTAAATAATTAATTGTAAGGGTGATAAATGTAAAATTTAACTTTCCAAAAAACGTTTTCCAATAACTACTTTTTTCAATAACCGTTTAAGAATTTTAATATATAGTATAGATAAACTGAGACGAAATAACAGCAAAATGGTGCAAACTGACAAGAAGAAGCCCACTTGAATATTGAATTCAGGCTTTCATTAGCTCCTTTAGGATGGGATGCCAAAATGGCTAATGCCACAAAACAGAACAACTCACTCATCTGTAGCTACATGGACATGGCTCTGTAGAAGTGAATGGGGCTGGTAAGTCTGTGTAGGAAACGTGTGTCATCAGCTATTTCAAACTCTTATTATCCCCCCCACCCCTCTTCTCCCAACCCCCAAAGAGAATTTGAAAGGGTGCCCCTCTAGTTTTCTATGTTGGCGAGAAATTGTAACTTGTAGCAACTATGTCCATCTATGCAAAGATGATATACTTACAACTATATAAGAATTTTGATCTTCCAACAAATACCATGCCATTAGCAATTTCCTTACATTGATCTTAAAATTATAGAATGAAACCGCAGTTTTCGTGTGCTTTGTGAAAGTCAAAATTTTCCCTTCCTTCCACTAAAAGAAATTATCATTTGCTTTCTTGAAAGCACGAGTCGTTTAAGAATTTTAACATTCATATATAATATCTTCTTCGGTTGAAGAAAGTGAAGGTTAATATTAGAGTAAAGTGACCTACCACCAGACTATTTGATAAGCAAAACTTTTGCCATTTATGTCTATAAATCCAAGTTTCAACCATGAGACAAATTTTTAGGTGCAAAAAAGAGTCCAAGTTAACAGTTTTGTTTAAAAGAACCCGATAAAGTTTCTACATGGCCGTTTTTTATGAAGTAAAAGAAGTAATTGTTCATCTTCTTCCTTCTATCTTTATCCTTTTCCTTTCTTCTTCATCATCTACAAAATCATTCCATCTTTTTGTCTTGTAAGTTGTAGTCATTTATTGATCATGTGACAAGAAATTTAGAATACCCAAGTTTATTGTAAATCCCCCTCTGAAAATTTGAGGAAGAAACAATGTTTCAAGTTTAGTGTAAAATCCTCTCTTTAAAAGTTTTATGAACACCAATTATTCATTATCCCTAAAATTATTTCCATTGATATTCATTTCTTTTATCTTCTTCATTTGTAGGATTAAATATATAACCCTAATTGGGTCGTCTTCAGTTTGGGTTTAACTTGATATTGGTTTCAATCATGTTTGGGTTTCCAATTTTATCTGTGTTTGTTTTGGTTTGTTTAGTTCTAATATTTGTAACTTTTGGTTTTATATTTAAGTTGAAGAAGATAAATAGGAAATGGTGTAATATTATATTTTTAACCATTCCAATAATGCAATTAAGTTGGACTGTTTTGTGCTTGAAAAACTAAAATTTCCTAATATGAAGGGCAAAAGTGCTACTTATCAGAGTCCAGTTAAACCTAGTATAAAGCACACTAAAAAATCTACATAGCAAGTTGAGAAAGTACCATGTTTATTTTCATATTTAATTGAAATCATGGTACTACTTCAAATGTGGCTTACAAATGGTACATGTTGCATTTGACTTGCAAAAGATGAACATATTCCTATGCTTCAACCTGAAGAAACCATGTCAAATTTTGGAGTTAAGTAAACATCACGAAAGCATACCAATTTTTGAATCTGCTGCAGCAGATAGAAAGACCGTGGCTTTTGGTTCCTGAGATGCAAGGCTTACAACATCATACGACTTTCCTGTCAAGATAAAAATATGGACAATAAGAAGAAGCTATGCAGAATCATTAGCATTTTTACATCCAACAGTTGGAAATTTTCCTTCAATATGGCGTTTAACTGTTGACCTATAGTTATTCAATCACCCAGCTACAAAGTGTAAAACATTGCCACCACTTTCATTTTTCAAATTACTTAGGTAACTTGGGGGGAATAATAGGCTTCCACCACCCCCACCATATAAATGAAATTAGAGAATGAACTTTAGGAATGAAAATGTAATTTTATTAACCCTAAAATTGCTATTGGCAAACTATTTATTTTAGCCATGATTTACTTTTCTTGTAGTCTGCTTGTGTTTCTTTTAATTTTCATTTTGCAAGCCGGCAAACTTCATGGAAACAGTCTCTACCCATTGGAGTAGAGGCAAGGTGTTTGTACATCCTACCCCAACTCTGCGTGGGATTTACTGGGTTGGTTTGGTTTTCTTTTCTTGTTAGTAGTTTGATTCTCACCTTCGACATCATATATTTAACCCCACTTCATAAAATTCAGCATTGTCACCTCCACTTCCTCCACTCTTTCTACACTACCTCTGCAACTGCACATTCTCATTTTAAGAAAACCCACCAAATCCCACCCCCGCCACCACAATCCTGGGTGAATACTTTTAGCTAAACTTGAATACTTAATAATGAAGATGAAAACTATAATTCTTTTCAACAAGATGCACTATGATAATATTTTTTGTAATGTTGACGTGTCTTTTAAATTTGAATACTTCTTATCATTAGCCTGCTTTATGTTAGAAAATGGACAAGGTGCCTGAACAGCAGAGAATGTGTATAAGTTTGTGTGGTTGTGAAGCAGCTTATGCCATACAAGTGGCAATGCTCATCAAAATTACCTTCTCCTGCATCAAATTCAAAAATATGTAGCCAAGAGACCAAATCTAATACTTCCGCAATTGGGAGACTGAAATAGATTCAGGTTGATAGTTAAGTAGCCATTTGAATTAGTTTTGCTCCAACTATACATATGCATAAACGTTCTTTAATGGCATGTAGATTTGGTGTACAATACACAAACGGCAAGGTGTGAGAGAGAGAGAGAGACCAAAGGGCCTTTGGCCTAGCGGTATCGGAGCCTTTGGCCTCCTAGGAGGTCAAGGGTTCAAACCTCACCAAAGGTGAGGAGGGTGTGTGAGTTTATTTGTTGCATTTTGCCGTATATAAACATTATATACTTCAAAAAAAAGGTGTGAGAGAGAGAAAATGAAGAGAACTTAAACCTATGCTCACCAGATGAACCTTCAACAGTGCCTAATCGCCCATCATCATGATGAAGGTCCAACGAGAGCTGTTGCCCATCAAAATCAGGAATCTGCAGTACCAACCAGCAAACCCTTTGCTCAAAAGACAACTACATAAAATCTTCTGGCTGAATAGGACTTGTAGAATAGCCTACTGAAGAAGAAATTATCATTGCTTTTTGGAAGTCACTTTCTACGAATTAAATAACAAAGCAAGGGTGACTTCTAAATTATGAAATAAAAGGAAGACACCATACTTGATCTTTAGGCCATTGTATGAGCCACAACTCAGTAGAATCTGTAGAATTTGGTTCAATTAGAGGAGCTCTTGGATCCTCCTGAAATTCTGGTGGAAGCTTGAACCCCGACTGGTTAGCCTCTTCCATTACAATTTTGCTTCTGAAGATACAAAATAACAAGCAGCTTAGAGATGAAGCAGTAGCAGGAATACAATGAGGCACCAAAAAGACATGATGCACAAGACCTATTCGAATTTGAGCAAACATATGTATGTATGGAGCAAGAACAAGATAGTAACAATGAATGCAGAGGTAGTAGAGCCAGATGAGGAGAAAACTGCAGAGGGTTCTGTGAATAAAGGTGGTAATCAGACCAATCTGAAAACATACTACTTAATTTATTTATTAGATTTTGAATTTTGAATTGATTGTTGCTTCAGATGCTGTCCTAGCTCCAGTAGCAACAAAAATGTACACTACATGGAATGGATTGCCTCAAGTTGGCACTATTTGTTAATATATTATCATGATTTGCATAATCGCACTAGTTAGGGATCTCTCATGAATTAATCAGAAGGCAGCACAATAACAGAAGGCAGAACCGCATGAATAATAAATCAATAGCGACTAGCGAGCAGCAACATACAGAAGCAAATCAAAAATCAAAAAAGAAAAAAGAAAAGCAGTAAAGGAAGCAAATCAAGTAATAAACAAAATACTTTGGTTCAGCCGTTCAGCAGGGGTGGAGCAGGCGAGCAGCGGCGTGATGACCGAGCCGTCGACGAACGAGGAAGGAGGGAACAAGGGTTTCTATTTCATATATTAGTGACAACTTTTTGGGGGTGTTTGGGATTGCTTATTTAAAACAAACGTATGCTTATTGTAAAAAGTGTTTATCAACTTATGCGGTGCCAAATAGAAGTTTTTAAAAAGGTGTTTGGATTAGCTTACAGCGGTACCACACCTCAATAAGTTGATAAGCTCTTTTTAAGTGTTTGGCAAATTTAGCTTATACATATAAAAATGACCAAAAAGGACATGCTTCAAACAGGCCAATCAGTGAAAAATCAGTGAACAAATTGAACAAAAACGAACAAACAGGCCAACACAAACCCACAAATTTATATTCTATACATACAAAAATTATACAACCCACCACTATCTTTATAGCCTAAAGGGGCTGAAATCCAAAACCCTTTTCGGTCACTGTGATTCTGAATGAAAAATTGGAGGCCATAAGCGAAGTCATGAGTGACCGATCAACAGTAACTAGTTTTTTCACCGAAAAAAGATCAACAAATTGAAGAAACTGATGGTCGAAGTGGAAAAAGAAAAGAAATATAACACCAATCGAAGAAATCGATAGGAAAAAAAATCGAACAGAAAAAAACGAACAGGGAAGCTGGCGATCTGTTTGTTCATGAACGAAGAGAAATCGAAAAGAAAAATCATACCTGAACACAAACGAAGGTGAAGCTGGCGATCTGTTTGTTCCAGCGATGGCGACCTGTTGGAGAAGAACGATGGGAGAAGAACGAGAAGAGAGGCGCAAGATCAGATTAGGTTAAAAAAAGGGGGGGCAAAATGGTCATTTGGCATTTAACCTCTTATAAGTCAATAAGTCATAAAATAGAACAAAATGACTTATCAAAAATGTTTGTCACCGCTATAAGTTTTTTTTTCATTTTTTTTCCATCCAAACCACTGTTCTAAAAAACTCGCCGCACAGCCGTCATAGCGCGCCATGGCACCAAGGCTTGTGTCTCACGTCACGTTAAGTCTGTGGCACGTCATGGCCTAACGCGCAGTTTTTGTAATGCAATATTTGGTATTTTTTATGTTTTTAATGTCTTATTTGCGGGTTTTTTATATATATAACATAATTTAACTTGTTTATTACTATTGACTCATTGAATAACACGTTAAAACATATGTTTTTATATATAATATTATATATAAATTAGAAATTTGACGTCATAAGTCACGCCTTGAAAACGCCAAAACTTCGACATGGCTTCTAAGGCTCAAGGCTTGGCCTCGCCGCCACGTCACGCATCACGCCATTTAGAATCTTGATTCAAACACTCAAAAGAGTTTATCTCCGATGTCAAATCGTAATAAGCTAAAAAGCCCCTCAAATAAGCAATTCTAAACACAAATTTAATCCTTTGACATGATAAATTACATAAAGAAAAGTGGTTAAAATCGATAGGGGTGTCCGGGATTGTTTATTAAAATCCTTATTAACTTATAGTTTTCCTTATTGTTAATAAGTTATTTTTAGGCATCGTTGTTTGGTAAAAATAAACTAACTGATAAGTTAGCTTATTTTTTGGATATGTGTTTAGATTTACATAAGCTAGTTTTTTACTTTTTTAATAAGCTATTTGGAGTAGCTTATTAATAACTTTTTGTCATTATTTCAATTATACACTCAATAATATTCATTGTTATATATTAACTATTAAACATAAATAAATTATTAAAATTAAAATTATTAATAAATATTAATTAATATTATCTGAAAATTATAACATAAATTTTAATTATGTATTGATATTAATTTTTAATTATTTACAATTATTGATAATTATATCATTTTTATTAAATATTGATCAATATATTTTAGTTATTAATTATTATTATTTTTGTAATTATTATTTGATTTTTTTTTCATATTATATGTAGCAGTTATTTAAAATCATAAGTTAACGTAGATTTTTTTAATTTGGTTTAAAATTTAAAGTTTATAATGTATTTAATAATAAATTTCAAATTCTTTTAATTAACATATTATATTATTTACTACATTATTTGTATTAATTAATATATTATATTACTATATATTTGTTTTAATCATGTTATTAAATATTGTAATTGATTGTTTTTTTAGATGTCTTTTTTGATAATTTTAAATGCTTATAAGCTAGTTTTTGTCAAACGTAACTTTTTTATCAGCTATCAGCTACTTTATCAGTCACCAGCTAGTTTGTCAAACATAGCCTTAGTGTTTGGTATGGGAAAAAAATGTTTTCCACACCGTTAATAAAAAGTTTTTGATAAGTTAAACCATTATGACCTATCAACTTATTTGAAACAACTTATGATTTTTTTTTGTTATTTTACATGTATAAGCAATCTCAAACACTCATAAATAACTTATTAGCCTATTACGTTTTGATACTACAATAAGCTAATCCAAACATTTTTTATAAAACTATTTTTTGTCATCACATAAGTTAATAAACACTTTAAAAAAAAACATAAGTTGTTTTATAAGCAATCCCAAACATCTCCCAAATGGTTTTAAGTGTTTCCATGGTTAGTTCTGGTATGCGCGGCGATTTAAAATATCAGATAAAAAAACTAAGCCGACCAAATCATCAATAATTAATACGATATCTTTTAATATTAATTTCACTCGTATATATATAATATTAAATAATTATACGTATAGAGTTTAGTTCACACGAGAATTGTATCTAAAATTTAATAGTTTGTTTATTAAAAAAATCCAAAAACTCACTCAAAATAAAAAAGTTCTAACAGTTTTTTAAATTGAAAATAGTCCTT
Source organism: Arctium minus (assembly GCA_954870635.1). NCBI lineage: Eukaryota > Viridiplantae > Streptophyta > Magnoliopsida > Asterales > Asteraceae > Arctium > Arctium minus. The sequence continues at coordinate 118,592,070 of OX941083.1, read as the reverse complement.
GACTATTGAAAAATAAAAAAATAAAAAAAACTTATCGACTTTTTTAAAACTTTTACCCAAACAACCACAACATAATAATATGTCGTAAATAGAATAGTAAAACGCAACAAATATATTTACGTTAGGCAAAATATTAAATTATTAAATTAAAAAAAGATTTTATTTCTAAAACATGAATATAAAAATTAGTATAATCTATACTATATTATAGGTATACTCTTTGTGGGTTGTGGTAATATATGTTTTTTACCGTTCAAAAAAAAATCTATACTATATTATAAAGCGTTTAAGTCAAACTCTTAAAAATTGATTTTGATACATTAAGTATCACTTATTAGTTTTAGACCAAACTCTTAAAAAATAATTTTTTACATTAAGTATCACTTATTAGTGCATATTACTTAAAATTCAAGATTACAAGTTGATTAAGTATAAGTACAACTTATAAAAACTCCATTTTTTAATTCGTATAACTAATTGCAGATAAACATTTATTTTTATTTTCTAAAATATCTAAAATTTTAAACTATTTATACAACTAACCGATAAACACAAGAAAATTTGAGATAAAACACCTCATTTTTAAATTTTTTTATTGAAGTATAATATATTTTTAATTTTAAATATAAAACATCTTAAATGTAGTTATCATTTAAATTAAACATTTTTGACCTCTAACAAAATAATTTTAGAGTAAACTTCATTGTTGGTCCCTGATGTTTCGTACTTTATTTGAAAGTGGTACCTATACTTCAATATCTCAAATAGTGGTCCCTGAGGTTTGATTTTTGCTTTGAAAGGAGAACCTCCTCACTAACCCCGTTAAAAAACTCAGTTAGTAGGAGGGGTATTTTGGTCATTTAGCTTGTTTCCCTTAAATCAAATAAACGACTTCTTCTTTCTTTTCTTCTTGTTTCTTCTTCTTCCCAAAATCGAGTTCCCTGTTCATCTACCCAAGATCGATTCTCTGGTTCATCTACCTAAGATCGATTTTTTATAAACATTGGTTTGGTTCGATAATGGTGATTTGTCACTGTGGTGTTCAAGCAACTTTAAGAACATCATGGACAAATGCAAACCCTGGCCGTAGGTTCTACACATGTTCAAGATTGGTCAGTTTTTTTTCCTTTCTCAATTTCTTACATTTCTTTCTCTAAGAATGTTATGCTTTTAACAGAGTGAATAATGGTTTCTCCCTTTTTTTCTTTTTACAAAGTCACCAATGTTCCTTTTTTGGGTGGTTTGATCCACCAATTTGTTCTCGGGCTGTAGATGTTATCCCTAGGTTGTTGAGGTCAAATAACAGACTTGAAGAATGTATCAAAGCTAGAGAAAGAAAAATTTGGAATTTGCAGCTGCTGTTGGTTCTTAGTTGGCTATATTTTGGGTTTTTCTTGTATATTTCTTTGAACTGATTGGGATTTTTAGTTAATCTCAATGTATAATGGATGTGTTAGTGATGAACTAATGTATTTGGTTTTGTTAGTTTATGATGTAATAGATGTATTGCAAGGATGAACTCATGTATTTGGTTTTGTTAGTTTATCAATCAATTTCCTTTTTGACACATACTCTGTATTTGGTTTTGTTAGTTTATCAATCAATTTCCTTTTTGACACATACTCTATATTTGGTTTTGTTAGTTTATCAATCAATTGCAATTTTCTTTTTGACACATACTCTGTATTTGGTTTTGTTAGTTTTAATGTAATGTGTTGAAATATGGGTACATACAAACCACAGGACATAGAAACCAAAACATTGTCAATCAATTGCAATTTCCATACTATACTTTGTAGAATTCCAAATTGTATAGATGAACATATACAAACCACAGGACATAGAAACCAAAACATTGTCATACCATTAACTGCCATTAACATAAGTTACTTGTCCGTAACATTACCAACAAAATGGTACTTTGTCCATAACAAAACATTGCCAAAACAAAGTACTACCAACCCAAACAACAACCTGTTACATAAGTTACTTGTCCAAACAACATCAACCATATGACCTAAACAAACAATAACCTAAGTTACTTAGGAGGACAAACAAACATCAACCATCAACCATAAGTTACTTGTCCAAACAAACATCAACCATATCATGCCCTACCCTGTGAAGGTCCTGCTTGGTCCTTACATGTTCTTGAATTATGTCCCTGATTCTTACACCTATCACAAGTCACAGTAGCCCCCTTCCTGGATAGTTTTCCATTGCTCCCAGATTTCGCAGACACCTCCTCAACTGTCTTCTTTCTCTTCTTCCTTGGTCTGCCAATTTGTTTATGATGCTTTGGTGGAACTAATTTGGTTGGACAACTAGATGTATCCCACAACATACTTCCATTTATTGGCTCAACCTTGAAGCTATACATCTCCTTCCATGTGCTAAGCCTGTATGAAGGATCCACCCAATCTTCAGGTAATGCATCACGACCATTAACTGCCATATTCCAGTTGGTAGCCACAGCATGCTTGCAAGGAATCCCTGTTGATTCCCACCTCCTACAAGAGCATGTCTTTGCTCTAACATCAACTATCCACTGGTCTAGCCAAGGTATAGACACCTATGAAAACAAACATCTATTAGCTTATGCACAAGTATACCACATGGATTGAAGAATGAAAATGCAATATACCTGGTATCTATTTCCACCATTATATACCACATGGTATTTGACTGCCTATTTCTTGACACTGTCCATGATTTTGTTTGCAGTTGGGGTCAGTGGTCCATCACAAACATCAATTACCTTTAACACATTCACAATCCTCTTCATGAGATACACTCTTATGAACTCCAAGCAATAATGTATTGGTTTATCCCTAGCATCAATGATTTGCCTATTGAACACCTCACACATGTTATTTAGGAGGACATCAGAGTGACATCTACCTATATTCATCAACAAACATAAGACATATTAATTGTAAGAATCTCAAACAAGTGCAAAACAATAAACATGGAAGAAGGTTCATGGCCATTAACTTGTGCAAAACAATAAACAAGTGCAAAACAATAAACACCTCACACATGTTATTGAACACCTCACACATGTTGGAATAAACTCTCTGGTTCAAATCAACCCCCTGTCCCACTTCTGGTAAACCAGAATCCAACCCTATGAAAGGATCAAAGCTAAAGTGAAAATGATCATAACTTTGATTCAAGTCTAAGTTTTCAGCATTATTTGTTTTCCTATGTTCTATGAAAACATCTATTAACTTGTTGGAAGGGACATAGTTTAACAGGTTTGCAATATCCAGGTCAGTCATCAAATCTCTCAACCCTGTATCCAGGTCACTGGATGGAATCAAGAAATGGTACTGCACTATATCTCTCATTTCGTACCTTAGTGCTATCATGATTTTGTCAAATAGTCGAACAGAAAGGTGATCAGTGTTAATCAAATCAACTAAATCAGTTTTACCATTTATGTATCTTCTTCCAGGAAATGGTGTAAACACACCTCCATGGTTGATTCTTGCTGTTATCAGTGTTGGGTAAAGATCTATGATCAAAATAGAAGGTAAATAAGGTTAGTCTCACTGTAAAAATGATCAACAATGTCAGTATCAAAAAACAGAGGGAAATGCTTACTATAAACATCTGTTGGACTAAACCCTTCATGGAGTTCCCTTCTTAAAACCCACGAAGAAGATGACATTGCTTTCGAGATTTCCCCAGTTCACAGGTCGATTTGTTGTGTGAGCGATGAGTGTATCAGTGAGTGTAGTGATGGGAATGGCCGAATGGGATACCAAGAGTTGGCTAGCTACATCAATTAGCTAGTTTCGTTGGTTTGAGAGGGAAACAAGCTAAATGACCAAAATACCCCTCCCACTAACTGAGTTTTTTAACGGGGTTAGTGAGGAGGTCCTCCTTTCAGAGCAAATACCAAACCTCAGGGACCACTATTCTTGATACTGAAGTATAGGTACCACTTTCAAATAAAGTACGAAACATCAGGGACCAACAGTGAAGTTTACTCATAATTTTATAAGAAAGTCATAATTAAATTAAATAAAATATATTTTTGTTTTAAATCTAACTTTTTCAAAATCATAAAACAAAATTGTGTAAGACCAACAACAAAACAAAGTGTGAATCATGATCGAACGTTCAAGTTTGGTATCTTTTTTCAGATTTTTTTACTGACCAAATTAGCATAATTCCTATTTTATTTAAACACTAGAAGTGTACTCGCGCAATGCAGCTAGATACATCACGATTTTAATGTTTCATTTTATTTTCTGTTTTTTGTCAATTTACATTACGATTTTGGATGGTTGTGATAGAGTGATAATGATTTTTTTTTATATAAATTTGTTTAATTTAGACTTAATAATAGAATGTAATTTATTTTGGTTTAATAATATATTTTTTTTTTATAAAATATTCTGTACGATTTTTTAATTATATTTTAGATTTTTTATATCTAAAATATGTTGAGAGTTATTTTAGGGGAGTTAGAATGGTTAGAGATAATGATTGAAAATTAATGAATAACATTAAATGTAGTACATACAGCTTTTATGGCTGTTTTTAAGTAATCTATACTATATTATAAAGATGACATAAAAAACTCTTAAAAACAAGTCTTAAAGCTTAATGTACCGTTATTTAATGTCAATTACTTAAAAAACAGTCATAAAAACTGTATGTACTACATTTAATGTTATTCATTAATTTTCAATCATTATCTCTAACCATTTTAACTCCCCTAAAAAAAATTCCCACTTTAACTCCCCTAAAATAACTCTCATCATATTTTAGATATAAAAAATCTTAAATATAATTAAAAAATCTTAAAGAACATTTTATAAAAAAATTATATTATTAAACCAAAATAAATTACATTATATTATTAAGTCTAAATTAAACACATTTATATAAAAAAATCATTATCACTCTCTCACAACCATCCAAAATCGTAATATAAATCGACAAAAAACAGAAAATAAAATGAAACATTAAAATCGTGATGTATCTAGCTGCATTGCGCGAGTACACTTCTAGTTAGCATTAAATAGCGGTACATTAAGCTTTAAGACTTGTTTTTAAGAGTTTTTTATGTCGTCTTTATAATATAGTATAGATATAGATATAGTATAGATGAATTTAAAATATTTTGATAAGAAATTCCAATAATTTTTCATTAACCTTTACTTGAATAACTACAACTTTGGTATCTTCGCATGAATAATTTTTTCTATATTTCAATAACTTTGAATTAATTAATTAACTAACTATAAGCCTATAACATATTTTATTTTTTTACCGTGCATAACTCAGATGTTTCCATTAATAAAGAGATATACAAAAAAAAAATTAAAAAAAATGTAATTATTTTATATAAGATTTGAAGGAAAAAAATGGCAAAGATATGCATGAATACATCGTGATCCTAATGATAATATCAGTTATAAATAAGGAATGATAATCTCAATTATAAATAAGGTGTTGTATTTACTTGTAAGTATCCTCCTCTATATGTAATCATAATTTATACGTATAAATACAGGGTGATACATACACATACCTTCTTATTCTTCAAGCAACTGCAGACATGGCCACCAAAAGGAAAATGGTATGTGAAGAAGATCAAGAACAAGAGATGGAGAACAAGAGGGCAAAAGTGGAATTAGACCGACTCGATAACTTGCCGGAGTCCCTGCAGCTTCACATTCTCTCGTTTCTCAACACCAAACACGCAGTTCAAACATCGGTGCTGTCACGATCATGGCGTTCGTTGTGGACGTCGACCCCGGTTCTCCACTTCGACAACTTCCTTTTCCGTAGACTAAGCGCCTTCGATAAGTTCGTGAACGAGGTTTTGAGTTATCGTGTTTGATCCGCCAAGTTGAACAGGTTAACCTTCAACCGTCGTGGCGACATATGCAGCACCGAGATGTTTAACAAAGTTGTGGATTACGCGTTTTCACACGGTGTCAACCAGTTGGAAGTAAATATCTGCAGTAGCGAAAACTGTACCTGGCCGATTGGTTCCTCCGACTCATTGACAAGCCTGAAACTACGATCTTGGAGTCTTGTTAGCTGTTCGTTTCTATCAGGATCATTCAAGAATCTAACTGTTTTGGATCTCACACGAGCAATTATACCGCCTTTCAAACCATTCTCAGGGGTGCCGATGTTGGAGAAGTTGACATTGCACGAGTGTCATCTCCCTGCAGATGGTCAGACGCTCGATGTGCACGCTCCGAGACTTTCAGATTTAACGATCTTGGGTTGTTGGTTCGACTGCTGCGAACTCACAACTCCAAACCTCAGATTCTTCGAGTATGAAGGGTTTGATTTTCCACTTTTCCAAACCCATGATGGTCTTCCGGTTCTTGACACCGTGCTCATCGATTTCAGTGGTTTTTGCTTCCATAGGCACGACGAGAAGAGAATGTTTGATGGTCTCGTCTCCTTGTTTCAGGCTTTTCATAACGCTAAATCCCTCACGCTCTCTTCAGCTATTGTTGATATTCTCTCTTTGTTTCCGGAAAAGTTGGTGAATCTTAATTCACCCTTTTGCAACTTGAAGTGTTTGAATCTTGATCTAAGATACGACTGCAAGAATCAGTTTGCAAGGCCAAGAAGATGTTCGTATGAAATACCTTCGGATGTGAAAGCCTACTTGATCCACAACTCTCCTGAGGCCAAAATTTACCATCATATATTCTTAAGTGCAAAATATTAACAAGTGCTTGAAATGCAAAACCTCACAACAATATTCTAGTTTTCTAGGTTGATGTTAAGCATTGGTTGTTGCTTTTTACATGATGGATCTTTTGCTTGTAATTTCTTTTTGCCAACTTTTTCTGTTCAATTTATAGTGTGATTAAATGGCATAACTTTCATTCTTGTTCCGAAAATATATATATATAAAGGGAAGTTTCATTAGGAACCCAAAATATAAGTGTTATTCATCCATTCATGATTAATGACACGTCCATATTCGCCGGTCCCCTGGTTCCTAATGAAAATTAGGTTCTATTATAATATATATATATGGAGGAAGTTCAAACGAGAACACTAACTATTTAAGAAAACACAAAAACAAAAAATCATGTGCAAAATCATATACGATTCGGCATTAACGGCCAAAAAAATGGACGCGGGTGACTTTGGCCGACCATATATGATTTTTTACGTGAATCATATATGATTTTGTATGTGATTCGTTGTTTTCATGTTTTCTTAAATAAATATTGTTCTCGTATGAACCCACCTCTCTCTATATAGAGAGAGAGGTTCAAAAGAGAAGAGTAACAAAATAAGAGATAAGAAAACAGCCAAATCACGTGCAAAATCACATGTGCTTTTACACTAACAATCAACGCAAGGGTGTGCGAGCAACGTGGCCTATGACCGGCAAAATCGCGTGAATCACATGTGATTTTACACACGATTTTAGTCTAAAATCACATGTGATTCGACCGTTTTCTTATTTACTTATTTTGTTATTGTTCTCGTATGAACCTCACCCGATATATATATATATATATATATATATATATATATAGAGAGAGAGAGAGAGAGAGAGGGGGGTTCAAAGGAGAACGCTAAATCACGTGCAAAATCATATATGATTCGGCATTAACAGCCAAAAAAATGGAAACAGGCGACTTTGGCCGCCACTTAAGTCGCCCGCAATCATATATGATTTTGTATGTGATTCATTGTTCTCGTGTTTTTTTAAATATATATTGTTCTCGTATGAACGCACCTCTCTATATATACATGTATATGAATTGTTGATTCAAAAGCCTAAATGCATATACAACCATATAAAAAGAAAGGATAAATGTGCACCTCATACCATGACTTCTCTGAAGACAAAGCAGCCAAGTGTTGGGCCCTTAGCTCGAGCGGATACAAAAGGCAGAATCTTCAACTTTTTGCATTAAGCGCTATTCGGAAACTATATACAATTTAGAAAGAATCATCATCCCATATCACGAACATAACCCTCTTCCCTCATAACCATTTCCAATGACCTAAGCAACCCATGAATAGTCTCAACCTGAGGGTGCATCTGGTCATTTGCTTTGAAACTGTGAACCTCACTCTTAACCTCAATTGCACTTTGACCATGTACCTTAAGCAACTTATTTCTTTCAATCATTGTTCTAAGTTTGGCTACGTTATCCCACTCCTTATTGGCTGCATGCATATTTGATAAAAGAATAAAATATCCAGCTTGACTGGAATCAGACAGGAACAGGTTATTTGCTGCCACATCTCCCAATTTTGTGTTATGATGAATCCTACAAGCACCAAGCAATGCCCCCCAAATCTGAGGCCCGGCCGGTACACTCATATCATTAATAATGCCGATCGCCTTATCCAATTCCCCCATTCTCCCAAAAAGATCAACCATTATTGCATAATGGTTTGTATCCGGTGTTAGTTGATACTCATTTAACATGGTGTTGAACAGTTCCATGCCTTCTTTAATCAAGCCTGCATGACTGCAAGCAGATAAAATTGAAAGGAATGTCACATTGTTCGGTTTGATAGTTGAAATCTTGACCATGTAATTGAATAGCTCCAGAGCTTCCCTACCCTGCCCATGAATTCCATAACCAGCAATCATTGAGCTCCAAATGACAACATCTTTATCATCTATACCTTTGAATACTTTGATGGCATCACACAAACTACCACATTTAGAGTAAGATTCAATGAGTGAAGCCCCTACAAAAGGATTGTATTCAAAGCCACACTTGATGACATAACTGTGAAGGCACAGTGCTTGTCGAAGAACTCCTAAATTCGAACAAGCTGCGAGGATTTTCACCATAAGAATAGCATCTGGTTGGATTTCATTGGACAGCATGTTAACAAAAAGCTCAATCGACTTGAATGCCATTCCATTTTGAACACATCCGTTTATCAAAGTCATCCAAGAAACTGCGTCCTTTTTAGCCATTCTTTCAAAGAGTTCAATGGCTTCATCAGGGGAAGAGCAGTTCATGTACATGTCAATCAGAGCAGTAGAAACAAAGACGTCTAGCTCAAACCCTTTCCTTGCAGCAAGTTCATGAATTTTCTTGCCTTCTTCCAGGTTACCGGTGGCTTCACATGCTTGAAGAGCGCTTATAACAGACACCGAATTGGCTTCAACCCTTTTACACATCATCTCATTGAAAAGATTTAGCGCTTCATCAGCAGCGCCATTATGAGCGTAACAAGAAATCATTGAGGCCCATGAAATGACATCTCTCTGTTCCATTTCCCTAAATAGCACAGCTGCAGCATTAACGCAACCAGATTTCACGTAAAAGTTTAGTAAAGCATTACACACTGACAGACCCTTATCAAACCCTTTCTTAGTTACAAATCCATGAACACAACTTCCAGCCATCACATTCATTAACTGCGCAGAGGCAGAAAGAACGCTAACCAGTGTTACTGAATCTGGACTAACATTCCCCTCCACTAACATTCGTGAGAAGAACTCCAGTGCTAAATTTGAACCATCATTGTGCTGATACCCGGTAACAATATGAGTCCACATAACAATATCTGGCTCTGGATATTCTTCAAAAACTCTTAAAGCTTCATCCATTTGTCCACCTTTCGAATACATTTCAATCAGAGCAGATCCCACAAACAAATCCGAATCCATCTCATAACTCTTTTTGACAAACCCATGAAGCAATTTTCCATACCTGAGCTCCCACAATCCAGAACAAGCCTTTAAGGCAATCGATATCGTAGCCTGGTCAGGTTTTTCGACAGGTAGCATATCACGAAAGAGTTGAAGAGTTTCAACATATAGCTTCTCTTTACAATAGCATTTGAGGATGGAATTCCATAAATACACAGTCCGCTGAAGCGTTTCATCAAACAGCTTGCGTGTGGCTTCAAGTATTGCGTATTTGGCATAGCAATTGCTCAATTTAGCGGCAATAAAACTATCTTGCAGAAACCCAGTCTTGATGGTCAGAGAATGCAATTGTATCACTGAGTTGCAACTGCTACATAATCTAAAAAGATCAAGAACAAGTTCCCTCCTTTTCATGCGAAAAGCTGAAACTCCAAACATTAGTGATTGATGGGGTATTCGGGGATATATTTTTGCTGCTTACATAATTTGTTGAAATAGAAAGCCAATTGAAATTTCCATTCTTGTTGTCCCCATAACTGAAATTCCTCTTTTCCTAGTATTTACAGAACGGCGCTCTTTAAAATTCTTTGTTTTGCCGTGAAAGCATATATGCCAATTAATGCCATTAGAGACAGTGATCGATTCCCCAACCAATGTCTCCTCATTCTTTTCTTGATGATTATTTGCTGTAATTAGATCGTTTCTTCCTAGTTTGAACTACCATGTGAGAAATTTTGATATCAACAAAGCTATTGGAGCGAATAAAATCTAGCGAATTTTGCCCAAAACAAGTGATTTATTGAGTTCAAATTTCTTCACCACATACCATTTGGAACACAGGCATTATAACCCAAGAGCCATAACTAATTTTTATACAAATGGTTCAATGTTTAAATATATTTTAAAGAGGAAAAAAATACATATCAATCAGGTATGCATTCAATCATGACTGTGTTATAGTCACATGATCAATGCAAAAATGAAATATGCCCACTAGCATTATGGCTGAAAGGAAGAAAACAAACTAAAGATGCCATGGCAAGCTCGCATAATCACAACCAACAAAGCGATATCAATGAAACATGCTGAAACAACAAGAAATGAAGTTCAACGCAATGAACTACATCTTCTAGGCATGCCAAATTTACATATCTTATAATTCAATGCAAATAATCCACGTGTACTAATATATGAAAGGAAAAAAAAACTCACACCTTTTCCTTTTGTGTACTAATATATGAGAAAACTTGAGCATCCAATTCTAATTTCTATGGTTCTCATCTTTATTACTTGTGTTCTTTTCATCCCATATTCTATTCAGATTGTTCTAAAACTCATTATGCAAATGAATCATGGACACCAGCAGACACCATCTCATTGAGGATTATATTTATGTCTTCCTTCCTAAAGGTGATAAGCATATACTTAGCACAATATTCATTTCTGCAATCAAATTCACTGTTCCACTCATCCAATGGTCTAAAATCAACTGTATCTTCAAGTCCTAGTCTCCTAGACCCTATTGTACAATGCACAACCGAAACTCGCATTCGCATCCAAACATTTTTACATGGAGTACAAGTTTTGACCTAGAATTTGGTTCGAAGCTCGCATCCAAACATGCTTAACAGCAGCAAAGTTTAATTATACATAAAATTAAGTTGAAATACCTTAATCAGATGCAAGATGAGGGATCGATGATTGTTTTCACTTCTTTAATTTCGCCAATCACCCCCTGCTTGAGCTCGTTTCAGTGAGCAGCTTCTCCTTCAAATCAGTAACATGGGCTCTTACAAATTGAAAAAAGATGGATAGCCCAACCCAATCACAGCCCATATGTTGATTTAGTGATCTGGATTCCCCTCCCGTTGCCCTTTTTCTATTTGTTACTAATTAGTATCATATTGGGCCAAATCATAAAATGTAGGTTTAGTGTTGAATGGTTTAGTGCATAATGATTAAGTTGTCATAATGATTAAGAGGTTTTTATGATATAGTGTAAAATGAAATATTGTTGTTTGCTAATTGTTCATAATGAAATTAGGGCTCTTAATGGTTAAGGGAGTGACATGATACAAAATCATTCAGAGGATTTTGGAACCTTTAAGAGGCAGACCTTTTTTTGCCAAACAAAATTCACCTCTTAACGATTCAGATGTTGCCTCTTAATAAAACCATTAAGAGGTAAACAAACAACCCCTTAGTTTAATCTAATTGTTATTTTGAGTAATCGTAATTTTAAAATATTTATTTCCATAAGGTTATGTTTGACAAATATAGCTAGCTTACTTTTTAAGGTTATCGCACTAGTTCCGTTTGGATAGACAAAAAGTAAACAAAATGTAAATAATACGTATCGAGACACAATAAGTCTAGGAAACAAGAAAAACCATGGATAACTATGATCACCGGTCCACTAAGAACCCAATAAAGGCGGTTGTCAACGATGGTTACCAATGTATATCTACCAACTGATTACCAATCAAGGTAATAACAAAGAATTGTAATCACCTTGATATTCAGAAAGTCAGTTTGTCTGGATTTGGTACTGAATGTTGATGTAGACCCAATAATCCTCTCTCTAACTGTTATCTTCTCGGTCTTTTCGAACATGGGTTGTAGGGGATATAGCGGTGGCTTCCCTTGCACAGGCCACAAGCTTTTTGCACCCAATTCCTATATGAACGGTTTGTCCCAAGACGAATGATCGTGTGAGACGTTGAGGTGAATGTGAGAAGTGTGAGAAATGAATCTGAATTGTTGATCACTTTAATTCAAATGTCCTCTCATGAATTACGTTTTAGAAGATAATTAATCTGGTGCATCATATTCTAATGTGCATTCATTTCTCATCAAACGGTTGATAATCATTTTTCACCTTTCTCACATTACCCTCAACTTTTTATCGAAACTCAACCCTCGTCCCAAATGGACAAACATAAATGATGATTTGATTCTAATAATTGCTTGGTTTTTGTCAAACGTTAAATTAAATGGATGTTTCAGAAATAAAAGAAATAAATAAATTATTTACCATTTTAAGGAACGATGCTAAGAGCATCTCCAACAGCTTTTCCAAAATGGAGATTTTGGGTTTTTTTTGCTCCAACAGCTTCCCCAAAACCTTCTTCAAAATGGAGAAAACATGAGAGAGAAGATGAAAATCTCCAAATTTGGTCCAAAAATGATTACACGTGAGAGAGAAATTATTTTTTATTCATTCCACCAATTGAGATTGGTTTAAAATAAATGTTTAGGAGAGAGAAATAATATTTTATGAGTTGTATTGAATATTTTAATATTATAATTAATTGTTTAATCTCCAAAATAGAAAATCTGTTAGAGATGAATGTGATTTTTTTTTAGAGATTTTCACTTTTTACTTCTCCATTTTAGAGAAGCTGTTTGTAATACCCGTGTAAGACTCGGTTTATAATCATATAATTATTTCTTACCCGAATTGAACCGTAAATAAAAAAGATAGCAACTAAAGATAGTTGAGGGGTTAAACTCATCAATTAACTAAACTAATTAATTAATTATATAAATGTATATATATATATATAGTTAAAAAAATAAGAGTACATTACATCGGCTTCTTCTTTTTCAATCCATCACCGTCTCTCTCTCTAAAATTCATCTCTCTCTCTCAAAATCTTTCAATCTTCTCTCTAGATTTTCTATCAATGTCGTGAATCAAATCGAAGAAATAACTACATATTCGGAATCTACTCGTCGAACCCTTCTTAGAGGTATAATTTTTTTTTTAAGTTATTTAAGTTGGTAAGTTTGGGTAGTTGAAGTTGGTTGGTAGATTATGGTTAGATATAGCAAAGTTATAATCATTTACATATATATGAATGTTTGTTTTTGTCAAAATTACAAACGGGTAAAGTTTAGAATCAAATGGTGATAGTTATATCTAGATATTTAACCGCACACCAAGTGATCGGTTTAATGTCTAAGAGAATATAAATTTGTGATTAAGCTAATATTATAAGCTTTGAGTTTTAGGTTGTGCGGTTAATAATAATTGGTGGTTTATATAGGAAATCGAACGGGTTAAAGTTCGTCATCGGTCTCGATTAATCTCGTGTTGCATCTCAATACAATAGAGGTACGGATTTCCCTACTTCATTCTATACGAGGATAATCCCTTGATAAGATTATCCATTCCATGATTAAATCATGACACTACAAAAGTAAGTGCATGTATTTCGAATCCGAAATTCCTTTATTTTGTCGAAATACAATATTCCTTTGTACAACAACTTTCCTATGATTTTGTACTTACTTTATGAATCACTTTGGAAAAACGATACTTTGAAAATATTCATGTTCATTCAACTATTATTCTTATGTGAGGCTTGAAAAGTCATTTTAGACTTTAGTTGAACGATTTTGATAGTGAACATTTTTTTTCAATAATATTTTGAACCATAAAGATCGTTTGATAGATTTTATGGTGGTTATTTTCTTTTAACTCTCATGATTTATACTTCATGTTATAATTTGTATGACACAGTGATCAGGGCATAGATCATTGTGACGCTCTGTGGTGCTCGTAAACCACAACGTCCCCATACTGGTGCTCTATAGTGTGAGCTTTACCTAGGCATGGGTGGGGGCGTATGGACTGGTCCTAGGATATGCGCATTATGATACGCATTTGTTGCGTACGGGAATGGATGTGTGTGCCCGCACTTCATCCCACAACCCATGTGGACTGATCCTCCCGTGGAATTTATGACACATTGAAGGTTTCATCCGTTGAATCCTCTTTGTGATTATGAACTGGGAAACCGGTCTTGTAACTTATTTTTACACGATGTTTTATCACATTTTTTTTAAAGTATTTTATAACTCACATGTTGACTTATGTTATGTCAAACTATTATGATTATTTCCACTACGAAATGAATTTGTTTCCGCTATTATTTGTGTATATATATATATATATATATATATATATATTTAATCCGTTCACTGAGCAATTGTGCTCAGTCGTGTTCTTTGTTTCTGACACGGCAGGTTCAGTAGAAAAGATTCGGGGAAGTTTTGGGAACTGACCGAGTAGACCTGAAGTTACAATCGGTGGATCTTTTGATAGTTTAGTTGTTGTTCAGGTGTTATACGCTTTATATTTAGCCGGTTGTGTTTATGTTTGAGGTTCCGCAAAATTTATCTTTTGGGTTGTGTTTAATTTTTTGATACCGATCTAATGCTTAATTAGTTTATATTTGTGTTTTAGGTCAAAAGTGTGACACGCACCCTGTCCTCAGCCACACGGGAAGGGGGGTGTTACACTATTGGAGATGCTCTAAGGTCATAAATAATTTAGAAGCACGTGACACATAATCTTCCCACTTTACGCCATAAATTTTGCCTTTTCTCATTTGCAATTAAACGCCACCATTTTCGGATGGAATAGAGTCAATCACATCAACACCCACCCTTGTAACACGCGGTTGGAAAATCTTTTTCTGTATATTTTCTTCTATATTATTTCAATAGAGTCACATAATTAATAAGATATAGCATCAATTTAAAGAAATAAAATATTAAACGTTATTATTTTTTTTTTTGGTACGGTACACACACGCACCCGCGGTATCCGGACATCCAATTGGGCAGCACCGACTAATCCGCGGCGACCCTGCCCTGCCCACATGGACTGGACCCGCCCAGGTATGACTAAGCCCGGTCAAGACCGAACCTGCATACCCATAGACTGGTATGCCCGTAAACCTGGACTCGAACCGACCCGAAGGCCGACCCAAGGTCTAGGTATCGCCGAAGTGCATCCCCCAGGATTCGAACCATGGTAGATAGGCATACCATGCACTATCCCCTCAGGGCCTTACCACTAGGCTAGCACCTCTTTGATAATATTAAACGTTATTTGATAACTTGATATTTATAACTAAATATATAAAATACAAAGCAAAACATGAAGACGTCTTCTAGGTAGATTTTTTTTTTGGAGAGGGTATCCCAGACCACATTGGGCCCAGACTAATCCCTGGCAATATGGGCCGAAGCCCGACTGCTAAAGCATGCAGCCCGGGGTCGAAACCCCCGTACCTCCAGGATGCGTCCCCCAGGGTTCGAACATGAGACCGCTACTAGCTAGTCCACATGCCTTACCACTAGGCTAACACCCTTTTGGTTCTAGGTAGATTTTTATATACAAAAAGGGAGAAGTTTAAAAAAAAAATCCAATAGACTATCCCATTTTGAATGATTAAGTCCCTAAACTAATTTTTTTTTTTTGAATGAAAATACCATTAAATTTTTGTATTTTGAATGATTAAGTCTCTCAACTATCTTTTCGAATAAAAAAACAATTAAACTTTCTAATTTTGAATGATTAAATCCTTAAACATTTTTTTTGAATAAATAAACCACTGAACTTCTAAAATTTGGTTACCTTTTTTAAAGGTACCTAGAACTGACTATGAATGTTTTAAAGTAAAAACAAATCTAAATATGTTTTGTCGTTCTCAAACTCTACACCATTAAAACCCCTTACGAACAATCGTATCGCTCCGCCTCGTCACTCCCCGTTGCCCGTTCTCCATATCACATAACACGTTGTTGCCCCTACCTAGGGGTGTTCATCGGTTGACATCCAATGGATGTGAGGGGAACCGAACCGATCCAATCATTCATTGGATGTTGGATTTTTCCAATCCAATGGATGATTGGATCGGTTCGGTTCCCCTCACATCCATTGGATGTTCTTATTGGATATCCATTGGATCTTCTTATTGGATGTCCATTGGATCGAATTTGATCCATCCGACATCCAATGGATGATCAGATCGGATCCATCCAACGTGTTAATTTAATGCAATGTTTTAATTAATTACTTCTACTTTGTGTTAAAACCAACATAAGTGAGACTAAGAATTTAAAAACCAACAAAAAACAAATTTAGATTTAAGAAAATTGCAAAAAAAAAATAATGGATGATAGTTGGATGGTAATCGGATGGTTAATTTGATAGGTAATTGGATGTTGGTTGGATCGGTTGGTTTTGGTCGGTTCTGGACTGCCATCCAAGAACCGACCGATCCAAATTGGATGTTGAGATTTTCAATCCGATCCGATCCAATTATGGTCGGTCGGTTCTAATTGGATCGGCTGGTTCCTATTGGATCGGTTGAATTTATGCTCACCCTTACCCCTACCATCGAACTCCCTCCTTTTGATCTATTTTTTATCTATCAAAATAGGAATAATCAAAAGATAACCGGTTATATGTTAGTTTTTTGGGTTAAAATGATGTAAGTAACAAATTTTTAGAAGTTCGATTATTTAATTTATTGGAAAAAATGTTCAGGGACTTAATTATTCAAAATGAGAAAATTTAATGGGTTTTTCATTTAAAATGAAAAGGTTTAATGGGTTTTTCATTCAAAAAAATAGTTCAGAGACTTAATCATTCAAAATAAGAAAGTTTAATGGTTTTTTCATTCAAAAAATTAGTTTAAGGACTTAATCATTCAAAATGGTATAGTTTATTGGGTTTTTATGAACTTTTCCCATACAAAAATTGTAATTCTTATAACTTTCATTGTATATAGCTTTTATAAGTTATTCATATTTTTAGAGTTATTGTACAATAATCTTGAATCTTCCTTTGAATTTTGTGTGACATGTTATTTTATTTGTTTTTTAAATTGATTTAACGATACATAATAAAAAAAAATTATTTTGTAAGTAACTTTATCATGGGGTTTTATGCAAGTTACTAATTTAATGAATCGGCAATAATGTGACATAAAAAGGTCGTTGTAAGTCACTCCATTAAATATGCTCTCATAATGACTTATCTCTAGGACCTTTGAGATTAGTCGAGGTACGAACAAACTAATCCAGATATTCACGGTTACCAAAAAATAAATAGTTGAATGTTCATTTTGTTCTATCTCTCTATTCTGTTTATGTCCCAAGCATATGAAGCTTGGAATAAGCATCAACAAATCTAGTTTAATATGGAAAATATGCCAAGGGATGGGAAAACTGAAAGATAGATGAGATAGGTTGTAGCAGTTTGAAAAAAGAGGTCAAAGACTAGGGGTGAGCATGGGTCGGGTCGGGTCGGGTTGGAAAACGAAAAAAACAATCGGGTTTCGAGTAGGGTACGCATGCCCCGAATATTATAAGCGGGTGAATCGGTTTTCGGGGGTCGGGCCTAGTCGGGTTTCGGGGGGGATTGGGTCGGATCGGATAAATCTTTTTTTTTAACATTTTCCTCACGTAGAATTTTAGTAGACTAAAAGGCCATTCAGTTGGGACTCCTCCTGGTTCTTTAATTGTTAGTCATGTGTAGCACAAAAGGCTCGTTCGGCTGTGCAATGTGACTGTTGTGCAGCAAAAAAGGATTAAAACATGAACGTTGAAAGTTTGAAACATTTAAAATTTACATATTTTCTGAACTAATAATACTTGAAAAAAAAAACTAACATATATACTATTAATTAAATAATTTATATTATACATTTATATGTTTATAAAAAATGAATTAGTAAATATTATTCGGGTCGGGTCGGGTGACGGAATTTAATCCCCTACCCGAACCTATATATCCGGCCTAAATTTCGGGCTTCGGACCTCGGGTACGATCGGGTGATTAAGGTCGGGTTATTCGGGGTTTTTTCGGGTTCGGTCAAAGACAATGAGAGGGAATGTGAGTTGTTTTGCAAAAAGTTTATTATCTTAAGACAAGAGACGAAGTAGAAATGTAATGTTATCAAGTAACTTTGGAGATAAAAACAATTAGGAGAATTGTTTACGGAGTTGTTTAAGTGTTTCACTGTATAATCGCAAGCATTTTATATATATTTTGTAAAACTAGTTGTAACAAATTCATAATGATTTCATAAACCATTTCATAAAAGTAAGTCAATTGAATCGTAACCATTAATTTATATACACAACTAGTGCGTGCACTGCGCGTTACGTGGTAGCGACAATTTTTTTTAAAGTTTTATTGGACTACGTTAAGATATAATTTGTTAACAGTTAATGAGATATAATATAAAACAATGAATATATTTCCTTAAGTAGTTAATTTACATATATTGATAATCTTTTGTTGTTACGAAGTGTTTGAGATATACCGGTAATAATTTAGTTGTTGTGTTATTTAGAACTCAAACGACCAAATATTTTTGTAGAAAGAGTTTAAATAAATATTTTATTTCCAAAAAAGAGTCGTCTAAAATTAGTCAGCCACATAAGTTGTCACAAAAGACATCCTATTCGTTTTCTATTTATTATTCAATGTGATAATGATATTAGAAATTATATTCAAATGATAAGAAGAGATGAAATATATTGGTGCTATATAAAGATTATGTGATTAAATATTTAAATCAGAACTTGGACTTTGGAAAAGTTTTAAAACTTTAGAGTAAACTATGATTTTTGTCCCTGTGGTTTGATGTTTATAACGATTTTCGTTCCTGGTCTTTAAAAACTGTTTTTTTGGTCCCTGTGGTTTTCATTTTACTTCCATTTTCGTTCTTCCATTAAATTCTGTTAACTTTTAAGGTTAAAAATTCAAAAGATATTTTGAGAAGTTACATATTTGGTCCTTGTGGTATATGAAATTTTAAATATTTATCCCTAATAATTCATTTATTACTTTTTATTTCTTTATTATATTTTAATACTATATATATACACACATATATGTTATTAATTAAATATTAATGGTTTTGATTAATTAATTTTAAAACAAAGTTTAAATGAAAATATGGAATAGTGGAAGTAACTTTTTTAGATGGTAACTTAAAATAAATAAAAACTATTAATTTTAGGAAATTTCATCTTAAAACTTTAAAAATATTACATCGTTTACTGATCAATAACTTTACTGAAGTCACTGGGTTTTTTTTTATTATAGTCGTAATACTTACAGTTTAATTAATAAAATAAATAAATTTATTAATATTTTTATTTATTATTTTATCAAAATTTTATTATTTTTAAAGAAATGGTTGGTTTTTTTTATTATATTCTTTTTAAAAAAACGATTGGTTTAAAATGGGATATTGATAAGTAATAAAAAAAATTAAATAATTTTTTATTATATTCTTTTTTTTTAAACGGTTGGTTTAAAATGGAATATTGATAAGTAATACAAAAAAATCAAATAGTTTGTCTAAGATTAGGGTTGTAAACGAACCGAACGGAGGCTTGTTCGTGTTTGTTCGTTTAACTTAACCGAACAAACAAATAAATACGAACGGTAAGCGAATTAAACCTTTTGTGCTCACGTTTGTTCGTTACAAAAATATGTTTGTTCGTTTTCGTTTTCGTTTATGTTCGTTCGTTAAGAGCTAAACGAACGGAAATTTAACGAACGAACGGAAATTTAACGAACGAATATAAACGAACATAAACGAACGAACATAAATGAACATAAACGAACGAATACTAATGAATAAAAAACAACCACATTTACTCATCATTTCGTTCGTAAAAAATAACATTAATATTTTTCATTTTGTTATGTTATTTTTTACGAACGAAATGATGAGTAAATTTGGTTGTCTTTTATTCATTAATATTCGTTCGTTTATGTTCATTTATGTTCGTTCGTTTACGTTCGTTAAATTTTCATCCGTTAAATGTCCGTTCGTTTAGCTCTTAACGAACGAACATAAACGAACACGAACAAACATATTTTTGTAACGAACAAATGTGAGCACAAAAAAATTCGTTCGCTTACCGTTCGTATTTATTTGTTTGTTCGGTTAAGTTAAACGAACGAACACGAACAAGTCTCCGTTCGTGTTCGTTCGGTTCGTTTACAACCCTAATCTTAGAGAAACTATTTGATTTTTTTGTATTACTTATCAATATTCCATTTTAAACCAACCGCTTTTTAAAAAGAATATAATCAAAAATTATTTAATTTTTTTTTATTACTTATCAATATCCCATTTTAAACCAACCAATTTTTTAGAAAGAATATAATAAAAAAACCCAACCATTTCTTTAAAAATAATAAAATTTCGATAAAATAATAAATAAAAATATTAAAAAATTTATTTATTTTATTAATTAAACTGTAGGTTTTTTAAAAGTATTACAACTATAATAAAAAAAACAGTGACTTCAGTAAAATTATTAATCAGTAAACGATATAATTTTTTTAAAAGTTTTAAGTTGAAATTTCCTAAAATTAATAGTTTTTATTTATTTTAAGTTACCATCTAAAAAAGTTACTCCCATTCTTCCATATTTTCATTTAAATTTTTTTTTAATTAATTAATCAAAAACATTAATATTTAAATTAATAACATATATGTGTGAATATATATAGTACTAAAATATAATAAAGAAATAAAAAGTAATAAATGAATTATTAGGGATGAATATTTAAAACTTCATATACCACAAGAACCAAATATGTAACTTCTCAAAACATCTTTTGAATTTTAACGTTAAAAATTAACAGAATTTGATGGAAGGACGAAAATGAAAGTAAAATGAAAACCACAAGGACCAAAAAAGCAGTTTTTAAAGATCAGAGACGAAAATCGTTATAAACATCAAACCACAGGGACGAAAATCGTAGTTTACTCAAAACTTTATTTTAAATGTTAGTCTAAGACGTGTGTGAATCAATAAAATTGCGAATTTTGTGATTAGATAAATATATAAAGTGTACACTCTAAAGTCAAAAGTGTAAAAAAAATAAAAGCTAAGAAAAGAAAAAAATATTTTAAAAAAAGATTTACTAAGGAGTCGTTTACTAAATGTTTACCTGCTAAGTGCTTATCGGGACATTTACCTTACCGGATGAACATGGCAAGAGCAGAGAATTTTACCCGATAAGAGCGATGGTAAGGATGGAGAATCTTACCCGGTAAGTGAGAGTGACAACTCTTACCCGAGTAAGAATTTACCGAATAAATTGTTGTATACGTTACCATTGTGATGATTACAATCTTACCCGGTAATGTAAGTTAGGGACCGTTTACTAAACGCTTACCCCGGTAAGTGCTTACCATTTCATTTACCTTATTGGATGAACATCGCAAAGGCCGAAAATTTTACCCGGTAAGAGAGATATAAGGATGGAGAGTCTTACCCAGTAAGTGGAGGTGACGACTCTTACCCAGTTAGTGTTTATCTGGTAAATTGTTGCATACAATAGCTTTTTGATGAACTACAATCTTACCCGGTAAAATAAGTTAGAGTATCGATTTTTACTCGTAAGCGCTTACCTAGTAAGCATATGAGTAAACGACCCCTTAGTTTGTCGAGTTTTATCGATAACGACCCCTAAGATGATTTTTAAATTGGTTGCACATACAAAATTATAATTAAAAATCATATGAAAATAGTTAATTGAATAAAAATAATTAATATAAAAAAAAAACAATATATCAAAAACAAAATTTGTTTTCTAATTTTTTGTTCATTTATAGTCATCCGAGTGATGAGACGTGCAGTCATAATAAAAAATGTTGTATCGTTAAATTCATGCTATAATTAAACAATATGAAATGAAATAAGAGTATTTTAGTATATGTTTAACCAAATCTAATATATTTTAAATTGTTATAAGCATAGATCACGAAATATTAAGCAATATTTTATAAGTCACAGAGAAGCTTTTGATCCCAAGCATTGTGGCAACATCAACCACTGAGAACACCATATCCCCTGAAACAATTTAAAGTCACTGAGCCATCCATATGACCATTAGCAATCCACGCTGGCACCTCATCCTCCACAGTGCACCATGAGCACTCAGTTTCACCACAACCTTCAGCTTTCGAATTCTCATCAACACACACTTTAGCCTCTACTTTCACTATATGTTGCATTTGATACAACAACTGAAACCTCTTAAACAACCATCTCTGTTGCACTAAATTAGGGCCCTTAGCATACCACAACATCTAATGTAAAACCAACCATGTAAATTGGAATCATAGTTAGAGATGACAAATTTAACTCCAGTAACATAGACGTAAAGAATGCATACTGCTTTATACATATTAACTCAATCATCATATAAGAACTCAAACCTTTTTGTTAACATCTAAAGATTAACAACCTTATTGCAGGACTATCATATGTCCATCTCATCTTATTTTAACACAAAAGTTTCACATAAAACATTTAGAAAATATCAACTTCATACCTTCTACACATGTAATCAGGCAAAGATATCTATACATAACAAAACCAAGGGGTTAGTAAGAGGTTGTTTGGCAGTTGCTGAATGGTTTGGTGCAGAATGATTAAGGGGTCAGAATGATTAAGAGACTCTTATGATATAATGCAATATGAAATATGGTTGTTTGGTAATTGTTCAGAATGTAATCAGGGCGCTTAATGGTTAAGGGAGACCCAGGATAAAAAATGATTCAGATGGTTTTGAAACCATTAAGAGACAACCTTTTCTTTCTGCCAAACAGGATTCACCTCTTAACGATTCAGAGGTTGTCTCTTAATGGAACCATTAAGAGGTAAACAAACAACCCCTAAGCCAAGCTAAAGTGCGAAGTCAATGATTTCAATTCAACTCAAATATTTGAAACAAAGCTCCAATTCAGTTTCTTGAATTAAGTAAAGAAAAAGCAAAATGGGATAACACACAACTAAAAGAGCAATAAAAAAACAAAGAACGCATAGGTAAAAAAGTCTACGTCAACAAACTAAACTGAAGTGAAATTAGTTTTACATTAATACTCTTTCTTCATCTCCATAAAGAATATCCAAAATACAGGAGATTCTTCACCATTACCAATATTAGGTTGTATAAGGAAAAGGAGATTTTATGAAGAGAAAAAAAGAACACAAAACAAAAAAGGGAGAGGACACAAGTTAAAAAGTAAAAGAAACATGTTGGAACAATACTTAGGGGCCTCTTACCGGATCACTTAACTTAACTGGTGAGCATGAAAGGACCGATAATCTTACCCAGTAACAAATATAGCAAGATCCGAAATTCTTACATGGTAAGTGATTGTGGTAATTCTTAACTGGTTAACGCTTATCAGGTGACAAACGCTTATGAACTACATTACTATGCCAATTTGATGGCCAATAATCTTACCCGGTAACAAATATAGCAAGAACCGAAGTTCTTACCGGGTAAATGACCGTGGTCATTCTTACTTGGTTAACACTTACCGGGTGACAAACGCTTACCAACTACACTACTATGCCAATAATCTTACCCGGTAACAAATATAGCAAGAACCGAAATTCTTACCGGGTAAATGATCGTGGTCATTCTTACCTGGTTACACTTACCGGGTGACAAACGCTTACCAACTACACTACTATGCCAATTTGATGGCCAATAATCTTACCCGGTAAGGTAAGTGAGGGTAGCAACTCTCCATCGGTTAGCGTTTGGTGGACGGCCTTTAGCACTGCAAGTGACTTTTAAGGGTTTAACTTAAAGGTATTATGGACTCTTGATGCACAGAGGATGCCCAAAAAGTCTTGTAGCAACATGTTATTTTTGCCACGATAAAAATATAGTCATATCTATAAATAATAAATGCATATTGGAAAAATCATCACAAAAACAGTCTTGTGGGGATCAAATAATCACAAAATATTAGGCACAAACCCTTAAAGAAACATAGCAGCAGAATTGAAGAGATTTTCAATTTTAATATTGTTAAAAAAATCATAAAAAATATCCAATTAAATAATTAATAGTAAAACATCTCTTAAAAGCAATGTATGACCTAACCTTTGCGTATGGGTGCAACTATACAACCAAAAAACATAAAATGAAAATGCTCTAAGTACATAAAAACGGATCAATGATGAGACTTCATACTTTAGACCCACCAGGGGAAATAGTATGTACATCGGTTTTACTAATTTACTTATTGATGAACGAAAAACTAACATACCTAGCAAAATAAGGGAGTATTTTCTTCCCGCTCATAATACCACCTCCTTACAAAAGAAATCATTTACCCCTAAATCATTTTATGCATTTGACAATAGCTGAGATCAAGATTAAAAATAAAATTTAAAACCCAATACTAACATACAACACATAAGAAAAAAAAATGCAATGGCCATCAAATTGAAAAAATCCAAATTAACCAATGAGCAATTAATGCTCTGAAAAAGATATTAAAGATTACGAACTTGAAAAATCATAACAACAACTTCTTAATGCATTCTTCTAGCATCAACACAAATGTATTCTACCATAATGTTTATCAAGTCCTTGGATAAACAAACAAAAAATGTTACCTTATTATGTTATACATAGGCTTTCATTGAGGATTCCTATACGTGCATAACTCTGACTTTGGAGTGAATATGTTTCCCATAAAAATGTGTTCTGGTTTCAAGAAAAGACACTTTGTCGATAAAGAAATCAGAAAAAAAATTGTACTTACATTCTTGGTTGAGTTGCCGATCCACCAGATAATGATTTTGTAAAAACTGCTTTCCCAAGGCGTAGAAACCATTTGTGGATGCAACTACTTGAAAATTTGTAATAACTTCTCATTGCATATTTTAACATACACATGTTGAAGATATAATGATTTGTGTGAATAATCCACTCTTATCATTATTTGTTTCATTTCATGGACTAATGACCATTGAAATATAAATGTGAGAAACATGGGTACCAAGAGCAAATTATTTATTGAATATATATAACTATTAACAATTGAAATAAAAGTTGAGATAGATTATGTCTAAGAAACCAATGATGTACAAATGGCTATGTCTGGCTATACCTCTCGATTCCAATAGCCATCGTGCCCCTCACTTGCATAATTTAGAGCCAACATGTGAAGCTTAGTTAAAATATATCATACGTAAAAATAAAACTTGAACTAAAACAACCCAGGAAAATGAAGGAAAATGAGGTAAGAGAACCAACTAAACAGATATTCCAGCAGCCTCTAGATGTGGTTGCTTTGATCCAATGTTTCTGTCATCCACTTGATTTTCTGCATAAATTGAGAAAAAGATAGGAAAGGTTTTGATGTTTAAGGCACGTTCAATGTTGATCTTATTTGTAGGTTATATGATATTTTGGCATCCTTCATTTGATTACCAGGTAAGCATTCACATTTCAAAGTTCAGGAAAGTTTACACACATCCTCTGTCAAATTGTTCCAAATTGTTTTTTTTTCCTCTTGATTCATGAGGTTGTAATGAGATTGATTTATTGGTAACTGACAGATGATATTCATCATTATGAGAAACTTAGTATTGATCTCATGATAATACTCCAAAAAACATATGATAACTTTAATAATATACATACATATATATACACACACGACAATGATGGCTCAAAGATACTGTAACATCCGTAATTGCAGGTAAGTATGAGGCTTTGTTAATCTTATGTATACGTGTTTATCAAAGTAGAAATTATATGCTTAATTTCCATTGCCGTCTATGTTAGTTGCTTGGTGTCGGATTGGAAGTTTTGACTAGCAATTGTTGGGCAGTGAGCTACGCGACTTAGTCGCGGGTGGAAGTCGCAGCACAAGCCGCGTAGTCCACTAGAGTGTGCATGTTTGAGGAACCTCGCGACTTACGCCGCGGGTGGAAGTCGCGGCACAAGCCGCGTAATCTACTGGAGTCTTCACAAGTTGAGTACACGGGCGACTTATGCGGCGGGTGCAAGTCGCGGCACAAGTCGCGATCGACCTGCATTCCCCAAAATCCCTCTTTGTCCGATTTTCTTCCATATTTTTCTCACATCTCTCTCTTGGCGATTTTTGGAGTTCTTAAATCAGTTCCTTTTCTCTCAAAACCCTAACCCTCATAAATATAACCTATCTTGGTGGTTAGATCTTCACACTTGCATTTATTATCATCAAATAAGCATTCACTAGGTTCTCAAGCTCAACTTCTCATCTCCAAGTCTCATCTTCAACTTCTAGGGTTTTATCTTTTCTAGGTTTTGGTTCAAAACCTAGATTGTGAGTTTACTAAACCTTTGTCAAAAACTAGATACACATCTTATGCTTATATTATGGCTGATTATCTCTATATGTCCAAATACTTGGGGATTTTCTTATGAAGAAATGTGGTTATATGTGAAATACTATGGTGTACTCTAAATGTGCAAGTATTGGGGCTTTTCCTCTTGGATGCATAATATGTATATGTTGATATGATAAATGTATGCATGTATTGATGAAGATGGTTTCTAGTGGGATTATCTTGTGGTAATATCTAATATGCATGATAAGAAAAATGGTCATTTGGGTCTCTTGTTAGACTTCTTGTGATTAGGATGGTAATATTGTACCCGTAGTTGGTATTGAAATATGTTGGGTTAAAAATACACTTAAAGGACCTCCTATATGCATTATGTTGGACGAACCAAGTCAGTAGACACTAGGAGGATGTAGTCTCGGGCGCCATTGTGATGGTATGTGCCTAGACCTCCGCTATTCGAGGAATTTCCTTTTGGTGTAGTCCTCGAGTGTGTCGGGCCTTTAGGATGTTCCTTGTTGAAGGGCATCAAGGTATATCGACTCTTGGGTGGAACTTGATTGGTGCTATGGGTCTCCCCTATTGACTCCACATATATTGAACTCTGGTTAACTGCTGATAAGAATTGTAACTGTTCATGCATGCTTATTATTGTTCAACTCACTAGGCTTTTTGGCCTAACACTTGTTTGGTGTCGATGTGTATCTCAGGTTCTAACGGCGTAGGTCCTAAGCAGGTTTAGATGCTTTGGGGTGAGAGCTTGGGGATTTTGCACTTGGACGCTTATTACTTTTGGAAAAGAATTGTTAGGTTATAAATAACAACCATTTTGTAATATCTTTTCTAGTTGTAGAAATTAGATTGGTTGGTTGTTAATTTATTGTCCGTTTATATTACAATTGTGATTAAACAGATTATTTATATATTATCCATTTTTGGGAGGCTCTTGCTATGGCAATTTTTGTATACCTCATGTCCGTTTTTCGGATTTTTGTTATCCCTATTTTTAGGGTGTTACAAGTTGGTATCAGAGCATTAGTTTAAGTGAATTAGGTATTGTTTTAGCATATCTAGACTTAAGCTTTAGACTTTATGACTTCACTGTCCACTTGGGGTAGGAATCTGATGGCACTAATTATTTAGTGCCATTATGCTCTTTTTCTCTTTCTTTTAGGATAGTTTTTACCTTCTAATCCCAACCTTTGAGTCATTGTAGTTCATTATTTTATCTTTTCTTGTTTCTTGGAGCTAAAGATATGACGAACTTGTTTTATTGCATTTGGATAAGCTAATTGGTGTATTTTTGGGCAGATTTATAAGTGCAACAGGTTGCAGCATCCCTACAACAGCCGTATATGGAGCTTAATGGACAAGCTAAGAGGAGCTTATTGCAGAAAGACTTTTTTGAGTTATGGATCTGACTTTTGGGAACCTTTTAGACTAATATTTGGCTGATATGTATTTTGTGGTTAAACACTTTATTGTTTTTTGGATGTTAACCTTTGGATAATATGTCTTTGTACTTTAAGTACTTTATTAGTGGTAATTACTCTTTTGTGCCACTCCCTTTTAGTATAAAAAGGGAGCTTGGGTTTGTAGTTTAGGGGATCCATTATCCATTATCTATTGTCTCATGTTATAATTGCAAGAAATCATTTGGTTATCTTCTCTTGTTCTTTAGTTTATGCTTTATTCTTAGCTTTCTTTAATTAGTTCTTTACATTATTTGCACTTTACATTATCGTCATTTTATTTCTTGTAATTTATATTCAGTCATTTACATTTATGCATTTATTTTCCGTCATTTATCGCTTTATGTCTTTAAATATGAGTAGCTAATTTATTTAGCTCGGGTGTAAGATAAAAGGGTGAGATTTTAAACCAAAGAAAGGTGGACATTGTTTCGCAATAACAATGTTCCATCATTTCATTTCAAGTTTTATAAAGTTCAATGACACATCTTGACGAACTGATCACTTGCTAAAGTGTTAAAGTGCGGTTGACTTAGAGATAAGCTACCAAAAGCACGTCAGTTTGAATGATATAAGAAGTAGACTTGAGAGAGTTGTTTTTTTATTTATAAACTGATTTATTCTCGACAAGTTGATCGCTAGTCATTAGTGTTAAAGTGTAGAGGACTTAGAGATAAGCCCCTTCGAACACGTCAACTTGAATGATATGGGAATCGGCTCGAGAGAGCGTTTTTAGATACAAAGAGATTTGATCGTCCATATATTTTGAGGACTTTATTCTACACTATAAATAGCTGGAGGCTGCACAGAGATGTGTTTAGTCGAATCTAAACAGTAGTGTGAATATTGAAGTCCGAGAGGAATACCCTCAAAATAGATGGTGGATCTAGTTATGGCCAACTCATGCTGCAGCATGTCTGTAGCATAAGTCTGCTGGAATTTGTGTTTAAATCTCACCTAAATGTCTTACACCCGTGCTTGCTTTATTATTCTGTTAATCTAATCAAGTGACAAACCAAACCAAATCAAATCTTCAAAATCGCAATCTGAAATCATTTCTTTCTCTTACTTTTTAATTAACTTTTACTCCAATCTATGTGGGACAATATCCGGTACTTTATCGTTTTATTACTTGAAAGACGATATTAGATCTCATTGTATACTTGCTTTGAGGTTTAATTAGCACACGTCTATAAGTGTATTCAAAGCACTATCAGAATCCTAGGTGGGGAGAGCGTTAGGATTACGGAATTACTATAATTGAAAGTTTTGATGATGGTGACAAGAATTCTTGTGTATGATTCGTTCATAATTCCACTTAGCTACTGCTATTATGAATGCATTGTTACGTGAGCATGCTTGGTTTACTATTATTGTGATAATTGATGAAGGTATTAGTACGTACAATGAGTTCAACTCGTTTAGTCTTTTCTCAATCTATTTCTCGTACGTGTATGGCAGATTGAGATGGTAAACACTCGAAGTAGGTTACCAAATACCCCAGAGGGCCACTTGGAAGTGGAGTCTACCGCTGATCGGCCTCCTGTGGGCGTAACTACCGAGGGACCTCCCATGCCCAATCTCTTGGGAGGAGGACCTGAGCACATTCCGCGCCGGAACCTCAACGCGGATAATGCCATCATGGAGGAAGTGACCATGGAGACCCGGATTCGGGATAGCATGATGTTAGCCATGAACTCCGCCATGGCCCAACAACAAGAGTTCTTCATGAAACTCTTAGAAGATCGAGACGCCATTAATCGTCAACCGGAAACAATGGCGGAAAACATTGTTGTGGGGTCGGGTGGACCAAATGTGGTATATGTAGAATACCCATCTGATGATGGGAACAAGACGAAGACTAAGGGGTGCACCTACAAGGCATTTCTGGGGTTCCACCTTAAAGAGTTTGCGGGATCAGACAACCCGGTTGCATGTATGTACTGGCTCAAGGAAGTGGAAATGGCCTTTGAGTCCAGTGAGTGTGATCCCTCTCAACGGGTCAAGTTTGCTTCTCAGCTACTTCGGGGAGAGGCTCTGATTTGGTGGAATCTCACTAGATCCGCCCTCACTCCGGAAGTGCTGGCTAAACTAACCTGGCCGGTGTTCAAGGAGAAAATCATGAATAAGTATTGTAGTGAGCGGTCATTGGACAAGCTGGAGCGGGAGTTCCGAAATCTGAAGAAGGGGACTCTGTCCATTGTCGAGTACTCCAGACTCTTTTTGGAGAAACTGAATTTGGTGGGACATCTGGTCCCTGATGAAAGGTCAAAGATTAAGGCCTATCAACAAGGTTTACCGGCCGGGATGCGAACGACGGTAAGAAATGCTAGGGGCTCGACCTTGCAAGAGGTCATTGAAGAGTCTTTGCTCATTGAGGATGACATCAATGCGGGCAAGGAGGAAAGAAGTCAGGCTGGTGAGAAATGGAAGTGGGAAGGTCCGTCTAGGCCCGTTCGTCAATCAAGACCCTTTGCAAGTGGAAGAGCGGGTGATCAACGTCGTGAGGATCGGTGGTACCACAAGTGCAGGTCAAAGCACTCGGGGTCGTGCGCTACAAAGACTCACTCCGGTCCAGCCGAGTGTACCAAGTGTGGTAAGAAGAACCACACAACCCGAGAGTGTTCTCTCCGTGTGTCAGTGTGCTATGAGTGCGGAGAATCGGGGCATATGAAGAGGAGTTGCCCAAAGCTAGTGGGAGGAAATGGTGGAAATTCTGTGGGTTCGACAGCCAGAGTCGAGCAACCATCAAGGGCACCGAGTCGAGCTTTCCGGATGACTACTGAGGAGGCAAAGGAGACCGCTGATGTTGTTTCGGGTACGTTTCTAGTAAACTCCTTGTCGGCTCATGTTTTGTTTGATTCGGGTGCTACATGTTCTTTTGTATCGAATACCTTCTGTAAACAATTCACTACTTCTATTAGTGTCCTCCCCGATGCGTTAGTAGTAGAAATAACTATTGGGGATCAAGTGATCATTCGAGACCGTTTTTGTGATTGCACTTTAGAAATTGATGGGAGTCCTTTTGGAGTAGACTTACTACCTATGGCTATAGGTGGGTTCGATGTGGTTATAGGCATGGACTGGTTAATAAAACATAAGGCGGACATTTTTTATTCTAAAAAGATGATCCAAGTGCCATTGCCGGGAAATGGTGTGGTTATCATTTATGGGGAGAAAGGAAAGAGGAATAATCCCATTATTTCTTCTCTCAAAGCTCGCAAGTTTCTAGCGAAGGGTTACCCTTCGTATTTGGCCTATGTGGTAGACGCAAAGAAAGAGAAGAAGTCGGTAGAAGATGTAAAAGTGGTGCGAGATTTTCCGGATGTCTTTCCGGAAGACCTACCCGGGTTGCCACCGATACGACAAGTATAGTTTCAGATCGACCTCACTACGGGAGCGACTCCGATAGCTCGTGCTCCATATCGTTTGGAGCCGACAGAAATGAAAGAGATGATGAAGCAACTTCAAGAATTGTTGGAGAGGGGCTTCATTCGACCGAGTTCGTCACCGTGGGGAGCACCGGTACTGTTCGTGAAGAAGAAGGATGGATCCATGCGAATGTGCATAGATTATCGGGAGTTAAACAAGGTCACGGTGAAGAACAAATATCCTTTACCTCGTATCGACGATCTTTTCGATCAACTTCAAGGCGCGGGATGTTTCTCCAAGATTGATCTTCGATCCGGTTATCATCAGGTGAGAGTGAAGAAGGAGGACATTCCGAAGACGGCTTTCCGAACGCGATACGGTCATTACGAGTTTTTGGTGATGCTTTTCGGTCTAACCAACGCTCCGGCCGTGTTCATGGATTTGATGAACCGTGTGTGTCGCCCATTCTTGGATAAATCTGTGATCGTCTTCATCGACGATATTCTAATATATTCAAATGATGAGTCCGAGCATGGGAAACACTTACGGGAAGTACTCGAAGTCCTAAGAAGGGAGAAGTTGTTTGCAAAATTCTCCAAGTGCGAATTCTGGCTCCAAGAGGTGCAATTCTTGGGGCATGTGGTATCAAAGGACGGCGTAAAGGTGGATCCGGCAAAGATTGAGGCAATGATGAGTTGGGAGCCTCCAACAAGTCCGACAGATATTCGAAGCTTCTTGGGCTTAGCGGGATACTACCGGCGTTTCATTCAAGACTTCTCCAAGGTAGCGACTCCGCTCACTTCTCTTACAAGGAAGAACGGTAAGTTTCTTTGGACTGATGCACAAGAGCAAGCCTTTCAGATGCTCAAGAGAAAGTTGTGCGAAGCTCCGATCTTGTCCTTACCCGAGGGATCGGAAGGCTTTGTTGTGTTTAGTGACGCTTCCAAGATGGGGCTTGGGTGTGTCCTAATGCAAAGGGGGAAAGTAATAGCCTACGCGTCGCGACAATTAAAGGATCATGAGAATAATTATCCGACTCATGATTTGGAGTTGGCGGCGGTAGTTTTCGCGTTAAAGTTGTGGCGACATTACTTGTATGGGACGAAGTGTACCCTTTTCACCGATCACAGGAGTCTCAAATACATCTTTGATCAAAAGGAACTCAACATGCGGCAAATGAGATGGCTTGAGCTCTTGAAAGATTATGATTGTGAATTGCTTTATCATCCCGGTAAGGCCAACGTGGTGGCGGATGCGTTGAGTCGAAGGAGTCACGATGGAGGTATCAAAATGTCCCTTACAAGAATCGATGTGGTGTCGAGTTTGTTGGAGAGCATATGAACGAGTCAAGTGGAAGCGCTTAAAGAAGAGAACCTCAAGGCCGAGGTTATGACCAAGCAAAAGGAACTCTTAACGGAAGATGGTCGTGGTCTCAAACTCTTCCAAGGGCGAATTTGGGTGCCGAAGGTTGGGGGAAACCGTGACTTACTTATCGGGGAAGCGCATAAGTCGAAATATTATATACATCCCGGTAGCACAAAGATGTATAGAGACTTAAAGCTGAATTATTGGTGGCCGGTGATGAAGCTAGACGTGGCTAGCTATGTGGAGAAGTGTGTCACGTGCCTTCAAGTCAAAACGGAGCATCAAAGACCGTATGAAAGTTTGCAACCTGTCCATTCCCGAGTGGAAGTGGGACAACATCACCATGGATTTTGTGACAAAGCTACCGAAGACCTTG
Source organism: Arctium minus (assembly GCA_954870635.1). Taxonomy (NCBI): domain Eukaryota; kingdom Viridiplantae; phylum Streptophyta; class Magnoliopsida; order Asterales; family Asteraceae; genus Arctium; species Arctium minus. Next base: position 118,558,877 of record OX941083.1, on the reverse strand, counting down.
CGTGGCCACGATACCATTTGGGTGATCGTGGATCGGTTGACCAAGAGCGCGCATTTTCTTGCAATGCGGGAGAACTTGCCAATGGAGAAGTTGGCTAAACTGTACATCGACGAGGTGGTGTCAAGGCACGGAGTTCCACAATCTGTAGTATCGGATCGGGATAGTCGCTTCACTTCGAACTTTTGGACTAGCTTGCAAAAGGAGTTGGGCACTAGACTGAATCTGAGCACGACATATCATCCCCAAACAGATGGTCAAAGCGAGAGGACAATCCAGACGTTAGAAGATATGTTAAGGTCGTGTGTTATAGACTTCGGGGGAAGTTGGGATTCACACCTACCTTTGGTGGAGTTCGCCTACAACAACAGTTACCATTCTAGTATCGGAATGGCACCGTTCGAGGCATTGTACGGGCGGAAATGCAGGACACCGGTTTGTTGGTTAGAAGCGGGCGAGAAGCAGTTCGTTGGGCCGGAAATAGTTCAAGAAACGGCGGACAAAGTGAAAGATATCTGGGAGAGGCTAAAGACGGCTCAAGACCGACAGAAAAGCTATGCGGACAAGAAAAGAAGACTGGTTGAGTTTCAAGTGGGCGACCGGGTCATGTTGAAAATATCTCCGTGGAAAGGGATTATACGTTTTGGGAAGCGTGGGAAGCTTAGTCCTCGTTTCCTTGGACCTTTCGTCATTTTGGAGAAGATTGGTTTACAAGCCTACTGGTTGGACTTACCACCGAAAATGGATGAGATACATCCTACATTTCATGTATGCTACCTTCGGAAGTGCTTAGCCGAAGAGGAAAGCGTTATTCCTTTGACTGAAATTCGAGTGGACAATGGAAATCGTTGCGTTGAGGAACCAGAGGCGATCTTGGAGTCAAAGGTGAAGAAGTTGCGGCACAAAGAAGTAGTTATGGTTAAAGTCCAATGGAAGCACCATAGGGGTGCTAACATTACTTGGGAGTCCAAAGACGATATGAAGAAGCGGTATCCTCACTTGTTTAATCTAGTGTAAGATTTCGGGGACGAAATCCAAATTAGGTGGGGAGGATTGTAACATCCGTAATTGCAGGTAAGTATGAGGCTTTGTTAATCTTATGTATATGTGTTTATCAAAGTAGAAATTATATACTTAATTTCCATTGCCGTCTATGTTAGTTTCTTGGTGTCGGATTGGAAGTTTTGACTAGCAATTGTTGGGTAGTGAGCTACGCGACTTAGTCGCGGGTGGAAGTCGCGGCACAAGCCGCGTAGTCCACTAGAGTGTGCATGTTTGAGGAACTTTGTGACTTACGCCGCGGGTGGAAGTCGCGGCACAAGCCGCGTAATCTACTGGAGTCTTCACAAGTTGAGTACACGGGCGACTTATGCCGCGGGTGCAAGTCGCGATCGACCTGCATTCCCCAAAACCCCTCTTTGTCCGATTTTCTTCCATATTTTTCTCACATCTCTCTTTCTTGGCGATTTTTGGAGTTCTTAAATCAGTTCCTTTTCTCTCAAAACCCTAACCCTCATAAATATAACCTATCTTGGTGGTTGGATCTTCACACTTGCATTTATTATCATCAAAGAAGCATTCACTAGGGTTCTCAAGCTCAATTTCTCATCTCCAAGTCTCATCTTCAACTTCTAGGGTTTTATCCAAAACCTAGATTGTGAGTTTACTAAACCTTTGTCAAAAACTAGATACACATCTTATGCTTCTATTATAGTTGATTATCTCTATATGTCCAAATACTTGGGATTTTTTTATGAAGAAATGTGGTTATATGTGAAATACTATGGTGTACTCTAAATGTGCAAGTATTGGGCATTTTCCTATTGGATGCATAATATGTATATGTTGATATGATAAATGTATGCATGTATTGATGAAGATGGTTTCTAGTGGGATTATCTTGTGGTAATATCTAATATGCATGATAAGCAAAATGGTCATTTGGGTCTCTTGTTAGACTTATTGTGATTAGGATGGTAATATTGTACCCGTAGTTGGTATTGAAATATGTTGGGTTGAAAATACACCTATAGGACCTCCTATATGCATTATGTTGGACGACCCAAGTCAGTAGACACTAGGAGGATGTAGTCTCGGGCGCCACTGTGATGGTATGTGCCTAGACCTCCGCTATTCGAGGAATTTCCTTTTGGTGTAGTCCTCGAGTGTGCCGGGCCTTTCGGATGTTCCTTTTTGTAGGGCATTAAGGTATATCGACTATTGGGTGGAACTTGATTGGTGCTATAGGTCTCCCCTATTGACTCCACATATATTGAACTCTGGTTAACTGCTGATAAGAAATGTAATTGTTCATGCATGCTTATTATTGTTCAACTCACTAGGCTTTTTGGCCTAACACTTGTTTGGCGTCGATGTGTATCTCAGGTTCTAACGGCGCCGGTCCTAAGCAGGTTTAGATGCTTTGGGGTGAGAGCTTGGGGATTTTGCACTTGGACGCTTATTACTTTTGGAAAAGAATTGTTGGGTTATAAATAACAACCCTTTTGTAATCTCTTTTCTAGTTGTAGAAATGTAACACCCTGGATTTTCATTATACATATCGTTGTAATCTTGTGTTTAACCGTTGTCGTTAACACCGTTAATAGTTTATCGTTCGAATGCGTGGTTTTCGGTGAAAATGTGAACTTTCAGTGAGTTTCGCGACTTGCTCGCAACTTGGAGTCGCGGCATAAGTCGCGATGTCCACTGTTGATTTTGGGTTTATGAGTTCGCGACTTGCATGAGAGGGGTAGTCGCGGAATTAGTCGCGAAAGCCTCTGTTGGTTTTAGGGTTTTATGGCACGAGCGAGTTATACCGCGAGCTGAGGTCGCGGCATAACCCGCGAATCCCCCTGGACCGACTTAAGGGTTCAGTTTCCAAAATATCTCATTTATCTCAACCTCTTTCTCTCTATTCTCTCTCTAAATTTCAATTCTCTCTCTAGAGTTTGGTGTTTATTATCTAGTTTTCGATCCGAGGTTCCGGTGTAGAAAGCTTCGGCTTGTCAAGAGGGTCGATATCTGGTTTTTCTGGTTTTATCCTAAAACCTACTGGTGAGTTCCTACTACCATTTTACAAACTTTATACATGTCAAAACTCTTATTTGCGAAATCCGAAGTATTTCTACGGTATGATTTCATGTTCTCTACATTTTGATACAAATGAAGTTTTTTGGTAATTTTCGGGGTTCCCGATCAGTTTTGACTAAAATGACTGGTTCCGCCTTATTAAAAGTAAAATGATGTTTTACTTATCTATGTTGGTGACTTATTGAAAGAATGTATATAAACTGGTTTTATGATTATCTTCCTTACCAACAGTTGGTCTGGAAAATGACATTTTGAAATATAAATGTGTTGAAAGTTGTTTATCTAGCTTTAAAATGGTCACATGAAATATTGTGACAAGTCATGACTATACTAGTGGATCCCTAGGTATCGAGTCGACTTATGGTTGGGAAGGTTGTGCCCCTTCTGTTGTAGTTAGATACATTTGATCTTCGGGGGCACTTGGTACGGTTATGTGAGACCGATTACTAGCCATGGGTCAAATGTAGTCTAACGAAGAGTATGACTGGTTCCTTGGGGGCCTCCCTCACATCGTAGTACGGACCAAAGCGTTCGTGGCCATGGTTCCATGTATTTAGCTCATAACTCGGATTTGTGGCTTACTTTGTGTTCCACTATAATCCTTGGTAAATCGGGTAATCCCCGTCATCGGAAGATGTGTTTTGGACCGGTTGTCCGTATATTATCAAAGAACGATGTTTTGGCATAACTAAACCTTTGGAAGGATTTACTTTGATGCATTTGATTATATCTCTTGAGGTTTATGAACTGTATGTTCTCACTAGGCTTTAAGCCTAACATTTTTTCTCAAATGATATGTATAACAGGTTTCCCTTAGCGGTGGGATGCACAGGGTTTTGAGAGACGAGTTTGGTCTCGAGGCATTTTTGAGATGACTAAAGTGTGTTAATAGTTGGGCATTGTTAAGTCCCATTCTTTTGATGAATTTTGGATTGTCAATTGATGTAATATAGATAGTTATGTTTAGATTAGTCTGTTGATGAATTCTATGTCCGTACAGGTTTTTGTAAAGTCTTAAGGACTGATACACTTTTTGAGAAGTTTATAGCAATACAGATGTCATATTGCCTTTTTTTTTTGAAGTTTTAATTTACTCTGAATTTTAGGATGTTACAAGTTGGTATCAGAGCTTTAGTTTAAGTGAAGTAGGCATGAATGTAAGATGTCTAGACTTAGACCGAGTATGATAAAAATTGATCTGTGAGATTGGGTAGAGCTTCTAAGATGGGTTAGTCTTAGAGTCAACGGAAAGTGCGTTTATCAGGTGTTGTGGCGATCGTGACAAGAACATTTATGTGTTATATGTTCATAATCTCACTTAGCTAATGTTATTATGAGGATATCGTACGTAAGTGTACTTGAATTTCTATTGCTATGACGATTGGTAATGTGGTAGTACGTTTCCTTTGTGTTTATTCCAACTCTTTCTTATCTCTTTTCCTGTTTTGTGAAGCAGTTTGGGATGGTGAGTACGCGTGGTAGACCGCGTACGCGTGTTGATGGTTTGGAAGCGACAGCCTCCACCGTTGGTCAGCCGGAGGGAGTTGAGGTTGTTGTGCGACCACCTGTTCAGCAAGGGCTAGGTGGGGGGGCCAGAGGTCATTCCGCGAGTAGACCTGGCTTCGTCCCACCCAGTCATCAGGGATGCTAATTCCCCGTCTGAGATGATGGCCAGCATGATGTTGACAATGAGGGAAGAGATGGCAAAGCAGCAAGAATTTTTGCTGAAAGTGATTGAGGACCGCGATGTGAACAATCGGAGGAGTGAGAAGGTTGTGGAAAACATTGTAGCGGGTCCTGTAGGCGCTAGTGCAGGGGTCAGGGCTGAGGAGCACGGGATTGTTGGTGCTCCGGAAAATAGGAAAAGTTGTTCCTACAAGTCCTTTCTGGGTTGCAGACCGCCAGAGTTCTCTGGTTCCGACGACCCAATCATGTGTGTGAAGTGGATTCGAGCGGTCGAGCAAGCTTTTGGCTCTTCCAAATGCGGAGATGATCAGAGAGTGCGGTTCGGTACCCAACTGCTGAGGGATATTGCGCTCATTTGGTGGAATGTCATTCAATCCACCCTACCTCCTGCTGTGTTGGCTCAGTTGTCTTGGGCCGAATTCAACAAAAAGCTGTTAGAAGAATTCTGCAATGAAAGAACAATGGACCGAATCGAGAAAGAATTCCGGTCTCTGGTAAAGGGAAACCTGACGGTGAGGGAGTACACCCGTCAGTTCATGGAGAAGCTTGATCTGATGGGGCACGCTGCCCCAACAGAGAAGGATAGGATGAAGGCCTATCTGAATGGCCTACCTGCGGACATGCAATCTATGGTCCACAATTCTAAAGCTTCTAACCTTCGCGAGGAACAAAGCTGAGAAGGCTGTGGTGGGGACTGATAAGAGAAAGTGGGAGAGCAGTTCTGTACCTCCCAAGAGAACCCGACCTTTTGTCGAAAACCGCAGTTTCGGCGGTTATCAAGAAGTCAGATGGTGCTCGAAGTGTCGAACAAAGCACCATGGTAACTGTAACCCCACTTCTAGATTCTGCTTCAAGTGTGGTAAGAATGATCACACCGCCCGCGACTGTTCTGTCGCGGGGATGGTCTGCTTTGAGTGTAAAGCACCGGGGCATGTGAAGAGAGATTGCCCGAAGCTCAAGACGGGTAGCGTTGCGGCAAAGAAGGAGAACCCTCCGAGGGTTCCGGGTAGAGCATTTCAGATGACGGTCGATGAGGCCAAGGCATCCACTGATGTGGTATCGGGTACATTTCTTATAAACTTTGTACCTGCTCGTGTTTTATTCGATACGGGTGCCAGTTTCTCTTTCATATCTAAGTTGTTCCGTCAAAAGATTGCTATGCCCACTACTAGTCTCGAGGATGCATTAGTAGTAGAAATAGCCGATGGTAGTCAAGTTCTGATCCACGATGTTCTGAAGCAGTGTGCTTTTAGTATCGAAGGGAGAGAATTCTCAATCGATCTACTGTCGATGTTAATCGGGGTTTTTGATGTTATGGTCGGCATGGATTGGTTGTCAAATAATCATGCCGAGATCGTATGTTCCAAGAAGTTGATTCGACTTCCCAACCCCTCTGGCGAAGTCATTGTCATCTATGGTGAAAAGAGAGAAGGTGAAGTGGCAATAATCACAATGGCAAAGGTACACAAGTGTTTAGTAAAAGGATGTTCGTCTTTCCTAGCCTATGTGATCGATGCCAAGTTAGAGAAATCAAAGCTGGAAGATGTGAAGATTGTGCGTGAGTTTCCAGATGTCTTTCCGGACGACTTGTCCGGTTTACCACCCGATCGTCAGATAGAGTTTCAAATTGATCTTGTGCCTAGAGCAACACCAATTGCTAAAGCTCCTTACCGTTTAGCGCCATCAGAGATGCAAGAAATGATGGCACAACTCCAAGAGCTTTTGGAGAAGGGCTTTATAAGACCGAGTTCGTCACCCTGGGGAGCTCCGGTCTTGTTTGTAAAGAAGAAAGATGGCACGCTGCGAATGTGCATTGACTATCGTGAGTTGAACAAAGCTACAGTGAAGAACAAGTATCCGCTTCCGAGAATAGACGACTTGTTCGATCAACTTCAAGGAGCGGGTTATTTTTCCAAAATCGACTTACGTTCGGGTTATCACCAAGTGAAGGTGAGAGAAGAAGATGTTCCAAAGACAACTTTCAGAACGCGTTACGGCCATTATGAATTTCTTGTAATGCCTTTTGGTCTAACGAACGCACCGGCGATATTTATGGACTTGATGAATAGAGTGTGCCGACCATTCCTCGACCAGTCGGTCATTGTATTCATTGATGACATACTCGTGTACTCCAAGAGCGAGTCAGAACACGAACAACATCTACGAGAAGTGCTTGAAGTGTTGAGAAATGAAAGATTGTACGCCAAGTTTTCTAAGTGTGACTTTTGGCTTAAAGAGGTACAATTTCTGGGTCACGTTGTCACTCGAGACGGAGTGAAAGTGGATCCCTCCAAGATTGAAGCTATGATGAATTGGGAATCTCCTAAGAGTCCGTCAGAGATCCGAAGTTTCTTGGGTCTGGCGAGGTACTACCGGAGATTTATCCAAGACTTTTCGAAAATCGCTTCTTCCTTGACAGTTTTGACTCGGAAGAATGTGAAGTTTGAATGGACCGAAACACAAGAGAAGGCGTTCCAAATACTTCAAAGGAAGTTGTGTGAAGCTCCGATTTTGTCATTACCTGAAGGGTTAGAAGACTTCGTGGTTTATAGCGACGCTTCGAAAATGGGTTTAGGTTGTGTGTTGATGCAACGGGGCAAGGTAATCGCTTTCGCCTCGAGGCAACTTAAAATACACGAGGAGAACTATCCTACCCACGATTTGGAGTTAGCAGCGGTGGTGTTCGCCCTGAAGCTTTGGCGACACTATCTCTATGGCACGAAGTGTACACTCTACACAGATCATAAGAGCCTGAAGTATGTCTTTGATCAGAAAGAGTTGAATATGAGACAACGGCGGTGGCTCGAGTTTCTTAAAGATTACGACTGTGAGTTGCTTTACCATCCTGGTAAGGCAAACGTGGTAGCCGATGCGTTAAGTCGGAAGGACTATAGTGGATGTATTCGGGCTACCCATTCGAGAATCGAGTTGGTGTCTAGTCTTGTTGAAAAGATCAAAGTATCGCAAGTTGAAGCACTGTTAGAAGAGAATCTCAAAGAGGAAGTCATGACAAAACAGAAGTTACTCTTAACGGAAGATAGCCGTGGGGTAAAACTGTTCAACGGTCGCGTGTGGGTACCCAAGCTTGGGGGTAACCATGATCTGTTGCTTGAAGATGCACACAAGTCCAAGTATTCCATTCATCCGGGAAGTACAAAGATGTACAGAGACTTGAAGCTGCACTATTGGTGGTCGGTAATGAAACTTGACGTGGCGCGTTACGTTGAGCGTTGCGTGACATGTTAGCAAGTTAAGGCCGAACATCAGCGACCGTATGGGAGTCTTCAGTCTCTAGAGATTCCCGAGTGGAAGTGGGAGCATATCACTATGGACTTCGTGACAAAGTTACCTAAAACTCTTCGAGGTCACGATACCATTTGGGTGATAGTTGATAGATTGACAAAGAGCGCTCACTTTTTAGCCATGCGCGAGACATTACCGATGGACAAGCTAGCGAAACTGTACATCGATGAGGGGGTCGCGAGGCACGACATACCATTGTCAATCGTGTCGGATCGCGATAGTCGGTTCACTTCGAACTTTTGGGATGGGTTTCAGAAAGAGCTTGATACACGAGTTAAGTTGAGTACGGCTTACCATCCACAAACCAACGGGCAAAGCGAGAGAACGATCCAGACATTGGAAGACATGTTGAGGTCTTGTGTCATCGATTTCGGGGGTAGCTAGGACTCTCACTTACCTTTGGTGGAGTTCGCCTACAACAATAACTACCACTCGAGTATTGGAATGGCACCTTTTGAAGCATTGTACGGGCGAAAGTGCCGAACTCCCGTGTGTTGGCTTGAAGCGGGAGAAAAGCAGTTCGCCGGACCTGAAATCGTGCAAGAGACGACCGATAAGGTCAAATGTATTCGTGAAAGACTGAAAGCGGCTCAGGATCGGCAGAAGAGTTATGCCGATAAGAAGAAGCGGCCGATGGAATTCCAAGTGGGCGATCGGGTGTTGCTTAAGGTATCGCCGTCGAAAGGTATTTTACGGTTCGGAAAGCGTGGGAAGCTGAGTCCCCGTTTCCTCGGACCTTTCAAAGTGCTCAAGCGGGTAGGTTTGTAAGCGTACCAATTGGAACTACCGCCAGAGTTGAGCAGAATCCACAACACGTTTCATATTTGTTATCTTCGGAAGTGTTTGGCGGAAGAGGAAAGCGTTATTCCTCTATCCGAATTGACAGTTGATGAGGGTAACCGTTGTATAGAAGAGCCTGACGCGATCTTAGAAAGAAAGTCTAAGAAGTTGCGTCACAAAGAAGTCACATTGGTCAAGGTGCAGTGGAAGCATCACCGAGGAGAAAATGTGATGTGGGAATCCGAAGAGGATATGAAGCGAAGATATCCTCATCTTTTTGTATAGTTTGGATTTCGGGGACGAAATCATTCCCAAGTTGGGGAGGATTGTAACACCCTGGATTTTCATTATACATATCGTTGTAATCTTGTGTTTAACCGTTGTCGTTAACACTGTTAATAGTTTATCGTTCGAATGCGTGGTTTTCGGTGAAAATGTGAACTTCGAGTGAGTTTCGCGACTTGCTCGCGACTTGGAGTCGCGACATAAGTCGCGATGTCCACTGTTGATTTTGGGTTTACGAGCTTCGCGACTTGCATGAGAGGGGTAGTCGCGGCATTAGTCGCGAAAGCCTCTGTTGGTTTTAGGGTTTTATGGCACGGGCGAGTTATGCCGCGAGTTGAGGTCGCGACATAACCCGCGAATCCCCTTGGACCGACTTAAGGGTTCAGTTTCCAAAATATCTCATTTCTCTCAATCTCTTTCTCTCTATTCTTTCTCTAAATTTCAATTCTCTCTCTAGAGTTTGGTGTTTATTATCTAGTTTTCGATCCGAGGTTCCGGTGTAGAAAGCTTCGGCTTGTCAAGAGGGTCGATATCTGGTTTTCCTGGTTTTATCCTAAAACCTACTGGTGAGTTCCTACTACCATTTTACAAACTTTATACATGTCAAAACTCTTATTTGCGAAATCCGAAGTATTTCTACGGTATGATTTCATGTTCTCTACATTTTGATACAAATGAAGTTTTTTGGTAATTTTTGGGGTTCTCGATCAGTTTTGACTAAAATGACTGGTTCCGCCTTATTAAAAGTAAAATGATGTTTTACTTATCTATGTTGGTGACTTATTGAAAGAATGTATATAAACTGGTTTTATGATTATCTTCCTTACCAACAGTTGGTCTGGAAAATGACATTTTGAAATATAAATGTGTTGAAAGTTGTTTATCTAGCTTTAAAATGGTCACATGAAATATTGTGACAAGTCATGACTATACTAGTGGATCCCTAGGTATCGAGTCGACTTATGGCTGGGAAGGTTGTGCCCCTTCTGTTGTAGTTAGATACATTTGATCTTCGAGGGCACTTGGTACGGTTATGTGAGACCGGTTACTATCCATGGGCCAAATGTAGTCTAACGAAGAGTATGACTGGTTCCTTGGGGGACTCACTCACATCGTAGTACGGACCGAAGCGTTCGTGGCCATGGTTCCATGTATTTAACTCATAACTCGGATTTTGTGACTTACTTTGTGTTCCACTATAATCCTTGGTAAATCGGGTAATCCCCGTCATCGGAAGATGTGTTTTGGACCGGTTGTCCGTATATTATCAAAGAACGGTGTTTTGGCATAACTAAACCTTTGGAAGGATTTACTTTGATGCATTTGATTATATCTCTTGAGGTTTATGAACTGTATGTTCTCACTAGGCTTTAAGCCTAACACTTTTTCTCAAATGATATGTATAACAGGTTTCCCTTAGCGGTGGGATGCACAGGGTTTTGAGAGACGAGTTTGGTCTCGAGGCATTTTTGAGATGACTAAAGTGTGTTGATAGTTGGGCATTGTTAAGTCTCATTCTTTTGATGAATTTTGGATTGTCAACTGATGTAATATAGATAGTTATGTTTAGATTAGTCTGTTGATGAATTCTATGTCCGTACAGGTTTTTGTAAAGTCTTAAGGACTGATACACTTTTTGAGAAGTTTGTAGCAATACAGATGTCATATTGCCTTTTTTTTGAAGTTTTAATTTACTCTGAATTTTAGGATGTTACAAGAAATTAGATTGGTTGGTTGTTAATTTATTGTCCGTTTATATTACAATTGTGATTAAACAGATTATTTATATATTCCCCATTTTTGGGAGGCTCTTGCTATGACAATTTTTGTATACCTCATGTCCGTTTTTCGGATTTTTGTTATCCTTATTTTTAGGGTGTTACAGATACAACCCCGAAAACACCTAAATACTAATGGATCTAATGCATTATATATTTATCTTACAACAATGAACATATTTGGGCTTCGATAGGGTAATATAAAATATTTTAAAAGACAACAATTCACAAATGTTTCTTTAAAAAAAAAAAGAGTAGAAGACATAAATAGAAGGAAAAATCCAACAACCATCCCTTTTTTCCTCCGGATAGTAGCTTAAAGCCTGAAACTACATCCTTGTGAAAAGACGGAAAGCTTTCTGATCATGCTCATGGTTTAGCCTTCATATATAGATTTATTTCTAACACATTTGAGCCAGACTAAAACAGAGGTATTGATTATAACTTGTATGACTTTGAGAAAAGGTGAACCCAAAGTATAAAACCCCCAAAAAATGTAGAAGATAATATTAAAAAACTCTAGGCTAACAAACCGTAAAACAACCTTTCAGACCTATGACCGTAACGTACTCCTTCTTGGTGGCTTCTGAAATCACCAAATTGAAAACCCCAACAGTCGATCAACTTTCTCAGTTTCTTGAATATGATATCGACAAATGTAGCATGCCCATCTGAAGACCTTAAATTAGCAGTAACCAATACGTACCAGGAAGAGAATCCGTAAACTGCTTGTGATCCGATCGAGTTCTGTAAATCGCTAGAATATTTCAAAGGGATGAAATCGGTTATCAAGATTTCACCAGGGTGTCGATTCCCATTCTTGATGGATGTGGGTAGGGAAACAAAAATGAACTCCTGAATCAAAGGGCAACAGGTAGAGGAGACGAAAAGGTAAACCCTAAGAATAGTCTTTAAAAGAAAATTAAAAATCTGAGAAAAAAGGAAAAGAGCGATTCTCAAACCTGAGAGAGTCAGGGAGTTTCCATAACTTGATGCCATCACTGCATTGAATAAAAAAAATACGAAAATGAAGATAGATGGATCGCAACATTGAAGTGAGAAAGGGCAAGAGAAAGAAGAACACGAAAGAAGAGCACGAATACGGGTTTAGAGGAGTGGGATTGAAGAAGTAGGGCTACAATTTGGGGGTTTTCTTGCTAGTGGGGAAGATGAAAGGTTTGGGATGATAAAAAAATTAAAAAATCCCCAAAAAATTGAGAAGCCAGGGATTTGAAATACTGTTCCCAGAATATGCCACGTCAACATGCCAAGGATTTTCTTTTATATAGATATAGATATAGATTAATGCATACGAATGCAAATAGAAACAACAAAAATATCAAACAAAAAACAAAGCTAAATTGATCACTTACCAGTTACCAATGAGTTTTTATTTATTTATTTATTTATTTATTTAAGCTTTACATATTTCTACTTTCTACCACCACAATAAACATAGAAACAGTAGTTTCCTTAAAAAAAAATAAAAAAACACTGCCTTTTCTTTTCTTTTCTTTTATCTTCATGATACTTAAAAAACAATACATTTCTACATGTGCATATTTTATGGTCAAATGGAATTTAAAATAAGGTTTAAATTATATAATTAAAAAAACAAACAAATAGAAAACAACAACCTAACCTAATAACATGATTTGACAACTTTTATTACCAAGACTGTTTATACATCAATTCATGAAGAAAAAGAATATATTTAAATATTTAAAATAGATGAACAATACTCTTACAATATTATACATCCAAATCATTAAAAAATATCAAAATTTTCAAAAAAATAAAAATAAAAAACATATCTAAAACCTTAAACTACAAACTTGGTCAATTACCAATTTACCATGATTTAGAAAACCTACTTGGTACCAAACAACTAAAAAGTTATATAACATCAAAACCAACAATCTCAACAAAAAATAAAAAGTCATGAGTTTTCTAAGAACATCTCCAACAGCATTGCTAAATTTTTTCTAAAATAAAGAATGGAAAGTCAAAATCTCTAAAAACATTTTCTTCTAACTCCAACAGCTTTTCTATTTTAGAGAATCAATCATTATTTATATTATTATAATATTTCATAATTTATCATCCCAATACATTTAAAAAAAACTTAAAATAAAATGTTAAATATTAAATCCTATTGGTTGGATTGAATAAAATAATATTTTCTCTCTCCAATTTAGAGATTATAGAGAATTCTCTATATTTAAAGATTTTTTGAGTTTTCTCTATTTTAACAAACCATATAGCAAAGTTGTTGGAGAGAAATAGCAAAGAAAAAATCAATTTTTTTTCTATTTTAGCAATGCTGTTGAAGATGCTCTAACAATTCCTTTAACAAAAGTGGATTAAAAAACCTTTGGATTTAATTGTACAATGTTCAATTTATAGAAGCATAAAGAGTTTTCTTGTTTCTTTGACATCATTCATTAATACCAACCCCAAAACCCCCAAATTAGGGGTGTTTGGGATTGCTTATTTAAAACAACTTATGCTTATTTTAAAAAGTGTTTATCAACTTATGCGATGTCAAATCAGAGTTTTTAAAAAAAATGTTTGGATTAGCTTATTGGGTACCAAAATGTAATAAGTTAATAAGTTGTTATTTAAAGGTGGTTGAGATTGTTTAATACATATAAAATAACTAAAAAAAATCATAAGCACTTTTCAAATAAGTTGATGAGTTAAAACCAAATGACTTATCAAAAGTATTTTTCAGCGGTTTGACACCGCTATAAGTCATTTTAATTTTTTCTCATTCAAACACTTAAAAGTACTTATCTCTTATGCCAAATCACAATAAGCTAAAAAAACACCTTAAACAAGCAATCCCAAACACCCCCTAGTTTCCTTGATCATTCTTTAATATGTCAATCCCCCAAAAAGAAACATTTTGACAAAATTAAAACAAATAAGAAAACCCTTTACTCAAATTGAAAATCAAACTACGTAGCAAACTTTCTTCCCATGTGAAAGAAAGATAACAAACAAACCCACTTGTTGTCTCTCTTTTCGGCCCTAAACCCATACGCAACCAGAAAACACATAAACACAACTTCAGATCTACTTCAATTTCACCCTTTTTTTATATATAATCTCCATAATCTCATCTTCAATTATGCACCATCTTTCTAACTACATCGATTTGAGTAGATCCGAAACATAGATTTATTGCAGGTTTTCAATGGGGGCATCCGAATCTGTACCAGTAGCCGACGACGACGATGAAGAAGTCGAAGAAGAAGAAGAAGAAGAAAGGGATGACCATGGCGGCAACGTTACACGACGGTTACTGAGTGAAGACGATAGTTTAATGAAGAAGGTTGTGGAACAAGAGCCGGAGCTGTTACCCTGCCACGCATCGGCGTCGCCGTTGTCTCCTCAGCCGTCGTCGTTCGGGACGCCACGGCTGGCTCCGTCGATCAAGGTGTGGGACCCTTGCAATGTTCTGTCTCCGCCGCCGCAGTTCAGACGGAGTTTCTCCGATGCGGCGGATGAGGATAGGAGTGTGACGGAGTTGTATTTGATATGTGAAGGTGAGTGCCATGTGAATTTACGGCCAGATTTGGTCGGCGGTCGTTGTCCTGAAGCTGCACTGACACCTAATGGGAAGAGACAAGTTAGAGCACTTGCGGTGTTCTTGAAATCACAGGGGATTCGATTCAATGCTGTTTATACATCTCCTTTAGATCGGGCTAGATTCACTGCTCTTCCTATCTGTCAGGTATTCCATCTGTTTGATACACAAGTTATATATATGTATAAGTATGTATGTATATATATATGTATGTATGAATTGTGACTTTGAGGTTTCAAGATTTTGTAGTAGTAGACTGCAAGTATTAGGTTCCATTTGAGATTTATACATAATTTAACATGGAAGTGAATGATTTTGTGTAGCTTGTTGAAGTTTCAAATCTGGTAACTATCTTGTGAAAGGTTGATAGATTCTTCAGGATTGTTGTTTGAATTGTTTGTTGGTGAGATTTTGATTAAGAATCAGTCTTTACTGGTTGTTGTTACCACCAAAGTTCGATTAGTTAACTACAAGGGTGGTAGCGTGGTGGATAAGGATAAGGGGATGATAAAATCAACCTGGGTTTGGGTTCGATTCCTGCCAACTACATATTTCTTTTGTGGTTACCTCGGGGTTGTGGGCGAAGCCTAGAGTTGCAATTTGCCGTGAGATTAGTCTGGGAAAGCTTGAAATCACCCATTTCAAAAGTTTGAAGCCTGTTTCTATAATTTGTAGAGAAGTATATGGGTAGATGCCCATTCTAACACGGATGGTTGAATCTCAAAACAAATCATGGAACTTGAGAAGGGTATTAAGGGGTTGTTTGTTTGCAGCTTAATCTTAATGAGACTGCAACTTATTCAGTTATTTGGTTGCTTATACACGACTGTTTGGTATTGGCTTAACGATATAGAAAGTGACTTATTCAGTCAACATCTTAGGGGGAGCTTATGCAGAATGCCAAGTTTTTTTTTTTTGCAAAGTTGCCCCTCCCATGAAAAAACACGATCCTTCCATCTATAGAAAAAGCCTCCTAAACAAAAATCTTCTCAATCTATACAGGCAAATTAATCCACACAAACCGACACCCAAAACTTAATTCACACAGGACTTAACACTTTAACGCTTTAATATAGTTGTTGTGGTATCTGCTCGGCCAACCTAGCGTTGTGATTTATTCAAGACCGTCTTGTAGAACCAACAAGGATACCATATATCTAGAACTATGGTATTGCAGAGCAGTTGGATGCTCTGCAGAAGGGGGAAATGAATCATGATTACTTTTAAGTTCTAACCCTACAGGCTTCCTCTAAACCGTTCTTAAGTTCGAGCATTGGCCCAACAGCACCCGAGCCGCTGGTAGATTCCAACCTCCCTGGAGGTTAAGGGTTCCAGCTTCGGGTGCAACTAGAGATGACCAAGGCTCCTTGATGTTGTGACAGTTGGCCATTGCCATATTTGGCCAGGAGAGCTTAATCGTATAGAAAACAAGCCATTCCCTTGAAAATTTTCTTTAAGAGCGTTCTAACTTCGATTAGAAGAGACTTTTGTCAAAGATTTCTGTTAGTTTTTATTTCCTCGGGTCTAAAGAGATTTTATGAACCCTCTCAAGTTCACCTTTAACTTCATCTATACGACACCTGACTTTGTAGTTGTCAATATCGGAAGAATAAATGCCATTTATGCGCCCATCAAGCTCATTTATGCATTTCGTCATCCTATTTTACTGTATATCCTCGTTATCGTTAATGTTTCTTTTTTTCTTTTCTTGAGGGAGGTGTGGAAGTGTGCTTTTGGTAGGCTGGACTAGTTGTCCCATGTTTGGTACAACATTAGATTGGACATGACAAAAACACATTTTTATTGTCCCGCCAAAATAGGTGCAACAGAAATTAGGGAGATTTGACAAAATTGGTAAATTACTAAACTACTCATGTTAGATTAAAACCCTAAAATATTCCACGATTCTGTCATGCGCCTACCTCACTCTCGTTCGTCTAGTCCTGTCCGCCTACCAAACGCACCCTTGCTGTTGTGTGAATGGGAATTTGATGTGTTTTAGCTTGTAGTTCTTTCCATCTTAACTTTTACGTTTTGTTTGCAGGAGATGAACTTCTCGGAACACCTGATACAAGCATCGGATGCATTACAAGAGATGAGTCATGGACTTTGGGAAGGCTGCCTGCGTTCCGATGTATACACCCCTGAAGTCTTGACCTTAATGGAGCGATTCCAGCCTGACTTCTGTGCACCTTCCGGTGAATCACTCAGACAGGTGGAATTCCGAATGCTTCAGTTCCTAAACGGAACCGTGGTGTCTTTACCAGAAAAGCTGAGATCCGGGTTCTCACCCACAGGCGAAGAAGGCCTTACGAACTCCATCCAATATCGCGATGGACCTCCATCACCACGATGGGATTTACTCCCAAAGCCCAAACAAGTACTCGCAAGAAGAAAATCCGGCAAAAGCCGACTGCAAATGGTGACGACCACCGGAGATCACGAGGCCGATGACGAGATGTCTCCACGAGACCCTCCAAACCTGAATCATGTCGGGAGAAACAACAACAGCAGCAGCAGCAGCAGCAACCATTGTTTCATTCCATCATCTTGTGTAGGCGTCTTCAGTCACTCGACACCCATCAAGTGTCTCCTCACCGGGGTCCTTGGTTGCAGCCCAGTGATGTTGAACAAGATGTGTGTCGAAGATTCATCGGTGACGGTGCTCCAACATTCGTGGAAAACGGGTTGGCAGATTAAAAGATTAAATGATACCTCCCACCTTAGGCTTATGTAGTTGTGGGATATGCATACGACCAGCTCCATAGACAAGTTTTTGGAGTTGGAGGGATGGTAGGTGATTCTTTCAATTGTGTAGCATGAATTCAAGTATTTATATTTATGATCCATGATTGTTGATTTGGTTTGGTTGGGGTGGGGTTGGGTTGGGTTGGGTTGGGTTGCTTGTATACTCACTGTTCACATTTTGATTTACTTTTAGTAACAACAATTTGGTTTTGGATTCTGTATGTAATAATCATTTTCAGAATCACTTTCTGATGGTTCAAGATTCAATCTTTTTGCTTCAATTGCCCATCAAAACGTCTTCATCTTGATTTTATATGATAAAGATCTTCAAATTCAAACCGCAAATAACCCTAGGAATCAACTCATTTCCTATAGTGATTGAATAACATGCGATAGCGATAACGATAACGCTCCGTAATCGTCTTTCTGCCGTCGATAAAAGTAGGGGTGTTCATCTAAACTGTCAAACCCTACAAAACGCCCACACCGTATTGTAAAGCATGGTTTAAAACTTTCACGGTGTGGTTTGCATTTTTACCAAACCGCACTCGGCGGTTTGCGATTTTGAGTTATCAAATTACGATTCAAACCGCATCGCACTGCACTGCATATTATATATATGTATATATTTTTAATTTTATATATTAATGTGTATATATAGAGAGGGAGTAATTGCAATATTTATGTAATATGTATTTGGCATGTATACATGTTGAGTTTTTTTTGGACTACAGTAACGTTATTGTTGATTTTATAATTAAGTTTTAATTTTATAATTATTGGATTGTAGACATAAAGTGCATTATGTACAAACTGCATAAACCGCACCGCATCACACCTCGCAATGCAGTTTTTTTACGGTTTGAGTTATATCCGGGGCACATAAATGGAATGATGGAGCTAACCTGCTTGCTTCTGCAGGCGATGTTTCCTACATGACCCGATCAATTCAATCGGGCACTCGCCATCTATTTTCATTGTTCAACTCTTTAACAAAACGAAAAAGCCATTTGTTCAACTCTTTGACACGTGGTATGAGATTTATGGACATTATCTAATAGTAAGTATAAAAATAGAAAATCTTTATATATATCCGAACCACTCTTGGTCGTACATCTCTTTATCGAGGCTCAAACCGTATATGCCGTACAATTTGCGGTTTTGCTCTAGGCTATGTTTGGCAAAAAAAATTAGTTTATAAGCTAGTTTTTTTTCCTGGTACATGTTCGGATGGCCATAAACTAGCTTATAAGCTAGCTTATTGAAAAACTACTCATAAACTTTTTGAAAAGCTAGCTTATGAGTTACCCGCTAGTTTATAAACCAAACAATGCCTAAACCTTACCACCAATACCCCTGGATAAAAGGACGCAAGATTTGAGTAATCTGTCATAGTTTGTACAAGAAACCAACGATCAAACGGAGAAGTGGGAAATGAATGAAGATTTCCAAAGCAGCTGCGGTCGCAGTTTCATCTTCTGAGCTCACCATCAATCACTTATCGCGTAGTAATACGAACCTCACAACTTTCTTCAACAAATACGTAGACACCACCAATGTTTGGTCATGGAATTCGGTCATTGCTGACCTTGCTCGCGCTGGTGATTCTGTCGAGTCCCTTCTCGCCTTTTCCGCCATGCGAAAGCTCTCTCTTACACCAAACCGCTCTACTTTCCCTTGCACCATCAAATCCTGCTCCGCCCTCTTTGATCTTCAATCCGGAAAGCAAACCCATTTACAAGCTTTTATCTTCGGGTTTCACCACGATCTTTTTATCTCATCCGCTCTCATTGACATGTACTCCAAATGTGGTCACTTGGATGATGCCCACAACCTGTTCGATGAATCGCCACAACGAAATGTCTTTTCTTGGACTTCAATGATCTCTGGGTATGTTCAAAACGGACGTCCCCATGAGGCTTTATCCCTTTTTAAAGACTTCCTAACTGAAGAGAGCTTGACTGAAAACGAAATCGAAAACGAAGTGTGTGTTGATTCAGTTGCTATGGTTTCTGTTCTTGCTGCTTGTTCTAGTGTTTCATGTAAGAGCATTACAGAAGGGGTTCATGGGGTGGTTGTTAAGAAGGGGTTTGCAGAGAATACATCAATTGGGAATACTCTAGTGGATGCTTATGCTAAATGTGGTCAGGTAGGTGTCTCTAGGAAGGCCTTTGATGAGATAAATGAAAAAGATGCAACAACTTGGAATTCCATGATTGCAGTTTGTGCTCAAAATGGAATGTCTACAGAAGCAATTGAACTGTTTTATGCCATGGTAAGAGATGCAGATGTTAACTATAATGCCGTGACTTTGTCTGCTGTTCTGCTGGCTTGTGCTCATTCCGGTGCTCTGCGATTTGGGAAATGCTTACATGATCAGGTACTTAGAACTTAGTCTTCAAATCATATATGACAGATAAAAAAATGTGTCGGCCCTAGCTAGCTGTGAGTCTATGCCTATGTTTGGCAAACTAGTTGTTAAGCTAGTTATTGACTATAAGTTAACTATTATGTGGCACACACTCCTCCGTGGACGGATTGTCCACATAGACATTACGTAAGTAGCACATACGCAACTTGCATAATGTCAATTTCTTAGTAATGTTATATTGACAAAAGTGGGTTACTTGTCAAGGCGAAGTTTTATGAGTTCTATTTCCGGTCTGGAACACAAGTTGCGTAAGTACTACTTGCGTAATCTCGGCTATTTCAATCAATAAGTTGAAAATATGGCTATAAAGTGATGAGGGGAGGTCACATTTGCTATTTTGGAGAAAACCCCACAAACAATCTGATCCTACTAGGTATGGCAATGGTTTTAAAACTAGTTACGATTTCCGGTGGCTTAAAGTTTCAGGGATGAACTAGAAAAGAAGAAAAATGCTCCTTGGCTTATTTTGTCATAATACATGGCTTGAGTTGTTCCCTTTTGACTTTATAATTAATAAAGCAACTTTGTGTAGATTTCTTGTTAAACAATCGTATGTTTTTCTGTATAGGTTATAAAGATGGGTCTGGAGGAGGATGTAGTTGTAGGTACATCGGTTGTGGACATGTACTGCAAGTGTGGGAGAGTAGGGACTGCACGAAGGACATTTGATCGCATAAAAAAGAAGAACGTGAGGTCATGGACCGCCATGGTTGCTGGCTATGGCATGCATGGTTATGCTAAAGAAGCTCTAGATGTCTTCTATGAGATGATCCGGGTTGGAATGGTTCCAAATTACATAACGTTTGTATCGGTTCTGTCAGCCTGCAGCCACGCTGGTATGGTTGATGAAGGATGGCACTGGTTCCAAACCATGGAACATAAATATTCGGTACAACCAGGGGTAGAGCACTATAGTTGCATGGTCGATCTTTTTGGGCGAGCAGGTTTCCTTAACAGGGCTTATAATCTGATCAAGAAAATGAAAGTTAGACCTGATTTTGTTGTCTGGGGTTCTCTACTTGCTGCATGTAGAATGCACAAAAACGTGGAGCTCGGAGAGATCTCTGCAAGAAAACTTTTTGAGCTCGACCCAAAAAATTGCGGGTATTATGTTTTACTTTCCAACATCTATGCTGATGCTGGAAGGTGGGAAGACGTTGAAAAGATGCGAATATATATGAAAAACCATGGATTAGTTAAAACACCAGGATTTAGTTTAGTTGAATTAAAAGGTAGGGTGCATTTATTTCTGGTTGGAGATAAAGAGCATCCTGATCATGAGGAAATCTATTTGTATTTGGAAGAATTATCTATGAAGATGCAAGAAGCTGGATATATACCCAATATGGCATCAGTTCTACATGATATTGATAAAGAAGAAAAGGAAATGACATTAAGAATCCACAGTGAGAAACTGGCTGTTGCCTATGGGATTATGAATTCTGTTCCTGGCTCAACCATTCAGGTGATCAAGAATCTGAGGATTTGTGGTGATTGCCATGAGACCATCAAAATGATATCGAAGATTGTGAATCGTGAAATTGTGGTTAGGGACTCGAAGCGGTTTCATCATTTTAGTGAAGGTTTGTGTTCTTGTGGGGATTACTGGTGAAGAAGGAAGGCTTTGGAACTTCTGCTGATGATCCTATTGCAGTATTTTGAGAATTCTAAATTTACATCAAGAGAAATATATGTTGAGATTTTTGCTTCCCCCAAGATGGATGCTAGATCATGTATTTCAAATTGTTCTTATATATAAAAGGGAGGTTCTTACATATATAAAGGTTTAATGGACTATGTCTAACTGATGTGGGTTTCAAAAACGTCCCTCTGAAACGTAGGCTGGAAGGTGCTCCCAAGAATGGAGGCGAAAGAGTGTGTTGAGTCTTTGGGTGTTTTACGCCGCTCAGATACTAAATTCAAGCGAAATTACAAACAATGATGGCAAAATTGGAATAGACAAACTGTAGGGATGAAAATCAAGAAATTCGACAAACCACGGGGACCAAAAATGTATTTTACTCTTAAGTTTTTGTGTCATTTGTGAAAACTCTTAATCAATAATTACATATTTTACATTTAGAACCCTTTTAAATGTGTGATTTAGAAGTGACCCCTTAACTATGATTATAGTAATAATTAAAACCCTAAATCCAATTTAATGTTTGAAGTACATCCTATATGTACCCGGTACCGTTGATAGTAACATTGATATATTTTTCGTGGGGTAAAATTACATAAAATGAAACTAGTTTTACTTTTACTTCTATTTACGATAATTATCAATGTGAGATTCTACTACACCCCCTCCAATGGAGACTAGACGGACACGTAATATTCTAGAGTGTGGAGAGGAGACTAGACGACTAATGATTGCCTTGAATAAGTGAATATCGAGTCCCTTGAGTAGGTAGACCTTAGATCTGATAACATGTAAGAGTATATGGAACCTCATTATATTACTCTTCAAAAGGTCTTGTAAGGAGATAAGAGAGGTTCTAACATATGTAGAAGAGAATTGGTCCAAGTGTAGCTGATGTGAGACTCTAACGCTGTGTTCTCTAATCTGGAAAGAAAAGAAAAGAAAAGAAATGGATGGAAAAGAAAGGGAGAGAAAAGAAAGGAAAGGAAAATAATTTTTTCATTTGTGTTCTCGAAATGGAAGGAAAGGGAAGAGAAGGAAAAGAAAGGAAATAGTTTTTCATGTTCTTGAACATGAGAGAAAGGAAAGAAAAGATGTCAATTTTACAAATATACCCTTGTAAAAATATATTCTTATAATGAAAGATTGGGTAGTTTTCTAATTTTAATAATTTCAGTAATTTTTTTTAAATGGTTTTAATTTTTTCCTTTCCTTTCCTTCCCTTTCCTCCCACATTTGGGAGGAAATGTTTGGGAGGAAAGTTATCAATTCTTTCCTTCCGTTTCCTTTCCTTTCTCTCCTAAAAAAGTTTCGAGAACACAAGTTTTTTTCACTTTCCTCTCCTTTCTCTCCCTTTCCTTTTCTTTCCTTCGTTAAATGAGTTTCGAGAACACAGCGTAACAAAAAAAGGAGCAAAATTGGTTCTATTTTAGTACACAATTTGTCATTTTCATATGACACAAACTAACAAAGATTTAACCTGAACCAAATGTATTCAAAAGTTTAATAGATATGATGTTATTTAAAATTTTGGAAACTTAAACTGTTATTAGACAACTTTTTAAGGGTTGTAATTGTATTTTTAATTAACCAAGGACTTTAATCGTCTAACTTCTATATTAAAAGTCTTAATTGTCATTAAATATTATATAAAGGACCAAATTGTAAATTTTACTAATATAAATATGATTAGTTTGATTCTAAACCCTAAAATAATATATTTGATTTGGGTAAAAATCTAGGGTTTTGAAGAAAAGTTCTCCAAGGAGGTTTCAATCAAGGAAGATCTTGAAGATCAAAGTTCTGTTTAGAGATATCAAAGGTACAAATTATTCTTTCTTCGATCTCGATCTAGATTTGTATGGGTTTTCAAATGATATCGTACACAATTTGTTGAGTTTTATATGGTATGAATATGAAATTCTTTAAAGTTTAACAACATTTTAGAGTTTTAAGATGCACACTACTCGAGATGGTATATTTTTTGAAGAATGTGATATTATACAACAAAACTTACACATAGTTTTCGTCTTTGGTGAGGTTTGAAACCCTGGTCTTTAAGGAGGTTGATATCTGCCGGTAATCCGGATATCGAGATCATTAACCATTTGTTTTAAGTAGGTATGTTCTTGCTTAGAGGATTCCTTGATTCTAAACTTTTTGAGTGCCCTAGATTTTGCATCATTTTCAAAATTTCTATCTAGATGGAATTAGACATCAAACTTTCGAAAATTTATATAAAATCGATCGTAAATTTAGATCAATGTCATTCTTGATTCTTTAAAGCCATAAAAGACTCGTCTATTCGATCTTCGCATGAATCCTTAATTGTAAGAGCAATCTACGAAAACTATGGAACTCATCTTTTGCGTTTTTACAAGCACCTACACTTTTTTTCCTTTATTCGTTTCCTAACGAGAAAAGAGTGTTTAAAATTAAATTGTGGTATTGAATCTATTAAATATTTTGATATTATGACCTATGTTGGAATCTTAAAAAATTGAATAGATTTTTCTTTTTTGAAGATTGTGACCATGGTTTTAAATACTTCGTTATGGCGTTCAGGTTTAGGTTCGTCGTCATGTTAACCTCTATGACTCCACTCTAAAACTTGACTTGTATTGTAACGCGTTATGATGCGTTATTTTTAATATATAACTTGAGAAATAAATGATAATTGTTTATGTTATGCCTCATGTCATTTAGAACCTACCTTGATTGTATGTATTGTTCTAATAGATATTGGAGAAGAGAAATTGTGCATAAATAAATTCTACAAATTTATCTTTAAAATGACTAAAGTGTTTAGATCATCTTTAGATACACTCCAAAATGAACATATGTCCGATTTGATTGGAACAATTTTGGAGATTTGCATTTCGTGAAATGATTTAAATTTAAATTTTTTTGGATTTTTGATGTGTTTGGTTTGTAATATAATTGAATTCGTTTTTTATAAGTAATTTGGAAAAACTAGCTTATAAAAATAATTAAAATTATCTTTTTACTAATTGATTACCTAAAGAGGGTGCATATAACAACCCCCTTTTAAATATTTTAAAATATGATTACAAAAAAAATTCTTATGAAATCCCGTCAACTGAACTGACCTATGGGATTTATAATTTCTAAACCCTTTAATTGTAGGATTCAATTAAAATTCCGATATTTTAAATCCACTTTTCCTTCAAACTAAACATAGGATTAGAATGAAATTTAATTCCAAATCCTATCAAATCCCGTAAACCAAACAGTAGTCACTTAGGTAGCGTTTGGTATGTAGACATGATTGGACTAGACTGGACTGGACAAAATTGAACAGGATTGGACAAGACAAATGTTTGTCATGTGTTTGGTACGACTAGGACCGGATATAACAGAACTGGACAAATTTCCCTAAAAGTTGTTTGGTGATTTTATATGTCATATAATAGTTATAAATGACACAAATAATGTATATCTTTAAATAATTTAATTAAAATTTTTTTTTATCTTTTTACATAGTTTACATACATATAAATATATACAAAAATAATGGTAGGAAATTTGAATGAAAATATGAAATAATTGATAGTAGTTCGAAAAAATACGATTTATACAAAAAAATATAATATTTGATTCAATTTGGAAGATCTTTATGAATTGGCGGTGACAATGGATGGTGGTGATCGGTGGAGGTGGCGATAGGCGGTGGTTATGGAGATGGTGGAGAAAGTTGTTGTAGTAGAAGAAGAGGTGGAAGTGTTGGCGATGGTTGGTGGTGGCTACCGGTGGCCGTTGATGGTGGTGGCGGCTATGGGTGGTGATGATCGGTTTTAGTGGAGGTGGTCGATGATGGTAGTGGTGGTGGCGATGGCCAATGGTTGTGGATGAGGTTGTTATGGTGGAGGAATAGATAGAGGTGGTCGCCGATGGTGGTAGTGGTGGTGATGGATAGCGGTGGCCCTTAAGACTAATACCATATTAGAATTATATATCAAATGACGGTAGATCGGTGATTTTTAGTTGAATATTTTAATAATATAATTAAATAAATTGAATATTTTAATAAGATAATTAATGTTAGAGTTGCTAAAATATAATATCTGTCGGAGTTGGATGCAATTTTTTTTAGAGATTTTGATTTTTGTACTCTATTTTAGAAAACTTTAGCATAGTTGTTGGAGAATGTCTTATGACAATACCTTTTTGCATCATCCCACACACCTAATAATTGTTTTTTTCCGGATTATGATAAATGCAGCCCTTGTTAATAACATATACAATGCAATGTTTTTACAAGCAAAAAAATATAGTAACTTGTAAGAACTACCACTGTGGAGAGTTTTTATAAGAACTCAAACTCATTTTGGTTCTTAAATAAGAACCTTGGTTATTACGATGAAGTTTATGAGAAGTGGCATTTTTCTTTTTTTTTTTTTTTTTTTTTTTTTGACTTTATAATTATTAATATATATTAATATAACTTATTTAATTATTATTAATGTTAAGAGAATCAATGGGACCCACAATAAGGAGATTCTTATAAGAACTCTCATTGTGGATTTTTAAGAGAGTTCTTAATTTGATGAGTTGACAATAAAAAAATGCAAAAAAAAAGGTTCCTATAAGAACCTCCATTGAAGATGCTCTAAATGCATCACTTCCTAGTCCCTACTTGTTAAATAAATCATAATGAACAATGTTATTTGCATCCCCTTTAATGTTATAATCAAGTCAAATCATGCATTGAGGGTGTAGAAAGTAGGTTTTGATGTTAATGTGTGTAAGAAGAAATTTACTTAGGGGTCGTTTACCAAAATGTGTGTAAGCACTTACCGGTAAGAATATTACTCTCACTTACCTTAACGTATAACATTCCCGACCTTCAAAAATCAAAATTGATTGTTGGTAAGCGTCTTAAACCCAGCTAAGCGCTTACTGGGTAAGAGTCATTTCTTTTACTTATCAGGTAAGACTCTCGGTCCTTGTTATGCCTCTTACCGGGTAAAATTTTAGGTAGTTCCCATGGTCAATAGGTAATGACAGTAAGATAAGTGATACTGATAAGCGCTTACTCAGGTAATTATTTAGTAAATGACCCCTTAGATAGAGGTGCATTTAACAACGTTATAGGGCTAATAGGGGTACAATTAGCCTTTCCCCATACATACACCCATTAATATCAATCATAGAGTTACACCCATCAATATAAATACATCTTTTTATATTTTTAATTCATGATTTGACTTGATTTTGATATAAAGAAGTGCATAAAAGAACGAGTGTTGCTATATAAACTTCATTTATGTCGGTATCATGTTAAATCATGCATTGAAAAAGTAAGTTCTAATGTTGATGTATGGAGGAAATAAATTAATAGATTTAGCCTACCCATAAAAAAAATCTTTCTTTTTTATCTTCATGGTTTGCTTTCCAACAAAAAATGAATTTTTTAAAATTTATTTTTGGTATCCAAAATGGGTAAAATGTTGGAATTGATTTTTTTTATTTTGAAAAATTATAAGAGCATGTCCAACAGATTCTCCAAATTTTTTCTAAAATGGAAAACCAAAGTCCAAAAACTCTAACAAAAATTACATTTAACTCTAACAGATTATCCATTTTGGAGATGAAATCATTACCTATAGAGTGAATTACATAAATGGTCCCTTGTGAATGCTTGGATTTCATTTTTCGTCCCTCGAGATCTGAAAGTACATTCATGGTCCAAAAATCGAGTTTTTTTTAGCCCAAATCGGTCCCTCATACTAACACCGTTAGAAGGACCACCGTTAACTCTATCATGTGCCCCTCACGTGAGGGGCATTTTCGTCATTTTATTCCTTTTTCATATTTTCTTATAAAAAATAAACCTGCTGCCACCACCACCACCACTATGAACATTCAAAATTTAAAACCTTGAATTTAAATCTAAATCAAGTTCGTACAAATCAAATAACAAAAATATTCATACAAAATAACAAGAACATCCATACAAACCAAACCCATTATACAGCAAAATGATACAAATTTAATAAAAATCCAACATAAATCAAACCTTAAATCAAAAACCCTAAATCCTAATTCAATCCCAAGAACACCAAGAACATTTAACAAATCCCATGTCCAAATCCACTCCGAAGAACATCAATAACATTTAACAGATCTCAAATCCAAACTTGTTTCAAATCCCAAATCCAAACCAAAATCCAGATATGGATCGAAGAAACGTAACACACACACAGAGAGAAAAGAGAGGAGAAAGACGATTCGATGGTTCTTGGTTCTTCGAGTAAAAAAACGAAATCCATATCGGGTGTATGTTTCACGGCTTCGATTGTAACCCCCTCAAATCTGAAGATAGCAACTTATTAAAAATTTTCTAAATACATCAATAAATACTTCAAACTACAAACACAAATTAAGAATTAACCTCAACACATATACACAATCTATACCACAATCTATGGTAAGGATGAGTGCTACTAAACCCAAACATAATACTATCTCCAACCTACGGAAGACTTCTCTCACTACATACACTTGCACAAGGCTAAGGCTCGACTTCTCGAAGCATTGCTAGAACCGAACCCCCAACAGAAACCTGATGCACATGCCGACAAATAAAAAGGTTAGGCTTAACGCCTAGTGAGCTCAAGAGTTTTAACATGAATGAATAAATCTTTAAAAGCAAGGAAACCAGCTTAAAGCGAGATCCTTCGAAATAATACACTTTAAAATGGAAACGACACATTTTCCCACAATATGCATTTTTAAAGACAATGCTCCCAAACACACGTTTCATATAAAAATGATGCAATCCGGAACTCACCCAAGATGGGGTCATAGTTCGACATTCCAATTCATGGAAATGTAAAATAATACCTTATATTCCAAAACACCCAGAACACGAGCGGGACATAATACTCGACCCTTATGCAAAGGAAAACGATTTATAATAATATGGTACGCTATTGGAAGTATGTAACTCGAATTAATATTCACGCGACCATAAAGTATAATGAAATTCAAATACCGAAACGTGGAAACGACGCGGTCCATTCGACTTTAATATACGTGGGAAGAACCCAATATTAGAGCCAACATTTACCGTCAACCACTAAAACTCACATGGGTAAAATACCACATTACCATGAAAAATACCATGAATCAACGATGAAGAGATCCGTATACACCGAGAATAGAAAACACGCAAGTAGGTCGTTCACGCGACTTCCTTGCATATCATCTAAACGTTTCCACCTTGGGTGGCGAGAACACGTGAATGGGGTCACCCGCGATGTTATTGGATTCTACCCGAACACCCCGACATCCTGGTTCTCATACCTCTACCGAGCATCATACCACGGACCCCGCGGTGTTACTGGATTCTACCAGAACACCCCGACATCCTGGTTCTCATGCCTCCACCGAGCATCATACCACGGACCGTTTAACGCCTCTGGCCTTACTCCATTGGAGTTCCACTTTCGAGGGCTTACAGGCGTGAGCGCCTATCCAATCTAGACGAGTTCCAACTCTGTGGCCCGAGCCACATATTCCTACTCGCTAGCAAACCCGAGCGGTCACTAAATGTAACCCAAAACCTCAGGCCTTACCAAACAGACAGACTTACGTGCCTATGGATCCAATACAACACTGTCTAACATTACATGACTCCAATTGAATGACCAACGCACTCAAGACATGTAACTCCCCAACGATACGAAGTTAATCGTTATCTTATTCAAAACCGCCGCAGGTTATAATTCCGGACAAATGTCCACACGACTCATTTTAAGCCAACACCGAGCTAAGACGCTCAAAACCCATTTGACCGATAATTATCGGTCTTCCCAATGATGAAATGTCTTTTAAAAAATAACGTTTATGAAGACACACACTATAAGGACGCATTTAACCCAAAACTCAACACGTAATGGGACCAAAGGTTTTCCAAAGGGTTTATGAATGCAATTACACCAAAATGCATATAACATGAACTAAACTTCATTTGTACCAAAATCTCCAAAATGCATGAATCATGCTATTATTTATCAAGATGTTCAAATCCCAAATATGAGCATTTATGAAACTAAAATAAACCAAGTTTATCAAATATGAAAACTCATTGAAATACTCACGCTTTGACAAATACCCAGTGAAATACATTTTTACTTCGAAACATTCAAAACTTATCAGCAGTTAACCATTTCACGTAAAACACTTTAAAATAACCATTTTGGCATGTATACCGTTTTCACAAATCAACTTGAACTCACCTTGCTAGATTTAGGCTAAATCTAGATTTCACCCAACGAGCTCTTTGAAGGTCGCTTGAATCCTCAAGCCGAAAACTTCCAAAACCTAGATCCAACATTTCATCCCATAAATAACCATTTTCAACCATAAGGAAACATTCTCCAAACATAAAAATACCAAGATCTCAAACAAGATCAAAACCCTAATTTCTCCAAAAACATCAAATCCGAGATTTGAGATATCGAACCTTAAGAAACCACCAATGGAGCATTTATAACCTTATTACAAGAAAACTTACCCTTGAAGACAAAGAGACTTCCGAGAAGGGATGAAAAATTATGTATTTTATGGTGGCATTTGAATAAGAAGCAAACGATTTAGAGGGATTCATACAAGGCAACACTTGAAAGCAAAAAGAAAAGAAGGAAAATAGAGATCTAGAGGGAGGCGGTGGTTTTGGAAGGAGAAGATAGATTAGAGTTGGGGAGGTGGTTTTGGGAGATACATCTTCCAAGAATGTATTTCTTTCCCAAATATCCATGTTTTGTTTTATTTAAAAATAAAAATATAAAAGTATTAATTTAATTATGTATTTTAAATAAAATAAAAAAGGGTAAAAAGACTAAAATGCCCCTCACGTGAGGGGCACATGATGGGGTTAACGGAGCCTAGACTAACGGTGTTAGTGGGAGGGACGATTTTGGGCTAAAAAAACTCGATTTTTGGACCACTAGTGTACTTTCAGATCTCGAGAGACGAAAAGTGAAATCCAGGCATTCACGATGGACCATTTATGTAATTCACTCTTACTTATATTATTAAAATATTGTATATAACTAATAAAATATTATTTATCTCTCCTACACATTTTATTTCAAGATTTCTTATTGATGAAATATAATAAAAAACAATTTATCTCTCATGGTAATCATTTTTGTAGAGTTCTCCAAATTTGGAGAAAATTACACTCAATCTTCTACTTTCTCCGTTTTTGAGAAAGATTTAGAGAATATGTTGGAGCAAAAAAATGTCTAAAATCCCCATTTTCTCCATTTTGGAGAAATTGTTGGAGATGCTCTAACAAATCCGTTGGAAATATTCTAGTCAATTTTGGATATTCTGATGACAAATTTGGAGGCATGTCAAACACTTTCATTTAACTTCATGTTTTGTTTTATTCTTTATCCTATCAGTTTTATTTTATGCTTTAGTGTGATTTTGAAAAAGGAAAAGAGTTTCACTTGATTATCGATTTTTATGCAATATTTTGGTATATTAGTATAGTTGGGTTTTTTTTTTTTTTTTGGTGTGTATTTGAACATTTTTATTAACTAGTTCTCAACTAATTTTATGTAGTCTAATGTGGAGCTTAAAAAAGTTGTATGTATGCAATAATAAAATTACAAACTTAAATTTTAAGAAATTTGAAGAAAATAAGGTAAATAGTTTATAGTATTGTAAATATATTAATATGAATATATAAGGACTTAATCTAACGAAAACCCTAGAATTTATGATATTCGTGAGATTCAACATAAACCACTCATTTAACATGATTATGTTATTTATTAAAAAAAATACGAAAGAGTAATTTAGTAATAAAAATACAACTCATAAAACTATTTAACTAATTTTACCCCCTTCCCCATAAATTAGAAACATGTAACTCTCATAAATAGGAAATTCATAACTCCCCATAAAGCATTAATTAATTGTTCACAATATGTATCAAAATCTCTAACAACTATGTTAAAATGAAAAAAATTGGGATTTTAACATTTTTGCTGCTCCAACAGCTATGTTATCCTCTATTACCCCAAAACTAATTATTACCCCTAAATCAAAATTTTCCTCTCCCAACTTTCCATATAATGTATATTTTAATAATATAATTAAATAAATTGAATATTTTAATAAGATAATTAATATTGGAGTTGCTAAAATAGAATAACTATTGGAGTTGGATGCAAAACCTTTTTAAAGATTTTGATTTTTTTACTCTATTTTAAAAAAAACTTTAGCATATCTGTTAGAGATGCTTTTACACAATGTTTTTAGGGATATGTAGTTTTTTTTTTTGGTCATTGGTGGTGTTGTGTCACATCGTGTTCACAATTTGTAAATAAAAATAAGTGGTCATAATTTTTAATTTTAACAATATATTTGATAGTGGTCCACATCGTAATACTATAGGTTTTTGGTTCTGGGAGTACAATTGATGCTTGGTGGGTGTTCAAATTTGATTAATGGTTTTGTTCATAATATGTATTCAAGTCCTTGCACAATATTTTTGAAGATCTATAATGTTTTTGGTTTTTGTTATTGATGTTTTTGTGTTCACAATATGTAATAAAACATGTGACCAAAGTTTACATTGTGTTTTTGTTCACAAATGTTCCCATAGAGAGACCATGTAGAGTAGAGAAAAGAGAGAAGCAAGAGAGAGCAAATAGGAGAGAGAAAAAAAAACTAGAAAGGAGATAGGGATTTGAGAAATACTTATAATACCCCTATGATATATATATATATATATATACTATATTATAAAAACGGCATAAAAAACTCTTAATTACAACATTTTAAGCACAAGTTACAACTAATTAAAGCTAATTACTTAATTTACAATTTCTTAATGCTTTGGTACAACCTTTCCAAGTACAATATCTCACATAATCATCTATTTGTGGAATGAATATTCATTTATTAATATAAATATTTATTTTTTTGGTGGAAAATTTTATAAAATAGATTTTTTATAGCATAATCTATTTTAAATGTAGATTTTACATTTAAATCTATATTAATGAGATGTAATATAAAATCTTTTTTCTTCCGTATTTTTTTATATTATATCTCATAATGATTTTTTCATATTTTATTTTATAAAATCTTTTTACATAATGAGATGTAATATAAACTCTTTTTTCTTCCGTATTTTTTTTGCTAATATAAAATCTATTTTATTTTATAAAATCTACACGTATTTAATATTAGCATAATATAAAATCTACACGTATTTTTTTTGCTAATATAAAATCTACACGTATTTTTTTTTCACGAGCTTTAAAAGAAGAAAAAAAAGTTTGATATGAATTAAAAATAAAAAATAATGAGATACACTAATAAATTAGCGTATTCTTTAAAATAAAAATATTCCGCAATACTTTTCAAATTAACCAAGTGTAAAGAAAATAAAATAGAAACGACGTAGATATAAAAATATTCTTCCATATTTTTAATATATTTACATTTAAATGTAAAATCGAAAATGAAAATAAAAGATTTTAAAATATTTTCTACATTCACTATAAATATATATAACTTCTCTATGTATCATCCGAGTACAAGAAGAAGACGAATGGTCGGGTGTCAATGGCGGAACCTGCAACTGAACAAAAGATATTCCACTATATTTTTATTTCTTTGAAAAACTACTTTTTTATATTTTATTTTATTTATTGAGGATTTGTTTATATTTTTCAAAACCCACAATCATATTTTTCGAAATAGGGGAATAAGATAATACTATGAGGTCTTGAAGTCAATAGTCAGATAAATTTTCAAGTGGTACTGAGTGAATTTGAACTATACTAGTTGAGTTGCCGGTTACAAAAGATAGAAATCATTTATTTTCTTTGTCATATTTGATGTGAGTTGAATGTTCTTAATTAATCTACAGATTTATACGTTCAAAGTGATTGTCAAGTGTTGTCGAGGAGGTTTCAGAAAAATTGCAAAATCTGTAAAAACGTATATTCATATTTATAATTATTTCAATAATAGTGATATGTTGTGAGACATGTCTTTTGAGTTTTAAATAATATAATACAAAACTATTACCAATATTATTGCACAAACTCATAACAACAAACGATTAAGAATATATGCAAGTTAACCACTTATGAAAATACATTCGTTTTTCACAGAGAAATTACGTTTCATTTTAACTCGGTTCAATATTCCAACAAAAAATTTATCCTCCCGTACAATTCACGGGCCCAACACTAGTATATATATATATATTCTAAAATTATCAAAATTATAAAGCCATTAGTTTAACCTTTGATCTAAATTAGTTTTGCGGTGGAGATTAGATCTCAAAATTTTTATAAAGTACTCGGTTATTTTATTCCTTAAATGACCCCCCTAATATATAATCACATGTAAAATATATTCGTTGATCAAATTAATAAAAAAAAACAGTTAAAAATTAAAAGTTATATAATAATATAAAGAGTAAATTACATTCTTAGTCCCTGTGGTTTGTTAAAAAATTTGGATTTCATCCATGTGGTTTTGAAATTTCGGATTTGGTCCATATGGTTTGTAATTCAATTATATTTTCGTCCTTGAGGCCAAAACACTAATTTTAAATATGAAACACTAAAATAGAAATAAATTATAAACCACAGAGATGAAAAAAGTAATAAAATTTAAATTATAAGAACGAAAAAGGTAATGAATTACAAACGATAAGGATGAAAACCGTAATTTTAAAACCACAAGGACAAAAAGAGAATTTTTTAACAAACCACAGGGACTAAAAAGTAATTTACTATAATATAAAGGGTCTGAAAATGAAATATCACCAAAGTCTGGGGGCCAAATCAAACAAAAATTGATTCGCCGTTTTTCGCCTCTGATTGCATAATTGCATTACATAGCCTCGCCAGCATGCAGAGATAGCGATCGGAACGCAACCGCAGTCTGCTCTGTGAAGTTCGATTTTCTCCATCACAAATGCAGCCAGCGAAGAAGATCGTTGCTACTCTCTCTTTCTCTCTCATGATTCTGTTTCTTTGATTTTTTGCACGTCTGCCATAAACCCTTTCTTCACAAACCCTTTGTTTTGAGTTGCGGTCGGTTACGTATTGTGCTTATTTGGTCATTCTTTGATTCTTAATCGCAAAAGGAATTTGAAAGGTGAACTCAATGTACTTAGGGTATTTCCATCTACAACCCTCTTTTATTAAGCTTATTTAATCTGGACTTCATGACTCTTGAGTATTGACCGGGTTAATCATACGCTTATGGTGCCAATGGTTTATTCAGCCGGTTGTTTGCAGATTACACTTGCCAAATGTTATCGATTTTTCCTATTTTCTATCGATTCTGACTAAGTTATGTTCGGTTCTAATGATATATACCAATCTAGGGTAGAATCAATGAGTGTGAATGTGTATATTACAATGCATAATGCGTACATGATTTATATATTCCTTCTATTCTTGTTGAACATGAATCTGAAATATCTTTCCGCTAGAATAATTGCAACATTTGACTTTATGCATTAGCTAAAATTGTTTTGATTGACTCCGCATTCAAATTGAAATAAATATGAGGACTAAGATGCTTATTGCAATGTCTTCTGTGGTGATATGTTGGTCATTTGACATAGGGGGAAAAATACAAAATCTATGCAATTCTTGATGGACATCTGAAAAATCAAACTGTTGAAAGTCTTATCGGATCATGGAGTATAGAGGCTAGAATGTGATCTTGTGGTTGCTATAATTTTCTTTATACATAACTCATGATTATTCCTTTATTCCATAGTTTTACCATTTTTGGAAAATGGGCTTGTATGTTCCATGTTATCTTCTCACTTATTTGTTTGAATGTCATCCTATGAAATACAGGAGCTGATTTGGCATTTTAAGATTGAGACGACATTGACCTCCTCAGACCTTACTTCGTGTGGGAGGGATTTACTGAGTTTGTTTGGTTTGGTTTGGTTTTAGAGAACATTACTTGTAAAACTGAAGTTGTACATGGCAACTCGTCAAAGAGCTTCAAAGACATCTGATGTGAGAGCTCCAAATGCAAATGATTCAAAAGTTTCAAAGGCTGTCAGCGCCATGAAGTGCTTAGGGATCTCTCAAGAAGTTGTCAAACCAGCGCTCAACCGTCTTCTGAAATTGTATGGGAGCTGGGAGCACATCGAGGAAGATAACTATCGGGCTCTTGCGGATAATATATTTCAATCCCTAGAAGACAAGGTATACCCTTTGTTATGCAACAAAATATCATTTTCACTCCTACCCTGATGTACTTTTGCTTTTGTTTCTTCACCATACTAGTATAACTGATTTTGGTTGTTTAGAATGTAGAATCACATTGTTATATTTGAAACATAAGCATTTTGAGAAGTAAAAACAATGCACCACGGGACAGCAATTCATACTAATATGAAGCTTCTTTACTACATAGATTATGCATTATTACTGAGAAATACATTTGTATGTAAAATAAAGTAAAAGAGATAAAAGAGGAAAGCAATAGAAAGTTACAAGGATCAGGACACTTGTCATCATGATAGGATATGTTTATGAAAGGTACCAACAAAATACTGGTAAAACACAGAATGAAGGATGGATCAAATGGTGGAATTCATAAGGAAAATGAGGACAATGCTAGTATGTTCGAGAGACTAGCCTCTCCAAAGAGTTTCTACTAAATGGCTGGAAGCTCTCCTACTCCCACCCACACCAATTTATACCAAAGTCATAACGTATTATTTTGGAATTTCCATTACTGCCCTTACACAACAGATTTGCATATCCATGCGAATTTTGCCCTCCAATTTGTTTCTCAATGCCGACCTGTCCATGTGCCCCCTTCTTTCTTCGGTTGTAAGTAAATTATAAGGGTGGGTGCATAACATCTCAAATCCCCCCCTCCCCCCCCCCCCCCCCCCCCCCAAAAAAAAAAAAAAAGAACCTTCTTTCATGGCGAGGGATGAGTGTCTTCCTTTCCATTTCTTTGTTTCATTGTAGATACTTTTTTTGTTGCTTACTTTCACTAGTCCTAGTTCTTACCTATTTTTTTTCACAAGCTTTGTCTTCAAGGAAACAATCTCTCTACCTTGTAGGTTAGAGGACATATCTATGTACATCCCGAATGCTGTTCCCCTCAATTTTCTAGGGTATGGATGATTAACCACTTTTAAGTAATCACTCATTGCATTATAGTGAACCAAGCACTATTATTCATTACTCCTATCAGCATCACAATCAAATTACTTGATCTCCCCCACTCCTCCATTCTCATTATTTTCATAAACCACTTCAATTTACTCTATTGGAAGAGAGAGAGAGAGAGAGAGAGAGAGAGAGAGAGAGAGAGATGTTTATACAGATAAAGTCACACATTACTATTATTAGCATTTCTGCAATTGAAGGTTTGTGGAGATTCTTTGCTGCACAAAAGATAATTTAGTAACGCAATTGGAGCGGACGAAGCATGGTTGGTACAGAGGACATGCATCTTCTCTGAGGGGAGCATAATTATTATTGCAGTCTCTATCATTTAGACTATTTTCAACTCATCTCCTTGCTTAAATTTTTTTCTTCTACTGTTATATTTTATTGCTGTTCATTTCCATGTTAAAGCAAGTATCATTGTCTTTACTGGTTTTTGTAGGTTGTCCCAACATTATGAAATTTAAGAACTCACATTATGCAATTTGAGCAGTTTCAGTGATGTGATAAATAGCTACAGTAATAAAAAGACGGGTCTCTGATGCATATATGGTTTGCTATGCTCTGAAATATACAGATTTCAACTCCACTATATATACTTTTAGTACTACTATATGAAATTCCCAGGTATCCATGCATGCTTTATCGAAGATTGCAGAATTCAAACCTGTTGCAGAATGATCCTTTCATCTTGCATGATCTTTAAGTTAGCGAATAGTAGAGAGACAACGGTTGTGCTATATTTTTCATGACAAACTCCCTATTTGTTAGTCTTTGAAATCAAATCTAATAACTGGTTTTGCTATAATTTCCTGTAATCTGAAGGGATGTTTTCTCTCTGAATGTCAGGAATCACAGAGTAAACAGAAGAGCAAAGCTGCTATGGTGCATGATGAGCAAGATCCTCCACCTAAAAGTTCTCATTCAGGGAAGTCTGAAGATCAGGCTTCATCTACGAAGGAGAATGACAACGTGAAGGTCCCAGAAGCTGGTGAGACACAACGAAGCTCTGCTCCCAAAAGATTGATTAAATCATCCGTGTCTGGTCAAATAAACCATAAAATGGAAGCTGATACTGATTCAAATCAGACAAAACGTAACTGCAATGCTGAAGGCTCCATGTCCTCAAACATGAATTCTGTGGATGCAAGATTAGCCTCTCAACAAGCATCTTCTTCATCAGAATGTGAACCTGTGACTGGTGGAACACATGTTTCTGTTATACAAAGGAAGAAACGGCAAAATAGAGAATCTGATGAAGACATTAAGCCTACAGCTAAATTAATACGCCCAGTCGTACAACATGGTCATTCTAGTTCACCTGGTCCAACTACTGTTCAGCAGCATCATAATGCTACGCAAAAAAAGTCAATCCACAATATCAAGGACATAACGAGAGGGACAGAGAAAATGAAAATTTCGTTGATAGATGAAGTTGGCATAGAACTGCCAAAATTTGTCTACATACCACAAAATACACCTTATCAGGATGCATATGTACATTTCTCATTAGCAAGAATTGCGGATGACGGTTGCTGTTCTAGATGTATTGGTGATTGTCTTTCATCTCGAGTACCTTGTGCTTGTTCTCGTGAAACAGGGGGAGAATTTGCCTATACACCACAAGGCCTGCTGAAAGATGAGTTTTTAGGAGCTTGTATTTCCATGAATTATGAACCACAGAACCACCACCTGTTTCAATGTCAAGATTGCCCATTGGAGAGGGCCAAGAATGTGCACAATCCTGAACCATGCAAGGGTCACCTAGTGAGGAAGTTTATAAAAGAATGCTGGAGAAAATGTGGTTGCACTATGGAATGTGGGAATCGTGTGGTACAAAGAGGTCCTACTTGCAAGTTGCAGGTATGCCTATCAGTTAATTTTATAGTCCAAAGTGTCCAACATCAATGGAAAAGAGGTTGTTTGCTATAACATTTGTCTTTTGACATAATCTATGCCCATCTGGCCATCTCAAGAGGTTTTTATATATTGATTCTTGTGAGAACACACCATTATCATTAGCTTGTCATTTAAATTCGAAGTCATAGTTTTTCTTTTTAACCTTGTTTGTGTTGTATGATAAACATCGACTTTATGTATTGGAAGTTAGTTATGTGCCCATGAGTATAAGCTAAATTTCAGGTTTTCTCAACGGAGGGTAAAGGTTGGGGTCTTCGCACACTTGAATACTTGCCGAAAGGTTCCTTTGTATGTGAATATGTTGGAGAAATATTGACAAACATGGAATTATATGAACGAAACAAGCAAAGCCGGAAAAATGAGAGGCATACATATCCTGTATACCTGGATGCAGATTGGGGATCTGAACAAGTACTAAAGGATGAAGATGCATTGTGCCTGGATGCAACCAATTTTGGGAATGTCGGAAGGTTTATAAATCACAGGTAAGTAAATGTATATTTATCTCTCTCTATTGACATGCTTTTTTACTGGAATTTTCATAGCACCTGGGTTACAAAGATACAGATTGAATATTTCCTTAAAAATGGTCAAATTTCAAGTTTGGAATTCTCACGATTCTATTTTCAAATTGATGACTACTTGTTATTGGTACTACTTTGGATCCTTGACAAGGTATTTTGTCTAAATTCAAACGAATCCAAATAATTTTTCCATCCTTCAAGTGATGTCACAAGAGTTAAATGCATCTCTTTGATTTTGAAAAGTGAGAGTTCATTATGCCTTTTGAGAAAGGGGTTTTTTCAGCTTCTTGAAAGTAACTTGTTAGATTTTGTTTATATGAATCTAGATGCTTTGATTCAAATTTGATCGAGATCCCTGTTGAAGTGGAAACACCAGATCATCATTACTACCATGTATGTATGGGCTTTCTATATTATTATTTAGAGTTTATAAATGTGAAATTGTGGAACACTCAATTATGGAGAGAAGTATATTCAGATTTCTTTTTGGGTTTTATGCAGATTGCCTTTTTCACTAAAAGGAATGTTGATGCATTCGAAGAGTTGACATGGGTATGTGCAACACTCTTGTTATATGGTTTCACACGTGTTCCGCCTGTGATTTTGATTCGTTAATTTGTGATTTACTTTCTTAAAGATGTTTGGAGTCATAGGGTTGGGTTCCGGTGAGAAGTTGAGGTTAACTTGAGAAGCGTGATAAGTGGTTATCAACCGTTGGATGAGAAATGGATGCACATTAGGATGAGATGCACCGGATCAATTCCCTTCTAAGCCGCAATTCATGGGAGGGCATTTTATTAAAAGTGATCAACGATTCAGATCCACTTCTCAAGCTTCTCACGTTAACCTCAACTTCTCACACGATCCTCCGCATGGAGTCATAAGCCATGTGGCTTGCTTGGAGAATTCAACTTCATATAATTTGAAATCAAGTAACATGTAGTTTTTTTGATTTAAGTATCGCTGGCCTGAAATGTCTCTCTGATGTACTCTTATAAACAAATTAGCATATTTCTTAGGATTGCATATGATCTCCACTAACAAAATTGATGAATACAAGAAGGTATATCAGCATTCGAGAAGATGGGCTCTCCCAAGGCTCACACCAATTTAATCACGAGAGAATGCTTTCCCCCCTCCTCACACCTATTTAACTCACTCCTAAAGCTACTTTTCCCTTTTTATCCCTTGTAATAGAATACCCCCACTTAGAAAATTGCCATTGTTAAGACTACTCCCCATTCTACCCCTTTCCTCCTATCCAACATACCTAATAGCAACTTCTAGGGTATAACAGTCTCACTATTCCAAGTCTGAACCTTCTTGTCTGGAGCAATGTACCTTCTGTTTTGGCATGCATGATGCATGTCATTAGTAATGTTTTCAGTGTTAAACTAAAAACCTTCAAGAAATCCTTTCACAAATCGCTATATGGCATCTGTCATATCCATCCAGTGATCTCACTAGGTCCATTCTGTAACTTGTTTGAGTTGCAATAAATACATGACTAACCTCATAAATTTCTATGATACTTGTACTGTCTAAACACATGCTGATCTTTAAACACATGTACATATATGTACACACATATACATATATCTATACTATATGAAGGCTACCCATGGGAGGAAAATGTTACAAACCCATGAGAATCAATGTATTGTTTCACATGCTTTTTTTCATCTTAGGCTGGGATTTAGGGAATTCTTTACATATTTGTTTTGCATTGTATTTCTTTCACAATGTGTGACTTTTTATGCATGTATATGTGTGTATAGATAGGGGTGAGATCGGGATAGAACCTAAAAAAAACGAACAGAAGAACCACGAAAAACCGGATGAAAGAATATATCAAAATCGATGGCAAATTAAAGATAATAAAGTGATAATTCTTTCGGTGTAATTTGTTTTGCCCCAATTTTAACCACATCCCTTGGATCATCTCAATCAGTTTGGATGGGTTCTTTGGTTCTTTTTTTCAGGGGTCTCTCCGAGATTCAAGCAATCGAC
The DNA here is from genome assembly GCA_954870635.1 of Arctium minus. Lineage (NCBI taxonomy): Eukaryota > Viridiplantae > Streptophyta > Magnoliopsida > Asterales > Asteraceae > Arctium > Arctium minus. Next base: position 118,517,867 of record OX941083.1, on the reverse strand, counting down.
TGGCTAAGAGGACTATTCAATTTGAAAGTAGATGTTCATACTCATATAACTGCAAAATGACACTTGACCTATTTCCCTCTTAGATAGACATGGAAATTAGAAAGTGTCCCCATAAGATTTGATAACTGTCATGTAAATTGTATATATATATAGATAGATAGATACATGTTGGATGTTGGATCATGCGAGAAGTCGGTCAACTTACGAGAAGGGTCAGATCACATGTGATACAACACGTCCAAAAGGACACGGGTGACTTGGTCAACACGGCAAAAGTCGTGGAAAAACTTGCGAATGCACCGTCTTTGTATCACATGGGATTTTAGTCTAGAATCACATGTGATTTGGCCTTACACGCAAGTTGACCGCCTTCTCGTTTGAAACCCCCCCCCCCCCCCCCTCTCTCTCCACGTGTGTGTGTGTGTGTTTATATTAAGGGAGGCCTTCTTTTGAGAACTCTTTAACTCATGAGATCCAATTTACACCACAAAAATTAGTTAAAAAATTAAATCTAATATAATTTAAAATACTTTATTTCTCTTATATCCTCTTTTTGTGGATATGCACGTACACGCACATGCAATTGAATGTGTACACAAGGTGAACATTTTGTGAAAACTTTCTTAAAATACTATTTTAGTTTGTGAACACGTTCTGAATCTACGAATCTTGTATAGCTTGTGAACATATTGTGAATACCAACTAAAGCTACAAAACTAAATTTAAACCCACCATTGTGAACACTACATGAACACATTGTGAACACTGAACACCCCAGTAAGGAATTTTTTAAGGTTGTCTATATTGTGTTCACCTTGTGGACAAATTTAATTGTGTGTATGTGTGTCGTGTGTGTGTATGTTACAAACAGAGGAGGGGAAAGAGAGATATTTATGGAATTTGAATTTCTTAATAATGCATTAATTTCTATCTAACAAATAACATTAATTATCTTAAATTAGTGGCTTAGGATGGATCTCACGGATGTCACAAATTTTGGAGTTCTCAAATAATGAAGCCCCTATATGTGTGTGTGTGTGTGTGTGTGTGGAGGCTAATCATGTGAGAACCACAAAAATGTTATAGACCCGTGAGAATCAATGTATTTTTCTCACATGATTTTTTTCCATCTAAGGCTGAGATTTAAGGTATTGTTTGACATATGTTTGTTTCGCAATGTTAAACTTTTTACGTGGGTGCACGTGTGTATATATATATATATATATATGGTGGCCAATCATGTCAGAACTATAAAAATGTTACGAACCCATGGCCATGAGAACCAATCTCAATGTATTGTTTTACATGATCTTTTTTCATTTAAGGCTTGTTTACATATATTTTTGTTCGCAATATATTTGTTTCACAATGTGAAACTGTGTATATTTTTTTCTCATAGTGTGAAAACGATTCACATTTTAAAGAGTTGCATAAATTGCGTGTATTCCAGGATTATGGCATTGACTTTGAGGATGATGACCACCCCATAAAAGCATTTCAATGTCAGTGTTCAAGTTCATACTGCCGAGATGTGAGAAGAGAAGGTTAGTGCATCAAATGCCACTGCTCTACAGTTTTCTTTATATTCAAAACAACCCAACAGTGATTATATATATATATATATATATATTGCAGCAGCAGCAGCAAGAACCAAGGAGAAAGAGTTGAGGGTGAAGAGGTCTGCATCTGGCAATAGCTGATACAAACAAGACCATTGAATGTTTGGGGTTGATTGGAGCTTTGTTGTTGCTGGTATATGATTGGATAGAGAAGTTTGAACATGAGGACGTTTTCATTTCTTGGACAAAAGGTTTCAGTTATCTTTTTGACATAATTCCTGCCAACATATTACCTTTTAACTTTTGTTGGTCTGGTTTTTTGCCTAAATTTTAGGCTTGGATGGCCAGGATGTGATTGCTAGGGATGTATTTGAAACATAAGATTTGAACTACATTCTGCAGGCTATTTGAAAATCTTGAATCAATTTGGCTGGATCCTTGGATCGAATAATCATGTTTCGTTTACATGCATATATATATATATATATATATATAAGGAAAAACCGCAAAAAAAAAATAAAAAACTGAGGAACAATCTAGTAACCGTTTATCTAGACGGTATGCACATGTGCATACTAGTAATTTGCAACATGGACATGTGCATAAAAAAAACTAAAAAGCAGTTTCAATTACTTGTATGCACATATACATAAGGTTCAGATGAACGACTATCAGAGTGTTCCTCGGTTTTTCATTTTTATAGGGTTTTTCCTCCGAACCTCCACGAGAGAGAGAGAAGGAGGTTAAGGGGTAAACCCTAAATAAATGAAAAACCGAAAAATGCCCAGAATATCAGAACCATGAACGAATAAAGGCATGAGATAAAATAGTGATTGCGGGCCCCAATTCTTGACTGGGGGGACACCAAAGGACTCTGCCCTTCCATCCCTTCGATAGATAGAGAGGGAGGGCAGAGCTTTTGGTTTTTCATGTTGTCATAGAGTTGAACAATGGTTTTTTCGTGTTGTTAAAGAGTTGAACATTGAAAATACTTGGATAGATAGAGAGGGAGGGTAGAACTTTTGGTTTTTCATGTTGTCAAAGAGTTGAACAATGGTTTTTTCGTGTTGTTATATAGTTGAACAATGAAAATAGATGGTGAGTGCCCGATCGAATTGATCGGATCATGTAGGAACAAGGTTCATCAACCATTGGATTAGTTGATCCTGTGGATGTGATAAAGAGACGGTTACAACTTTATTTTTAAATAAAAAATCGTCTGCCCCTTATTTTTAAATTGAAAAAAAATATGAAATGTTGTCAAAATTCGAACGAAACAAATTACACCAAAAAATCGATCATATTTTTCCCGTTAATTTGACATCCATATTGATATATTCATCCGGTTTTCCATGTACTTAGCGTTTTCCTTGAACCTAACCTTATATAAATACATATGTATACACACACATATACACATACGAAGGAGGATATTTTGTTAACCAAACAAATGGTGTTAATTATACAAACCATTGTTAGTCCTTGTTAGTTAACATGTTGGAGTCAATTATTAAAGGTACAACGATAATTTGAGTTTTTAGTTATTTTTCAAAATGAATTCAATGAGATGTTACATAAAAGAATTGCATTATTTTATGAAAAATAATTTATATCTCTTTCAAGTTTTTCAATGAATTAAGTTTAAGAGAAAGAAAACAATTCAACTTAAACAAGTTTAAAAGTGAAACAAACTCTTCTATTGCAAATGCTCTAAATATGAAGGTAAAAGGTTTTGAGCTTTTATCGTGAAAAGAAAAAAAAAAGTTCTGTGACAAAATAAATTTAAAATTAAAAAAAGTTTTTCAATGAATTAAGTTTAAGAGAAAGAAAACCATTCAACTTAAACAAGTTTAAGGTGCTGTTTGTTTTTTAAGAGATCTAAAGTCTGAAGTCTTATTTTAGTTATGATTAATAAGAGGTGGTGTGTAAAAATGTCTGAATGATTCAGACTTAAGAGTCATTAAGAGGTTTTTAGAAAAAAACAAACAACCCCTAAAAGTGAAACAAACTCTTCTATTGCAAATGCTCTAAATATTAAGGTAAAAGGTTTTGAGCTTTTATCGTGAAAAGAAAAAAAAAAGTTCTGTGACAGAATAAATTTAAAATTAAAAAAAAACACAACTCTAAGGGGACGTTTGGTTCGCAGATTCTGATGGAATCTGATGGAATTGGAATGTTGAATTTCGTTGACCATATTCCATTACATCGTTTGGTTCATTTTTTTTAAGAAATTGGAATGTTGAATTCCAATGAATTCCACAAATGAAGGAATTCAACATTCCTTGGGGAGAGGTGGTATTTCATTGGAATGAAATGGAATGTCATATTTTTTTTGGACAAAATTGCCCCTCATCCTAATATGCACCACCACCACCGGCCACCATTGACCACCACCTTCGGCCACCATCGACCACCTCCGACCACCACCACCACCTCCTCCGACCACCATTGACCACCACCGACCACCACCAGCCACCACCACCACCTCCGGCTACCAACACCTCCGGCCACCACCGCCACCGGCAACCACCACCACTGACTACCACTATCGTTCAACATTATTAGCAGACACCAACTCTCTCTCTCTCTATCCCTCTCCCTCTCTCAATCTATCCTCTCTCCCTCTCTCTCCTCTCTCTCTACCCTCTCTCTCTCAATCTATCCTCTCTCTCCCCCCTCTCTCTCTCTCATCATCATCATTCGTGTGCTAAAATAATCAAAACAATTTTAGTTAAAAATTAAACTATTTAATGACTATTTCATTAAAGTAATTTTCGTTTAAAAAAAATAAAATAAACAAAAAGGGTATTTTGGTCATTTACTAAAATTTCATTCCAATTTTAAAGCTACAATCTGTGAACCAAACAGAAAAATTCCAATTCATTTAACAGATTTCATTCCAATTCTGTCAATCAAACAGGTGGTCAAACAACCTGACAACACTTCATTCCAATTCCTTCAAAATCAGATTCTTTTGACAGATTTCATTCGTTATGGGAACCAAACGTCCCCTAAATCAATGTAATCAGCGGTCAAAGCAACTGCCACCAGAGTCAACACGCTGTCCTCTCCACTCGTCTCACCGGAAACTCAGGAAACCATGGCCGACTACGGCGCCTCCTACCACAGAACCGACCGCTGACGGTGTTGTTTCAGCTTCTTGCTAACCCTAGGTCTCACCTCCCTCTTCTTGTGGCTAATCTTACGTACTTCAAATCCAGTATGCTCCATTCAAGATGTTTACATTCTCGCCATCAACAAAACCCTAAATTCAACCTCATATCAATCCATCTATCTCGATCTAAAACTCCATAACCAGGGCCGTTCCTGATATTTTGGAGGCCCTGTGCGAAAAACTAAACGTGTATTTAATTTTTTTAATTATATTATTTTTTACTACATTTCGAAATTTGTTTTATAATAAATAGACCGATAACTCATCTTTGAATTTGAACAAATTATTTATCTTTTCTTCTTTTTTTTACGTTAAAGTTTAATTTTTAATGTTATTATGTTAGTGTGGATTCAAAATTTATTGTTGACTTGTTAACGTTTAATGTTAGTGTTTTTTAACTTTCATAATCTTTCGGCCTGTGAGTGAGGTAGGAGGTATGAAATAACATTGTATGTAAGTATGAAGGTCAGAAGATGATATAAATAACAACCATCTTTATATATAATTGATTAACCATTAATGGTAATTACATAATCCATATTAACAATTAAAAAACAATATATTAAAATTAAAAATGTACCAAAAATAATATAGAAAAAGTCAACAAATATTAAAAAAATATAAATTCTATTAAATATTCAAAGAAAAGTATAAGATAAATCAATAAAAGAACACTAAACAACCAAAGTTATTTAGAGCATTTTTAACATTTATTCTATAAATTTTCTAAAATAGAGAATATAAATTTAAAGTCTCTATTACATCTAACTACAACACAACTATTTTAAATTTGAAGTCTCTAAAAATATTATAAAAACCTGTAACGCATTCCAACTCATCGGTGGAAACAATCAAAATAATACACTATAGCATAGTTGTTGCAAATAGTCTAAATCCTTATACCTAGACCTCAAAAAAAAGAAGCCAAATAGAGACGTTACTTGTTAGGTGATACGATCATTAGAGATTGAAAACAAAATTAAATAACAAAATATGAATTAAGAGTTTTGTTTTTGAATTTGGAGGATAAATTATATAAACAACTTATTAAATTAAATTATATATTTAAGTTATCCTTAAAATTTTCAAAAATAAAGAAATTATTAGAAATCTTATATATTTAATTCTTCAAAAAAATTGTGATAAAAACAAAAAATATTAAAAACACAAAAAATAAATTTACAAGTAGGAGAATAGGGGATTCGATCTTGGGAAGAATATAGGCACGCACCAACACTAAAACCATCTAGCCACTAGGCTGGAAGTTGTTTTGTTTAAATGTTTACATTAAATAATTTATATATTAATATTATTACAAGTAAAAAAATCAAAAAATACCCCGAGGCCCCGACGATCGAAGGCCCTGTGCGATAGCACCACTTCGCACACCCCAAGGAACGGCCCTGTCCATAACAATAACAAAGACAAAGGTATTTACTACGATCCACTTAATATTACTTTACATTATTACGGAAACGGACCGAATCCCGACAAAATCCGAATCCCCATCGCGAACTACACGCTCCGAGGGTTTTATCAGGCGCATGTGCATCAGACGAAAAATTAAAATTGCTTCTAGAGAGGGGAGAGAGGATGGTTGTGTAGATTGAAGCAAATAAAGGAAAAAATGACCTCCGAAATCCCCAACGAAGTTTTACATATTTCTGCTTTTGTATCCCTAACGAGTTTCACGTAACCAAAAAATGGCCTCCAAAGTCCGTAGATCTTATGGTTTAGTAGACCTAAAAAGCTTTGATGGTACGGGGTGAGATCGAGGGAGAGGAACGTCGACGTGGAGGTTTGTGACCATATGGTTTTGGTCCCGGTGGAGAGGTGGTGGTTGATAGTGTTTTGATGGTGTATGGATTAATTGGTTTCATCGATAGTTTTGCTTTAATGGTGTTTCGATGAGAGGTGGTGGTCGTCAAATCGACGATGCAAGTGAAACCCAAGTCATTATACGTGTCAGGGGTGGAGTAGGGCTTGGCCGACGAAGAGTTATTGGAAGCAAGATGTATGCGAAGACTTGCTTATATATTAGATACATATGATATATGATGTGTATATATATATATATATACTATGGCTATGTTTGGCAAAAAAAAAAACTAGCTTTAGCTAGCTTATAAGCTAGTGTACATGTTTGGATGACCATAAGCTATCTTATAAGCTAGTTTATTGAAACGCTACTCAAAATAGCATTTTGAAAAGCTAGTTTATCATCTACAAGCAAGCTTATAAGCTTGTTTGCCAAACAAAACCTATATTATAAATATGGCATAAAAAACTCTTAATTACAACTCACTAAGCTTTATGTATTATCATTTAAAGTTATCTACTTAAAATCTCTTAAAAATAACTACTAAAGCCTAATGTACTACCTGTAAAACTTTTAACTCTAATTAATATATTTCATTCTTATCCCCCAAAATCCTTATCTCTAATCCCCAAACCCTAAAATTATGAAATTTGAATTCTGATAAACATAATCAAAACAGGATAAACATCTCAATTTAAATATAAAAAATTTAAAATATATAAGATAATTAATGAATTTTAACAAACTACTTAATTTTTTTTATATAAAAAACATTATATTGTTAAGCCTAAATTAAACAAATTTATACATAAAAAACCATTATCACTCAATTAAAAAACAATTAATGAAGCAATATGTACTACTTTTAAATGCTTTTAACCATAATTAATAAATTTCATCCTTATCCCCCAAAATCCTTATCTCTAATCCCCAAATCCTAAAATTATGAAATTTGAATTCTGATAAACATAATCAAAACAAAATAAACATCTCAATTTAAATATAAAAAATTTAAAATATATAAGATAATTAATGAATTTTAACAAACTACTTAATTTTTTTTATATAAAAAACATTATATTGTTAAGCCTAAATTAAACAAATTTATATATAAAAAAACCATTATCACTCAATAAAAACCATCCAAAATCGTACTGTAAATCAATAAAAAACAAAAAATAAAAATAAACATTAAAATCGTGATGTATCTCGCTGCATTGCGCGAGTACGCTTCTAGTATATATATATAAGGGGTCATTCAAGGGAGAACTCAATTATCTGTGATAACCGTGAGATCCAATCTTAACCACAAATCAGAGGATAAATTAGGAAATCAATAATTTTGGTAATTTTTAATTAAAATATTAATTAAATGGTATTTCAGATAGTTTATAAATCTTCTCTCTCCTCTCTCCTCTTTCCGGCGAACACAAGATGCACACTGTGATACCCTTTTGTAAACAACGAAAATAATGAAAATAAATAAGAAATGTTGTGATACCCTTCATAAAACAACGAAGACAAACTGTGATACATTTTGTAAACAACAGAAATATATTGTGATACCTAAAAAACATCGACATTGTTCAAATAATACATACAAACTATATGTACTGTGATACAAACCACATTGTGATACACTGTGATATAATTTGTGATACAATGTGATTTCATGATTATACATATATGATACCACAATATGATACCGAGAAGATTGGCGGATTTGATCGTGGATTTCAAAACAATATAGGGTAACCTAAAGGGAATGAAATCAATTCTTCCACAATTTTAGGTAAGTGATTAATTGCAAAATATCCAAATTACCTAAATTAATCTTTTATATTAATTTAATAAAAAAAAAATTTATCTTAAGTTAGTGGTTCATATTGGATCTCACGGTTATCACAGATTACGCAGTTCTCATTTGATTAGACCCTTATATATACATATATATATATATATATATATAGAGAGAGAGAGAGAGAGAGAGAGAGAGTGTGGCGTTTGTTTTCTAAGGGTGAAGTCTGAAGTCTTATTTCACTTCTTATTAATAAGAGGTGGTGCTGAAGTCTGAAATCTGAATCAACAAAACTGTTTGTTTTTGTAATATTTGAAGTCTGAAATATGAATAATGCTAAATGATCTGTATAAAAATACAAATATAATAAATTGTTGAAGTTAAATCTTATCTACTATATATACACATATTCTCTAAAATCTAAAACCCAAAAAAAAATCAATCTAAAAACAAACCTCATCATTGTCAAACCTACCCACTAAAATAGAAAATGAAAATACAAGAACCAATGTTGTTTGATTTGTTTCAGACGCATCATCTTGTTGATTTCTCTCTCTCTCTTTTTCACTTTCTCTATCTAGAATTCTTGAAAGATGATAAATATGAGAGTTGAGATACGAGGATAAAAACAAAAACCCTCTGAAAACCATCTAACCATTTGGCTTAAATCCCCAACTATTTACACTCATTGACCCTTGTAACAAGGACCTGTAAAACTCAGGAAAAAAACTCAGAGACGAAATCAATGGAGGGCTCCAATCAATCGTATGATTCTAAGCTAAAACTCAGGAAAAAAAACCCAAAAAAACATGCGTCGAGCGACAACCCATAGGGACGAAATCAACGAAAGACTCAGAGACGAAATCAATGGAGGGCTCCAATCCATCGTATGATTCTGAGCTAAAACAAAGAAAAAAAACCCAAAATAAACAGCATCAAGCCACTGCGTCGAGGGACATCCCATAGGGACGAAATCACGAAATCAACGGAAAAACTGCAGGGGGAAGAGATAGAGATACATGAAGATCGACTGGATTTGCTCTCGATTTGGGTCGAGATCGATTAGAGAGGAATGAGGATGAACTTGAGGTGCAGAACTTGGAGAGGATGGCTGATGCGGATGTTTAAGAAAATAAGTGGAAAAAAGTGAATAGATTACCTCTTTTTGTTTCCGATGAATTTAAGTGATAAGTGGGTCTGAAAAGGAAAAAAAACAAACACTCTTATTTTAAAAATCTCTGACCGAAAAAGTGATCAGAGATAATAAGTTGTGAAAACTAAAAAACAAACAACCCCTAAGTGTTAGTCCCAACAAGAAATGACAAAAAGTAAGATGTATTGTAGAGGGGGTTGAATATATATAATACACCAAAATTCACTTGATTTTAATTATTTGTTGATATAAATATCAACAATTACACATAGAAAAACAAGATTGTTACAAAAAAGAACATGTAAAATCTATTCAAACAATCTTTTACAAACAGGGCCGGCCCTGGCCACGTGCAGCCCGTGCAACCGCACAGGGCATCAAAGCCCGAGGGGGCATCAAATTGTCATATATTACTAGTTTTTGGTTTATTAATTTGGGAATTGGACAATTGGACTTTAACTATAAAAACAGACCAAGGCCTGGTAGTGATGGATACTGAATGTGCATTGTGAACCGGTCAAAGCCCAACATTTCAACAACTCAAGCTGATTTTTATTTAGCATCTTAACGAACAAACAAATTTTCTTAATGGACGAATATGATCACAAAAAGTTTCGTTCTTTTATGTTTGTTCGTTTAATATCTTAACGAACGAACATAACGAACACATTTTCTTTACGAATGAATAAGAATACAAAAAATTCCATTTGTTTACCGCCGTTCATTTGTTCGCTTAAGTTAAACGAACGAACAAGAACACAAAAACTTTCGTTCTTTTATCATTCGTGATTGTTTATTTGTTCGGTTACGTTAAACGAACGAACACAAACAAGCCTCCTTTCGTGTTCATTTTGTTTGTTTTACATATTGAAATTTACAATTAATGCACATGAACACATCACTGTATCAGCACAGTTAGAACACATTGCATAACAATAACAATATATTGTGATATTGCCTTATTGAACACTTGTTCTTTGCAATGCACAATAGCATGAATTACAAATTTTACAATTTATTATTGTTTTTTTGACTTTTTGTTTAATTTCAGTTGGCATTACCATATTAGATTTAGACTTTAGACTTAGACCTGTAACTTTCTGAGTTTTACTCTTTGCTTACTATGACATTAACTTCGATGTAATTTACTATTTTACTTAAAACTAATTATAGTTTTCCTTATCTTTTAGTTTTAAGTTCTATTGAAGTAAGGTTCTATTTGTTAATTTCTATTTGGAAAAAGGAAAACTGAAAAAGAAGGAAGCACGATCTTAATTCAGTTTTTATCATTTTATCATTCTTTATTTTGTAATTTGGGATTTTGGTTTTTATATCCCCCGTTGATTTTTTTTTAATTATAATTAATAAAAATCAATGTGAGGATGAGTCACCTAACTTAACTACGTTCCAAACCCTTTAAAAATCGAATGTTTCTTCGATTCTTTTTTCTTAAAAAAATTGGTATAGGGGCATTTTCTTGACGTTTTCGCACAGGGCATCAAAAACCCTAGGACCGGCCCTGTTTACCAATAAGAGAAAACTAAACACAACTTGAAAGCACTAAGTTAAAAGCTATGAAGTTCTTGAGAGATAGATAGAGAGAAAAAAAAATTGCCGATTTTTTTACTTGAGCACTTAGAAGGATTCTCTTGAAAAGCGTAACCTTGCATGGTAGAAGTATTCTTCTTTAAATACCTGCATATACATTAAATGTTTGGGACACTTGTTACTCTGGAATTGAAAGTTAGAGTTGTCATTTAAAAAAACAAAGTGTCTTTTTTGTCTTATCATGGATAAGGTTGACTTCCAGACCTTGTTGTAGACAATTCCTAAAAAAAATGTAAACGCCAAATATCCTTTACCTGATTTCTTAGAGAATGTCCCCATCACCTCATGACATGGTGTATCCTTTTCGAAGACCTTCTTTAGCAAGAGGACAAGGGACGATCCACCGATGGAGTAAAGAATCCCCCGATTTGTCCATCTAAAATAGACAGGAATAGCTTGGTGGGTTAGGAAGTTCATCTCTGATTTCCTGCTGATGATTTCGGCTAGTCTTCGATTTCGCCAAACATTTTAATTACGACTAAGTTATTACAAAGAACCATATTTTATTTAAGTACAAAAGATGTATTATAAAAAATTCACAAAGGAGACCGGGTGGTTATATTCAAATCATCAGTGACCCAACAGTAAGTTACATTTTTTGGTCCTTGTAATTTACATGTTTATTTATTTGTTAAAGAAAAAGCGAGATAAAAGTGGAAAAAGACTAAAATACCCCTGACTTAACGGGTTCTTTAATGATCGTTAAAGAGAGGGACCAAATCCATACACTTTTGCAAACCAAAATGATTCTCTTGTAATTAGGGTCGGGCATGGCCTCGTGCAACCCGTGCCACCGCATAGGGCATCAAAGCCCGAGGGGGCATCAAGTTGTCATATATTACTAGTTTTTGGTTTAATAATTTGGATTGAACAACTGGACTTTAACTATAAAAACAAACCAATGCTTGGTAGTGATGGATACTGAATGTGCATCGTGAACCGGTGAAAACCCAACATTTCAACAACTCAAGTTAATTTTTATTTAGCATCTTAACGAACAAACATGAACAAACAAGTTTTCTTAATGAACGATTATGATCACAAAAACTTTCATTCTCTTTTAGGTTCGTTTAGCATCTTGATGAATGAACATTAATGAACACATTTTCTTTACGAATGAACAAAAATACAAAAAAATCCATTTGTTTACCGTTCGTTTGTTGAGTTAAGTTAAACGAACGAATAAGAACACAAAAACTTTCATTCTTTTACCATCCGTGTTTGTTTATGTAATAAACGGGTTTATATATACATCTTTTAAAGACTGGGTACGAGTTGACCAAGAAGATGTAACATTGGAATAATATGAATTTAACCCTAGGACCTAGTGACTTGAGGTTGGAGGCTGATTATTGAGAAAGGCTATTGGGCGATTTTTGGAGAGATCGAGAAGGAAGACGGATTCTTCAAAGATTTCAAGTTTGATTTTTCTTGCCTTCGCTTTGAGGTAGATCATCTGGTAACTCAAAACCTCTATCTCTAAATGTTTGTTTCAATAGTAGCTTTGATTTGGAGTTATTTAAGAATCTGAGATTTGAGTATTTGGGAAAGGGAAAGCGAGTTTGAAGCTTTTCGGTGGAAGAAGAGGAAGAGAGGCAGATTGGGAGTTCGTCAAATCGTCAAGGTAAACATCAATTCCTTCCTCTTTGCAGTTGAGTAAGGGCTGAACTGTTGTTTTTCACTTATCTGCTGGTTAGGTTTTTATCGTTTTCTCTTTTGGTTATTTGGGGTTTCGTTTGAAAAGTTGGATATCGATTGTCACCGGGTCCGAATAACCCCGGTCACCGAGGTTTTGTTGACCTCGGTCGAGAAACAAGGCACCGGGCGACCCTTTGGTCGGGCCCCGGTCGAAGATGTGACACCGGTCGAAGGCTGCAGTCCGGTCGACCTCGGGTTGGATTAGACCCCGATCACCGGGGGAGTAAACCCCGGTCGAGCAACAGGTGCAAATGTCTTCTCATAATCAATACCAGACTCTTGATTGAAGCCCTTGGCCACAAGACGAGCTTTATACCGATCAATAGAACCATCAGATTTTGTCTTGATTTTAAACACCCATTTGGAGCCAATGGGTGACTTGCCTGGTGGAAGATGGACAAATTCCCATGTCTGAGCTTTGTCAAGAGCATTAAGTTCCTCATCCATAGCTTTCTGCCAATCAGGGTTAGAGGAGGCTTCCTTGTAGGAAGTAGGTTCGTGATTTGACAGCAGAGTAGCATAAACATGATAATCACGAAGATGAGAAGGAACTTGTCTTACCCGATCTGATCGTCTAACATTCTGAGATTGAGAAGTTCCAGGAGCCAGAGACTCAGCAGACACCTCAGATGTTGGCTGTGCGGATGGAGCAGATGATTGATGTTGATCAGGAATACTAGTAGAGGCAGGCTGTGTAGGGGTAGTAGACTCTGAAGGAGAGGCAGACTCATAAGGAGTTGGAACAACAGATGGAGGTGATATGATGTCAGACTGGAGTGAGTCCAATGAGACGGAGGCATCAGCGAAGACCGGAGTGGTGAAGTTAGGAGACTCACGAAACTTGGATATAGAAGAAAAAGGAACATGTTCCCAGAAGGTAACATGACGAGATATATGAAGACGCTGGGAGATAGGATCCCAGCAGCGATAACCCTTGTGTTCAATACCATATCCAAGGAAGCAACAAAATTTGGAGCGAGGTTCAAGTTTGGTATGTTCATGAGATTGTAATTGAACAAAACAAGCACTACCCCAAACTTTTAGAAGTTCATAGTCAGGGGTGACCTCATAAAGAGCCTCATAAGGAGACTTATTATTAAGGATGGGAGTAGGGTGACGATTGATAGTATAAACTGCAGTGAAAGCAGCTTCACCCCAAAAACGTTCTGGACATTTAGCAGAGATGAGAAGAGTGCGAACCGTATCAAGAATATGACGGTGTTTGCGTTCGGCACGACCATTTTGAGGAGATGTGCCGGGACAGGAGTACTGAGAGAGAGTCCCCTGAGATTGAAGAAAGGAGAGAAGAGATGACTCTTTGTATTCCATAGCATTGTCAACTCTAAGAATCTTTATGGATTTTGAGAACTGGGTGTGAATCATCCGGGCAAACATAATATAAATTTTGGGTAGTTATGAACGATGTTTCATTAGATATATACATGTGAAACGTGTATGGTCATCAATAAAAATAACAAAATATCGAGCACCCCCCATGGATGGATGTGGTGCTGGTCCCCATACATCATAATGAATAAGATCAAAAGAAGAAGTAGAACTAAACTCATTCAATTCAAAAGGTAAAGCATGATGTTTGCCAAGTTTGCATGATAAACAAGAAATATTGTCAGTTGATACACAATTTCCTAACAACCCTAAACGAGCTAATGATTTTATTCTGGCTAGAGATAAGTGACCCAGCTGGGCATGCCACAACTCAAAAGAAGAAGTGCTGGAAAAGGAAGCAACAAAACTTGAAGAAGGTAATGGAAGACGAAGGTAGACTACTTCAATCATCCGTCCAACTTTACGGCCGAGTCCAAGGATCTGCTTGGTCTTTGGATCCTGTACAACACAACCAGAATAATGAAATAAAATGATCAAATTAGATTCAAGAAGTTGCGCAATTTCCACTAAAGGATACCGATAAGCAAGTGTTGTCAGCAGTTCTGACTGACGTAAATTGCTGAGGTGGTTTCTTAGAAACGAAACCATCAGTGCAAGGTGTCATATGATTGCAGCACCTAGAGTCAAAAATCCATACGTTACCTGATGCAGCTGAGTGTGGAGAATTCATACCCATAGCACCAGACATGATCTGCTCCATGAGTTCCTGATTGCGACGCATCAGTTCCATTAGGTCAGGTGAGGAGGCTGGAGAAACCTCAGTATCAGCAATAGTAGACCCAACAATGGCGTGGGCCCGGTTCTGAGAACCAGTATGCTTTGAGTTCTTCGGGCAGTCAGACTCATAATGACGCGGATGAGTGATACCACACCTTCGGCACTTACGGATAGGACAATCAAGGAGAAAGTGAGCAGTAGAATGGCAAAAGGCACACTCAGATATGTTCGTCTTTCCCACAGATTTGGAATGATTGTTGTTGGTTCATTTGCCTTTGGACTTGGGATGAGACGTGTAGAGAACGCTATCAGTAGCAGGCATCGGTGATCGCGTGTGAAGACGAGTTTCTTCACTTATCAATTCTGATATTGCTTCTTCAAGAGTGGGTAATGGTTGCCTATGAAGAAGAGAAGCACGAACATTCTCAAATTTGTCAGTAAGACCCATTAGAATAGTAATCAAATGTAGCTGATTGAAGTAGGCGGTAAATTGTTGAGTTGTGTCATCAAAAATCTATGGTGCTCCAAGACTTATATGATCTCTGAGAGACTGCATTTCAGAGATATAAGAGTTTATGGATTAATCAGGAAGCTGGCGTTTGCTCTGAAAAGTGGTCCACAGTTGATACTGATGAGATAGGCCTGATGACGTGTACCGCTTGGCGAGAAAATTCCAGAGACTTTTGGCGGTAAGGTAACCAAGAAACTGTTGGTTGATCTCAGGAGTAGTGAAGGCATTAATGAAGCCCAGAATACGAGCATTATTGATGTCCCACTCATTCATGCGTTTTGCAAAGTCAACAGCATTCTCAGTTGGTTCCTGAACTGGAACTTTGGATGCACCAGTAACATAGGTGTAAAGGCCATGGGATTTTAGCATAATTGTCATATGATGATGCCAGAGAATGTAGTTGCTACCATTGAAAATAACCGAGATGGGATTTGAGTGACTGAGATTGGAAGCCATGGAAGTGAGAAACAGTTCAGACCGATATAGACCGGTAAAGAAGTACGACCGATATAGAGTGATTCGACCGGCAGGATGGTTCAACCGATAAAAAATTGCGACCGGTAGGGTGGACCGGTATTAACGACCGGTAGGGTGGACTGGTAAAATGTTCAACCGGTAGAAAGTCGACCGGTAGGATGTTCGAACGATAGAATGTTCGACCGATAGGGTGTTCGACCGATAAAATGTTCGACCGGTAGAAAGTCGACCGGTAGGATGTTCGACCGATAGAATGTTCGATCGATAGGGTGTTCGACCGATAAAAAGTTCGACCGATAGTTCTTCCGGTCGGCGGCTAGGGTTGTGATGCGATGAACAGTAACCTCGATAGAGTGCGACGATGAACAGTTACCTCGATGAACAGTAAAACGGCGATAAATAGAACAAAGATAATGGTGAGATTGCAAACAAACCTACAACTCTGATACCATGTTAGAAGATGAATATGATTGAAGGAGACGATGAATATGCTGAAGGTTTGAAACCTCGATATATTGATTGAGAGAAAACGTACAGAGTGTAAAGTAAATAATGAGAGAGCTTAACCTATACTATAAAATACAAACTATTTATACAAAGACTATATGGGCCTGGGCTTTATATGGACATGGGCCTGGGCCCTCTACACGTATACATTAACAATATGGTTGGGCCGAAAGTGATTAAAATAATTTAAGGTTGGGTTTGGTTTAATTACTATGGCGTTGGGTTTCATTTATAGACTAACCCATTTTCAGTGTAGCATATGCGGGTGTTTTAATTTCTTCCTTGAGTCTAAATTTTAGTAAGTCGGGTTCTCGTATTTAATAGGAGACCGTTGAGATTTTTGGGGTTTAGGACCATCTTTGTTAGAATAACGAGTATCGAGAATTCATCGAGAATGCATTGTTTTATAGGTCTCAGACCAAATTATAGGAGTAGACGCGAAATTCGAGCTAAGGACGGCAGGTGAGTTTTTTTTTTCTTAACTAAATCCTTTATGAACGAAAGCATTCGATGATTGATTTTCAAATGAGATTTATTTACGATGTCAAGTTTACAATGATACAATTTAAGTGTGTTATTTATTGTTGGTGTTTAAATGTATGCATACATTATTTGCGAGATATGTGACCTAAGTCGGGGAGTGTGACCCGCCTACTTGTGCCGGGGAGCGTGGCCCGTTTATGTCGTTGGGGGTGTGTCCCAACATTAAGGCAGTGCGAGTTAGACACATCGTCTTTGACGGTCGTGTGGTCCGTAACGTGTTTTACTTATGTGCTATTATCAATTGTTGATTTTAATTCTGGAAAGTATTTTGTTGATTATCTGTTAGAGGGAACTCACTAGACCATCGGTCTAACCCTCGCTCTTTTAAAACTAAAAATCTTTTCAGGCAAGCGTGATTTAGTGAGATCAGAAAGGGGCAAAGAGAAGTTGTAGCGGGAAGTGTTAGAAGACCGTCCCCTTAGTTATCCTTATCTTATCTCAGTTGTGTTGGTTGTTTATGAAGACAGTGAATTTCAAATTGTAAGTTTGGGGCCGTTGCGGCGTGAATTTTATTTTATTATTAGGAATTAAATTACCTCATTGCTGTTTCTGGTTGGGTTGTTACAGTTTATTTGTTCGGTTAAGTTAAACGAACAAACACGAACAAGTCTCCTTCGTGCTAGTTCGGTTTGTTTCGCATATTGAACTTTGCAATTAATGCACATGAACACATCACTGTATCAGCACAGTTGGAGCACATTGCACAACAATAACAACATATTGTGATATTGCATTATTGAGTACTTGTTCTTTGCAATGCACAATAACATAGATTACGAATTTTACAATTTATTATTCTTCTTTTGACTTTTGTTTATTATAAGGTTTGACATTACCACATTAGATATAAACTTTAGACCTGTAACGAGTTTTGTTCTTTGCTTACTATGACATTAACTTCGATTTAATTTACTATTTTAGTTAAAACTAATTATAATGTTTCTTATTTTTTAGTTTTAAGTTCCATATCTATACTATTATATTAAAGGGCTTAAATGGTTGTTGACTGTTCTTGAAAGTAGTTATTATATATATAGTTACAGTTTTGATCCCTTAACTCTTTTTATAGATTTATTTTATACCTTTTAGTTTTACATTTTACATTTTACATTTTCATTATATTAACACATATAAGCATATATTAACTAAAATACGTTAAAAAAATAATATTTAATTTTAACAAGTTACACCGTTACAGTCGTTTCTTCGATACCTTCGAAATGAGTCCAATATTGAATATTTTTTTATTTTATTATATGTTAAAAACATGTTAAAAAATACGTTTTAACATATCACATTAACATATATAATTACGTTGTATTTTGTGGATATCACATGTGATTAATTGTGGATATCACATGTGATTAATTGTGGATATCACAAATTTCGATTATTTTGGGATATCACATGTCAATCAATGAAAACAGAATCATTCGACATATATATAATATATTATTTGAAATAAAGTAAAGTAATTGATTTGAAATAAATAAAAATATTATTGAAGATCCTCGTAGACACATTTATTCTAACGCGCCAACATTTATCAACTCCAAAGATTTTGGTCATAAAGAATCAGCGAGGCATAGCTCCTACTTCCAACGACAACCCCCTCCATATCTTGATCAAATCCCGAGTTTATTTCATCCATACATCGCACAAGTACAAAATGAATTAGGCGATGGAAATTGTGAATTTCGAGGCATATCTACTTGTTTTGGTGGTCATGAAGATGCATGAGATACTATCCGTATAGAGTTAATGGGTAACTGAGTATTAAAAGGAGATTACCCAATACCCACACTCATACACCATTGGACACGTCATGCACTTCCAGATGCAATGTCGTGGATTATCCCATACAAACGTAGATTAGATGTGAATGAAGAATATATAGAGCGTGCTTGTACTCGTGAATATGTTGATTTAAATGAATTATCAAAGTTGGAATCTGTTGGAATACAAAAATACGCAATATATTTATTATGTTTATTATCTTGATGTTAAAACTTACGTTCGATGTAATTCATTTTCTCTTTTAAAAAAAATCGATTAACCAAGGTATAATATATGACATATAATAATACAATTAAATCAAAAAATATTCAACATTGGGCTCATTTCGAAGGTATCAACGAGACGATTATAATGGCGTAACTTGTTAAAATTAAAAATTATTTTTTTAACGTATTTTAGTTAATATATGTTTATATGTGTTAATATAATGAAAATGTAAAATGTAAAACTAAAAGGTAAAAAGTAAACCTATCAAAATAGTTCAGGGACAAAAACTGTAACTATGAATTAAAAATAAAATAATATATGATGTGAGAGGGAATTTGAAATCTACTAAAATTAAACATTACATTTACCACCCTTATAATTAATTATTTAATTTACTTTATATCTCTTGTTTTTTTCATTTTTTATTTTACACCCTTATAATGTTAACACAAATAATCGTATGTGGAAAAAAATGAAATGAAAAATACGTTTTTTTTTTACAAATTATACCATTATAATCGTCTCGCCAATACCTTCAAAACGAGCCCAATATTGAATATTTTTTAATTTAACCATACTATTAAAAACTATGAATATATGTGAATTAATTTGTTTTCTATCCATACGTTTTATTTTTTCACCGTTAACATATTAAAAATACATAATTGTAGATCCACTAAAATATATTAATAGTATGTTTCATTAGTATTATAAATTCTAATATTATAATTTTTTGGTCAATAATTTTAATATAAACTAATTATTGAATATTTTTATTGGTAGCATAAATATGTAACATTATATATATAGAGGCACCTTCAAATACAAACTTTTTAATGGTGCAAACCATGCAACCCACTTATCTACCACATATTTTGTTTTTACCTTTTTAATAAAAAAATGGGAAAATAAAATATGTGGTAGATAAGTGGGTTGCATGGTTTGCACCATTAAAAAGTTTGCATTTGAACACCCCTCCACATGTATATATATACATATATATATATAAAGATATTAAAATAAATAAAATAAGACATTATTGTATGATTTAATTGTTTAATTTTTTTAAAATTAATTATATTAAATACGATTTAATTTTATTATGTTATTATAATTGTGAAAAAATATATAGTTTTATTGTTTTAATGTAATTAAAATTTCAATTTAAATAAATCAGATCATAAAACTATATCTTATTTATTTAGATCGAATAAAATAAAATATGGTTTTATGATTTGATTTATTGAATTAAAATTTTAATTAAGTTAGAGACGATTTAATTATATTGTTCTTTTACTATCATTGCAACAAACAAGCTTATTGTTGATATTTTAATTACAAAAATCATTGAAAATCGTTGAGAAACGAACTATAATTTTATCATCTTAAAATTAGAAGCTCCAATTTTCATATTGTTTTTCAGTCAAAAACTCAAAATCAATTTTCATATTGTTTTTAGTATGATAAAATTAGAGTTCATTTCTCAACGGGTTTTAATGATTTTTTTGTCTTATTTTTTGTGTTAAAATATCAACAATGATAATAAAAGAACAATATAATTAAATCGTCTTTAACTTAATTAAAATTTTAATTCAATAAATGAAATCATAAAACCATATTTTATTTTATTCACTCTAAATAAAATAAGACATAGTTTATGATTTGATTTGTTTAAATTGAAATTTTAATTACATTAAAACAATAAAACTACATATATTTTTTCACAATTACAATAAAATAATAAAATTAAATCGTATTTAATATAATTTAAAAAAAATTAAACAATTAAATCATACAATAATGTCTTATTTTATTTATTTTAATATCGTTTTATATATATATATATATATATATATATATATATTTATATATATATATTTATATACATGTGTGTATAAAAATATTGTTTATATTTTTCTTATCAAAAAATGACAAAAAATAGGCAAAATGGCTAAAATGATCCTTGATTTAACAAAGTTAATGGAAGTGTTAGTCAGAAGAACCATGACCAAAATAAATTGAATATCACAAGGACCAAATCCACAATAAACATAGAATGAGGACCATGGTCAAAGAAATCACTAAACCACAGAGACCAAATCCACAATTCACTCTTAATTATAATTAAAAAAAATTCAAACGGGGGACATAAAAACCAAAACCCCAAATTACATAATATATAATGATAAAAGGATAAAACATGAATTAAGATCGTGGTTCCTTCTTTTTTAGTTTTCATTTTTTCAAATTGAAATTAGCACAATAAAACCTTTAATTTAATACTAGGCATATAACCGCGCACGATGTGACGCGAAAAATCGTGAAGTCGAAGGAACAATTGACAAATGTATGTATCCGCTCGCGAAACATCTCGAAATCAAAATGACAACAACATTTCATTTTAAGTTTGTATTCTTCGTCCTTATCGATATTTTAGTTTATGATTCACATATAAGTGCACCAAACAAAGAACGAAATTAAAACCAATGTATTTAGTCTATGATTCATAGATTAAAGTATTGATAAGAACGAAAAATACAAACTTAAAATGAAAACGTTGTTGTCATTTTGATTTCGAGATGTTTTGCGAACGGATACATACATTTGCCAATTGTTCCTTCGATTGCACGATTTTTCACGCCGCATCGTGTGCGAGTATATGTCTATATAATAGTATAGATAAAAATTCTAAAACGGTTATTGTACAATCTTTTGTATAATAACATTTACCACTCTTACAATGTTACATTTACCACCTTACACTTACTTATTTAATTTACTTTATATCCCTTGTTTTTTCATTTTTCATTTTACACCATTATCATATTAACACAAATAATCGTATATGAAAAAAAATACGTTCATTTTTCTACAAATTATACCATAATAATCATCTCGTCAATACCTTTAAAACGAGCTCAATATTGAATGTTTTTTAATTTAACCGTACTATTAAATATCATTAATATCAACGAATTAATTTGTTTTCTATCCATACGTTTTATTTTTTTTCCACCGTTAGCGCATTAAAAATACATAATCGTAAAATACCTTTCATTCTTATTATAAATTATATCATTATAATTTTTTTCGTCAATAATTGTAATATAAACTAATTATTGAATATCTTTATGGGTTTAGGGTTTAGTGTTTCATAAGTTGTGATTCTTAGATCATGGTTTATTGTTGATGACATGTCTATAAGGAAGTAGCACTAATTGTTCATTCTTTACTCACATTCCGCTGCATCGCGCGGGTATATGCCTAGTATATATATATATATATATGCAAACTTTTTAATGGTGCAAACCATGCAACCCACTTATCTACCACATATTTTATTTTTCCATTTTTTTATTAAAAAGGTAAAAACAAAATATGTGGTAGATAAGTGGGTTGCATGGTTTGCACCATTAAAAAGTTTGTATTTGAAGGTGCCTCTATACATGTGTGTTTGTGTGTAAAAATATTGTTTATATTTTTCTTATCAAAAAAGGACAAAAAATAGGCAAAATGACTAAAATGGTCCTTGATTTAACAAAGTTAATGGAAGTGTTAATCAGAAGGACCATGACCAAAATAAATTGAATATCACAAGGACCAAATCCACAATAAACATAGAATGAAGACCATGGTCAAAGAAATCACTAAACCACAGGGACCAAATCCACAATTCACTCTATAATTAATAAAAATCAATGTGAGTATAAGTCACCTAATTTAACTAGGTTCCACACCCTTTAAAAAGTCGAATGTTTCGTCGTTTCATTTGATTAAAAGATAGACATGGGCATTTATTTAGCGTTTTCGCACAAGGCATCAAAAACCCTATGAACGACCAATGTGAGTATAAGTCACCTAACTTAACTAGGTTCCACACCCTTTAAAAAGTCGAATGTTTCGTCGTTTCATTTGCTTAAAAGATAGACATGGGCATTTATTTAGCGTTTTCGCACAATGCATCAAAAACCCTATGAACGACCTTGCTTGTAATTACTAAAATGTTGGAAAGAAAAGTATGATAACCAACAAATTACCATAGGATCGAGTTTGTAGTTTACTCTTAGAATAAACTACATTTTTTCATCCATGTGGTTTGCTGAAAATTGCTAATTTCGTCTCCATGGTTTTGAAATTACGTTTTTTATTACTATGGTTTATAATTCGTTTCGTTTTTGGTCCTTCTAACTAAGGGACTGTTTACCAAACACTTATATAGGTAAGTGCTTACCAAGTTATATTACATTAACCGATGAATATGGCATTACCAATAATCTTACCCGGTAAGAGCGAAAGCAATGGTTTAGAGTCTTACTCGGTAAGTGAGGACGACAACTTTTACCCAGTTAACGCTTACCGGGTAAATTTTTGCCTACAATACCGTTTTCATGGACTAAAAATCTTACCCGATAAAGTAAGCGATGGCGTCGAATTTAACCGGTAAGTGCTTAACGAGGTAAATGTTTGGGTAAACGACCCTTAACTTTGTTAAAAATCAACCATTAAGTTAGGAATAAATTGGTCCTTCTACCATTTAATGTAATATATTTAACAAAATAGGGTCCAAAATGTAATTAATGAAACATAGTAGGTGAAAGTGAAGAAGACCATAACAGCTCATCTTCCTCACCCGTCCCATACCCATGCCCCGTTTTTATAAAACCACAAGGCTTGTGGTGTAGCGGTAATAACCCGGGTTCGATTCCCTGCATTCGCAACTTTGTGGCCACTGAGTATAAACTCAGGGCTGCATGCTTTAGCAGTCGGTTTCATTGCCAAGGGATTAGTCTGGGCCAAAGGCCCAGGACACCCTTTTCAAAAAAAAAAATTATAATAATTTTATACAATTTATTACAAATTTTATTCACAAGTAAGGAGCAAAATAACCCAATCTAAGCTCCTTCAACATTGGTTCAAGATCAAGAGAATATGCTTTGAGCCCTAAAAAAACCAATACAAGTTATAAACACAAACTTAACAAGCATTACGATATTAATACAAAAATCTAATAAATTTTTTTAATTTAAACAAATTATTACATATGTTTGAAATAATTAAAAAAAAAATTATTACTCTAGTAATTTTTTTAATTAGAGTATTAGACTATTACTGAATACAAATAAAACGAGATGAATATATATTTTTATTTATTTATTAATAGTTATAGCAATTTATTTACTTTTTTATAAATTAAGCTTGTTAATACAAAATAAATAACCTCATATAAAAAACTACCAAAAAAACAATGAAGGCTTCAAAACTAGTAAATAT
Source organism: Arctium minus (assembly GCA_954870635.1). NCBI lineage: Eukaryota > Viridiplantae > Streptophyta > Magnoliopsida > Asterales > Asteraceae > Arctium > Arctium minus. The sequence continues at coordinate 118,493,620 of OX941083.1, read as the reverse complement.
ATTTTTAAATTCTTAATTTCAATATTTAATATATCAACTTATAAATTTCTTAATTATGTCTTACTAGAAACGTACTCGCGCAATGCAGTAAGATGCATCACAATTTTAATGTTTATTTTTATTTTTTGTTTTTTATTGATTTACAGTACGATTTTGGATTGTTTTTATTGAGTGATAATGGTTTTTTTATATATAAATTTGTTTAATTTAGGCTTAACAATATAATGTTTTTTATATAAAAAAATTAAGTAGTTTGTTAAAATTCATTAATTATCTTATATATTTTAAATTTTTTATATTTAAATTGAGATGTAGTTTGTTGAAATTCATTAATTATCTTATATATTTTAAATTTTTTATATTTAAATTGAGATGTTTATCTTGTTTTGATTATGTTTATCATAATTCAAATTTCATAATTTTAGGATTTGGGGATTAGAGATAAGAATTTTGGGGGGATAAGGATTAAATTTATTAATTAGGGTTAAAATCATTTAAAAGTAGTACATATTGCTTCATTGATTGTTTTTTAAGAGATTTTAAGTAGATTAACATTAAATAATAGTACATAATGCTTAATACATCACGATTTTAATGTTTATTTTTATTTTTTGTTTTTTATTGATTTACAGTACGATTTTGGATGGTTTTTATTGAGTGATAATGGTTTTTTATATATAAATTTGTTTAATTTAAACTTAACAATATAATGTTTTTTATATAAAAAAAATTAAGTAGTTTGTTAAAATTCATTAATTATCTTATATATTTTAAATTTTTATATTTAAATTGAGATGTTTATCATGTTTTGATTATATTTATCAGAATTCAAATTTCATAATTTTAGGGTTTGGGGATTAGAGATAAGGATTTTGGGGGATAAGAATGAAATATATTAATTAGGGTTAAAAACTTTACAGGTAGTACATTAGGCTTTAGTAGTTATTTTTAAGAGATTTTAAGTAGATAGCTTTAAATGATAGTACATAAAGCTTGGTGAGTTGTAATTAAGAGTTTTTTATGTCATCTTTATAATATAGTATAGATATATTTATTAAAACAAAATATAATAAAATATTAAAAAACAATAATGAAACAAAAAACGAGATGAGTTGAGTATTAGAGCATCTCCAAAAGTTTTTTAAAATGAAGAATCAAAGTTCAAAATCTCTAAAAAATGTATTAAACTCCAACAGATTCTTCATTTTGAAGATTACATCATTAATTATATTATTAAATTATTACATATATTTAATAAAATATTATGTTTCTCTCCTAAATATTTCATTTCAAATTTTTTATTGATGGAATATAATAAAAAAAACGTCTCTCTAATTTTTGGAGAATTCTCCAAATTTGGAGAAATTTAGAGCATCTAACGATTTCTCCAAATTTTGACCAAAAATGAAAAACAATAGTAAAAAAAAAAAACATTCATCTTCAAAAGATTCTCTATTTTGAAGATAAATTATTGATTATATTATTAAAATATTATATATATTTAATAAAATATTGTTTCTATTACCTAAACATTTAGGAGGGGGGTTGGTTCATGGATTTTGAAGAAATTGGAATGGATAATTTCTTTGACCAAATTCCAATTTCTTTGTTTGGTTCAAATATTGATCATGATAGAATCCTTAAATTCCATTGAATTCCACAAATCAATGAATTCATCATTTCTTAAAGTGAAAGAATTGAATTCAATTCAATTCCTACCAATCAAACGCTTGGTCAAATTCCATTCAAAGTCAAATTCTGTCAATGGATTATAATCTCATCAAATTCCATTTTACGAACCAAACGCTCCTTTAATTTCAAAGTTTCTCATTAATTGGATAGAATAAAAAATCATCTCTCTCTTGATAATCATTTTTGTGAATATCTTCAAATTTAGAAAAAATTACATTTTTTCTCCTATTTTCTTCATTTTGGAGAAGCTGTTGAAGCAAAAAGTTGTTTGAAATCTACATTTTGAAGAAAATTGTTGGAGATGCTTTTATACAAATAGCTGAATTTTTGTTAAGGAGTTGTGATTGGAGAAGAACTTCTTACCAAAATATAGATTATTGTGAAAACCTCATGAAAAAACGTGTCAAAGTACATATATTGTGGATTCTATAATTGTACACACGTTTTACCTTGGAAAGCATCTACAATATACTCCATGTATTTATACATTAGGGGCTGTTTAGTTGGTTTTCCATTAAGTTCTGTATGGATAAAGTTGTCTGTGTGGATTAATCTGTCTGTATAGATTTAGAAGATTTTTATTTGTGAGAGTTTTTTCATAGATGGAATGAACGTGTTTTTTAATGGGAGGGACTGGTTTGGAAAAAACTTGGTTTTCTGCATAAAGCTCCCCCTTAAAATCTTACTGAATAAGTCACTTTCTATATCATTAAGTCACTACCAAGCAGTCATATATAGCTGACTGAATAAGCTGTGAGTCTCATTAAGCTACTATAGAAAGTGAAATGCACATAAATTAGTTCGAATAGCAATTATCAAAAGGATACATTGTTAGAGCATCTCCAACAGATCCCTCAAAATTTATATAAAATGAAAAATTAAAAGTTAAAATATTTAAAAAATATATATATTCATCTCCAACAGATTATCCATTTTAGAGATGGTTTTGGAGATGCTATTGGAGTAAAATATTAGCTCAAAATCTCAATTTTCTTCATTTTAAAGAAACAATTGTCGAAGATACTATTATCCGCTCATACTCCATGTACTAACAAATATACATTATTAATAACAATTTTTTACTTTATGAATAAAACAAAATACAAAATAACGTGATGTACAAATGTATACAATATAAAAAATGTAGATTCTTTTTAGGGAGTTCCTTATATGTACGGACTGGATGAAAAGTCAATAAAAGGAGCTAGTGTAACAATTTCATGCGAGGGTTTTTCTTATTTAACTGTATATATTTATTTATACACACACTAATATACATATATTAAATAAATCAAAAAGTTTAATTAGGGTCGAGTTAGAGGTGGGTAATGTCATCCTTGCCCCCGACCTCGTTTCGGGTATGAAAATAAATTATTGTCCCCGCTCCGTTAACCGCCACTACGAGTAAAATTTCCATATCTATGAGCACCCCTAGTTGGACAGTTAATATGTAATTGCACAATAGTTACAAAGTATTGAACTAACAGTCTGTGAATAAGATAAAACATGGATCACAATATATTTAGAAGCGTTTGAATCGTCGGAGTCATCTTCTCAGTGAGGA